>OZ023212.1:51189931-51874931 GCA_963995525.1 Escarpia spicata
GGTATTGAAGACATCACAGTCTACTAACTTTGGAAGCGAAACCAGCGAACACAATCCCTTCACCTCAGACGGTAAGGTGCGTGAATGAATGGTACAGGACACACAGCACAGAACAACGGTCGCTGTCATAGGTACCAGATGGCTATAATATATTGCTACACTAATGACCATCCCCTACCACAGCGCCACTGTTCGGGTACATGTCCCCAACCACTGATCACGACGTTTATGCTCGTGAATCTGCTACGATGATGTAGGTCATGGCAGTTATATAGTACACCACTAAGCGAATCGTCGTCGGAATTGGGTAGTTCGCGTGTCCTTATGATGCCCTCGACCACGCCTTTAGGACCCCACATTAAGCAGGACAAACATGGGGAAATAACTATGTTCTGCATAACAAGATGTGAGACGGTTAGCCAGCACTTGTGCTCGAATGTACGACTCATTTGTCGCTTCACAAAACAAAACGGAAATGTTCTGGTACGTTACGATCCTTGGCAGCTGGCGTTTTAAATTTCGAATCACTGAATAAAAGTTTCACCATTAACATTGTCTGGCGAACATACGCCTTGTTTGAGATGGGAACATTTTGCACATGCGAGGTCTCAGAATCACACTGGTGTACGCTGCATGGCATAACAAAATGTCTAGCATGAACAAAAATCACACACGAAGAAATTCTCGCCAAAACAGGCCTCGGGCCACCCATCGGGTAGGCCTGGACACATTTGTATAGGATCTATGGAGAACATACCTCCCAAGGACCTGTTCTTTTGGGAGGTACAAGACGGGAAACGAACTGGTAGACCAATCATTACCCTAAAACCAGATCGACTTTGATTCATTTAACATCCGTTCAGAAACGCGGACTAACTACTGCTGCCATGGACAGAGCACGCTGACGGGCCATGCTCCACGCAGGCCCTTACATTGGCGCCAATAAGCATCTTACTAAGACAAAACTGCGGCACCCACGGCGCCACAGCAAGGCCCAGTAGACGACATTGTCTCTTTGTGGAGCGCTGTGGCGCAGTAACTAGAACACCAGACGTTCAATCGAGAGAACCCTGGTTCGAATCCTGTGCTGCTGTATCGAACCTTGGGAACGTTTCTACGTTGTTCCAGTTCACTCAACTATATTACCGAGTCCCTGCCTATAGACAATTGTGCATATTTGTGCACGAATAGTCTTCGCGAATTAATTGCAGAGCGGCTAACTACTTCCCACAGAAGATGGTGTTCAATTGAACAGGTCTGCCAGGCAGTAAAGTGTAAAGTGCTTTGAGCAGTCCTAAGGACTGGATATTGCGCTATATAAGAGCTTGCATTTACCTTAACATTTACCATTTGAATTTGCATGACGTTGCTATCTAACTTCATTGTACTTATTTTCCAGCAGTTGTTTCGACATTAGGAGCCGTCAGAGAACACGGGGCATTCAAGAGGTTATGAGAGCACGCATGAGTGTGTTAGCAGTATCTTTCGAAATATGAGCTGGTGTCTCTATGAATGCGAATTCATCCTGGCGATTAATATTGCATCCGCAAAAGAAATATAGTGGGTATGCTGTATAAATAAGACTTAAATATCATAGTTTCAATATCATTATAACATTCCGATGCCAATGCTTTGGGTAAAAGGCCGTGTTAAAATATTATTGCCAATGAGCTTTTTGGATTCTACTGATACGACCCCCAGCGCACTGTTTACCCGCATAATTACGTGACCCACTTTTAACGAACCAACCTTTCAGGAAACAGTCGCCGGCTGGAAGCACCAGCGACAACACGACCGCTACAATGCTTGTCTCGCTCTACGGCTCTGTCCCGACGTCCTTTTTGCGTAGTAGCCCACTCACTGTTTCTGGTGCAATCGTCTCGCTAACACAGCACACTCGCGTCCACACAGCTGCTTGTCAAACAGTGTCAGCGAAACTTGGCAGCGCCTCTGTCTGAGCGCGACACGACGATACTGGTAAACAACACAGAACGCTGACTGAAGTGCGTGTATATTTAGCCGACGCTGCGCCATAAATAAAGTGACACAAGCGACTGCGTCACACGTGGGTGCGCCGTAGCTGTAGCTTGTAGCCACTCTGGGTAATGTAACGCTGCACTCATTTTCCAAAACTAAAAACTTGAATAGTTCGATGGCATTTATACGATGTGCATGGACGTATCCAGGTAGTGTCCATCACGTTTCCGGGCGCTCCCATTTATGGTGGTAACATTTGTATCAAGTCAGAGTCACCTTTTGGGACACCTGCGAATTAATTAAGGTGATAGTATTTCTAACATACAAATTAGAGGCATTGTCACAAGTACTGCGTTCCCTCAGTCGTTCTGATTATTTCGTCCACAATCATGCCTTTGCTTACCTTATCCTGGTTGCTAGAGCGTAATTTGCCCTCACAAGAGGCCAGCCTTCTTATAAGGCCAATGCAAGTTTGCGAAGAATCAAGTGCTCATTGTAAGAAGGGTGAATGCGTGCGTGTGTGCAAGCGTGCGTGTGTGTGCGCGCGGGCGAGTAAACGTGCCCGTGCGTGCATGCGTGTGGGTGTGAGGTCGTGCGGGCATGCGGGCATGCGGGCGTGCATACAAACTAAGGACACCAATACAACATTTTGAAATTCACCTGGGGAATTAGTGTCCACTGAAAAAGTACATAAATCGAAATAACCGCTTTTTGTATGTTTTTTTTATCAAATACACCATAGGTCAGATGCCAAATTTTCGGGGAAAATTGTTAGCCGAACTTTCCTCTTTTTCAACAACTTCATTGTCAAAGTGTTCGTATACTAGTGTAGCGTTTGCGGTGAGCGGTCGGCAGGGAAGCATACGGGCACACGTTCACTCACTCAGTCGTACTAATGATAAGTCAGGTTATACGTTTTCACAGTTTATTATATGCGGAAAAGCCTACCAATACAAGATCTAATACACCATATACAGCTATATCTGCTAAATACTACCCAGTTATAAATGTCAGAACGATAAGTCAGACGGCGACCGAATTATAGGTGTCAGAATGATAAGACAGATAGCGGCGGCTTATATACAGCAACCGAATTATAGGTGTCAGAACGATAAGTCAGACGGCGGCGGCTTATATACAGCAACCGAATTATAGGTGTCATAACGATAAGTCAGACGGCGGCGGCTTATATACAGCAACCGATTTATAGGTGTCATAACGATAAGTCAGACGGCGGCGGCTTATATACAGCAACCGAATTATAGGTGTCATAACGATAAGTCAGACGGCGGCGGCTTATATACAGCAACCGATTTATAGGTGTCATAACGATAAGTCAGACGGCGGCGGCTTATATACAGCAACCGAGTTACTCACCGAGTCTGCGAATAACTGATTGCCACGGGTGTACTGCGATAGTCTTTTAGTGCTTCTCGCAGGGCGCTCGGTGACAGTGCTTCACAAGAAACGTTCCTCCGGCAATATGTCCCAGTAGTTGGCTTTTCGGGGCCTTTTCCAAATTCAGCAATTACGAAGATTATACTATGTGCGTTATCATTATAAATTCTCTACACTAGTTTGATACGTATTTCTAAATCTTCTATAGCGGTGTGCACTATCAGATTTTTCCATAAGACCCGATAGGATTTCGTCGCAGGCCTAGGCATCTATTGAGGGACGTTACACCGTTGTCGCGCATACATTTATCTGGGCGTTAAATGTTATCCGGGTGATGTTTACATGCATATGTAAGGCATAATATGTGGCACCAGTAGAGCACGTAGTAATAAATAATATCCAGTAGTTAAACATGTTTCGTTTGTTGTCGTAATACGAGCGTTATAGTTAGAGTACATAATTATAATTTGCTATTTCAGATTTGTGACCAATTATAAGAGTACGTCACGTGACGTGTGCGTGGAGAGGAAACTGTTTTATGAAAGAAATTGTTTATGTCTGTGGGAAGCAAACATTTCAATATTTATGTATAATAATATAGACATATATATAAATATATATACATAATAATTAAATTATATATATATATATAGATATATAATATAAACATACATAACGCCCGGATAAATGAAAGCGCGACAGTCGTAGCTGGTGCGAAATACATTCCCCTAGACACGCGCACGCGCAGAAACGTAACCCGGATATTATTTAACGCCCGGATAAATGTAAGCACGACACCGTTGATTACAGTCGAATTAGTTTCACGATGTTTAAATGCACGCGATCTGAACAATACTAGTCGAGCGATACCGCCTGTGTACGGTGACAATGCCATATTCAAAAGGCCGTAAGGAGATCGTTGCCGACACAGTGGGACTTCAGTCTATTATTAACATCTGCGCTTATTTTTGTATTCGGTGGCGGCGGCATTGTGTGTGTGTGTGTGTGTGTGTGTGTGTGTGTGTGTGTGTGTGTGTGTGTGTGCGTGTGTGTGTGTATGTGTGTGTGTGTGTGTGCATGCGTGCGTGCGTACGTGCGTTCGTGTGTACATGTGTGCGTGCGTGCGTGCGTCCGTGCGTGTGTCCGTGCGTGCGTGCGTGCGTGCGTCCGTGCGTGCATGTGTGCGTCTATGTATGTATATGTGATATTAAAGACGGGAAGAAGTCCTCGACACCAAATCATGCCGTGAATCCTATTGTCAATGACAGGTACAGTGTAGGCCTAAAAGTCGCAGGATATCGACTATACATTTTAATCCGGGCACAACGTACGGCGTGAATGTCGCAGTCTTCAGATATGGTCATTTCTTTATTAAGAAATATTGTTTAGGCAGCCAAAATGCTTCACAATTACTGGTTTTTCAGTCATATGATATCCGTATAAGCCTACCAGGACGTAAAGTAGTGTTCCCCTCCTAGCGCAGAACGGATAATCCTACCATATTAGCGTAGGTACTCAAGTTTCCGCTGCACAGTTACGGCAGTTCTTGCCAATACAACCAGGAGGGCGTAGGGGGTCGTGCGTGACTTGTATCCCCCCCGCCACCCCTCATCATCTGCGTGGGTGCCAGCTATGCATTTAGTTGCCGACAGTTTGTCTCGTCTTGACGTGACACGTACATCGGATTTTAAGAAATGCTACAACATGGATACGGTTTCTCGAAAATGGAGCAAACCAACCACACCGGCAGCCTAACGCTACGCACGTGAAACGTAACCTAACTATCTTAAAGGTCCAAGCCAAATAAATATAGACCTATTTAAAACTGTGTTTATCTACTAACACCCGAACGTGTTTCAAAAAACCACATTGAAAGTATATCTACACAAGTACATTCACGTTCCATGCTTATTGTAATGTTTATGGCGGATACCGTTTTGCATGTCATGCGGAGAGGAACACTTATTATTGAAACTATGAACACGTAGGGCCTATCTGTGATGACACACGTGTTTTGTGGCGCTGTGTCAACAAAATATAACCTTGACCTGATTCTGATTGTGCGCAGAAGAACTTTACTGGTAAACAGCATTGCCCACCGAGTATAAATAGACCAGACTGCAAATGACATTAACCCAAATAAATGCGTCGTTGATGTTGTCAGGACATATTAAATACGTTTAGTGCGTGGCAATAACAATGAGTGAATAATTAGCCTAAGAAACTGGGCTCTACTTGATAATATATATTTGTTGGTGTTCTCGTCTAGGTGGGGTGGGGTGGGGTGGTTTAGTGGTTAGAACACCGACTGTCGATCGAGGGGACTGGGTTAGAGATCACCCAACAGCCGTTTCGAAACTTGTTTTCACTGGCTGGTTTGCTGGCTGGATGCGTGTGTGCGTGCAGGCGTGCGTGCGTGTGCGCATACATCCGTGCGCCCGCAGACGCGCTTGTATGTCTGGTGGTTTTACTCGTTTAGACGCATGGACAGTCAGAAAAACGAAGCTGACTTTGTGGCATATCAACTAGGAGAAAGTGTATGTGAGCTTTATCCCGTACATTTGGTATCACCTGAAACACAATGCGGTTTCCGACCCACACGTTGCACTGCAGACATGATTTTTGCTGCTCGTCAAGTGCAGGAAAAATGTCGTGAACAAAGACGTGACCTGTACTTTGCCGTTATTGATCTAACTAAGACATTTCACTCTGTGAACAGAGACGCTTTACTGGGCTGCCTTGCCTGCCTTGGATGTCCTCCTAAATTTGTAATTTACGCGACAACTACACGAAAATATGAAAGGGTGTGTCTTGCACGATGGTGATAAATCGGAACCGTTTGACACCAAGACTGGTATGAAACAGGGCCGCGTAATTGCACCCACACTCTATATATCTGGCTGCTTTCTTATCACAAGCAAAGGTCGATCTAGCCAAGGGAGTGGATATCACATATCGTACCGATGGTGGCCTGTCAAGCTAAGACGCGTCAGAGCTAGATTGAAAGTGAAAACAGTGACCATTGTTGATATTCAGTACGCAGATGACTGTGCAGTTGTCGCTCACTCAGCACAAGACCTCCAGAAGACGCCTGATGCCCTTGTAGACGCATATAGGCTCGCTGGACTCTCAGCCAATGCGACAAAGAAAACAATCTATATCAACCGGCACAATCATCAGCCACAACACCACCGCCGAACATTATCATAGAAGGCACTGCTCTTGATAATGTTGACCATTTCGCGTACCTGGTAAGCTGTCTGTCCAATCCAGCAAACATCGATGCGGAAATTCAGTACAGGATAAAATGTGTTTGGGGTGGGAGATTTGTTTACATTTGAGGCCATCTGGTTTTGGGTAAGCAAGAGCCCTATACTGAGGGCCTTTGTTCAGAAGGTTACTGTAAATTCACTGGCACCCTTCCAAGATTTCTAAAGACCCATAGAGTGTGTAAATGACATAATCAAGGGTCAGCATCTCTCCCAAGGCTACATATTTAGCTGTATATAAGGATGGCTTTAATAAGGATCAGGGCTGGCTGTTAGGGGGTGCAGCCAGACACTGTGAGGGAACTGTTTGATAGAACAGGCCCGAAGATGCATGCTGGAGCTGTGTGTAACACAGGCCAGTGATGTATCTTGGCGACTACTGGGCCACACTGCCTGGAAGAACCTTTGTTGTGAAGCACTGTCACCGAGCGCCCTGTGAAAAAGACTATCGCAGTATCTACACTGTCTCGGTGAGTAACTCGGTTGCTGTATAAGCCGCCGCCGTCTGAACCTATCGTTCTGACATTTAGAATATATCGGGTACAATTCGGTTGCTGTGAAAGCCGCCGCCGTCTAAACCTATCGTTCTGACATTTATAACTGGGTATTATTTAGCAGACATATATTGTGTATTAGATCTTGTATTGGTAGGGTTTTCCGTATATAATAAACTGTGAAAACGTATAACTTGACGTATCATTAGTATGACTGAGTGAGTGGGTGAGTGAGTGAACGTGTGCCCGTATGCTTCCCTGTGTTGTGTATCGTCGCCACAGCAGAGCTTTTGAACAGTTTCAACAGCGCACACTCAGAGCTATCCTGGGAGACTGCTGGCAAGACCGAATGACCAATGCTAGTGTAGCGGGGGATTTACCATGAAGACAGGCAACACGGTTAAATGATGACTATCATTTATTGTGTTGATAATCTAAAATACAAAGTAAAACAAAACAAAAAAAACCTGCAACATAATAACATACGATTGGGACAAGTGCAACAATGGATACAAATGATCATTCAACAACAGCGTTAAACATAATATTCCTTGCATAACTTTGATACAGTTAAATTGCATATAGATCATCTCAGATACCAAATAGCAGGCTAGCACCTGTGATATTTGTAACTAGATATCCAAACGGCAATACTCCTTGACGGACTTACTATCAATAACACATAGGTCTATATTAGTTTAAACACGGTATTCCCAAATCAAGAAATACATTCAAATGCATCCTAAGTATCATTAACACAGTATCAAATCAATGTAAAATGTCAATACAGTATAAACTCAGTTGTAATACTTCTACAATTAGACGCATGTATATGAGACTCCTCTATGCATAATAAAGCATCGGTACATATACATGACCATTATCATCATGTAACGGCTCATCATCCACATATAATAAGAGTCCATTAATCAATACTAAACGCATGTCTAACTGCATTGTCTCTAACCAATTAGGAATACCCCACGACATGGAAGGTAACAATGCTCACCCCAACTGGGAACTGCAGTCTAACACAGTGCTTGAACACTGCTCAGTGCAATCACACCATGCACTCTCTGTAAATAAACCAAGTAATGACTTACACGATATAATGATATGTATGCTGACATAATGGTTCCCTTAAAATGCACTAAAATAGCATATGTAATTCTGCTGTAAGAACACCTGCTAAGTGTCACATATACAACTGTATAAGCTGAAGTTGTCTAGATTTGCAAGTACATGTAAGTGTAATTGCTAACAACAATTAGAAATCAACTTAATTAAACACACCTATCCTATCAATATATAAGTTACCCACTACACTGGGCATTAATAGCCCTTCAGTAGAAACTACTCTACCAAACTCAATGGGCAGTCCGTCTATCCACTGACAGTCAACATGCTGTCCCTACTCCCTGGGGAATAGCGATACCCGACACCCGCTGCAGACACATTACACAGCCTACTGTGCCAGCATCTCAGCAGGGAACATATCAACACAATGATCTCCTATTGAGTATTAAAGACTCACGCTAATTACTAGATTATGAACCATGCAATTGTGTAGATAGTGCTTCCTTATCCCAAACAGTGGAATTTAACCTGTGTATGCCATAATACACAACAGCTGTAAGTGCTGGGGGAATTCCGCCCACACTGTCAACACAGACCAATTAACTGACCTTCCCACGGGGAACTTAAAAGTACCAAGTACTGGGAGATAATTACATAATCTGCTGTTAATTATATCCTGGTTCAATCCACCCACCTTACATCTTCATTTGTGTTTATATCTCTGTTAAAACACGAAACCTCGTGGAAAACCACTGGAGCGCTGTCTGTCCAGCTTCTCTCGGAAACTCTGTGATGGCGTCTCATAATTAATCCTGGCTTAGTGACCGGGGTATGACCCTCATTTGGTGACTGCTGGGGAAACTGACACCGCCTGGAAAGAGAACCTAATGGCTTTCTCAGGCAGCGTCTACAGACTTAACATATTAAAAGTAATGAGAACAAAAGGAGTACTTGGAGTTTTGGAATAATAATATAGATTAAAATTAATAATAATAATAATAATTTACTTATTGCTCAGTAACCCTGCCGGTTACACTAGCATTCTTGAACAGGCATGCACTACCAGCATTGAGGCCCGCCTGATTAAAACTCAGAAGTGTTGAGCTGTGCGTGTCAAACGAATGCCAGGCACCAGAGTCCCAAAGCAATTAATTTATATTCCCAACTTTCCACTGGTAAACGTGCTACCGGGAAGGGAACAGAAACGTTACAAAGACCAAATGAAAACAAACATGAAGAAATGCAACATAGACACGACTACGTGGGAAACTGACTGTGAAGACCGTGTGAGATAGAGATCCATATGCAAAACCGGGGTGGAACATTTTGAAATTACTCGCGTAGCACACGAAGCCGAAAAAACGACAGCGGCGGAAGGATCGTGAACACGACAACAACACGTTGACAATTACCACCGCTGCTGCTACGCAAACATGTGTGTGATAGGTTTAAACCCCACCCCCATCCCCACCCCCATACACACAACCAAATGTTATATCATTTGAAAGCTCTACATTTCCCCGTCAAAAAGAGGCATGTCGTAGTGCTGTCAAATGGTGCAGTAAGCGTGAATCCAAGGTCAAACAAGGTCACCGTCAAATGATGAATTTTCGAAATTATGCGCTTCTGCAATCGTCTTAACATTACAATGATCGCATATATATTTTACTTAATCACAAGATAGCCAAATCATACATTTTTGGAAATTTTTTGGAAAGCCGATTGACTCCCCGTCAAACTGAGGTACGACATGGAAGTGTTACCTGATATGGTACGAGTGGAGCTAAAGTCAAACAAGGTCACCATGAAATGATGAATATTCGCGAAACTCATATAAAGTTACAATTACCCTGCAACTAGTTCATGTACATTACCAAAAATAGATAAGCGAGCGACTGAAACACGTCCCAAAAATGCTTTTTTGAACTATTGCTTGTACTATTACGGTTCGTCCGTTCCAAACAATCTTGATATCGTTTGAAAGCTTACGATTTCTGCTATTCAAATATATATAAATGGTTTCCTGATAGTCATTCCTAAAATAAACTATAAACGGACATACAACGTTGCCGGTTCCGGTGTCTTAGACACTCCGAACGATGTTGTTTCGTCGACACAGTTCACCAATCTAGATTGAGGCACCACCAAGGAGCCTTTATTTGGACAAGAGACGTCAGTGAGCGAGAAAATGGCTGTCTACACTGAAGGTTTTTGTCCGCCATTCGGGAGGCAAACGCATGCGCCTGCGGGACCGCAGCGCGCGATGTTAGCGTATTTGTTCAGTCACCTCATTTCATCAGAATAATCACCAAGCTGTGATGCATCATATAAAATGAAAAATATCAAAGTAATCCTTGAAGTTTGTTACCTATCACAATACAAAATAATGAAATTTGCAAACAAATCACGTAGAAACGTTACAATTATTTATCGAGCCAATTGAACTTCGTCGTGTTTCATCAGAATAATTATCAGGCTGTACCACTTCTTATATAATTAAAATACTGAGGTTATCGTTGAAAATGTTGAGCAATGATAATGCAAAGAACTGCATTTTCTGCACGCGTATGGTCTGGCTTGGCGCAAATCCAGAATGGCGGACGAACTGCTTACGTACTTTCCTCGAACAATGTAGATAGCGCGCGCTGCACCGTATTGATATACGGTCTTTGGGCACCACTATCTGATTTCATGGTATAGGCTCCGCCCACTTTCAAACGGCTGCTAAAATGACATACGCGAAGTAGGCGTGACGTCACAATCACGTATATCAACCAACCAACGCAACGAATGTTGACCCGTTGGTTGGCATACGTTATTGTGACGTCACGCCGACGAAGATATACATCGGCTTTGCTGCGATCAAAGCACATGGTGAAGTGCGCATGTCTGGACCTATGCAAATGAGGAAAACAGCGCCGCAATCGGAAGTTTATTGTACTGAGTACCCGCCGACAACATCGTTCGGAACCGTTCAAAACACCGAAAACGGCACGATCATAGATCCGTTTATAAGTGTTCTACGATCGGTTACCGGGAAATATAAATGACGCTAGAATAACCAAAAGTGCATCCTTTCCAATTATACAAAAATCGTCGGGACAGGACGAGCCGTGAGAGTGCTAGTGACCGTAGAATTTCATGTTTTGGACGTGTTCCGAGTTGTTCATTTTTCGCTCGCTTATCTATTTTTGATATTACATATCATATACTGTGTGAAAGAACCATTTCTCCCCGTCAAAATGAGATATGACATGGAGTTGTCAGCTGATGGAGTAGGTGTGGAGCGACGATCAAACAGAGTCACCGTCACGTGATACATTTTCGAAATAGTGTCATCCCGCAAACGTCATACAATATAACAAGATTTAACAAGATTGCCACCCAGAGAATTAACTCTAGGTGGCAGGTGGACAAGGAAGCCCTTTGGCTTATCGAGAGTCCGACCCTTTAATCTATGTGTATCCCGCCCGTCTGAGGTATGTGTCGATTTTATTTTTAAACATATTCACGCTACTAGCATCCACACAATCAGCAGGTAATATGTTCCATTCATTTACAATCCTTTGTGAAAATGAAAACTTTCTTATATCCAATCTACTCTGCTCCTTTGCTAATGTAAGTTCATGTCCTCTAGTCCTTTTATCTTTCTTAACTGAGAAAAAAATATTTCTATCAATATTTTCATAACCCTACAATATTTTAAACACTTCTATCTGATCTCCTCTCAATCTCCTGGTCTCTACTGTTGTTAAACCGCATTTTTTAGGCGTATTTCGTAACTAAGATCCCTCAGTTTTTGTATCATTTTAGTTGCTCTCCTCTGCACTCTTTCTAGCATATCTATGTCCTTCCTGCGATATGGCCTCCACGCATGAATACAATATTCAAAATGAGGCCTAACTATTGTTTTGTACAGCGGTATTATTAGCTCTTTTTTCTTATACGTTATGTTTCGCCTAATTAATCCAAGGATTTGATTTCCCTTTGAAGCTGTAATTCCGCACTGCTCTGAAACCTTAATATCAGCACTAATGTTTAACCCTAAGTCCTTTTCTTTTACAGTAGTATTTAGTACAGTACCCCCCCCCCCCCCCCCCCCCCCCCCCATTGTATATTCTACCTCTTCGTTCCCATGTCCTGTGTGGAGGCATTTACATTTCCCAAAATTGAACAGCATTTGCCACTTTTCAGACCATTTGATCAACCTGTCAAGATCATCTTGTAAATGCTGTCTATCTCCATCATTTTTAATCCTTCTAAAAATGTTTGTATCATCCGCAAATTTCAACACCTTGCTTGTTATTTCAT
The DNA here is from genome assembly GCA_963995525.1 of Escarpia spicata. Taxonomy (NCBI): domain Eukaryota; kingdom Metazoa; phylum Annelida; class Polychaeta; order Sabellida; family Siboglinidae; genus Escarpia; species Escarpia spicata. The sequence goes on from OZ023212.1 coordinate 51,202,458, forward strand.
CATCCAAATCGTTGATGTATATTAAGAATAATATAGGTCCTAATACTGATCCCTGTGGTACCCCACTCAATACCGATTTCCAGTTTGAAGCCTCCCCATCAACTACTACACGTTGTCTTCTGTCAATCAGCCATTGTTCTATCCAGTTTATTATACCATTTCCTATGCCATGGGCCTTTAGTTTAAGCAGTAATCGTTGATGTGGTACTTTGTCGAAAGCTTTTTGAAAATCTAAGTAGACGATATCTACTGGTGATCCCTCATCTACCCACTTAGTGATGTCTTCCAAAAAACATAACATATTTGTTAAGCATGACCTCGCTTTAAAAAAAACCATGTTGAGATGGGTTTATCAAGTTTTGTTTAACAAGAAAATCCACCATGTGATCTTTAATTAGTCTTTCTAATAATGTACAAATCACTGATGTTAAACTCACTGGTCTATAGTTCTCTGACTTGTTTCTCGAACCTTTTTTGAATAACGGTATAATGTTTGCTTCTTTCCATTCTAAAGGAACCACTCCCTCTTCTAATAACAAGTTGAAAACTGTTGCAAGCGGTATGCTAATTTGTTCTACAATTTCCAACAGTAGTTTGGGTGGAATACCATCCGCTCCAGGTGATTTATTATTCTTCATAGCCCTTATTTTCTTAGCTACCATTTCCGGGGTTACAATTAATTGTCCTAAATAGTCTAAATCTGCCCCTTGAACTTAGCCTCTGGTACTGGCAGTGAACTAATATCTTCCCTGGTAAACACTGAACTAAAGTACTCATTCAGGTCTTCTGCCATTAAGAATCCCTCTGATATTATATTTCCAGCACTATCTTCTAGAGGACCGACCTTATCTTTAACTTTCTTGCTGTCATGTTTTATATTACTAGCTAATTGTTGTTCATAGCTTCTCTTTGAATTTCTAATTTCAGCTGTAGCTTGGTTAAGTGCTTCTTTATAACTGTTGTAGTCTTCATCATTTCCAGTACATCTATATGACTTCCACATCATTTGTTTATATTTAATATTTTCTAATGGCTTCTTTCGATAAGTGTTTCTTTTTGGACCGTTTTCCTTGTTTTTGAAGGGTACAAATTGATCGACTATGCACTTAATTTCACTCTTTAATATATTCCAGCATTCTGTTGCCGTCTTATTTTTCAGTGTGTTATTCCAGTCTATCTCTGCTAAATATTTCCTCATGTCCTTATACCTTCCTTTGTGGAAATTTTTCCTATACTGCTTTTTACTATTCCTTTCTGATTTTACTTTGATGGTAAAATGTATCTGGTTGTGATCGCTACTCCCCATTGGCTCACATATCTTGACATTGTCAACTAATTAATTCTGTGAGGACAAAACTATGTCTAACACATTCTCACCCCTGGTTGGTTCTAGCGCAAGTTGAGAAAGGAAAGTATCTTGAACTAAAACTAAAAACTTGTGGTCCTCATTCCCCATACTCTGTAGAGATTTCCATTGTATATGCCCGTTGTTAAAATCCCCCATAATAATCCAGTCCCGTTTGCTTACTTCCCTTATAGCGTTTTATATTTTTTCATTCTCTTCTATGCTTATGTTTGGACTTCGATAAACTAACCCAACTGTTAACGTTGAGTTTCCTGTAACTATGTTACACCAAACAGCTTCTTCGCAATCTGCTTCTCTTTCTAATGTTATTTCATAAGCCTGAATAGATTCTTTAATATATAAATTAGCTCCACCTCCCTTTCTTCCTATTCTATCTTTTCTAAACATCACATATCCTGTCAGTCCCAATTCAGCATCTGATATATCGGTGATGGTCCCGGATTCGGTTATACCTATTAGATGAGGGTCAATATCTTCTACCATAATGTTTAGTTCATTTCTTTTGTTTACTATACTCCTTGCATTTAAACAAACACATTTATATCCAGCTTCAAAAGAGTATTCCAGACTGTTAATTGCTGATTTATTTGTGCTCTCTTTATCTATGCCTCCATTTTCAGGCTTTTATGTGAGTCCCCCTGCGAATCTAGTTTAAATACCTGTCCCACTGTCAACAGATCGCAGCAGGTTCTCTGAGAAAAAATTAATAATAATAAATGGTTGCGTATATCTGCATTACCTATCTATTCATGGCAATGTCGTATAATGAAAGACAACTGTCTCCCCGTAAATAAGGGATACGACTCGGAGCTATCAAGTGGTGCAGTAGGTGTGGAATGAAGATTAAACAAGGTCAACATCAAACGACGAATGTTCAAAACTACGCCACTCCGCAAAAGTTTTACACTTTCAATGGTTGTGTAGCTACATTGTCTACATTCACTAGGCCATGTTACATACATTTGAAAGTATATTGTATCCCAGTCAAAATAAGTTATGTCATGGAGTTGTATAGTGGTGCTCTAACTGTGGAGTGAAGGTTAAACAAGGTCAACGTAACAATATGAATTTTCGAAATGATGCCTCCTTTCTGCATATAATAGGTTAGCCAACATGTGATGTTATACTTTTAACTTCATTTTTATTAATAGCAAGAATTCATACTAGATCCATCACACAAGAGATAAGAAAATAGGTGTATGTGGATGCCATCCTCTATTTTGAAGGTTATTTAAGGGTCACAAACTCAAACTTGTGTCAAAATAGTTTTATTAATTAATTGACATCTTCTTTTACACACCGTTGCATAAAACCCCATATGTTATGATTTGTACACATATTGTCTGTGTTATCAGGTGTTGAACTTTGAATTTTCTCATAAATATTTGGGATAATCAAATATAAAAACATGATTTTCCCAAATGTGTTTATCGCGTACACCAAAGCTGTTTACACACCCAAGTCTGTTTGTATATATTCCTGTTGATATATTATTATATATGCATATTATTTATTAATGTATATGCATTTGGTCATTAACATGACGTGAAAGTCAAACAACTTGCCCAAAATGTCGTTAGAATGTTGAAGAAGAGAGGTGGCAATCGCAGACTCGTCGGCAGTTAAAACGTTACACGCCTTAATCGCCAGAGGGCACCAGCGTGTACCTTCGTGACAATATATACCAGAGATGGCAGCACCATCAAAACCACTGTTCTAAAGCCTGATTAAATTCTATACAAACCACTTTGTGACAATCAGCATGACGTGAAAGTAAAAGAACATGCCCAAAATGTAGTTAGGATGTTGAAGAAGAAAGGTGGCAATCGCAGATTAGAACTCTACTCGCAACGCAGTCGACCAACTGTCAGATGTTTTGAGGAACGAGACAATTTAATATATCATGGAGGAATCCAAATTTCAGGAGCAGATTGACTTACTTGGAAACTTTGGAGATCACGCTGGACATCATCAGGGCTGAGAATATTGGCAACTGTATAGAACCTTTCGCTGCATTTAATATACATTGGCTAACCATCTATGATCATACGAGCTATGCCCTCCCGGTAGAGAACAGTCTCTTTGGCAGATGTGAAACATCCAGAGAGGACAGCACCAGAGGTTCGTTCAGTGTCCACCACAGGATACTTCGTTGAGAAGAAACCAAAAGGCGCTTCAACCAAGTACCTGCTGATCAGGCAACTGAGCTAATTACTAGCACATGCAGGATGCATAATGGTATCGGCAGTACAAAAAACGATCGAGCCAGTTCGCCGAACCGCCCTATATTTTGAGTGGCAACCATATACATCTACAATAGCGGATTGCCGCATTCACACAGGCATTATGATACCTTCTTCCTCGTATATGTGTCGATATGAGATGATACAGCTATATATTCACAATCTCCTTGTGATCAAACCTTTGCGTGGTGATTAGCGTATGCAAAATTAAGTATTAGGGTGGATGGTGGGCTGGCATTGTCAGGCCCAAAGAGTTGGATCCTGACAGGATCGATGGTTTGCTACTCACGAGCGAGTGCCATAGAATAATTGACACACAACATATCCAGCCCGTGCAAGTTCGCCATCGTGACCAATTCCCTTGACAAGGAGCTGGATGGTTCTGGAAATTTTGCAAGCTTGATGTCTTCACATAACCACAAAAGGTTGATGTTGAATTCCTGTTAGTGCGTGGAAATTGAGCAAGGTATCATTCGCAGGTTGGGTAAATCTTTCGGATTGTTTCTGGAAGTTCCAAGGGTGTACGAAGTCCAACCGTACCAAGACACTGGGCAGCTGTACCTTTGGTGTTGTGTTGAGTTCATGTCACGTCCAAATGTGGCTACAGACAGCGGGACTGGGGATAGCTAAAGCTTCATGACATTCACATTGTGTAGTTTCAAAGGTTTATGAACGTTACTTCCTCGGTGCGTCACGAAACCATGTAGTTTCTTCAACCACTCGTTGCTTCACGGTGATGATAACCTACTATGTTTCTTTGTCCTTATATGTTAGATGAGTTGATTATTGTCCACGTCACTTGGAGCAGAGTATTCGTTGTCATAGGTACCCAAGGCAAGTCGTTACTATGTGGGTCAATCCGGTTTCTGCTGTATGCTCCTGTATGGAGTCAGCGACGATATTGCTGACATATACACACTTGATAGGAAAGCAACTACGTCGCCAGGGAGCAAAAACAGTGGTTAAAAGGCCGCCAATCTTGCGTCCGTGATCATCGCTCCCACCTGTAAGTCAGTGTTTCCATATCCACGGTCAGTTCCTCTGAACACGACAGTAACTTTGTGACAAGCTTCTTTGGGTCATCAGCGTCACGCTCCCATGCTTCATCCGTGGCGGATACCATTAGAGCAGTTGAACGAGGTCCCTTCCTCGTCGTCTTCCATATTGAAGAGAGGGATCTTGAGTATTGTGACAATCGTAATCGTTCTGACCACGTGACGCAACGCGTATCCCTGGCTTGATCGTCCCTTGTAAGGCCGATGATGCCATTATGCATCTTTTATAATCTATACATCAATTCAATTGGCTGATCAGCTGGAATTTGGTTGAAGGGCCTTTTGGTTTCTGCCAGAGAGACTGTTCTCCATCGGGAGGGCATAGTTTGTATGATCGTAGATGGTTAGTCAATGTGTAATTCCAACAAAAGATTCTATATAGCAGCTAGTCGTCTCAGCCCTGATGATGTCCAGCATAATATCCATAGTTTCCACGTATCCTGAAGTTTGGATTCCTCCTTGAGATATTGAATTGTCTCGTTCCTCAAAACATCTGACAGTTGGTCGACTGCGTTGCGAGTAGAGTTCTAATCTGCGATTGCCACCTCTCTTCTTCAACATCCTAACTACATTTTGGGCATGTTCTTTTACTTTCACGTCATGCTGATTGTCACAAAGTGGTTTGTATAGAATTTAATCAGGCTTTAGAACAGTGGTTTTGATGGTGCTGCCATCTCTGGTATATATTGTCACGAAGGTACACGCTGGTGCCCTCTGGCGATTAAGGCGTGTAACGTTTTAACTGCCGACGAGTCAGATTTAATTCATTTCATTTGTAGCGTACACCACTAATTCTACGGTTAGGTATACCAAATTTTGTACCTGTAGAAATTATTTAACATGACTGGTAATATGGTGGCCTGTCAAACTACTTATGTTGTGGTTATAAGAAGATTATATTATGAACTTATAAAAGTTGTTTACAGAAATGTAGGTGTGAAAAACACTAGGGTCACCACTAGCTTATGAATAGAGTGTGTGTTTTATTAAAATTATGGATTAATTCATGAGAGTTGGAATGTACGATGAATATTGTGGTAAGCGGCTCGATACAGGGAATCCAGTGATATTAATTATGTAAGTAATTCACGTAAGTTAAAGATTTAATAAGCACTTATATAGCCAAACGTTTAGCTCGCAAAATCTATTTTAAACTCAGCGAGTTGAATGGATTGCTTCGATGTGTGAAAGGTTTCGGGAGCTGGTTTTTTTAAGCGACTTTAATTTGTATTAAGTGTTGTAATTGGTCAGAATAACTTCCGGTCATCAAGCTATATAAGGGCAGGACGGCCATTCGAGGCCAGACGAACATTAGAGACGAACATTTGAGCAGAAGAAAGTGTTGCACTCTCGTCTCCAGGAATTGGGCTGAAACGTGTGTCCGCCCAACGCCTGTAGTAAATACTTCTACGATTCCAACAGTACTGATTAGTTGTGAGACGCTGCACTTCTCACGCGTTGAAGAAGACTGAGCGATAACCGACTGTTGTTCCGTTTTGACGTGATCTTCGAATGCGAGGCCACCACCGTTTCGTCTGCTAGCTGTCATAACACAGACTTCGTGACAGACCTTCTCGACATCGCCGACGTCGTGACATCGTTACCGTGTTGTCGCCTGGTGATTCGCGTGGAATCGACATTCGTTCGCCGAACGCCGAACGATTTTCAACTTCGTCCTGACATATCGCCGAACGCGACCGATGCGAACGTTCACATTCGCACATCACGAGACATTCATTGGTTACAGTTCATAGACTTTACAACGGTGTATACCCGTCTTCATGTAAGTGACCAGCTGTTTATACTATCTCCCATGTAAATTCGTATTTGGATGCATACTCGTCGAGTACATTGTATGGTGTTATAAATATAATGTCATAGCAGAGTAACGGCCAACTATCATTGAACCGCATATATTTGTTGTTGATGTATTAAATGGGAATGCCAGGTGGCTTCTCGTACTTACATATCTGATGTCACGTTATGTCTCTCGTTCACTCCGAATCCTAGTGCACCTGAACCTATAACTGGCTATGTCAAATCGGGTACCGCCAATTTATTAATACTTACACTCGATTTTTTGACACTGATGACCAAATGCATGTGTATTAATAAATAATATGCATATTATATCGACAGGAATAGATACAAACAGGCTTATAAAGATTAATTGGGTGTGTAAAAAAGTTGGTGAACGCGATAAGCACATTTGAGAAGATCACATTTTTATGTTAGATTATCCCATATATTTATGAGTAAATTCAAAATTTAACACCAGATAACACAGACAATACATGTACAAATCAAAACATATTTGGTTTTATGCAACAGTGTGTACAGGAAGATGTCAATTAATTAACAACAAGTATTTTGACACAAGTTTGAGTTTGTGACATTCAAATAACATTCAAAATCGAGGGTGGCATCCACATACACCTATTTTCTTATCCCTTGTGTGATGGATCTAGCAAGAATTCCTGCCATTAAAAAAAATTGCAGTTAAAAGTATAACATCACATATTGGCTAACCTACCATCTGCGGAAAGGCAACATTTCGAAAATTCATCTTATGACGGTGACCTTGTTTTACCTGGACTCCACAGTTAGTGCACCACTGTTTTCGTTAGTCAGTAAATGCACATAGTTTTGGAGTACAACACTTTATTAGCACATGCACCATGCCGGAAGACTCCCGAACCAACACGAGGCTCGCCGCTCAACGACAGGTAAGTGGCGCCGCCTGTCAGACAAGATACCTAATAACGTAACATCCTTTCCCTCACATTTTTGTTTGATTATTAACGGTAACAAGAATACGCAAATAAAATCGCGTTAGACAGGCTGGGAGCAGAGCATGTCGTGCACTCCTTTGCCACAGTCCTTTCAGCATAATGTCAAACACAATACTGAAATATCAAAACTTGAAAGTCATTAAAAGCATCGTTGTGATTATGCACTGTTCTTAAACTGTCACACATAGTCCTTCAAGTAGGCAGGTTGTCATGACCGTCTTCCTGACTTGGTCGTCGTGGTCGGTGCTCCTTGGTCTTGTTCTCTGGTGTCCTCCACTGGCTATGGGTCAGTGTTGACACGTGGAGTACCAGGAATAGTTTGCTTTACCTGGTCCCCATCACCTTGTGTCTTTTGCTCCTCGTCAACGTTAGGCAGGTCATGGTTGTATCTCAATTTGTGTTGCAGTGAGTCTCTGCACTGTTGCTGTTCCGGTGCACTCCTTGGAACTTTCCCCAGGTCTATACGGTTTCGCCTCAGCAGTCGCCTTCCAATGTCTATGAGGTACGATCTGTCATTAAGTCTGCGGATTATCTTTGCCTTCTCCCACACTTTGTTGTTTAGCACAACGGGTCGCATTCGCACTGTGTCACCGCTGATTAATGTTTCCATGTCTTTGGCTGCTCGATCATACTTTCCCTTCATTACTATTTTCTGTCTGAACAACTCGTCTCTGTTTCGTATGTTTTACACGTCTGGGTCCAGTAATTTGTTGGTGGAAGGCAGATTTGGACTAGTAGTCATGCCATCTTGAACAATATGTCTGTGTGCCAACAGTGCTTTGTACGTGTCTGTCTGGTCATCGTCTGCGTTAGTCTTGAGTGCCTTCGCAATTTTGACTGCTGCCTCTGCTTTCCATTTGCTTCCTGATGGTGTCCTATGCTCAAAGTTCCACTCGTCGGCAAACTTCATGAACTCTGCTGACGTCAACTGAGATCCGTTGTCCGATATTAGAACTTGTGGCTGACCATTTCGGCTCATGTATTTCTTGAGCTTACCAATCACTGTCTTTGTGCAGTCTTCAGCAACTTGTCAATTTCGAAGAAGTTGCTAAAGTGATCAAGTCACCAGATATTCGTCATCTTTCCACTGGAAAAAATTTTAGTTGCGATTATTTGCCATGGTCGCTCGCACTCAATGATGGGCATCATGCTCTCTTTCTGCTGTGTCTTTGGGTCTGTTGACATATTTCACATCTGGATATGTAGTCCTCTCTTTCAGCATTCATTCCGGGCCAGTATACACATTCCCTGACTCTGTATAGGCATGCCTGTACTCCCAAGTGCGAACTGTGGATTTCTTGCCTGATGGCTGGCCTCGTGGATGTGGGGGATGACTGCTCTTTCACCTCTGTAGATAGTCCCATCATACACTGCCAGATCATCTCGGAATTGGAAGTAAGGCTTGGTTACATCTGGCACCAAGCTTCTGTCTTCTGGCCAACCATCCAAAAATCTCTCTTCAGAGCCTGTAGGCCGTCATCCGCTGCGGTTTGTCTCACCAGTTCATCTCTCCATTGCTCCCCTACAAGGCTGTGCCCAACTGCATTCACCATTTCTTATTCATTGTCCGTCGAAGGAGTTTCGTTGGTCGCTTTGTGGTCGCCGCGGCTCAGAGTGTCGGCCAGGTGTTGTTTATCTCCCGACCATCATACTGCTGCAGTCGCATGTTTTGCAGGCGTTTCGGAACATCCTTCAGGGGTTTGGTCATGATACGCTGCAGTGGCTTGTGATCCGAGTGTACCACAGTATACCTTCCAAATGTGTATTGGTGATACTTCCCAACAGACCATACTGCTGCTAGCATTTCCTTCTCGGTGGTAGCGTACCTTCCTTTTGTGTCATTGATGGAACGGCTGCTGCATGCGAGCCGTTGACCGTCATGGAGAAGCACTGCACCTAGGCCCTTGTCGCTCGCATCACAATTGTAGTATTGGAGTACTGGCTCTGTTGTCACCATTGCTTTAGCAGAGGAACGCCTTTCTCTGGGGTCTCCCCATTGCCAGTCTGCGCCCGACTTGGTCAGTTGTCTCATCGGCTACATGACGTCGGACAGATTTGGGAGAAACTTCGCGAGGTATTGTATGAATTCCAGGAATCTCCTCAGTTCGCCCACGTCTGCTGGTTCTGTCATTTGTTGCACGCGTCGTACTTTCTCCGGATCTGGGCGTAGACCCTCCAATCACCACTTGTCCTAGGAACTTGATGTGCGACCGTCTCAACTGCATCTTCTCCATGTTTAGTTTGATCACCAACTGTTCACATCTTTGTAGTAGAGCTGTGAATCTTTCAGCATGTTATCGGATAGCACTCATCGTGGTGTCTCCACATCCTATCACCACAATGTCATCAGTTGCACACACGACTCCCTCCTGTCCGTCTAGAGCTTGATGAAGCTTTCTTTGGAAGTCTGTCTAGCCTCACATGCCCGTAGCCTGACTTCAGATCTACGACTGTGAACACTTTGGCCCCCTGTAGCATCAGCAGGACGTCATCCATCGTGGGCATCAAGTAGCGCTCCCTCATGAGAGCCTTATTCAACTGTTGTGGGTCTATGCATACCCTGAGCTTGTCATTTAACATCACTGCTGTGACTAGGTTACTTTCCCATGCCGTCGGTTGCTCCACTTTCTCGATGACACCACCAGTCTCCATCCGTTGCAGTTCCGCTTTCACGTCATCTGATATGGCGTGTGGTATTCTTCTCACTCGACTCACCAAAGGCAGCACTTCTGGGTCTGTTTCCAAACATTACACTCCTGGCAGGGTGCCAACTTCATCATCGAACACGGATTGGAACTGTTTCACAATGTCCTGTGGTGTTCTGCACAACTCTAGTAGGCTGATTTCACTCTCATTGAACACAGTTGATTCGTTCACTGTGATGAGCTTCACCACTTCACTTGCTCGTAGGCCGAGTATCGGAGTCAGGTTCTCTTTGACAATCAAGCGCTTCACATTGTACTTCTTCTCGTTGAATGGGTTGCGCATCATCACTTTGGCAACTCCAACCGGCTTAATATTGTCACCTGTCCAGTATTTCAGCGTTGTATCAGTCAGCGTAACATCTGTACCTTTTGGTACAAGTGCTTGAGGAAGGACATCCATAGATGATCCTGTGTCAATGTGGAATTTAACCGACTGACCAGAGTTCACCATCCTCATCTGCACGTAGATGTTACTCCTGGTCAGCCTGTGAACGTCCTCATGTGTTAGCTGCTCCACTGATTCGTGGTCGCTGTCGACCTGGTGTGTTTCCCGCTGCTTACACACAATCGCAAAATGATTCATCTTCTTGCACACATTGCATTGTTTTCCAAATGCTGGACACTTTTCTTTCTTCATGACATGTTGCAATCCGCAGAATCTGCATTTCATTCTGTACGTACGGTCTGTCTTTTTTTCCTGTAACCCTTTGCGTTTGAGATTGCTTGAACATCATCACTGCAAGTTCCGTCACTCTGCTTCAGAATGCTGCGTAGGGTCATGCATGCGGTCTCCTCACTTCTGCTTATCTGGATGGCTACTTCCAAGGTCAACGCACCTGTCGCAAGCAGCTTATTTCTTGTTTCCTCGCTGTTAATGTCAAGTATCAGCCTGCCTCTGATGAGTTTGTCTTGCAGGTTGCCAAAATTGCACCGAGCAGCTAACTCCCTCAACCTTGCCAAATACGTGTCACAATCCTCCTCTTCTTTTTGGTTGAATGAATTAAAGACGAATCGGCGGAACACGATGTTGGTATCGCCCACGCAGTGTCTCTGTAACACTGCAAATATGCTGTCAACGGTTGAGTGTTCTGTGCCGGCGTTTTCAATTATTTGTACACACTGCTCCCCAATTGTGTTTTCAGGAGGGCAGCTTGATACTCTTCTGTTTCATCAGTCTGTCTTGACACGATAGCATAGTTCTGCCATTGCTTACGAAAACGTTCGAAAAGTTCCTCTCTGTTCTGCGACAGGTCAATTGGCGATGGAGGGTTAATCCTTGCGACGCGTCGGCCCCTCGCCCCCGGCTGGCGTTGTTGTTCGTCATTTGACATATTTTGACAGCTTCGTAACAGATACTTGTGCACTCACCGAAGTCTCTGTCTGCTGCAGTGTGAGCCTCACCTGTTGTGCTCCTGACACCATGTTTTGTTAGTCAGTAAATGCACATAGTTTTAGACTACAACACTATTAGCACATGAACCATGCCCAAACCAACACGAGGCTCGCCGCTCAACGGCAGGTAAGTGGCGCCGCCTGTCAGACAAGATACATAATAACGTAACAACCACGATATAATTCCATGCCATACCTCATTTTGACGGAGATACAATACGCTTTCAAACGGTGTGTAACGGGGCCTAGGGTGTATAGATAAAGTAGCTACGCTAAGTGTATAATTTTATGGAGTGGCGCAATTTTGAACATTCGTCGTTTGATGGTGACCTTGCTTAACCCTAACTCCACATCTACTGCATCACTTGATAGCTCCCCATCGTATGCCATATCTACGGGGAGACAGTTGGCTATCCAACGGTATACGACATTGCCATGAATAGGTAGATAGGTAATGTAGATATACGCACATAGGCTCGGGAACAGGGGGACTGAGGGGCAGCTACCCCCTGGAATTTATCCGGGGTAAAATATATGGTTCCGCCGTCCCCCATTAAATGTGAGCGTGAATGTTTGTTTTTGTGGCGAGCGTCAATGGCGGGTGGAAATCTACATTTTATGAGACGATTAATGTGTATTTTGTTTACTGTGAAAGGTTTATGCAACTGGAGGGCAGCCATATGGTTTTCTGCTCCCCCGCCAACAAATTTTTCCAAAGATGCTTGTGCCTGTGAGATAGCTCAGGATCATGTCGCAGCGACTGAGAAGATCCATCCCGACTACATGCTGGTCCGCTGGTCCGCTGGTCCGCTGGTCCGCACATGTGTAGAACGAGTACAGCTAGGATGTACATGTACGGAAGCGGCATGCTTATGTGGTGTGACAAACCACAGGATGTACTGCCTATAGGGGAAATGAAAAGGGGTGATTCCATATGTACAGATACATGTATGCGTTTTACACGCGGATTAAGATGCGGAAAACGAATCGCTCCACTGTAGCAATTCGATTCAAATCCGCATAGGAATCTAACAAGACACGCATTGTAGTGACACATATGTAGATACACAGAGGTATTTCTCCTGCCGCATTGTGTTTCGGTACCAACGCCCTCCCTATAGATTGCAAGCTTTACGCATTGTATATTCGCGACTATTCGTCTTGGCTACTTACAAGGATAGGCAACCATAATGAGTTTAGCTATTAATACGGATGCATACGTCACGAAATTACCGTGTATCTACGAAGAATATATGCATGTATGTATAATGATATGTAACTGTGCGTGCGTGCGTACGTGCGTGCGTGCGGGCGGGCGGGCGGGCGGGCGGGCGGGCGGGCGGGCGTGCTGTTACATTCTTGTTTGCATTTTCGATTTCAGAAGGCGCGAAGACAACTGTCCGCGATCACCTGTGAAGATCATCGTCAAGCAAACAACCATAATTATCAATTCCATAAGAATGTTCACAATAACTGATCTCTATGACATATAGAGATATATCAATACAGTAGTCACAATCTAAAATCACGAAGTGACACCTTCCTAACATGTGCCGCCATCGTGCGGTAACTCACTACTCAAAAACATTACGCGTATACTCACTAGGTGGTGACACTACGTTTTCTCAATTGGCTTTTCACTGAGGTAATCATTCATATGTGTCATCATAATGTCAGATTAAAGGTGCCACTTCAGTGCGATTAGTGCTCGTCACATTAGTAATTCATTTTGCAACGAAATCAAGCCAGTCCTACCCAATTTGACATCTCCAGAGCTTCCAAGTCTCCCGATTTGGCGGGAGATCTCCCGAATGTTGACAGAATATAGAAAATCTCCCGATCTCCCGAATTATAATACAAAACTCCCGATTTTATTCGAAATTATAATAAAATGCTTCCATCTGATTATGTATATTTCACGTGTGAAATCTGAATGTGCCATGGTCAACTACGGCTCAAAGTTGCTGGTTTCATTATGCAACTAATGCATGGTCATTAACTCAGCTGTAGTGTATGTTCAGTTCTGAAGATCGCGGACACCTTCCAGTCACTGTCCGACGAGGAGTCAGATGAGCTGCTGGAGGAGTGGCAGGACTTACAGATGGCCCAGGACCTGCCTTCCTTCACCGACGACCACGTCGACCTGTGGTTGGCGTCCGTCTTGAAGATGACGCGGCCTGACGGACAGCCACGCTTCAAGTGCCAAGGTCGCCTCGTCCAGGCGCTCCTCATCATCCCCTACGACCAGGCTCCGGTGGAAAGGGCGTTCAGCATGATGCGGAAGATCGACACCAAGTTTCGGCCGTCGCTAGGGCAGGAGTTCCTGAGTGCCTTGCTGGCGTGCAAAATCAGTGTTTCCTCTGCATGCTACCAGTTGAAGATGTCGGCAGATTTGCTGGAGTCGGTTTGAAAGGCGACTCACCCTTACAGCATCATCTTGCAGAAGCAATAAAGTGACGATTGCATGGCAATCAGAGTCTTTTGTTTGTCTCATTTTTCATGTGTTGCACTATCTATACATCTACATGTTTTAATGTTGTAGGTTTTGCTGGTATGTATGTGTTTCTTTTTAGGTGGCTTTCGATAAGCGTTCCCTTTTTAAAAATTACCGGTAAAAATATATATGTATTGTGTTTTGATAATATAGGGAGTGTCACAGATCAGCAAGGTCTCCGTGACTAGATGGCTCAGGTCTAGTATCTTTATCATACATTATACCATGTTTACCATAAGGTTATATATTTGTATTATTTTTAATTTGTGACATGGGTGTATTGTATGTATTATTTGAAATGTCTGGGTCAAATAAAACAAATTCTTCTTCTTCTTTTAGTAGGGTTCAATGTTAATTACGTCAACGCTTGTGCATGCCGGCGGCAACAGTGATCAACGGAACAAGGAACAATGGAAATTTTATTACAATATGAATACCAAAAAAAATCTTTTATAGCAACGATAAATACAACAACTTCTACCTTATAGTCTACCCAACTTCAGCTCACAGATAATCTTTGAAACACAATAAAAAAAACTAGAACGGCCCGTTCAAAAACTAAGTATTATTCATACTCAATAGAATTTCACTTGTCAACCCATTACAAGATCTTGTCCGCTCGGAGTCAGATAAATAGCATGGAAGAATCTACACCATCCCCAGTAGACAGAAACTAATCTCTTAATTATATACATAAATCGGGAATAGTAGATTAGTCAGTTCTAACAGCAATATCTAATATTGAATTGTCACTTCCCTACATACGGTCTCACCGCTCACGCTCCGTTAGCCCGACTTGGCTAGTTCGTCACGAGATCACATGAAATCACACGATGTCCGTCCCATTGCCCGCACGCCTTACGCACTCCCGTTGACCAGCCGGCTCGCTGACCCGGCTCGGCCGACCGTTTGCCTGAAGTGTCCTTCCCGCTGTCCGCCGCTCCGATCGCCGTCACGCGCTCGCCCGGTCACGTTGTCAACGGCTGTCTCGCTTCGCGACGTCGCACCTCGTCTCGTCGGTCCGCCCGTCCTCGCTATGCATCGCCTGTCACACATGTACAACATGCGGTCGACACGTATCTTCGCCACGCGCTCGCTACGTCCGCGCATTTCTCGGCCCGCTACGCAGAGCTGTCGCTGGCCGTTCGCTCTCCTTCTGCGCTGTGTAGAGCCTCCGCACGCATACTGTTATATTGGGAACAACACCTTTCTGGTTCCCACACAACCTAGCACCGTCTCACTGTACCTACCTCTAGGCACCGGGGTGACACTGTCATTACAGCCCTGTATATCTTCTAAATTTCACACTGCCTACCTCTAGGCATCAAGGTGGCAACTCGCCATTACAGTCCTGATTCTCGTCTACATTTCTCCACGTGCTCCGATCTTTGCAAGACCCTTCTGGACACTGGGTTGACACCCCGCCATTACAACCCAAATTACAACCCAAATTCATACGCGCTCGATCTCTGCCAAAGATTATATTTCTTACTTGTCATAGACTTTTATACCTAGTCCAAAAGCAGAGACCGGATTGAACTAACGAAATCAACAAGAATGCGATAATGAGCCATACCTCATTTTTGTATCATGAAAACACCCCTTAACTAGAATAATGTACTCGTCCAAGACGACGCCAGTTAAATAAAGGTTAATTATAACCATGCTTACCACGCTTCAGTTGGCACACCTGAACACCTGCGCTAGTTTATAATTAATTACGCAACTCCTGCCTCACCTTTCTACTTTAACAAAATGACAAGACAAAATGACCAGGAAATAATAATGATAATAAATAACTTCTAACGCGCCAATATCCTCAGACAATCCGAGCTCAGTGGCGCACCAAAACTAAAGGATTAAGCATTCTCGTACTCGTATGCTAGGCGAAAGTCGTCAACAAATGGATGGATGTGCTAGGAAGGTAGGGAGGATAAGCGATATTGAAAAGGTAGGTTTTGAGGTGACGACGAAATGTTACAATATTTTCTGTTGATTTAACATTAACGGGAAGCGAATTCCATATAGTTGGCGCGGCAACTGAAAAAGCTCTAGTTCCAGCCTTTGTCTTACCTCTAGGAACAGATAGCAACTTCGAACTAGACGACCGAAGTTGTCTGGCTTGTCTAGCTGGTGTGAGCATTGAGTGTAAATAACTAAGTTGTTTGGATGAAAGGGCTTGGTAGGTGATGTGCAGATCTTAAACATAGTACGATATCGCACGGGGAGCCAATGCAGTGATTTTAGAAGTGGCAGTGAGCGGGAGAATCGAGGAGATTGTGTGACTACCCTTGCTAAACAATTTTGGACAACTTGTAGTTTTGCAACATCCTTGATAGCAATATTATGAAGGAGGGAATTGCCATAATCTAACCTGCTGCTAACAAGAGGTGTTGCGATAGTCTTAGCGACAGAAAGCGACAGAAAGCGACATATGTCGGCGAATGCGGCGAAGATCACGGATATGATAAAAACAGCAACGGCACGTTTGGGATATGTGTTGTCTGAAATTGAAGTCGCAATCAAAGGTCGTTCCTAGATTCCGTACTGATGCCGCTGGTGTGATTTTGATTCAGAATGCATGTTGGAAAAAGTCATTAAGTTTACCTTAAGAAATTTTATTAAGAAATAGATTCTGAAAATGCATATATAGCAGAAATGCTACAGGGGATCTCCTTATTTTGGATTCATTCAACTTGGAAGCTCTGCATCTCATTTGTGTCAACTTTTTATGTAGTTTTGATGAAATCGTCAGATAAATTATTCTCTTTAGAACCACGCATCCACCCGTGGAGTACGAGCTTCAGTTATCACCATAGTATTACAGTATTGGATAGTCGTTAACGACTCGACAGTTTTCACATTTCTCCGATTGGTTGCAAAACAAATACGTAACTACTTTTGTCTTTTAATATATCGCTAATTGGTATATCAGAGGTCCAATGAATATATAATTATAGAAAGAGGCGACTGGACGTAGGCGCCTGGGGGAAATACGCTTATAATGATCCAACATTAACGTATTAATATATAGATTTAATGTTGGATCGATTCAAGTGATTCTAAAAAATTGAATGTGCGGCATGATTATGAAAGTGTTTTTATGTTGATGTTGTAAACTTTTCAAACTCTCTCAGAAACTACATGACCAACATGTTTAGTTGGTTAAATGTTAAACGTCGGCATGGGAACTGGCTTAGACAAGTTACCAGATGTAGCAACCAAAGCAATATTCGACTACTTTGACAAAGGTATGCACTTTTTCTTAAACAGGTTGAATGCTGACATTATACCTACACGCACGGAAGCACACACTTTTGGACTTACTGAATCTCACTGTTAAATATATTGCTGAATTTCGGGCAGCTACTCTTACGTATCGTGCCTTTTCTGCACAGATATTGTCTTAGTCTTCTGCGTTTATCAAATATCCTGTGGATATTTGATACTTCGTTCCAGTTTCGTTCCAGAAACTGAGCTTTGAATTTGCAAGCGAGCTTACTCTGTAGCTGCAGTCAAATACGATCTGCATTCATCATTACTTTTAAATATTACAGCCACCTTTTGTAGAAAAACTCAAGACTTGTTTGTTTCGATTGCATTCCCACCATAAACCTTCGGCGATACCTTGCTCTGATGATGACTCTGGCGCATCCCTGTTCATGTTGTTTCCTAATTATTCTAGTTTGTTGCGCCTGGGAAATCGAGTTCCTGAAGTTATATGCGCGAAATAGGTGTCTACCAGTTTTACTATTACTAGTAAAAATGCCCGTCACCTGACGGGGGGGTCCCTTGGTAGTTGACAGTCGTGAAAGTAATATTTACCAAATGTGAAGTTCACATCCGACAATAGGCTCTAGCGTGATCGTGTAGAATTGTCAAATAATATTTGTATTGACACGATGATAGGCATAAGCATTATTCGTTCAGCGTCTACTCCATGTTGTCAAGTCTACGACACAGGGGCCGTTTTCCTGAAGTTTTTGCCGCGCGCGTCGTTCCTGCGATTGTGAGGTTACGCTTTATGTATTACGCGCACTTTACGTTTTACGATCCGAACAGCTAAGGAACGAACTGATTTACCCCATAAAAGGTGAGAATTTTTACATTGAACTATTTTGAAAAGTTCAAGCCGCCTACGGGAAAGGACTGCGGGCGACGGGATTTGTTGAGAAAGGGACCTGGAGCACGAGCTGACCCCTCATGAACATCCTTGGCATACGTGCAAGAAAAGAATAAATCCCACCGGGGCTGCGCCCAGGGGAATCCGGCCAGATCAAATTGTCGGAGCGACCGGAATCGTGTGTCATACTGCCGCCAGGCCAACGGTGGACCGGTGGCGGCAATATCACGGACAACATCGCAATATTTGAACAACTCGGGGGCTGCTTCCGGAAATCGTTGGGCATATATTGCCCCAAACACCAAGAAGGCAGAAGTCCACTGGTCGATGGTGGAAATCTGCCTTCCCCTGGTCTGGGGCAGCAAAGAGAAGACGCGGTGAGAGTCACCAGAAGAAACAGCCGTTCGTTGGGGTTGGGTATGGTGGATATGGGTCAGATCGAAAAATTCAACAAATTCGTTGGCCCATATCTTGGCCTTAATGCGTTCCGGAAGGTCAGCCCCCAAAGTGGTGGAGTGGAGAGGGACGGAGAAGTGAGATGCGGGCTCACCCCTATCGTCCATCAAAGTGCTGAGAGCACCAGCGACAGCAAAGTCCATGGGAGTCTCCTGCTCAGTGGTGGGGTCTGGCATCGACCAGGCGACTTCCGGGGCGATATCTACCGATGGAGTGGGCACAGGGGGTGTGACAACATGGGCACGCGTGGCATCCCTGTCCTCTCGCAATTGCTTCATCACTTCCCGGGTGACAATGGCTACCATATCAGCAGTGCTGGTAGTTGTCACCGGCATACTGTCCGACGTAGCTGGCAAGTCCTCCGGACGTCCCGCAGCGGCAGAAACAGGGCGACGTCGGCGAGCAGGAGGGGCTGGCACGGGCGGTTCAAACTCGACAGAGCGTTTCCTGGCCGCAAGGCGTTGGGACGGCGGTCGCACCATGGCCCGAACCGGTTTCGGCGGACGTCCGCGTGGGGGCATACTGCAAAGTAGTAAACAAAGGGCAGGAACGACATCCATTTTCTCCGAAACCATGGCAACAAACTAGTCAGTATCACAGCTCACCCACTATCTACCTGCATAACAGGATGGACCAATATGGTATATAATCCTGTGGACGCCCCACGGGCAGTATGAGGTGATATAACCTCTAGATGAAAATTTATATAGATATAGATACACATAGATATATCCACCCATATATATATATACATACATATATACTATCCATATAGATACACGCACACACACTCCATAAATCTATACACACATACATACTCACACATATATGTAAACAGAGATAAAATTGCATTTATTAAGACCAAATGGAAGGTAAGTGTGCATTTTGCAGCGTGGAATAAGAGTGGCAATGGAAAGAATGTGTCGGTGAACTTGCCTGATAATAGAATTGATTGTGTACAACTGACAAGTTTGCTGTAGAGTTCAGGCTCATTACGGGTAATATATTTGATGATGTATTGTAACGAAAATCAGAAGACAGTGGGGCCATCAGAGAAACCAGTCTGTATCACGGCACACCCACAAAACATGTAATATAAGATAGTGGGGCCATCAGAGGAACCAGTCTGTATCACGGCACACCCACAAAACATGTAATATAAGATAGTGGGGCCATCAGAGGAACCAGTCTGTATCACGGCACACCCACAAAACATGTAATATAAGATAGTGGGGCCATCAGAGGAACCAGTCTGTATCACGGCACACCCACAAAACATGTAATATAAGATAGTGGGGCCATCAGAGGAACCAGTCTGTATCACGGCACACCCACAAAACATGTAATATAAGATAGTGGGGCCATCAGAGGAACCAGTCTGTATCACGGCACACCCACAAAACATGTAATATAAGATAGTGGGGCCATCAGAGGAACCAGTCTGTATCACGGCACACCCACAAAACATGTAATATAAGATAGTGGGGCCATCAGAGGAACCAGTCTGTATCACGGCACACCCACAAAACATGTAATATAAGATAGTGGGGCCATCAGAGCAATCAGTCTGTATCACGGCACACCCACAAAACATGTAATATAAGATAGTGGGGCCATCAGAGGAACCAGTCTGTATCACGGCACACCCACAAAACATGTAATATAAGATAGTGGGGCCATCAGAGCAATCAGTCTGTATCACGGCACACCCACAAAACATGTAATATAAGATAGTGGGGCCATCAGAGGAACCAGTCTGTATCACGGCACACCCACAAAACATGTAATATAAGATAGTGGGGCCATCAGAGGAACCAGTCTCTATCACGGCACACCCACAAAACATGTAATATAAGATAGTGGGGCCATCAGAGGAACCAGTCTGTATCACGGCACACCCACAAAACATGTAATATAAGATATTGGGGCCATCAGAGGAACCAGTCTGTATCACGGCACACCCACAAAACATGTAATATAAGATAGTGGGGCCATCAGAGGAACCAGTCTGTATCACGGCACACCCACAAAACATGTAATATAAGATAGTGGGGCCATCAGAGGAACCAGTCTGTATCACGGCACACCCACAAAACATGTAATATAAGATAGTGGGGCCATCAGAGGAACCAGTCTCTATCACGGCACACCCACAAAACATGTAATATAAGATAGTGGGGCCATCAGAGGAGCCAGTCTGTATCACGGCACACCCACAAAACATGTAATATAAGATAGTGGGGCCATCAGAGGAACCAGTCTCTATCACGGCACACCCACAAAACATGTAATATAAGATAGTGGGGCCATCAGAGGAACCAGTCTCTATCACGGCACACCCACAAAACATGTAATATAAGATAGTGGGGCCATCAGAGGAACCAGTCTGTATCACGGCACACCCACAAAACATGTAATATAAGATAGTGGGGCCATCAGAGGAACCAGTCTGTATCACGGCACACCCACAAAACATGTAATATAAGATAGTGGGGCCATCAGAGGAACCAGTCTGTATCACGGCACACCCACAAAACATGTAATATAAGATAGTGGGGCCATCAGAGGAACCAGTCTGTATCACGGCACACCCACAAAACATGTAATATAAGATAGTGGGGCCATCAGAGCAATCAGACTGTATCACGGCACACCCACAAAACATGTAATATAAGATAGTGGGGCCATCAGAGCAATCAGTCTGTATCACGACACACCCACAAACACGGATCATAAGATAGTGGGGCCATCAGAGCAAGCAGTCTGTATCACGACACACCCACAAAACATGTAATATAAGATAGTGGGGCCATCAGAGCAAGCAGTCTGTATCACGACACACCCACAAAACATGTAATATAAGATAGTGGGGCCATCAGAGCAAGCAGTCTGTATCACGACACACCCACAAAACGTGTAATATAAGATAGTGGGGCCATCAGAGCAATCAGTCTGATTCACAGCACACCCACAAACACGGATCATAAGATAGTGGGGCCACCAGAGCAATCAGTCTGTTTCACAGCACGCCCACAAACAACACGGATCATAAGATAGTGGGACAAACAGAGCAACCAGCCTGTATCACAGCGCTCCCACAAGTTATATGGCACAAAGGAGCTACTAAGCATGTGGGCTACACCAATCGACCCCCCCCCCCCCCCCTCCAGTGTGTGGTAGCACTGGTAACACTACCGTAACACAACAATCAAACACGGGGGGAATTGTATTGGTGATTACTGCCGTTAGGGTTCCCATAGATAGTGTAAATTAAAATGAAGAAAGCGTATATAAATACAATTGTGGCAAAACAGTGAGAAGATTGAACGAAAGCCAGTCATACTGCAACCAACATAAACCCCCAGACAGTGACAGTATTAAGGACCAAAATGCAGTAATTACAACATGGTGGAGACAAACTGTCAAAGGCAAAATTGTACTGTGATATACATTTCCAGCACAGTGAGGGGAAAGCCAGAAGAAGATGGGCTGTACTGAAAGGAATGGAGCATTTACCACTGTGTGGCAGCAAAGATGGCAGCCCCCCTAATGGAGCGCACATATTTGCGCATCCCAACTTTGTTTAGATGGACCCCAGAATGATCAAAATATTGCTCCCAGTTAGTGTGCATACCCCTGTGTCGCCAGTAATGAATATGGGGCAGGTCCGATGTCAGAGCATCCAGCGTACGATTAACTACGAACCGAGCGTTGTTAAAATCGGCACGCGCGGGATACCGTTGCTGTTGGCGCCAGGGCGGGCGCACTGCGACGCGCGGCATAACTTGGCAAATGACTACTTCCGTCACCGAAGCGACTGCCAACACCCGCTAGGCGAAGTCGACAATACGGGAGGCAAGCTGACTGGGCACGACACCGGCATGAGACAAATCGTTAGTGCCGATGTCGACAATAACCTCTCGCGGGCCGAGCTCACTGATCAGCGGCAACTCGGCCAGCAAATCGTCTATCTTAAGTCCGCCCACACCGTGGTAAAACACACTCGAATATTGCGCGGAAACCCCTAAATCTGCCCCCACAACGTGCGTCGTACCATCACGATGCAAAAGCGATGCTTGTAAACGTTTAACGAAGCTGTGACCAATCACTAAGAGGTCGGCGGGGCAGTCCATAGCGGACATGACAAGAGGAATGAAAAAGATCGACGGCTTAAAAAATGGCGGCGAACAAAGGAAAAAATTCGGGGTAAACGAGCAAATTTGAATGCAGTATAATTCAAGGATTATCAAAGTACTAATCCGCGAAACCACGCACGAAATTGCATACACAAGATCGAAGTATAGTATGAACAACGTTGAACTATACTAACCTCGAGAACGTGATTGAAATAAATCTTCCTTTGTGTTGAAACGGCAAAGACGTTCGCTGCTATCAGATTCCAACACAAAGGGACAGTCCACACCCAGCCTCGTTTTGATCCTGGGTGCTTACGTAATTCGGAACATTGGTAGATTATCGTGACAACGAATCGTTGACGGATTATCCACATCACATTGCATAAATACTATTTTGACATATGTAAAAATATTCATTTTCACAACTTTGGCGTAAACTTATTGCAGGATCGTCTCCCGTATGAACCAAACGTTGTCAATGTATATGTAACAATGTCACAGAGCACAAGAAAATGTGGCACGAATCTGTAGCCAGGTGGGCCTATTATTAGAGTTGAGCCGTTTCGATGTATACCACGCAGACATTTTGCTTTGGAAGTAATTAAGCTGACCTTAATGGATCCCCAACAGCAACTAATTTATAACTGCTGATTTAATGAAACGATTAAAGTATGAGTGCTCTAGTGACTGCTTGTGCAGATCAGTCTAGATATAGCCGGACCACACATACTAGTGTTAATACGCATTAATCTTTGACAACGTACGATCTAAAATCGCTTCATTAGAGCTGAGTATTTGATGAAGGTAGACGGTGCTAGACATAGTACGAGACAAGACGCCTAATGGACTCGTGGTCTGCGTCTAGTACAAACCTACGTTCTCTTGAAATAAACTGCTTTTGAAGTTGGCCAGACTTTCGGTGTTGCCGTGTTTGCTTTTGGTGTACCTGTACGGAGACGCATCTGTACTTGTGTTGAAACTGTTACAAAAAGGACGCGTTGCTTACCACTGGTGTAGGAGACCTAAATGTTTTTTGTCGGAATATGTGCTATGAAACCACCAAACTACTGTATTATTCGAACTTGAATTCAAAACTTATTATCTTGTTTAGTACGCCATTGCACATGCCCACATAGGTCATTTCCCGAGCAAAGCCTGATTGCATGTTGTTGATAGGGCCTATGTGTGGTATTCTATGTTGTTGATAGGGCCTATGTGTGGTATTCTATGTTGTTGATAGGGCCTATGTGTGGTATTCTATGTTGTTGGTAGGGCCTATGTTTGGTATTCTATGTTGTTGATAGGGCCTATGTGTGGTATTCTGCGTTGTTGACAGGGCCTATGTGTGGTATTCTATGTTGTTGGTAGGGCCTATGTGTGGTATTCTGCGTTGTTGATAGGGCCTATGTGTGGTATTCTATGTTGTTGATAGGGCCTATGTATGGTATTCTATGTTGTTGATAGGGCCTATGTATGGTATTCTATGTTGTTGGTAGGGCCTATGTTTGGTATTCTATGTTGTTGGTAGGGCCTATATTTGGTATTCTATGTTGTTGGTAGGGCCTATGTTTGGTATTCTATGTTGTTGGTAGGGCTTATGTTTGGTATTCTATGTTGTTGGTAGGGCCTAGGTTTGGTATTTTATGTTGTTGGTAGGGCCTATGTTTGGTATTCTGCGTTGTTGATAGGGCCTATGTGTGGTATTCTATGTTGTTGGTAGGACCTATGTTTGGTATTCTATGTTGTTGGTAGGGCCTATGTGTGCTATCCTGCGTTGTTGGTAGGGCCTTTGTGTGCTATCCTGCGTTGTTGATAGGGCCTATGTGTGGTATTCTGCGTTGTTGATAGCGCCTATGTGTGGTATTCTATGTTGTTGGTAGGGCCTTTGTTTGGTATTCTGCGTTGTTGGGAGGGCCTATGTGTGGTATTCTGCGTTGTTGATAGGGCCTATGTGTGGTATTCTATGTTGTTGATAGGGCCTATGTTTGGTATTCTATGTTGTTGGTGAGGCCTATGTTTGGTATTCTGCGTTGTTCATAGGGCCTATGTTTGGTATTCTATATTGTTGATAGGGCCTATGTGTGGTATCCTATGTTGTTGGTGGGGCCTATGTGTGGTATTCTGCGTTGTTGATAGGGTCTATGTTTCGGATTCTATGTTGTTGGTGGGGCCTATATTTGGTATTCTATGTTGTTGGTGGGGCCTATGTTTGGTATTCTATGTTCTTGGTAGGGCCTATGTTTGGTATTCTATGTTGTTGGTGGGGCCTATGTGTGGTATTTTGCGTTGTTGATAGGGCCTATGTTTGGTATTTTATGTTGTTGGTGGAGCCTATGTTTGGTATTCAATGTCGTTGGTGGAGCCTATGTTTGGTATTCTATGTTGTTAGTGGGGCCTATGTTTGGTATTCTATGTTGTTGATAGAGCCTATGTTTGGTATTCTATGTTGTTGATAGGGCCTATGTATGATATTCTATGTTGTTGGTAGGGCCTATGTTTGGTATTCTATGTTGTTGGTAGGGCCTATGTTTGGTATTCTATGTTGTTGGTAGGGCCTATGTTTGGTATTCTATGTTGTTGGTATGGCTTATGTTTGGTATTCTATGTTGTTGTTAGGGCCTAGGTTTGGTATTTTATGTTGTTGGTAGGGCCTATGTTTGGTATTCTGCGTTGTTGATAGGGCTTATGTGTGGTATTCTATGTTGTTGGTAGGGCCTATGTTTGGTATTCTATGTTGTTGGTAGGGCCTATGTGTGCTATCCTGCGTTATTGGTAGGGCCTATGTGTGCTAACCTGCGTTGTTGATAGGGCCTATGTGTGGTATTCTGCGTTTTTGATAGGGCCTATGTGTGGTATTCTATGTTGTTGGTAGGGCCTTTCTTTGGTATTCTGCGTTGTTGGGAGGGCCTATGTGTGGTATTCTGCGTTGTTGATAGGGCCTATGTGTGGTATTCTATGTTGTTGATAGGACCTATGTTTGGTATTCTATGTTGTTGGTGAGGCCTATGTTTGGTATTCTGCGTTGTTGATAGGGCCTATGTTTGGTATTATATGTTGTTGATAGGGCCTATGTGTGGTATCCTATGTTGTTGGTGGGCCTATGTGTGGTATTCTGCGTTGTTGATAGGGTCTATGTTTCGGATTCTATGTTTTTGGTGGGGCCTATATTTGGTATTCTATGTTGTTGGTGGGGCCTATGTTTGGTATTTTATGTTGTTGGTGGAGCCTATGTTTGGTATTCAATGTCGTTGGAGGAGCCTATGTTTGGTATTCTATGTTGTTGGTGGGGCCTATGTTTGGTATACTATGTTGTTGATAGGGCCTACGTTTGGTATTCTATGTTGTTGGTGGGGCCTATGTTTGGTATTATGCGTTTTTGATAGGGCCTATGTTCGGTATTCTATGTTGTTGATAGGGCCTATGTGTGGTATTCTATGTTGTTGGTGGGACCTATGTGTGGTATTCTGCGTTGTTGATAGGGCCTATGTTTGGTATTCTATGTTGTTGGTGGGGCCTATGTTTGGTATTCAATGTTGTTGGTGTGGCCTATGTTTGGTATTCTATGTTGTTGGTAGGACCTATGTTTGGTATTCTATGTTGTTGGTGGGGCCTATGTGTGGTATTTTGCGTTGTTGATAGGGCCTATGTTTGGTATTCTATGTTGTTGGTGGGGGCCTATGTTTGGTATTCTATTTTGTTGGTAGGGCCTATGATTGGTATTCTATGTTGTTGGTGGGGCCTATGTTTGGTATTCTATGTTGTTGGTAGAGCCTAAGTTTGGTATTCTATGTTGTGGGTAGGGCCTATATTTGGTATGCTATGTTGTTAGTATGGCCTATGTCTGGTATTCTATGTTGTTGGTAGGGCCTATGTTTGGTATTCTGTGTTGTTGGTGGGGCCTATGTTTGGTATTCTATGTTGTTGGTGGGGCCTATGTGTGGTATTCTATGTTGTTGGTGGGGCCTATGTTTGGTATTCTATGTTGTTGGTAGGGCCTATCTTTGGTATTCTATGTTGTTGGTAGAGCCTATGTGTGGTATTCTATGTTGTTGGTAAGACCTATAATTGGTATGCTATGTCGTTGGTATGGCCTATGTCTGGTATTCTATGTTGTTGGTAGGGCCTATGTCTGGTGTTCTATGTTGTTGGTAGTGCCTATGTTTGGTATTCTGTGTTGTTGGTTGGGCATATGTTTGGTATTCTATGTTGTTGGTAGGGCATATGTTTGGTATTCTATGTTGTTGGTAGAGCCTATATTTGGTATTTTACGTTGTTGGTAGGGCCTATGTTTGGTATTCTATGTTGTTGGTAGGGTCTATATTTGGTATGCTATGTCTTTGGTATGGCCTATGTCTGGTATTCTATGTTGTTGGTAGGGCCTATGTCTGGTGTTCTATGTTGTTGGTAGGGCCTATGTTTGGTATTCTATGTCGTAGGTGGGGCCTATGTTTGGTATTCTATGTTATTGGTAGGGCCTATGTTTGGTATTCTTTGTTGTTGGTGGGGCCTATGTTTGGTATTCTACGTTGTTGGTAGGGCCTATGTTTGGTATTCTATGTTGTTGGTAGGGCCTATGGTTGGTATTCTATGTTGTTAGTAGGGCCTATGTTTGGTATTCTGTGTTGTTGATAGGGCCTATGTTTGGTATTCTGCATTGTTGATAGGGCCTATGTTTGGTATTCTATGTTGTTGGTCAGGCCTATGTTTGATATTCTATGTTGTTGGTGGGGCCTATGTTTGTTATTCTATGTTGTTGGTAGGACCTATGTTTGGTATTCTATGTTGTTGATAGTGCCTATGTTTGGTATTCTGCGTTGTTGATAGGGCCTATGTTTGGTATTCTATGTTGTTGGTCAGGCCTATGTTTGTTATTCTATGTTGTTGGTAGGGCCTATGTTTGGTATTCTATGTTGTTGGTAGAGCCTATGTTTGGTATTCTATGTTGTTGTTAGAGCCTATATTTTGTATGCTATGTTGTTGGTCAGGCCTATGTCTGGTATTCTATGTTGTTGGTAGGGCCTATGTTTGGTATTCTATGTTGTTGGTGGGGCCTATGTTTGGTATTCTACGTTGTTGTAGGGCCTATGTTTGGTATTCCATGCTGTTAGTAGGGCCTATGTTTGGTATTCTATGTTGTTGGTAGGGACTATGGTTGGTATTCTATGTTGTTGGTTGGGCTTATGTTTTGTATGCTATGTTGTTGGTAGGGCGTATGTCTGGTATTAAATGTTGTTGGTAGGGCCTATGTATGGTATTCTATGTTGTTGGTGGGGCCTATGTTTGGTATTCTATGTTGTTGGTAGGGCCTATGTATGTTATTCGATATTGTTTGTGGGGCCTTTGTTTGGTATTCTGTGTTGTTGGTAGGACCTATGTATATAATGATTGTAAGATATGGATTTTGTGTCGGGCTATAACATGTATGGTTGTGCTAGCAGGAGACCAAAGCATTAATCCCCAGGACGTAAACATGTTCTTTTCAAGCAAACATGTTCACATTCTGACATTGTTGTAAAATAATATTGGCCATCTAGCGGTGTCGTACTATCCAAATAACGTACTGAAGAGATGTTGATTAAAATTTGCCGTGACTTCATTTTGCTAGGAGCCCAAACATAAACATTATAAGCACATACTTGCACACGCAAGCACCGCATACAGGCAATCCACTCACGCACGGACACACACATATGTATGATTACATACACACACTGTCTGTCTGTCTGTCTGTCTGTCTGTCTGTCTGTCTGTCTGTCTGTCTGTCTGTCTGTCTGTCTGTCTGTATGTCTGTCTGTCTGTCTGTCTGTCTGTATGTCTGTCTGTCTGTCTGTCTGTCTGTCTGTCTGTCTGTCTGTCTGTCTGTCTGTCTGTCTGTCTGTCTGTCTGTCTGTCGGCGCACACACATATACGCGCATACACACTCCCCCCGTCTTTCTCTCTCTCTCTCTCTCTCTCTCTCTCTCTCTCTCTCTCTCTCTCTCTCTCTCTCTCTCTCTCTCTCTCTCCCTCTCTCCCTCTCTCCCTCTCTCCCTCTCTCCCTCTTTCTCTCTCTCCCTCTCTCCCTCTCTCCCTCTCTCCCTCTCCCCTCCTCTCTCTCTCTCTCTCTCTCTCTCTCTCTCTTTCTCTCTCTCCCTCTCTCTCAAAACACCAATCTTTTTATTATTGTGTTTGTTTGTTGGCAAAAACAACTGTCCCTCGATTCTACTACCATGACATCACTTGTGGGATCTACTGCTACGCGGAGCCTAGACGGTCTCAACGGCATAACTTTGTTCGCACCGATAAGAACCCAACATCTAGGCCAAATATTCCATGACGATATTAATTACGTCGGTACGTCTATGTTGTCGCAGATGTACGCGTTGGTATAACGCGTAGAGCAACTTGTAGATGTCACGCTCTGATGATATGCACTAACTGGCGATACATTAACATATGTGCGTCCTTTATAGTTCCGTTAATTGTTCACGCTAAAGTCAGCTGCGGCCATAATTTAAATGACTAAATACGATTGACATCGGCCGGCGGATCTCGTTTGACACATAATAATCGTAGACAATATACACGCCGGCTATATGGACCCTATTGTATGTGCGGCGTATTGCAATGGCGTAACACTCCAGTGCTGTTGCACAAACGCAAGCCAGTTCTACTAATCTGTTGATGTGTGCCAAATTATGGTGTTTTCAGCTTATTCAGTGTTTGGATACCGTCAACCGAGGCTGTGTATTCAAGTCGGCGCAACTTCGGTTTGGTGGTTCTAAGCAGAACGAAACACTGTATGAAAGTTCACTTATTATCAGCGTGGTGGTATGTAGGAGTGCAACGTAGTACTTACTGCAGTTTAGGAAAACACTACCGCTGCAGATGTCGTCGTCCCATGCGGTGAGTTGTGTATGTAGAGTGTGTGTGCGTGTGCGTGTGCGTGTTTGTCTGTGTATGTGCGTGTGCGTGTGCGTGTGCGTGTGCGTGTGCGTGTGCGTGTGCGTGTGCGTGTGCGTGTGCGTGTGCGTGTGCGTGTGTGTTTTGGCCCTTAACATTCTAAGCCATATGTCGAATACTGGCATGTATACGTACGGGCCTTGTTTTTCCCATTTTATTAACATAGGCGTCGGAAACGGGAGGGGGCTTAGGGAGGCTCATTCCCAAATATTTTGATGGGGAGCTGGACGTACGCATAGTCCCCAATATATAGGGCTGGTGGTTCAGTTGGAGGTTTTTGGTGAATCTCAAGGCAAGTGCAGTTGGAACTTTTAGTGAGCTTCAAGGGGTTGCAGTTTAAGAGCTTAGGTGCTTAAATCCCCCAATATTCAAAAAGTTCCGGCGGCTGTGATGTGTGATCTGTCCCTTTTTCTGCGGCCTCGTTATTCCAGCACCTGCGTTTACTTGATAACTGGCCTGCCTCGATCTGCACCACACATCTTTAAACAGTTATATGCAGCATCTAGCTTCTTACTATACTTCTTTCTGAGCTCAACTGCACCAGTTTGGCCAAGTCGCCCACTCTTTTTACTCCTGTATGTCTGCAGATTTGGTAGTAGTTCTCACAAACGTGCCGCCTCGGCTGTTGCTGTTCTATCAACGCCACAGTTGTCGACGTTATACACGATCTTATGACTTTTTTATTCAAATTGCTTGATGTATGCCTGTCCGCCATGGCACCTTTGCCTTCAATCCTGCATCCATCAAAAGACACAATGCTACCCGCATGCTTGATATCCTTCACCATCAGTATGATATTGAACATCTTTCTGGTGTTCAGCCACATCATTTATGTCTTATCCTTCGACTCTCGTGTACAGAGTTTCTGGTATGTATGTATGTATGTGTATGTGTGTATGCGTGTATGCGTGTGTGCGTGTGTGCGTGTGTGCGTTTGTGCGTGTGTGCGTTTGTGCGTTTGTGCGTGTGTGCGTGCGTGCGTGCGTGCGTACGTGTGCGTGTGTATGTATGTAGGTAGGTATACATACATGCATGCATGCATGCATGTATGTATGCATGTATGCATGTATGCATGTATGTATGTATGTATGTATGTATGTATGTATGTATGTATATATGTTAAGCTTTTCCTTCTAGAATTTTGCATCTCGTTTGCCAAACTATCAGTGGTTACTCTAAGATCCCTTGGAAAAAAGCAAAACTGATAGAGTAAGGTTCTTACAGAGTGTTAGGCGAATATAAATCGATTGTTAGCAACGTAACGTGTGTTTTCTGTGATCGCTTCGAGCTACTTTAACAGTTCACCGACCAGTCGGTATGTTTTCTTCAAACTCTTCAAATTAAAGTCGTACCAAATGTCCGGTACGTGTATTTAGGGAAACCGTCTTCTGGGACTGTGTGTGTATAGCGTCATCCGGAGGGTGGGCGTTTTTGTCAGTGTATATATAATTGATATGCTCGGCGCAGTTTACGGGTGCACGCAACACAGTATAACTGAATTTGTTCAACAACTAAAATATAAACTTAGCTTACAATCTGTTCTTCTTCTCCGTGGTCCTACTGGGTGATTCCAAATCACTCAGTCGATCGATCCCTCTTCTATTTTTTCCATCTTTTCAGATCCCCCTCTCTCTCTTCTCTTCATACCTTCACATTCGAGAACTTCACACCCTCTTTCTATCTTCAATTTAACTTTTCTCTTCTCCTTCATCTTCTGTTTACCTGGTCTCTTTGTCAATTTGTTTTCATTCATGTTCTGCATATTACGTATCATGTGCTGCCCATCTCAATCTGCACCACATTACATATTCTTCACAACCATTTTGTTCTAGTTTCAGTAGCGTCTCCGCCTCCTCCTCCTCCTCATTCCCCTTCTCCTCCTCTTCCTGCTCCTCCTCTTCCTCTCTCCTCTCCTCTCTCTCTTTTTCTTTTCCTCCCTCTCTCCCTCCCTCTCTCACTCCTTTCCTTCGTCACTCCGTCCCCCTTCCTCCCTCATTCTCTCTCTCTCTCTCTCTCTCTCTCTCTCTCTCTCTCTCTCCCTCTCTCTCAAAACACCAATCTTTTTATTATTGTGTTTGTTTGTTGGCAAAAACATATACGTATACTGATACAACAACATATTTCCAAATTTGCATGAACACCATTGATCGTGTCAAGTTTATGACGCGTGGAAGAGTACAAATATGACTTACATTTAAATATTGCATGATCGGTTTACTTACTGGTTATTTGTCTAACAAAACAATTCTCATGAGGGCCTTCACAACACTGTTTTGGGTCATCGCCTCCGTGGCTTGGCATCAAATAAATGCAGGTGATCAAAAACATGTTCTAAATGATAGGGAAGAGGGAGAACTATTCCTAAATCCGGCGCTGGTCCTGTTTTTAGCAGTAGCCGTGGCGGAATCTGTAGCCTAGACGCGTGTCGACATCTGCCGGTGACATGTCGTACGCCGGCGACCCCAGCGCCCCTCCCGGCCGCGCGACGATCATCGAGACGGTCCGGAACAAGAACAACAAGGAGGACGTGCGACTGCGGCGCCGTCTGACGGAGTACAGCAAGCAGCTGGCGACAAAGATCGTTCAGATCGACCACGACCGGCTCGATGCCTTCGACTTCCTGCGCCAGCTACGCATGTGTGAGTCGGACTACATGGCCGAGTTCGCCGCGTGAGTACCCTCACTGATCGTTGGTGTGTTCGTCACATGACCTGTTGCGTAGCAACTGGGTCTAGTAAAGCTACCAAAATGGCTGACGCTCTTTCCGTCGTATATTTTGTTGTTGATATTCTTGCCCAAAATGTGTGTTTGCGACAAAAACATATGGCATTGTTGTTTAAATGAGAAGTGTTTTCGGGAAAGTTTTATCTGGCAGATGTCACGCCGTCTTATGACAAATTTTAAGACACTTAAAGGGAATAAAAACATCTATTGCTCGAATTCATGTTATATTACATCCTGCTATCTATTTCCACGTCCATCAAGCCAAAAAAATCAAAAAAATTCAATGAGTTAGAAATTCCACAGTTTATGGTGTGCATCCGGACATTTTCGAATATGTATATTTTTTGCGCGCTTTTCGGGATGCCGAGACGTGACGTCACTTATGACTCAAACTCGCATCAGGCTTTTGGGTCGAAACGAGCGTCAGAACGAGTTATTGTGCAATATTCCGACGTAATACAAACACTAGTCATCATAGAGGAACAAGCAGTTACCTTACGGTTCCACATGAATCGAATTTTATTCAAAACAACAAATGCGACTAGGTTTCGCCGAGCCTTGGGCTCGTTTTCAGAATAATTATATCGAATGCAACCAACGGGAAATAATCTACACCAATAAAAATACATAGCAAACATATATTGTATCTAGCTACATAAAGTAACGTGTATAATCTCATAATATCACTAGAATATCGATATATGAAGGAGTTGTACAATTTATCATGACAACTTAAATTAGTCAGAGAGTTTCCGATGGTCTCGCTAGCTCAGTGGGTAGGCCCTTTGTTTACTTGTCCTTTATTTTACAATCGGGCGACGCCGGTTCAATCCTGACAGCATGCAAACCTTTCATTTTATTTACGCTTTTTTTGTTTATGTTTTCACGAAGTAATATAAACAAAATCATTTTATAGTATAATGCACTGTTTGTAAATAATTTTTATATTAACTATTTATTCGCCACAAAAATGAAAATATGGTCATTATATAACGATGTTTCTAAATTTTATTTATCCAAACAAATATAATGTTATGGATATATAATTTATTAATTTAAATATATTGTACGGTAATATATTGTAATTATATATGTGAAAACAGATTGAGATCTGTCTGGATAAATACAATTTAGAAACATCTTTATATATAATGACCATATTTTCATTTTTGTGGCGAATAAATGATTTAAAAAAATATATATAAAATATTTACAAACAGTGCATTATAGTATAACATTATTTTGTTTGTATTAATTCGTGAAAACATAAACAAAAAAGTGTAAATAAAATCAAAGGTTTGCATGCTGTCAGGATTGAACCGGCGTCTCCCGATTGTAAAATAAATGACAAGTAACCAACGCACCTACCTGAGCTCGCGGGACTAGCGGAAGCTGTCTGACTGATTTGCGTTGTTATAAATTGTACAACTCCTTCATATATCGATATTCTAGTGATATTATGAGATTATACACGTTACTTTATGTAGCTGGATACAATATATATTTGCTATGTATGTTTATTGGTGTAGATTATCTCCCGTTGGTTGCATTCGATATAATTATTCTGAAAACGAACCCAAGCTCGGCGAAACCTAGTCAACTTGTAAGCCCATTCGCATTCGTTGTTTTGAATAAAATTCGATTTATGTGGAACCGTAAGATAACTGCTTGTTCCTCTATGATGACTAGTGTTTGTATTACGTCGGAATATTGCACAATAACTCATTCTGACGCTCGTTTCGACCCAAAAGCTATCCTTGTAAACATGCTCTGAATGCATAGAAAGGGTAGGCCTGATGCGAGTGTGTGATACCACGTGATCGCCTAGCTCATTAACATTTTATTTTCCGCGGGAATCGCTTCACAGATGGGCTCAAAATCGAATTTATGCTACAAATGTATTTTTCTGTATTTGTTTAATGTTGTCAAATGTTACATACACTGTTAAACGTTGTATACACATGGAAAAAGGATTTTAGCTAATGCCTTATTTGTATTTCCTTTAACCTTAAACCGTTGATGACGTATAATTGTCCGCAACGCCATGCGTTTTTTTCGAAAGTTGTATCAAGCTACGTAATTGTCGTACACGTGAAGTTAAATCTCCTAGTTAAACCATTTTCGCAGCGATAGTAACGTAATGGACGTATGTAAACATTGTTCGTAACGCCAAGCTTAACGGAGGTCACGTGCATAATTTTTATTGTGACGTCAGTTTAATCATCCGTCAATGGATGTGTCCAGCATGTCGTGGTTTGCATCACAATGACAATTCTGCGCGTGACTTCCGTCAAGCTTTGCCAACAATGTTAATAACGGTTAAACAGGGATCTATGTGAATCAAATTACTATTGCATCATGACAACTCATGTTTTGTGACAAAAAACACTTGTGTCCACAATTTCAACAAGATATTCGACGAATGGACGAACTCACCACGTGTTCGACATCCATTTTTGAAGGCTTGACGGTGCTTTTGCTAGGCAACAGGTCACATGAAGGATACGTCATTTCCTTCCTATCTATCCAAACGTGTTTATTAAACAGAAAGGTGAAACCGATAAACGCACGTAATTGCACACCATAGGGGTAATTTATATCATGAAACAAGGCTTGTTTAATACGTTCAAGCCTCAAAAAGGTGCATATTTGGATTTAATCAATCAATTTTGAATCAGTATACGTTATCTCAGTTTTTGTCCGCGGAACAGGGAATAGAACTATATGTCAATCCACTAGTCAACTATAAAAAGGAATGAATACGACAGTTAAGTGTCTCCCAGGTTGAATCACAAATTTCAATTTGGTTGGTCAAAAATCATGTCGCTTATGTGCTGACGTTGGTATTTTGCTTCAAAGGTTGTTGTAAGCTCCTGCCTTCTGATAAGTAACAAATCTCCAATCCTGTTATTTCAAAAGTATAACTGCTATGTTTATGCCAGAAAGACCTGTTAGCTTATCCATTGTTCATTGATTCCTGTGTTGATAATGATACACATTAATTAAAATTGAAAATTAAGGCAAGAATAATATGTTGATGTAGCCGCATGTGATGCCAAGGGCATTTATCAGTTGATGAGATATTACAAGAATGTTATTGATTACGAGTATGCACATAAAAGTATACATTTCTCACACTAGCAGAAGTAGTAATTACATACGCGTCGGAACCGGGGGGCTTGGAAGGCTGAGTCCCCCTCCTCCCCCAATATTTAGGAGATTAAGGTGCTGGAGATAGGATTAGCCCCCAATACATAGAGCCTCAACGTGTGTTTTTTTACGGTGAACCTCAATGGGGTACAAATGGAGGTTTTAGGGGAACCTCACGGTGGGATTTTGGCGAGCCACAATGGGTGTGCAAGTGGAGGTTTTTAGTCCTTTGGGCCGAAGATCCAATGGACTTATGCCATCACTCTGCATCCGCCGACCGCCGTCCGCCGTTAGATGCCATATCTCAGAAACCGTTCAGCAACTTGTTCTGTAATTTTGCACATACATATCTTAGGGTACTGCCACTATGCACGAGAAATCTGTATTTGATTGAATCATTCTACCCCCCAGGACCCCCCAAACTGGTAAATTTTCACATTTTGCCTATTTTTTCAAAAACTCTTCAGTACCTTTTTCTCTGATTTTGCACAGACATTTCATGTGGTAGGGCCACTACACACAAGAAATCTGTATTTGATTGAATAATTCTAAGGGCACCTCAGGGCCCCCCAAATGAGATGTTATGTAGTGTAGTGTGTTTGTCACACCTTGGACAGGTTGCTTAAAGTCAGTGTTCAGAGACTGCAACCCTAATAGACACTACACAGGCTGCATGCCATGGCATTGGCCAGATTAATGATGTGTCATTGAGGGGCACTGGATTTTGCCCAAGG
Organism: Escarpia spicata; assembly: GCA_963995525.1. Taxonomy (NCBI): domain Eukaryota; kingdom Metazoa; phylum Annelida; class Polychaeta; order Sabellida; family Siboglinidae; genus Escarpia; species Escarpia spicata. The sequence continues at coordinate 51,238,770 of OZ023212.1, forward strand.
GCTGATGTACTGTAGTAAACAGGCAGTTGCCGAAATAAAGTAGCCGTGTGAACTAGTGCCACTGTGTTGAGTATTGCCTTCATTGTTACTGCATGATACAGCGTTACTGCGCAACAAGTGACTACGTAACTCTAATAGCAATGACTAGTTTGTTATACCATGTTGATTTTTTCTTGTAACTTTGGTTAAAGTGCGAATATTTCAGTAAACTTTTTCTCTGATTTGGCATAGACATTTCATGTGGCAGTGCCACTATACACAGGAAATATGTATTTGATTGAATCATTTTAACCTCCCAGGGCTTCCCAAACTCCAAAGGACTTCAGGGCCTCTTGGCCCATTTTTTAGTTTAGGAGAGCCTCAGCCACCGAAAATATTCACACGTTCCGACGCCAATTAATTATTCATCCTTTCAATGTAATAACAGTCTGATGAGCAAAGAACTACAATAAGTGTTCCAAACCACAACATAAATATAAATATCACTATATCTTTCTATTCAGGTTCCGAGAAGAGAAAGCGAAGCTGACGGCGTTAATGGTAAGTTTAGTCAGTGATGTCTGCAGATCGGCCGCTAAAAGTTATATTCTGCTGCAGTTGTTTCGTACGACATATGCCTAATTGTACTTGTAACCTTTTTAAGTTAAAATTATGCCCCACCTAGTGATTTGCTCTACTACAAATAAAGTGATGTATTTCATATTAGCAGCATAACACAGGTAATAGCATTGGTCAAGTAACGGTAATTTATGTTTTCGAATGTTTCCGTAATTGTATTTACCGCTTGTCTCTGTACGAAGGAACATCGCAACTCAATGTCAACCTACACTGACGACAGTGAGTGCGATGCGACAGAACTAAGCGCTGCAGAGGAAAAGAAAGATCAACCGGCCACAAAACCTAAAGTATGTATGTGTTAGTTACTTACGGCTTACGAATCCCTAGGCGCCACTTGACGCATAGGGCGTGCACAAAAGTCCTCCAGTCCGCCCTGTCATCCGCCCACGTTCGTCTTAACAGATGCTAATGCTACCGTTGCTAGTGTCAATGGCAGAAGCATTAGTTATACTAGTAGTACTAGTACGGTCGGTCGGTCTGTCGGTCGGTCGGTCGGTCGGTCGATCGGTCGGTCGATCGATCGGTCGGTCGGTCGGTCGGTCGGTCGGTCGGTCCGTCCGTCCGTCCGTCCGTCCGTCCACCAGTCTATCATTCTGTGTAATCTTATGTATTAACGCATCCATGTGAGTTTGAATGTTTGTATATAGGGGAAGGTTCGGTAACATGATCCACATTTTTCACACTGATATTCTGGAGCTGTATGACTAGTTATATGCTGTGTGTAAAGTTGACGTAAAGTTATCGCGATAGACTATTGTTGTGTGCATTTTAGCACGCGTAGGTTGTTTACTTTTTTAATGAGGACGAGGAGAACATTTTCCCCAAATGGCTCATATTAAGCGTTGGAAATATGAGCTTAACCCGTGGATAATATGGGCATACGTGATCATATTACCCAAGATGAACCCAGGCACACCAGGGTCGTAGCCTCAACCTATGCAAGAGTCATGCTTGCACGCACGCACGAACAAATCAAAAACACCACACACCAAACACACATACATACACCAGACACACACACACGCACACGCACACGCACACGCACACGCACACGCACACGCACACACACCAAACACTCCCCTAACCGAACTTATGAACAACCTTAACATATTTAGTTAAAGCTTCTGTAACCTCCTACAAACATAAACATATTTATAAAGAACTATGGTAACAGTGTCATACATAAATTTAATGGACAATAAAAAAGTGAAAAACTTCACTGTTCATCGACAATACAAATACAGAGAGCGTGCTGTCGTGATACTTGACACTACATTGACGACTTAATGCGTATAGCGGCAGCATCAACCTAGCTGTAGTGGCAGTATTAACTTTTCACTATGCGTTAACCTGGGGAAAAGTACGAGTAGCTCTACTTGATTCTAAATCTCAGTCACGACAAACCCTTAAACTAGCCGGGAAATTTACTTTACATGGTTACATTATCGCCCATGACACAGACTGACACGATAATTAGCTCATCCAAAGACGTCATTCATGTTGATGTAGATTACACATGTACCATCTATATGCAATCATTCAACATGCGGAAATCGTAAGAAATGTTGTTAACTGTTATTCACGTAAATATTTTGCTGGCGTGCTCCGCAACCTTCCATAACTCAGTAAGTAATCGCAAGATTGCAACATTTGGTGTACCATTCCTGAGTTATGGAAATGGCCCATATTTTCTGGGGTTTCATATTACCGAACCTTCCCCTATGTATGTTTGCCTGTATTATATATCCCTATGTGTGCTTATGTGCGAGTGTTCATGCGTGGGACCGCATGTCTGTCAAATAATACGCCACTACCTTCTCTGCAGGCGCCCAACCCCGGCGGCGAGGCATCTCGTGAGAAGCCTGGGCTGACCAGACAGCGAACCTTCCTGCGGATGGTTTTCGGCCCTGGTCGCCCGTCCTTCCTCGGTCAGATGATGCCCGTGCCCATCTCTGGCTCGGGTCTGTCGCCAGTGCAGCAGAAAATCCTGCATATCCAGCAGGACGCGTTACTCAACAACAAGGACGAGAAGCAGCGGGCAGCCATCATGCAGCTGCGCGCGGTGTCCGTGGCGCAACACAGCCACGGCGGACGGGCGGTTCGGGAGACGGCGCGACGAGAGAGACAGCGCCTGAGGAAGCCCATCACGCGGCGCATCCGGGATTTCTACGACCGCGTCGAGGATCTGACGCTTGACGACACAGACGACGACGTGAAGGCGACGGGAGAGACGGCGGCCGTCACTCCGGCCCTGCCGGCCGTTGGGGCGCCGAGACGACCTGTCGTCGTCATCCCACAGACCGCATAGAAACGTGTACGTCTCCGTAAGCAGCACGCAGTCGTGTGATGTTTTCATGGCTTAAATCAGTATTTTGCACTCGACAATCTGCCTAAATCCGTCGAAATTGGTTTCATTTATTAACCGAAATACTCTACAAATCAACCTACCTGGCTATTATAAAATCTAATAGACCTACACCAAACAAAATCCATTTGTTAGAGGTCTGCCTAGTACCAAAGATATTTGTTCTTCGACCATTATATGTTTGTCACTCGAATGTACAGTGTAAGTAGGACCATAGAAGCTGAAAAGCGACAGGACAAGAACCGTCACGTGGGCCCTAACGCTGGTTTGAGGATCAGCAGCAAGTGTTTTTGTTTTGTAATAGTAAAACGGTGTGGGGTTGATAAGTTTTGCTACAAGAACGATTTGATGAAGAATGAACGTTCAGCCTATTTGTCCGTGTTGATGAACTGGCTTGTCCAGCTAAATGTCCCAATTGATAACTGGCTTTTGCGACCGAAAGCACTTAATATATATTTGCTGTTTTGCATTGTGATATTCAACAGTGGATCAGCCTCGCACTGACTCTTGCCGTGCCACGTGACTGTAATGTGGGAATTCGCACTCAGCTGCTAAAGTGCGATGAATGGTTGTAATGTGTTAGTTCGTATTCTGCTGATAACGTGTGGTCGACTACTGTATTGTGGACTTCAGTGTAGTACGGAGCGTAAGCGCCTTACATAATAACAATCATATTGAACAGTTTAACATTCGGTATTTTTTAGATGTTAGTAATAATCCTGTCATTGGTGACCTTATTGGCAAATACAATAAGTATTACGGACACGAGACGCCTACTGATGATGAAACACAGGTAAGTGTGTTGCTAAGTCTCCTGTAGAGTTGGTGTTATGTTTGGCATGAACACGTATAACCTAAGGTTTTATTGAACCGTCGTTTCAGTGTGATTTCGTTCGTTCGTAACCGTTTGAGGCCGTCGGCGTAAGTAGTCATGTGCCAACATACTAAGTTTTCATACAATAATCATAATAATTGGGCGTAATATCAGCAAATTTCTACGACAAAAAAATCCACAAGTATCCAAGAGCAGAAGCGCAAGAAAACAGATTATTATGTACATTATATATTTATATATACACGGGGACATGCGCTGCCGTCACCCGGAGAGCCAGGGTTCTACACCTTAGCTGAAAAGGTCCCACACAAATGTTGGTGGCCCAAATATTAACATAATACATAAACGCATGATACTTAAACGCATGGCAATTATTAATATGCTAGTTCATGCATATTCATTTATGATATCCAGATTAACGAACCAGCGAATGTAAAATGACAACGTAGGCAACAATTTATTGTTGACACAAAAACATATATTTTGCAAATTATTACAACAAACACCACAACATGAATGTCTACGGTGGCCTACGCAGAACTGTTGCCATCATCTGCAGGAACAGACGGACTGTCAGACTCCATGAAACACGTGCTCTAGCCACTGACAGTGACTTCAGCTGAATCCGAGCTGGACTCGGACAGTGACTCACTGTCCGAGTACAACTCGGATTTGAAGTTGGGCATTCTCCCGCCGGATGTATTCCACAGGTGGATAGCTGATGTGGGTTTGAAGTAAACCATGTCGGGTGAATGTGGCTGGATGGTGATGATATCTGACACTGTGGATGGCGTCATGCGGTTTCGAAACTCAGTCTTGAACTCTTCACTCGTTTCATTGTTCTGAGAAGCCTCTTTCACATTCAACGGAACTCGCTGGAAATGCAAGCACTGCGAAGCTAAACTCAATCGATCTATCAGCATTGATCAGCTCGACATGTTGTTGTTTTTCCAACTTGTACTTGTACCACGCTTACGTTAAATGTCCGGTTAGGAAGTACACAATTAATGGCATTATTGGCACTTATCTAGTATCCGGACACACCTCGATTTCGACATTACAACAACATTTTTGCCCAATTTTGATGTGTTATTGCCATCATTCAACATTATCCCATGCATCTTTACCTTACAAAAATATCGCGTCTTAGCGCAAGAGCGACCCAGTTTGCAACAACATATGCTGCTATGTCGCTCACTGAAGACCTTAACAAGGGAAACGATCTAGACTCTAGAGGAAGACCGGTGAGGCGGTGGAGAGACGAACGAGACGAATTCTGAAAGGCCATCTGGCAGAGGATAGCGCAATACATGATGCCATCGTCCAACCACGGGACACTACTGCTGCACGATAAAAATGATAATTATCATGATGATGATAATGTCGATGACGATGACGATGATGGGTATTTGAAACATGCATGATACTAGGTCTGCGCAATCTGACAATAGCCAAATAATGCAGACATCAAATGCCATCGTTTAGCATCATGAGAATTCCATCGAAGTTTAAAGTTTGTTCTATTGCTTCGTATAAAATGATAAAATTGTAGTCTTAATTGTTGAGTTAGTTTGAGAGTCCCTTTCATTGGTTACCCGGATTCAGAGTAATCAATTATATTCGTCACTATTAAAACGCCACTTTGTATCCGATTTCGCGTGCCCGGAGTATCGCGTGCCAGTATTCTCCGCCTTCTCTCTGCCCGACAGAAACGAACCAAAAGTATCAATGCAGAATTCCGCGTTGTTACTAATGTGGTTTGCGTAAGTACTATATAAAGTTTTGCAATTTAATTGTTAGGATACATGGTACAACCAAAATGTAGTAACTGGCGTGATTACTTTTACGCACACAAAATATGTTGCCTGATCTAGCGCGCTGTTTTTGTAGTCAGTATCGTCAATCGAAGCTATGATTATTATCGAGGCTGTAGCGATCTGCGGTGCGCGGTGCTGTGTATAATAACATTCACAGCCGCGGTTTTGTTCTACACCTTTACGAACACTAAATACATACTTCTTGAATTTTGATTTTTCGGCAGGATTAATAATTGTTTGACGTAACTGTTCGAAGGAAATAATAAATAGTTGTCTGGCTGTCTGCCTTTCTGCCTGTCTGCCTGTCTGCCCATCTATGGCACCTGTAGTATTCATAAACTGTTTCAGAAGAGGAAAGAAACAGTGGCGCTCCACTACGGAGATTAGGTGATCGAGGCCTGGCCTGGTTACTCTTGGTACGATTTTTAAAAGCGTGAGATCACAGGATACCATATTTTATACTGCGCAAGCGCATGAGATAATATGGTCTCCTGTTTGCGTTTTGGTGTCCAGTTTGCGTTTTGCCTACTGTGGACCTGGAATAATCTGTGTCCATAACCACGGGCTCTCGTGTATTCGGTATGCGGTGGCGCCACATTTCGGAGCCGGCATAATCGAGGCAGGTCTCGTCCTAGAAGACGGTATGTAGTAGTCTCGCTTAACCGACTCTCGCCAGGAAGATAGTCTGGCTCTGAATGGCCCTTCTGAATGTTATCCGCCAGATGGCAACACTGGTATACTCATGAATTAAAGCGTCATCAATTTATGAAGTTGTATGTGACGTATTGTCAAGATTTGCCGTGTTTTAATTAGTCTCGCTTAATCGACTCTCGCCTGGCTGCGTGACTTTGCCAGGAAGATTGTTTGGCTTAGAATCGCGTTTTGACTGCTCACTGCCAGTTAATACGTCTATCCTCCCAGAATGTTTATATATTATTAGTTAGCAGTCCGACCGTAGCGCGCGACATCGATTGCACTTTGTTTAGTTAAACTTGTCCTTGTTTGGTATTTATATCATGCGTATTCACACTTAGTCTTTTGTTTCTGCTCGAAATCAAGCAAAGAACGTCTTTGACAGCCACGAGAGCTGCCACTTAGTGAATATGCATGTGATTAAAAGGCACTAAACTACAAAAAAAGTTTAATGTCGGTTTATTTTTCGTGTGACATGTTTCAATATAAGTTTAATGTTGAATAGTTGTTATAGTATAATATTATCTGATAAAAGTTTATCATTATTTAATTTGTTAATTCATAGTTGGCCTGAGAGCCAATCATCGTCTCTACCCTAATCTGGAGTAAACCCCCATACCGGTAACATTGGCAGGAGCTTAAGTGGTTAGGACACTGTTAGACTTCCTGCTTGGTTACAGACGAAAAAAAGTGCAGCATATTTTTTTTAATGACTTTTTACAATATTCACTTAAACCGATATAAGTGCATTTGAGTAATCAGATTTCTAGATGTGATTGTAGAAGCTGTTGACAATAAAATGGTGTCTTTTTACCTGATTTTACTAAGCGGAAGGGTATCTGGCAGCAATTTGGCTAATTGACACTTTAGCCGGATTACTGCCTGCATCCATTTGTAAATATTGACGGGTGTCATACTACAGGCATTTTGCAAGAGCTAGAGATATTAAATTTTGACTAAACTCGACCAGCATATCAATGAGATGATAATAACAGCAGGTGAGAAGTATACCTTAAGAAACTTTATAGGTCACGTTTTCTTATAATCACACAAAACATTAACATGGTCGCCAATGGGAAAACTGACAGTGTGCTGACCCCTTAATAATCCAGGCCGTAGAGATGGGACAATGCTGCCACCTCACGGCGCCTGGATAATCGAGGCTAGCTAGGTAGCGGATTGGTGTGCTACATTAATAGTCGCAAGAGGACACCACATGCAGTTGGATGATAAACGTGATCAGGGAGTGTTTAGTTTTATAACGCTTTCCTAATCATATGTGGTTTAGTGTCGTTCAGGTAACGGGAACCACACATATCTGTATAGGTATATTTGTAACTTTGGAGTATTGTAAATGCATCTCCTTCGAGGCACCGATGCCACCTCTATGCTACCTATACAGCTGTAGTGACTATTTTGCCAGACTGTTCAACTGCATTGTTATATCACACTATACAAGGCTAGAAAAGATGGTGCACTTTTCTGTGTTCGCCATGTTCTAATCAGATGGAGTTTAAAGGGAAACAAAAGGCAACTTTGTTGTGCTGTGCACCTAAAAGAGTTAATACAAATAAACCATTTGCAACTGCAATCAAACTGTTCACGTTAGTCGTTTACTCAGAATGTGGTCCCAAAGTGGAAGATTCCAATTAATGTCCAATATGCTGAAGGTTGACATGTTGTTCGTGACACGGAAGCTTCGTCAATAAGCACCGAGCTGCGATGTCTATTATGACGCGCCGGGTTCCCACGTTTACTACATCTGTGGGGGGAGGTGGGGTAAAGCGACCTAACGTCTAAGACGGCTACCCCCTTATATTTCGGCCACATCATGTTGTCGTATTTTGCCGATCAGATGTAACGTTTCCTACTTTGGTCTAGGTCACATGCAATATGACATTCCACAAGTGCGCGATTTATAATTGTCAATAAATTGGTAACATCTATTTTACTCCTAGGTGAATGTCGTAAATACAGTATACAGGTATATATTGGAAAACAATTGATAACTACTCCCTGGCAGACAGAGTGGACGCATTAATAGTTACATTGAATATGACCAATTTCATCCAAGTGGGGTCATTCAGCATAATGTCACGGTGAAGTAGAACGATCCCCTCAGCGGTGCGATTGATTGATTGTTTATTTCCAAGTCGAAAATGCATACAAAGAAAACTACACGCAATATATAAAAATAAACATTTACGCATAAAAAATGGGGGAAGACAGGTGTTGCACTTGTTAATCCCTTCCCCCAACACGACCATAACTTGTACAAGTATATTAAACACAACATTTGTAACAACATGGAAATATATATTTAGAAAGCAATCTCATTCATTTTTTTCAGTTCCATTTGTATATACATATACGTATATTCATCATTTCCGTTTTACATGTGTGCATGGTAATTATTAATAAACAAGTGCTCAAGTCTTGTTTTGAGTATTTGAACTGTAGCTGAACTAGTTATTTTTTTATCATAGGAGTTATTAATTTAACCCCATATACCAATATACCCATAGATTTCAAAGTTGTGCGAGAATACATTGAATCGTCGTTAGTAGCAAAGTATTCTTGAAGGTTATAAAAGGTAAAGGTAAGTTCTTATATAGCTCAATATCCAGTCCTCAGGACTACTCAAAGCGCTTTACACTTTACTCCCTGGCAGACCTGTTCAATCGAACACCATCTCGACTTCTCTGTGAAGCATTCAGCCACGCTGCAATTAATGCGCAAAGACTATTCGTACATAAATGTCCACCACTGTCTATAGCCAGGTACTCATTCATACAGCTGAATGAACTGAAGGGTCGACACTGCCGCACAGGATTCGAACCCGCGTTGTCTCAATCGAGAGTCTGGATCTCTTACCGCTGTGCTACTGCGCTCAACAATATACTGCAACATCTTATTTTTAGTCTTGAACATTACAATAGAAATTCTCAATCGCAGTTTATGTATACCTAAATCACAAAATAATGTATTAATATGACATAAAAAAGTATCATTGCAAATTAGCTTGATTGCTTTCTTCTGTAAAATAAAAAACACTGAACAATAGTTTTATAAGTGCTGCCCCAGACTTCACACCAGTATGGTATATAAGGGAGAAACAGTACACAATATGACATGAACAGTGGGTTTTTGTCAAGTATGTATCTTGCTCTATACATACTGGCAATAGTTTTTGACTCTGGATTTTATATTATCAAGCGGTATACGCGGCAGTTTTACCGGACGTATAAGAAAGCAAACGATTAGTGATTTATTGTACATAATTTTTATCTGTAATGTTGGAATTATGTATTTTACTATGCACTATTTTATATTTTCGTGCATGAAATTGGTTTACTATTCAGTATTGTTGAGGGCCATTTTACCCGACTGTGGGGGTTTACCTTTAGTGGTGGGTAAAACGGCCCCCGGTGACTACCCTTTTGCTTTCGTAATAATTAAAGAATGCATTCCTGTGTAGGCCATGGGAAATACGCACGCACACACACATGCACGCAAACACACACATACACACAATGTACGCACACTACACGCACACACGCACACACGAACACACGCACACACATAGCACCCACATAAACGCACACACTCTCACACCACACACATACACACACACACACCACGTACACATGCACACACACCACGTACACATGCACGCACGCACGCACACACCACACACACACACACATCACACGTGGTATGCACCGAAACATCATCCGATAAAATTTAACTCCAGGATAAATGTAAGCACCACAGTCTTGGCTGGTGCTAAATATTTCCCCTAGATACGCGGTTGCGCAGAATCGTCAACCGGATCAAATTTAACGCCCGTATAAATGTATGCGCGACAACGGCACGCCTTGCAAATAGCATAACGCCGTCATGTGCCGGCGGGTCGTTGCATATTGAGGGGGAGCAGGTTCTTTTAACGCACACATTATGTAATTATTCACTAATAGTGTTGAGCTATATTATACTAAACGTTGTTAGTTATCAATATATATTGTTACATTAACAAAAAAAGAATATATATTAAACATATTTTTGTAATCACACATGCCGGCTACGGTCCTGCTGGCGCTTCTCGAAAGTGTCGGGAACAGGTTCTGGTCTATCGACGTACGGTTTGGCGCCTCCTCAGATCAAAAAGTATTTTATACACGCATCACATGGTTAAAAATTTAACAAAGAATCTAACGGTAGAAGTCTTCCGGCGATCAGATTTTAACTTTTGAAGATACGAACAAACTAAGGACTGCATGGCCATATATATAGTCGAGACGCTCCGCAAAAGTCCGTCGATCTGGTCTATCCATTTTGGAAGTTCGGCGCCTCCTCAAATCATAACGTATTTTAATAGTTTTGCACACACGATTACAAATTTAATTGCGATCGGGATAGGAGTAGAGATAGGGGCGCTTAACAATCGAACTGAGTGCGTGGCGCGATCGGGATACGGTGTCGAGATCGGGGCGCGAGAACACGTTCGAGTGTCTACAAGCGCCCCGATCTCGTAAGCATGCATCTCGTAACGCATCCCGATCGCGCCTGCGCCCAGTTGGATTGTTGAACAATATATATATAACAACTTACATAATTTAAAGTGACATAATCAGCTGAGAAAATATGATTACAAATGTTAACAAACGTGACACGTCAACGAAAGCCTCTACCAGGTAATTTAACATGATTCTTGGATATGAAAAATGAAGTTTCGAATTTGAAAACGAACTATCCTGAAGAATGTTCAGTAAACATTGTACAATGGCCGAGAAGAGCCATCATTGTAAAGTTCTGACTTTCGCAACGCGATGCTATGAGCTATCATGTGGCCGATTAGGGCCATCGCGCATTGCATCACACACACACGCACACGCACACGCACACACACACAAGCGCACGCGCACACGCACACACACACGCACGAAATACTTGGGTTAGTGAGTATTGTAAACTAGACTTGTATTCCAGTTCAGTGTCCGGCTAACTCGAAAGTGCAGGCACTCGTGACGTCAGACTTTTTTTTATCAAAATGTCGCTGTCCGTATAACTTATATCATGTGTCTTCAACAAGGTCATTCCAGTAAACTACTGGCATAATATATTTGATTTATTTGCAAATGGTTTGCTTTTATTCACTCTTGGATGCATAAATCCAAACTATAGCCTTCTGTTTCCATTTAATGTGTTCCTTCTCTGCAGTCTGCCCAAGGCTGTACTTAAGTTGCTTTGTCAGCTCAAACAACATATCCATCAAGGTTAAAACAACAAATGTGTCCAATAATAATCCCACCTCGTGTACAGCACCGACAACACGTATGTGTCTTCCTTTTTTATGTCCCAAACCGCTATTACTCATTGACAGACAAGCTTACATGCACCCATGGTGCAAAACAAAAGGCCAGTTACCATCAATACAGTTATTATTCTGTATCCTAAACTCGTTCCAGATGACTATTCAATTTTTGTTGTCGCCAAGTAAGGCGATAAAAATCGGACGTAATATCACAGTGGCGCCCTCTGAGGAGTGGCCCACCGTTCATAGGTTCCGCGTTTCTCCAACAAATATTGAAACGCTTATCTGGCTCATATATTCTAAGTAAATAGCTCTAAATAAACGTTTTACATGTGTCGCCAATTAGATTAGATTAGAGGACAATGGTCCACGAACAGACCGTAGGTGCCAAATGACAAGCAGCAACTAAACAGGTCAATATTGACGAAATAAACAGAGGTGAGCATTTGTTTTGACCTTATCGAGGGTAAAATTTATTATACTTAAAATACACAAATATATACCTTAAAATACACTAATATATACACGCAAGGACACATGTCAATTATTCACTCACTGACTCACTCATTCACTCATTCACTCACTCACGCACGCACGCACGCACACACACACACACACACACATATTTTAATCAAGATGGCAGAAGTGAAGACACCATTATTAGTTGATTAATCGAGGCGAACATTCCATGAGTCCCCGACAGCACGACTCCAAGTCGGCACGGTGTCCTCGGTGGCAAGTGCAGACATCGATTGTTTACACTACGTGGCTGCGTGCAATCGTCAGAGGGAAGATACATGTATGTATGATGAACTAAGTTCCTCGAGTCAGTCCTTCCTTTCCCATTAGCGTGACGAAGGGACGATTAGACCTGGTCCCGGGAGGGACGCAATGCTACGGGCGAGTGGTCACTTCCCCGCGGACCCCACTGCATCGGCACAATCGAGAGAAGAGGCGATGAATCTTTAATCAGCATCACGATCCGGCCAAACTTAGCGAGAAAGAACTCGACGCGGTGATATGGCAGGTGTGTGTGTGTGTGTGTGTGTGTGTGTGTGTGTGTGTGTGTGTGTGTGTGTGTGTGTGTGTGTGTGTGTGTGTGTGTGTGTGTGTGTGTGTGTGTGTGTGTGTGTGTGTGTGTGCCTGCGTGTGTGTGAGTGCGTGCGTGAGTATTTGAGTACGTCTGTGTGTGTGCGCGCCCGTGCGCTTGCGGGTATGTGCGTGCGTGTGTATGTGGTTGTGTATCAGTGTGTATGTGTCCGATATCAAAATGTGAGTGTGTTGTGCGTGCGTGCGTGCGTGCGTGCGTGCGTGCATGCGTATGTGAGGGTGTTTGAGTGTGAGTGTACGTGTGTGTGGGCGCGCGTGTGCATGCGTGTGTGTGTGATTGCGTGTGTGCGTGTGTGTGTACGTATGGGTTTTGCGCGTGTGTGTGTAAAACAGCACCACACAGGAACACACACGTGCACACAGGAGCACGATTAGTTTGAAAGTCTGCACGTCACACACTTTACTACAGACTGTGCCTACGGCAGGAATTTACGATATCATCCCACACCGAAGAACATGTTCTCCTGAGAATACAACTGGATTGTTTCTTCAAGGTCGCTGCAGTAGCATTTCTTTTCGTTCGTCGAGACATGATATATTGAAAACATTAATCTACCCGCATACATACATGCATGCAAACATACATAGATGCATACATACATACACACATAAACACATACATACATACATACATACATACATACATACATACATACATACACACATACACACACACACACACATACACACACACACACACACACACACACACACACACACACACACACACACACACACACACACACACACATAGATACATGTATGTACGTGCAGAATGGTTGATAATCCCTTGACCAGTTCTACTGAAACAGCACTTGGCAAGCAGAGCTAGGGGTGCACCTCGTAGTATGTGTTGACAGAAAACAGCGCACAGTTGGCGTTTTGTTCAAATACGGTTAATAGTTCTGTCGCAATCTTCCTCACCACATTGAAGGCTTGTTGGTTGGCAGCATTCAACATCGAAGTAGGAGAGTCGGCATTGCTTCTGCCAAATCACGGCTGTCGTGAAGGGTGCAAGCAAAGCGAAGAGAGTCGAATGACATAACTCGTAATTGCCTACTCGTCTGCGAAACACATTGTACAACCCAAACACCCATCAACAGAGACGAGGGCAATTACGAACTGCCTCACGTGTACGATGACGTCATTCAGCGTCATAGGTACTGATGAAGTCGACGTGACACGTCAACGAAAGCCTCTACCAGGTAATTTAACATGATTCTTGGATATGAAAAATGAAGTTTCGAATTTGAAAACGAACTATCCTGAAGAATGTTCAGTAAACATTGTACAATGGCCGAGAAGAGCCATCATTGTAAAGTTCTGACTTTCGCAACGCGATGCTATGAGCTATCATGTGGCCGATTAGGGCCATCGCGCATTGCATCACACACACACACACACGCACACGCACACGTACACGTACACGTACACGCACACGTACACGCACACGTACACGCACACGCACACACACACAAACGCACGCGCACACGCACACACACACGCACGCACATATATATTAGAAAACAATAACGGTAAATTTCACGAAAGGCCAGGTCCTCTGCTTTGTATTAAAAGTAAAATAAAGATAAGTTTTTATATAGCGCAGTAGCGTTAGGACTGCTCAAAGCGCTTTACCCTTTACTCCCTGGCAGACCTGTTCAATCAAACACCATCTCAACTTATCTTATCTGGAAGCATCCAGCCACGCGCGAAGACTATTCGTACACAAATATCCACCACAGTCTATAGCCAGGTACTCATTCATACAGCTGAGTGAACTGGAGCAACGTAGAGTGAACGAACTTGCCCAAGGTTCGACACCGCAGCACAGGATTCGAACCCGGGTTCTCTCGGTCGAGAGTCCGGAGCTCTATCCACTGCACCACTGCGCTCCACTATTGCGGGACATCTGGTCAAAATGCGTGACTGTCCCACGGAATGTACGGAATTATACATCTGTGTCGTTATGTACCATTGTAGTGTGGAGGAAACGCGCCCGTTTGTTCAGAGGCAAACGCGATTTGGCCTACTTATTTCCAGTTAACGCAGACACGGTTAGCACAATCACGTGTGAACTTGCTTGATAAAAATAGTAAAGCAGCTGAAGAACATTCGTAATAATACAATGAACAAATACAAACAGTGTTAGTGACTGTTCTTCATTAAACATTCAAGTTGAGCAAGGTGCACCATCTGTGCACTTTGTTCCCCCCACCGTGATAGGCAATGCCGTACAAGTGTTAAATCGATTTCTACAACCATTTCCACTGTGTGTTGCGGTTCGTCCCACACTTGGTGTGCTCTTTTTCCTACTTGGAATGGGTCACTGGAAACACACAAACAACGTGTGCCATATTATTGTTCGGATGTATAAATTCCACGTATTAGCAAGATATATCTATATTGCAGTCAGTCACGGTTACGATTGTGACTGCTGGCTTCGTTTATATTGCAGAAGTCCTCCCCAGGTCGGTCTATCTTAGGCAACTGAGTGCCACTTCTTGGAGTCGGTAGTTGTGTTCGTCAAGTGTTGCTTCACTATGCATTTGAATATACGTTTGGTGCGAATTGTGCTTCAGGTTGCTTCCGACAGCTGATAATATCAATATGTAATGTGCTTAGGGATCTGTTGTTTGTATTCGGTAGTATGTTATCTGTAACAAGAACATAGCTATTAAAGCTTTGTGCGTTTTGCCTCCACAGTACTCCACAGGCACGAACGCACGCACGCACGCACGCACGCACGCTCGCATCCACATAAACACACACGCACACGCGCGCACACACATACACGAACACACACATACACACGCACACACACGCACACACACGCATTTTATGTTCTTTTTATTGCAATATAGATATGCACCTCTATGGGTTCTACACTATCAACTATAAGTCCTTTCATCACATAACTGGGTACTTCTACATGTGTTACAAATTTAGTAAACTTTGATTAAATTAACTTTAATTAATTTCATTCAATCCTTCATTCATTAAAATAACAATGTCGTCCGGCATGTCTCCATTGTTAACATTCTTAAGCCGCGTGATGTTGACAAGGACGTGCATGGCGTTGTGATGTCATTATGTGTTTCTATCTTTGCATAAATACCTCTCCACCATAATTATGTTTTCCTCCTGGCTACGAATTGATCGTTATTGGTACTCTAATGCAGCGTAGTAAACTTGATGGTTTTTTCCCTACGCGTATTTTGAATCAGTATATCACGTCAGCAACCTCTGTGCGGAATCTAGCAGTGATCTTTGATAGTAACTTCAATTTCAACAACACATATCTCAAACGTGTCGCTGCTGTTTTTATCATATTCGAGATCTTCGCCGTATTCGCCGATATATATAATTTTCTGTTGCTAAAAATATTGCAACAGCGCTTGTTAGCAGCAGACTTGACTATTGCAATTCCCTCCTTTATATTATCGCTAGCAAGGATATATAACAAAACTTCAGCGTGTCCAAAATTGTCTAGCAAGAGTAGTTACAAGATCTCCTTGTTGTTCTCGCTTTGTACCACTTTTGAAGTCTTTGCATTGGCGTCCTGTACGATCGCATACTATTTAAGATCCGTAACATTACATACCAGACACTGTCCAGTAAGCAACCATCTTATTTGCATTCACTGCTTACTCTTGTAAGAAACTCTATCTAACTTCGAGCATCTAGTTCTGATCAACACTAACATTAGAACTAGGGCTTTTTCTGTTGCTGCACCAACTCTTTGGAATATGCTTCCTCTTAGAGTTAGATCAGTTGAAAATATTACAAAATTCCGTCGTCATTTAAAAACTTATCTTTACAACCTTGCTTTTCCACCATAGCTCCCTTGCGCCTTGAGCCATCTCTTGACAACTGGAATACTGTTTATAGATTTTGAGATAGACCAATCATTTTGTTTTGATGCGCCTCTGAGCGTGGTTTCCAAGGATTTAGGCGCAATAGAAGTTATCTTATTATTATTATCATTATTAAGTGAAAACGATTTCATAGTTTGCATTTTAGTTTGTCTGGAGTCTTCTACGTATGGTGCCAGGTAAATCCTGTATACGCGGTTTTTCCACGAAATTCGCATGATCTGTCATAGATATGGGAGATGAACCCGCGAGAGACTGTGCTAGTGCATCGACGGATTCCGCCTAGTACAGTAGTGTTCTAAGTACACTAATCTTATATACGTTGTACTTAGTGAGTAATCTCGTAACGTGCCGTGATCACAATGGTTTACGCAGTTCTCCAGAGATAATTTAGATTTGTCCGCGCGTCATCAACCAAGATTGCAGAAGTTGTCATTATGTTTCATGCAATGGCTGCCTCATTGATCAAATGTTGAACAGATTATGATTATACATCAGATTTGCCGAATGTAACTAACTATATATTGACATTATCTAATTGAATTGTGATGTCATTACATACCGTTTAGTATCTAGTGAAGTTTATGACCGTGGATTAAAATATTTATGTCATTTGTAGTTCTATGTGTAGGCCCTATAATAATATTAGTCTAAAGCAAATCATGTCGCATAGCTCGTAGGATTGTGAAACTTGAATGTTGCATTTGCAATTGTGTTGGTAATTTGTTGATCCTATCGCCTACCTGCAGTGATAACGTTGGCCAGTAGGCCTAATTTATAGAACCTTCTTGATCAATGTTCTCTCCATTGAGTATTGTATTGCAGCTTAGCACTGTTTCTCACTTTAAAACTACCACGATATATTACATTATTGTCTTCTTACAATTCACAAATAAGCTACGTTTTTCGCTTTCTGTAATAACTCACCCACTGTGGTTTGTTTTGTCATCCTACTGTGATGTCGTACGTGTCCTTGGTTGGTAACTTGGTAACTCCCCCCATACACACACACACACACACACACACACACACACACACACACACACACACACACACACACACACACACACACACACACACACACACACACACACACACACACACACACACACACACACACACACACACACACACACACACATCACACACAAACACACACAAACACACACCACACACACACACCACACACAAACACACACACTCACATACAAACCACACACACACCACACACACACACACCACACCACACACACACACGCACAAAAACAATCACACCACCACACACACACATACACACCACACACACACACCACACACACACACCACACACACCACACACACACACACACACAATCACACCACACACACCACACACACACACACACACACACACACACACACACACACACACACACACACACACACACACACACACACACACACACACACACACACACACACACACACACACACACACACTCACTCCACCCACCTACCCGCGGGTGCGCAGTCTACCACCTAGACGCAAGCACGCACGCACGCACGCCCGTCCTCACGCAAACGGAGATGGGAAGTAGACGCTTCAACCAGGGATATCGAGCCAACAGCACGCGATGCTGACCATTGCCTCGGCCGCCGGCGATACCGGGGAGGCGGCCGAAGTCGTCAGTGGAACGCAGGCGAGAATCAGACATAGGTTCATGATTCGTTTAATCCGATTGCGGCATGCGTGCTGCCGGCCATTTCGTCCCAGGCGGTCCGGCTCGGACCAGGAAGATTTCATCGGCGGGTCCGTGGGTGCCATTCCGCAGACGCCGTGATGTCGGAGGCAGGCAAGGGGTGCATTCGCCCAGAAGAGACGCATTACGTCATACAACATAAACCTCGGCTATACGACTTGGGGGAATGTGCTGTTCGACGCGGGATATATATTTACATGTTGGGACAGTCGACGATGTTTTATTGTTATTCATTAATTATTGGTGTAAAATTAAACCATTGGTAACAGAGTGGTAATTTAGTATCGGCAACCTCTCCACGATTGGCTTTGTTATGATCATGTTAGGACGCTGTCTTCCTGAAAATAGACCTCCATTCAAAATTTCATTGCCATTTCGAGTTTATAAAGTTGATCTGGTGAAGATTTCATTATGAGATGTTTCGATGCAGATTACAACATCTCGTTTCGTATTGTTAACAGCAGCACTGAACACTAAAGAAAAGTAACAATAGATTAATGTGTGTGTGCGTGTGTGTGTGTTGTGCGTGCGTGTGTGTGCGTGTACATGCGTAATTTCGTGTGTGCATGCGTGTATGATAAGCGTGGCCTTGCATACACCCAGTGTCCCCATGTACGAGGACTATGAAAATCAGAAAGGAACTAAAATATTACGTAACGTCGTGTTTTGGATCCGTGATAGAATGGCAACAGCTGCGACTAATTAGCAGCAAGGAAATGCCAGCTGCTTTGTAAAATTAGGACCACTGAATTTGGCTATCAGAGAACACAGGACACAACCGAGGTATTTAGACATCGTTAGGACTTTAGAATAGATACACATTGCATAAATAACCAAGCGAATGAACATTTCAGACTAGTTTACGGCCGAACGGATGGACGGACGGGTGTGGAGATGAATTTGAAAAGCAATAGATCAAACACGATGAAGAAAAGAAATGGACATGCTCCGGCTTTTTAAAGGACATTCATGAACATCGTTTATCGCGAAAGAACGGCAGTGGAGTAGGTAACATTTAGCGTCACGCATGCATCAACAGTTCATACATAGCCGATTTTCTAGGCTGAATTCCGTATTTTTGACTTGAAATTCTGTATAAATAACAAAATAAAATCCCTATTACGTTTCTATTCCTATTGCGATCGCTGCGTGGCAGATAACAGAATGTAAAATACCCACATCAAACATAATGCAGTCGCGGTGTTTTGTCGGAAATCAGTCTAAAAGTATCAAAGATGTATATTTCCTCTTCGACCGCAAAATATGTTTAAGTTTATACTCACAACTACAAGACAATGCGTATTTTCAATGATCGCTACATTTGAAACAAATCCACGTTAAAACGGCACAGAAACGTATTGCTCACAAAAATCTGCAGTGAACACGCGGAATCCACACTATGTGGCGTACATGTATGAAAGTGACAAGTCATATAATTAAAAGTGCAGAGCATTCACTGGGATAAGCAGCGTCTAACGCGAGTGTGCGTGCACATGCATTCGTGGAGCTGGCGGCGCACGCGGGGCCTGAAGGTGAGACCGCAGGAACAGCGGTGCTTGTAGGTCGGCTCGTCAGCAATGTTGGCGCCACTGAAGCATGTTATGAGCAATATTCCGCATGTCTCGAATGACAAGCGTATCTAAATTAAGCTGTCGGGTGTCGTTGGTCCGCGTACGCAAACCTCGCTCCTAAATAGAGGCGTAACACGATATGTGGAGATTACGCAATGTTGCTATTGCCGATGTATTTATATTACCAAGGACGTTTAGATATACATACCTAGACTGCTTCATCCAATTAAGACACTGTGCAATTCGTGAACTTAAAACATTATATTATGTTTATATAATACGTTCATTCAAGACATGTAACATCAAACGAAATAATACACTGCGTGTATTTGTACCGTTGCATTATTAAGATTGGTGGAATACTAACACCATGTTGTAGGTGCACGCGCATCAACACGTCATGACGTACGCGTGCGATAACGAAGGAAGATAACGGAGCTGTTCTTCGATAAAAGTTACAAAAATATCGACGGTTGCGACTGGACCACCCGTCGCTACAGAAACCTTCAGTTAAACTGACACGTAGACCATGGACATCTTTACACACCCGTTGGCAGGTCACAGCAGAAACAATTCTTTCTTTGCCCCTGAAGTTCTTCAATGTTTTAATTCCCCAGGTCTTTTATTTGCCCCGCCAGTTCTCCTAAATTGCCTAGATCTCGGGTTATAAAGTACGATCTCGATCAATCAATATATCCTGTTATTACTTATATCGCCCTTTGACGTGAGTTTCCATTTCAGGCACTTTCAATAGTATTAAGTTGCAATTTCTTTAAAGGGACAAAGCATCACCGTGTTTTAATTGAACATGCACGAACGCACGCACGCACACACAAGCGCACGCACGCACAGTGACACACCACACATGCAAGCACGCACTGACGCACGCACTCACATACACACACGGACGCATGTACGCATGCACTCACGCTCGCGTGGTATCGTGTTTTTTCTGACTAATGAAACTCATGCTGGAACACTATTTACATGGGGTGGGACAATGTCAAAGTGCCCTACCCAATGTATATTCTCTAAACATGCCCTAACATAGACTACGAGAACGTAGACGATCCGTTTCCTTGGGGAAAGTGCATAATTAACATCGACATTCCTTAGTAAGCCACGTATTACATGGGGAATTATATTTTATAAGGCCTAACTAAGAATAATTTCATAGGATTTTAAGAGTTACAACAGGTAAACAATCGCAAAATCTAGGAATTCAGAAAACTCCTGGTGTTAAACATTACGATTTAGTAATTAGGCCACGTACTATGTTAGACTCTATATAACGGGCAGGAAACTATCGCGACGTTTCTCGTGGCAACACATACGGCAAAGGTTAAGCACCGAACAATTAGAGTTTATTTGATGCCCTGTTTTGAAAATACGACGAAGTAGGTACGCTATGTCGAGGCCAATGTTGTTTTTGTTTTCGTCTTACACGGAAACTGTTAAACATCATAACCACCGTCTGACCACGGCAATACAGAATAGGGCCTGCATAGTATTCTCGAAAACACCAGCCACGCATGTATCATCAACTGCCGACTCCCACACAGTTGTTCTAGGGAAACGTTGTTCTTAGGCCTACATTCCGAGTATTTGACTTCAGTTCGCTGGGTCGAACTTGGGCCGCAAACGAGCTATCCAGTTCTCCCCATCAACCACATTGCTCTCCGTTTAGCAGACAAACATGCACTAGCTTGGGTGCGCGTGGTCGATTTCCTATACCTGCCAGCTTTTGCATCACAAACCCCGTGAGATAAACCTCAAACTACACCCGCTTGAGACTCGCCAAACTATCCAACTGCACGCACCACTCATTGTGACCATCGCGTACTTTGAGATTCCCCAAAACAACTAACAGCTTACGATCTGGGAGTGTCTTCTTTCTCGGAAGGGCATCAATTCCACAACAAATCCGGGAGACTCCAGGAAAAGATCAGTGTTAGATCAGTTGAAAATAGCACACAATTTCGCCACCAACTTATCTTTATAACCCTGTATATCTACCTACGCTCCCTGGCGTATCGATCCATCTGTTGACGACGTTAATTCGGCTTACCGATTCTGACATTGACTAACCCTTTTATATTGATGCGCCTCAGAGTTTGGTTTCCGAAGATTTAGGCGCAAAGGAAGTTACCTTATTATTCCTTTCTACCACTCTGTAGGTCGCATTAACCATCTACTATACATATATATATATATATACGTTGAGGTTTCCAGTCTCTGATAGTCTCATTTCGCACCGTTCAACTACTCAACCTTTATTCATAACTTCATGCCAAACATATTTTTCTACGCTAGACCCGATACAGTGCCCAACATCGTCCATCAGGTATTTACACTAAATGTACGTTCATATTTCTGGGCACACATGTCCTTGAACAACACCCGTGGTTCTATTACAGTTTACACTAACGGCATCACAACAAATCTGTTAGCTCGTCCTCCTCGTGTATTGTATTTCTCCAGAATAACTGTGACGAAGTAATCTTCAGGCCGTCCTACTGTCTTCTTGCATTACGGATAACCAAACAAGTCCCAAGACTCCCAATATGTCGATTTTGGCAATGTTTCGAAAATTATTCTCCATTCCCCATTTAAAAAAAAAAATTGCCAATACGTTGCACCTTCGGGCCTACGATATGATGCGATGCGTCATGTGTGTGTGTGTGTGTGTGTGTGTGTGTGTGTGTGTGCGTGCGTGTGTTGTGCCAACTTAGAAGGTTTGTAATTATACCGGAGGAAATTATCCGGTGGCCGACGAATTCAGGTCGTGCCACCATGATGTGCTGGACGATTCGCGGAAAAATTCTTCTCGGGGAAACGAATAACCGTGGATAAATGACATTTGTAGATGAGGTGGCCAAAAATTCGAGCTAACATGAACTGATGAAAGGGATTGATTAGACGGCAATGGAGAAATCCATACCGACACCAGAAATAGACGTCGAGACGAACAACACGGATGGATACCGCATGTCGTAAGAAAATATTGGTGATCGAAGACGTCATGCAGGGCAATCAAATAAAACGGTCGTGCCGTGTAGGTAATATACAGACGGGGCGTGATTGCGCGAGTGTTGCAGGACTGTACTTGAATGTTTTAGAGCGTCAATTTCGGCTGACATCACACGGTGGGGACTTTATCAATGTGGACTGGACACGTAGAACGAATGAAAGGGGACGGAGAGAGATTGCACTCAGAGTGGAGGGCAGACGAGAAGGACCAGGACTAAGATTGGAGAATTGGCTGGATTTAGAGGGGAGTAGAGAGATCGAGAGCTAGTAGGACTGCATACACTTGGTATAGACGACAGTGCTGGATCGATGACGGAAGATGGGAAACAACAACCGATATTTGCCTGCTCACCCCGAAAAAAGAGAACATTATACACCAGCGATATATGTATTATTGTAGCGGGAATATGTATGCGATGCTGAAATACACGATTTGGACGTTCCATATTTATAAAAGGGCATTCTTACACTAAAAATACTGACGATTCCGCGGGTGCCTTGCCAATTTACCTGGGTGTTGAATTCATGATTTAGTACCAAAAATGCAACCCCTGTGTAACTACTGCACTGTACAAGTCATATCCAAATGTAGGCTATAGGCTGCTTTCATTACGGGTTAGAAAATAATGTCGATTATCTCTGTTGTCGCCGAAGTGGATGATGTCTATAATTTCCCAATTTAACCTATTCTCAATGTACACTGGGTTTTCAACTATGCAGGTATGTTGGTATCCTGTTCTCACAACTACCACAGCACATACATGCCGGGCATTTCCCATTTCATTCAAACATTACGACATCCACACAGGGGTAAATAACAACACGGAGGTAAATGCGATCCAAATTTATTGTCATCAATCATTAGTATGAGTGAGTTATATCGCTTGAAATGATGATTAATATACACCAAACGTTTCTTCTTGCAAGCACCCGCCCGTCCTTGCGCGGGCGGGTCCGCCATGTTTTCGACGCTTTTGCTGTATTTATGTCCGACTAACGACAGGATGCGCGGACATTTGGCCATAATGAGCGGTCTGCAACGCCACCGTCGGCCGGGTTAACGCATAAGTAGAGGTAAACGTTCAAACTGGCAAACAAGCCGATAATATCACTCTTCAGAAACGTGGCGCAACATCACACACGCCTAACGCTGCGTTGACTGACTACCGCTGTTACACGATCATCGACGAGCAAGAACATGTATTCAAAACCTCACGGTCACGAATCGATTGTCGTGACCGTGAGATCACGTCGTCACGTGACGACCGCGTGACACGAGCACCATTGAACAAACAGTTACAATACCCATGATCCACTACGCACACACGCAGTCGTTAATAGTTACAGTACGCCTTCCGGTCGGAAAGCGCCGCCTGGGAGGCAAGAATATTACACCGATGTCATATAGCATAGGGATGTACCACCGTGTCTCCAAACGTCGATCACTAGTCTAGCTGAATGTTTTGAAGTATGGTTGAATATGATCAACCGTACTAGAGCAAATGGAGTCACGTGACATTAAGGGATAGGTAGATAATAAACATCAAAACAAAAAATGTCTACGGGCCGCCGAGGTAACGATAGTCGATAGCCGGGTATGATTCAGTTGCGTGCACGAGACCCCATAATTTTGACCTTTTTTTTCAACATTTTAAGCTACGACTTACAGTCGGAATTCTGCAAAGCATTTCCAGAAATTTTGTAGACGTAAAATTTAGATGTACATATACCGGGTGCACAGGTAGAGAAGGCGGCGCTGGCGGACCGGGAAGCGAGCGGCGCCGGCCGAAGCAGCCCGGGGGAGCTGCACGTCTGGTTCGGCAGCACGAGCCTCAGATCCGCCCGTAAGCCGCCCACACGGAGGAAATCTCCCCGGGGCTGGTTCGATTCGGCGCTTGACGAATGATCCACCCGCCGGGAGGACAGCAGCGCTCAACGAGACATTACAACACTTCATACACGGCCTCGGACATAAGCTGCGTCTTATATCAGTCAATATGTACAAAACCCCGTCATCACGCCGTGACGTATCTATATACACGCACACATACATGCTCGCACGCACGCTCACGCACATTCATATACGTACGCATTATTTATGTACAATTCTCGTACTGACAATAATAAAAAATCACGTGGGGCATAGAAACAATATAAACACACATGTAACCACACGAACGGTACGCCGCTAAAACCAAGCATCTCTAAAAAGGTGTAAAGGAGCGTGTATGTATAATATATATAATTATATGAGAACATGTACAATGTATAATATAATGAATGACCTCCGACTCGTATAAAGCGCCTCGGCTGACGAACCGCCGTTTCCGGTTCGACGAATTAGCACGCGTGCACGGGATGGCCGTATACAGACAAACGCAACCGTCCGCAGGTGGGAACAACCGCGAGAACGGGAGCGTGTTCACGAGATGGCCCGCGTGAATAACTGAGATTCTTTCCGTACATTTAAATTTCAACAAAAATCGTGGCCGCCCCAATCCACGAGCAACACCAGGCGGACCGCGCTAATCTCAACGGGGCTACAGCAACAAGTAAACAGGTGGACAAAGAACAAATCTAAGCTTTGCGGTGTTGGCTCGGTTTTGTGTTCAGAACGAAGACAACGAAGTCAAACAATACTTAGTAATCTCAGACATACGAGTTAAAGCTAATACCTGGGCGAATGAATACCGGCAACAATGCCGATCGCAACGTCGCCTACGTTTAATACACGGTCGTAAATAATGTCCTCCGATCCGGACGCCGAACCACCGCACGGTGAACATGCCTAAATGGATAACTCAAGTAACACGTAACAAACACTAAATAGCACGCGCGGCAAAGCTCTCTGCACCGCAACAGGGGCAACGGGACGGTAACGTGGTAGAAACGAAGATTGCCAAATAAAGTACTTGTATAAGTAGGCCGATTCTGTGACGACCTCAATACGCACCACTATCATGCGAGAAGTGTACGTAGGGCCAAACGTGAGCGAGGAAGCTTCATATAAAAATGAGACTACGGTGAGTCGCGTCCTCTTAGTCCGATTGTCATTGCTAGAGAAACTAGTCTGTAATAAGTGAGCAACAGCCGTGACTGTTCAATGTCTAAACCGACAGCATCAGTCCACGTCGTAGATCGTCAAGTGGTGCATATGAAACATACAAATACTACGCCGTTTCAATAACCTGCTAGCTGCTTGACGGAAATAGCCATGCACGGGAAAAAAACGAACACTAAGATTTAGGACTGAGTACGGACAATTTGGCAGCAACAAACCCACACACTGGGGACCACATCAGTTTACTTTGCGAGTATATCAGACAAACACACCGAGCTAAATCCAGAACGACTGCCAATACTCGGTGCAATTTACCCCAATTCAGACACCTGTGCCTTGTCGAGCATGGTCTGTGCGTGAGTATTCATTGTTCTTTCTGTAGACCAGTGAGTCGAGACATTTGCTATACATGGAGAACATGTTCCTTCTATCGAACCAGTGACCCTCACACAGAACGATTTAATCTGAATAGACGCCTGAACTACCATCAATCTTGGTTGACGCAGAATTGTGTTTTTGTCCAAAGCTATGTAAAACATGTGAAAATATAAATAAAAGGAAAAAACGCTGAAGTACTGGTATTTAACGAGAAACGCTTGCCTTCATTCGACAAACACATGTGAATACAGACCACCAACAGTGGACAATGTCGATGGTCTTCAGGCGTTTCTGAAACTTTGCCAGCATTTCACCATTCGTAGAAATCCCTGCGGCTGATCTCTGATGACTGACAATAGGGATGACGTGTTGGAAGAAGAGTGGCACAACATATCACCAGGAGCACTCTGAACTGCGAGATCACAATTCAATGCAAAGATCACCAGGTCACGTCACACGCCATTGTGATGGCACATTAAACACCTGGTTATGGCAAGAAGAGTACTGAATGCTTTATTGATTTCGGATCTGTCCGCCAAAGCAAGGCGACATGGGAAGGGTCGGATTGTGGTGCCCCCAGGAACAAGGCAGGTCACGCCACCATCTGCAAGCCCAGGCGGATGTTAGAACCATCTCGCTGTGACAACTGCGGTGAAACTGGCTGCACAGAAAACACTGCAGCAGCCACCCAAGTTAGTGGCATAGTCTATTGGGAAACTGCTACCAATCGAACTGCAACAGAGTCAACAGGTACAGCAGCTTGGGCAATGTGACTGTCACCCTAGTCTCCAGGCTGACACTGACACAAAATACGGTGACTGGACGGTTTTGTGTGCAGATGCCTTAAGCTGCATGTCACTAACACGGAAGTTCGTAAGACCACTGAGAGAACTGAAGTACTACACGATAGGTAATGGTAACAGCTGAAGTCACGTAGCCAAAGAAAGATACTGCCATACTCTAGGGAGGACAAGAGACAACACGAGGGAATCAGCTACTGTCTGAGGGGAACATATGGAACAAAGATTGGAAGAAGTGGTGGCACTGTACAGACTTACAAGTCTGACAAGAAACATACCATTACAACAGGTTGGCCAATGGACACCCGAGGATACATTACATGTTTGCGGCCGCTCACCTCGTGGAAACCAGGACCATGAGGTGGGCATGTGATACATCACATGCAGAGATGTATCCAGTGGTTGCATATCGATAGCAACTGTGGCAGAAATCCTAGTCGCACTCGCTTTTGCAGCGCCTTTGTGGACCCGCTCAACACCACGCAGCATCTTCATCACCCGACTTAGAGAGCACTGTTCTGAAACACATTGCCCACTATACCAGGCATTAACATCAAGGTGTAGAAATGGCTTTGCAGAAAGGTCACAGTGTGCAGAGAATGAAGTAAACATATGGCGGTTTGAGAACACAGATTCACTGGAGAGCTATGAGTGCCGAGCAACATACATGCAGGCATAAATTCCAGGCACCGCCATCATTCAATTTTGTATGAGACACACATTCTGCAGAGCATTTATTTCTACTATATCGTTGTTTTCTGGAGATCCAGGACATCAGTGCCTAAGTGGCTGGGAGTTGTTGATGGATCAGCACAAAGCCTGATCATCTCAACAAACTAGTTGGCTGACATCACCAAAGTATCCCTATCATTCCAGCAGAATCATTCAAACTTGCAAAAGCTCCTGAAACTCGGCACCAAAAATATACCGTTGTTCCGGCTCCTAAGCTATGTCAGTATTTTGGCGGCCAATGCTTCCATAGTCTGTCAACGAGAATGAACCGAGGTTGCCTCGCAAAGATGTGGAGAAAATAGATGGGACAACCGAAGTCTAACAATGATAGGCTCCCCGGTCCCGTACTATGCTAGTAGGAGCAAGCCAGGTGTCAGAAGACAGGAGATAAACATGAGCACGTGCTGACAACAAATTCATAGTAGATGTCTGGCCAGACTTGTCAAGGTCTTACTTTGTTAGCTTACACAGAAGGAGACCAGATGGCCTGACTTGTCAGCCATATCAGTTTCGTGATAACACACAACCACCAGTGAGCACAATTATAGAATACATACGGCAGGCCGCACATGCAGCAGAAATCATACATTATGCAAGTCACAAAATCCACCCGGAAACGTGAACCTCCCAGTTAAGTGCAACATCTTGACTTCCCATTTCTAGGCTATCTCTCTTTCCCCTCAAACTTCTTCCTGAGTAGATACATAACATTATTTTCATCGATGAAAGCGACATGTGCGAGTAAAGAATCAGCGAGCCGATTATGTGAAGCCTGCATGTCATAACCCCGGGATCAATAATAATTCTACTACTGCGAAACTGACAGCTGGTAAAACATGTCTGTTAACAAGGCCAGCCTTCTATGAATACTGATCACGACGTGATCACAGTAATAGTACACACACAATTTAGCGCATCAGTGAAATATATGCCTCAATTTCAACAGCCAATAAATGTCAACCCCCATATTGTTTACCACTTCAGTAAAACAAATAATTTGTATTGGGTATTTTATATAATACAAATAATGAAATGTTTTAACATTAGGTGGCTTGGAAAAAGATTCCTGTTAATTTCTTAACACTGAATATTATCTGGCTGTTGATAGTTGAAACATTGTTCACCTTACACACCATCTTAGAAATGTCTTCTCTATGATGGACAAACTAATAATTCAGACAATGATGGTGATATTCTTCCCCGGACTAACATCTTGCTGGCTGCTGGCGAATGTCTTCATCCTGATGCTCCTTGCTACAGTTCACTGATAGTCTGTCATCCGCGTACCTCTTGCTGCTTCTTTCTTGCACTCGTTTCTACAAACAGAAGAATGGCCAATGGTCAGCAACTGATCACACAACAGCGCACTTCTTAGCCACTCTAGATCAATTAGTATCGCAACCAGTAAGTTCTAGGTCAGCTTGCAGATCACTTGCAACTATCAGATATCTGAATAATTTCCTGGAATAAAAAGTATACCAGAGGGCTCTGTTACTATCGGTGATAGCACCGACAGTTACCTATTTTGTCAAATCATGCAGGAACGTCAAGCTTCTACGTCAGAATATTTGTTATCCACCGTAGTACGACACTGTCGCTCTGCCTAACCATATACAGACTTTTAGATTTCAGCTAACTCCATTTAATTTTCTGGAGCTCTCTGGTCTGCCTCACTGATGTTATTAACACTTTCAACAGTTAAACAATTTCTGTAAAACAGCTGTTTGTTCATGCAACGCGACCACCGGCTTGCTTACTGAAACAAAATCCCTTCTCATCATTACCAGTCAGAATTACAATGTAATCTAGCGCTTTGCATCAACTTAACTTTATTGACAAATTAAGACCGCTTGCAACGACCATTAACTAACTTAGTGGCAACATGAGTGCACAAGAAATCCCACCACAATAGGCAATGGAATTCAGCTCGAGACAGCCGCATTGTCTGTGGGATTGCAATAAGCCAATTTTTGCGGCAGAATTGAATGCAGCATCAGCAAGAGTATAGGCGAACAGAAGTGCAATTGGAACACAGGGTGCCTCATCAATAATGTCTCCGGCAACCTGTCTGGTCATGTCGTCCAGAAGGATTCCTCGGATGCCATTGCATCTGCACAGTATTCAATTCAATGCGAGCAATTGTAGTATTTGGCACCTTGGCCATGCTAGGTTGACAGCCCCTTGATGTGTCGGTTATAAGTATTCACAATAAACAGATTCAATTATTGATACGGCGGCTGAATGGGGCTAACTTATTTGGCATGCTCCCGTCTACAAATGGCTCGACAAACATTAGTAGATTTACTACACAATTATATGCATTATTAATGACTGACAAAGAGATCTATACAATATTTGATCATTACAACAGACTGTGCTGAGGACCCCAGTAACACTGCCACTGACCACTGAGTGACCACAGTGATTATTAGACCTGTAGGTTGTTGTGGACTGCAACTATTTACTCAAACTCACAAGAATGTATCCATACTTTCTAAGTGTTTACATCATTTTAGTAAACAAAGCCATAAAATGACTTCACAAATCTAAAAAACTGCAGTTACAAATATAAAAAATTGCATCTAACAACTTGTATTATATTGCAAAAATTAATCTTGAACAAAGTCTACTTTGCAGTTGGATACTATTTTATTTGATAAAAAGTTTTATTAATATTTTTAGCCACCCACAACAAAGTATATGACTAAATTCGTTTTTGTTGGATGCTAAATTTCTAGTTAAATAAAACAAAATTAAGTAATCTCTAATAAAAATGCTTTGATATACTAAGGGATACTCACACTGAAGCCAATACAGGAAAGTTGCCAATGTTAAAATGAATATGACCTACTAACTGACTAATTACTAACAATGTCAAGTTCAACCACCTGGGGTGTTGATGAGCACCAGAGGTGAAGAGGACAGATGATCTGACAGACTGTATCAGGCAGATGTAGCCTGATCACAGGTGGCTGTGCATCATTTCTAACATGTTGATTTAACACCTGCACATTGGTGGATCCAGAAACTAATGCCACAGTCCAAAGTATGAGTTCTTTGCCTTAATAGCCATATATTATATACACGTTATGGTCGCCGGGCATTTGCATGTGCTGGGCCGACATTGTGGAACTCTCTGCCTCTGGAATTACGCGCGATTGAGAACACTAGACAGTTTGGAAAATTATTGAAGACATTTCTGTTCTCAAACTAATATGGCCAGACATAATTTAACCTTTGCTTTATTCATGCATATAGTTTTAATACATTTTTAGTCTTATTTATCTCAGGGTCACATTTTAGTATCTAATCAAATTATTTAATGTAAATTAGGCTTTTATTTTATTTATTTTGTATTTATTTATATATATATTTTTATTATATATATATTTTTTCCAGTAGGTTCAGCTGTTCAGCACTTTTGCTAATCGTTTATTTTATCATTGCATTTACCCGTAATTTTACTATACTTAGGCTTATATATACCTGTATATGCATACACTATATACTAGGATATTGTTTGCTAATTTAATTTATTTTCTTATTTGTTCTCTTAAAAGTGTTTTTATGCTTCTTATATGATTGGCAATTTGTAAACACCCGTGAACGGGGGTCATTAGTCCCGGATTTGATGGTGTATAAATAAAGTTTATTATTATTATTACATTTCCATTATTAGGGCAGCATACATACCATAATCTTCCGTGTATAATATGCATTCTTTCCTTCATATTTTACTTAGAAGTCAGAGTGCATATTATACATGGTGCTAGCGCTAAAGACAATTTTCTCCGATTGAATGTAAGCCAGAAATACGTGCTCCGTGAAAAGTAGCTGTTTAGGCAAAGCATAGAAAACGTCACCACTCATTTTATACAGTCTATCACGCGCTGTAAGCATCGTAGACTGGCGTTTTATAAAAGATCGTTTCGTGGTAACGCAGTTTGGCACATACATCATGGCAGAAACATTCCACTAGGGGTTCTGTGTAGTTCTTCAAACACCTGCTTGGGGGGGTCATTCATAGTTGTACAAGTTTACACCAAGTGGAAGAATGACTCCTTCGATACAACTCATGAGGTGACATCGGCAAGTCTGGGTCAGAATTTCAATGAAAAATATGACGGGACATCTGACAGAACATCTGAGATGATCATGTCAGTAAGCTTATCAGACCTGAATGGGAATCATTACTTGGCAAAACATTACGTAATAGATCTGTCTGTCACCTGATAACCAGTACTAGGGACCACATCACTGCCAAATTAAGCTTTTAAGTAAAATCCATCCTAGAACAGAATTTGACAGAAAAATCAAGGAGTATATTCAAAATGCATTTCATTAACGTTAAATTATTCTTAAGGCAAAAAGCGATATTTCCATCATAATAATCGATAATCTACACAGTTGGCACAATTTGGCCAAAAAATTGAATTGTCATAAATTGTTTGAAAATATGTCCTGACAACCACTTGTCAACAACATGACTTTTTGGTCACTGTACAGATTTAAAACGAAATCTTACAGAAGCCGCCGACATATCACAGAGGACACTATTTCTGCGGTACACACAGTGCAATGTTTTGACGAGAGCATTGTTGTTGACAATTGTCAGTTTACAAGAGTGTAGAGAGCGCCAACAACTTAAACCTAAATAGTGCCGTCGAGTATAGTAATATGAAGAGCAGTAGTGCGCAGGTTAAGTTAGATATAGCTTGCTCAAAATTGATTAACAAATGTCACAACAACCTTGACCTTCATTAAGCCGTAAACCGCTAAGTAGTTGTTAATTGGTCACAATGCTAATGTTGTGTAAACAAATCGTGCTTCAGCAACCTTTCAACGCTAACATTTGGAAGACTTATTTGGCTGTGAACAATTAGAACTCTGCATGAGAGTTCCCAAAATAAAATGCAGTTAGTAAAATCTAGCTGTTTATGATAATCAAAGATTGGTGTAACATCGTCTCAGAAATTGGCATTGTTCGGAGCGTTTTTATGGACCACATCCAGGATGAATTGTTAGTGAAATGGAATTTTTCAAAATCGATTTTCTAGAGCAAAATCGGCCTTAAGAGCTTTAAGAATGTTAGTGAAACAGGCCCTGTTGGCATTCTCAGACATCTGGGGGACCGTTTCACTAACACCCTTATGAGCTTGTTAGTCTGATTTTGCTTCTTAGCAGTGATCTTGTACATTGAAAACTGTCAACTTTAGGATGTGTCACCGGTACACTTCTGCAGGTGTGTCACGGAAAGTTTCCTCAGTGATACGGCTACAGATTTTTGCATTTTAAAAGTTCCTTAAATTTAACAAAA
The DNA here is from genome assembly GCA_963995525.1 of Escarpia spicata. NCBI lineage: Eukaryota > Metazoa > Annelida > Polychaeta > Sabellida > Siboglinidae > Escarpia > Escarpia spicata. The sequence goes on from OZ023212.1 coordinate 51,272,025, forward strand.
ATTCTGTTTACTCTAACGATGGATTTTCCTTACGAAATCATTGTCTAAGTGAAACAATCGCCAGATTTCAAACGAAGACGCGATTTTTTTACAGAAAACATTTTGCAAGACTGGCAATTTGAATAGATCTGGTCCCACTCAATGGCTCTGTAAAGAGATTATGCAAAGGCTTCCAACTGTACTGCTTCTTTGAAATCTTATCCTCGCCACATCCGTTTGACTACCAAGAAGCTATGTTTTCAACATGCCGGAGGGCAAGATTCCTAGTTTCCGGGCACACCCAAGCATGCAGAGTGGCATGCAGCCAACCTTCTGAACCACTCCTTAAACCTGTCTCCAAGATCTCATTAGCACATCCCTGCATCACCAGTCTATAGTCATCCGCTGCTTCTAGACAAACCACAACTTACTATGGCCAATTACTGATGATAAAAGTTTAAAATTAATTTATTAATGATGATGTATGTGTAAATATCATAAACCATTGATCACTATAACTATATAAAATCCTTTCATAAAAACAAATTATGTTTTAATAAATTGGATCATTTAAAATAATAACATACCGTAAATTTCCATGTATAATACGCATTTTTTTCCTTCGCTTTTTACTCAAAAGTCTAAGGTGCTAAGGCAAAACAAAATTTTCTCTGACCAATTTATCAATGTTTGCAGACCAGGATAACGCTGCTGGAAAACTAGTAATATTATAAAAGTCGGCATATGTCACAATCACGTAAACCACCGCTGCGATGCAGAAGAAAGGCAAGAATCGCACTCCCGTAAACGCCTCCATAGCCGTAAATTAGCAGCGAGAAAGCGCAGTCTGGGAAGCATCCCGCTATGATTATGATTAGCGTTCCTGAATCACGTGAATGATGCCCGCATCATGGGTCGAATGTCAACAAGTGTGACTGTCTCCATGTTTAAAGTTGTGAATGCAAATGTTGTGAATATAAATAAAAACGAATGTAGCGCATCTATGCTTCGCAGTTGAAATTATCAGGTGCATTGCAGGTGTTAATTCAAATCAAATGAAATTTATTGTAACTCATTACGATACATACAATACAAATCAAATTAAGACAAATCTTATATAATAACATAATGAGCACAACAAGGGAAGAACATTATATAATGTTATACTCCCTTTGGTATATTTCAATGTAAATATCATTATATTGAAAACAAAAACAGCGTGCAGTTGAAGAATATATAATCGTGATTGAAAATTATGTTATATATTAACATCATTGTGTAAAATAAATTGCTTAAGTATAGATTTGTAACTAATTATTGAGCAAGTCGTAAATGTAAGTCTTGTGCTGAAATGATTCCAAATAATAGCACCCTTATTTCTTATAGCACGAAGTCTTATTTCTAAAGTAGCCTTGGGTATATGAATTGGTGCAGATTGTCTTGTGTTATAACTATGGACATCTTGATTAAGTGTAAACATATTTTCAAAGATTGTTAATAAAAGACCCATCTTGTATTTATACATAAATATTTGTATTGAATATACATACAATTGTCTGAAAGTTAATAGATTTAGTAATTTAAAGATAGGTTTTGTATGAGCTAATCTATTAGCTGAGACAAGCATTCTCACTACTTTCTTTTGAATCTTAATAATACTTGAACAATATGAGTCAAATGCACCTCCCCATACTTCAATACAATATGTCAAGTGAGGGAATAAAAATGAGTAATACAAGGTGACCAAACATGATCTAGTTAATAATCTTCTGGCTTTGTTGAGAATGCCAACACCTTTAGAAATTTTACATTTAACTTTGTTAATGTGTTCAGCCCAGTTAAGTTTGCTATCAATAGTCACACCAAGAAATGTCGTAGAAGATACTAGTTTAATAGCATTATTATTAATTTTAAGTGTTGTTGGTTTTGTATGTTTTCTGTTAGGTGTTTTAAATATCATGTATTGGGTCTTATTAATGTTTAAAGATAGTTTGTTAGCATTTAGCCAAATTAATTTTTTTTTTAATTCAACATTCATTTTGTTAGTTATATCATCCAAATGATCACCATTTATAAACAGACTAGTGTCATCAGCAAATAATATGGAAAAAAGAATATCTGAGACACTAGCAATATCATTGATATATAATAGAAAAAGCAAAGGCCCCAGGATGGAACCTTGCGGTACACCACAAGTAATAGTTTGCTTCGTGGAGCTAGTGTCATTGTAGTACACATATTGTCTTCTATTAAATAAATAACTTTTAATCCAATTATTGGCTAAGCCACGGATACCATAACATTGGAGTTTCTGACAGAGTATGTCATGGTCAATTGTATCGAATGCTTTAGATAAATCTAAGAACACTCCTAGCACAAATTGTTTGTTTTGTAAGGCTTCTGATATTTTGTCTACAATGGTTATAAGTGCCATGTTAGTAGAGTGATTTTTTCGAAAACCAAACTGATATTTATACAAAATATTATGCTTATTAATAACATTTAACAATCTGTTATACATTAGTCTTTCTAATATTTTAGAAAAAGTAGGTAATATTGAAATTGGCCGGTAGTTAATCAATAAGTTTTTTTCTTTGGCTTTATAAATAGGTATTACCTTTGCTATTTTTAATTCATCTGGAAATATTCCAGTATTTATAGATAAGTTATATAAGTATGTCAATGGTTTAATAAAACTATTATATGTTCGTTTTATTACTTTAGAGGAAATGTCATCCCATCCTGGAGACGATGCTTTGAGAGAGTTTAGTATTACTAATACCTCATTTTCAGTTACCGGTTCAAGATATATTGTTTTCATATTACTGTTTTTTATGTATGACATAGGACCTGTTTGGTTCTGTGGTATGTTTTTTGCTAGGTTAGAACCAACATTTATATAGAAATTATTAAAACTTTCACTTATATGTTTTTTATCTGATGTTTCAACTTTGTTAATAATGAATTTTGTCTGTGTTATAGTTTCATGTTTCTTATTTATTTCTTTTAATAGGGACCAAGACTTTTTAAGGTTATGTTTATTTTCTTCAAAGAGAGTTGCATAATGTTCACGTTCAAATTTCCGTAGTAAGCCATTCAATTTACTTTTGTAAACTTTATATTTAGTTTCATTATATATTGTATTTTGTCTTATGTATTTAATATATAGTCTATTCTTCTCTTTTATTGAGTTTTTTAAACCAGTAGTTAGCCATGGTTTCTTATTCTTGTAATTAAGTTTGACTGTTTTTAATGGAAAGCAATCATTATATTCTCGAAGTAGTAGTTTATAAAATATTGAGTAGGCTGTTTGACAATTATTTATGGATGTTATAATTTCCCAATCAATGTTCTGCATGTTATTATAAAATTTATCCATGTTTGCCCTCGAAAAGTTTCTGTTTGTTATATATTTAGAATAATTGGTTAATTTACAATTATTATCAATGAGAAATACTGGGAAGTGGTCAGATACGTCTGTGTACATAATGCCTTGGAACATGTTTTTATGGTTATTTGTGAAAATGTTATCAATCAATGTTGCTGATTGATTAGTTACACGTGTTGGTTTATTTATTAATGGAATATAAGAATGCAAAAACATCAGGTTTAAAAAATTGCATGTTGGTACATGTTCTTCATAATTAAAAAGATTAATATTAAAGTCTCCCATGATATAACATAATTTGTCTTCATTGTTGAGAATGTCTAGTATATTAGACACTTCATCAATAATTTATAATTTAAAAGTGAAATCAGAATGACACAATGTAAGTTCTGGCAAGCGCTGATATAATCAGTTGCGCAATCGTCAAACTACCACACAAGTTATGTAGTGCTTACACACTAGTCACTAGCGAGCGACAAGCCGGCAGCAACGCCGTAACTTGCGTAGGTGACATGTTTACGATTCTGAGATGGATTCGTGGGTTCAAGCAAAATATTAGAAGTGGGGAAATTGGAGATTGATGTCAAAAGTCGGGGTGCGTATTAATACTGTTATTCATGGTGATATAGAAATTCTATCAAAATTTACATGGGGACGTATTATACACGGAAATTTACGGTACTACCCGGTATTTACATTTTTAATCTGTCTGATTTTATGCTGAATATCTAGCTGATCTCGCTTAATCTTGACAATGTATTAATAAAACAGTTTACATAATTATATAGCCTTATACTGTTTTACAGGATTTAGTGAAATCCGACAGAAAAGTAGGAATAAAAGAATTATACTCAATCTGAACAACTGAACACAGGTCAATGAGAAAGAAGTGTTTCAACAATTCACTTCTTTGACCCTCGTCTGGCTGGTAATAACATTAGGTCTTTCAGTTCCAAGCCCAAAGTAAACCAGAATTCTTGCCTGACCGACCTAGATCTCTAGCTGTCATAATGTGCACATTTTCTGTATTCGTCCGAAGAAATTGAGGATGCCATCTCCACTTGCAACAACACTACCAATAACATGTATTCGAATGCCTACATTACTGTAGCTACCTATCCCAAAATATTTCTTCCTGTCCTGAGAATAATACATAAATCAAATCTGTCGTCTACCCAAAAATCTGACATGGCAACAGGAAACTACTATTATTCAGGATGGCCTCAGCAATGAAGGTGTGATGTTCACTCCTCATTTATTATTTATATATTGTTCTTGTTACTAGAATAAATATGTTGAAGGCCTGCCAAATTACGTTTAATATGAATAAGGCCATAACAGTGTTCGCAGTTTGAAAGTTCGCCCATGAAATGTTCAAACTGTAGTCAAAACAGTCAGAATCTAACCAATCTCTACTGGCAATGGCTGGGTTAACTACAAGACCCTTTGATGTCCAGCATGGTCACACATTCCTACATTAATGACAACCAATTCAGTGAACATCCTGTTAACAAATTCCCAGTCCACAGCTTTATCTAGAGACCCATCCTCCTGTTTTTTGGCTGAGCAGAGTTCGTATTGGATGGGAGGAAATTTTATGTTGGACGAGTGGACATCCATTCCGTATTAATTTTAGCAAATTTCTCCGGTGTGAATGTCTGAATGACATAGTTAAGTTTTTTAGCGAATTCCCTGAATGTATTATCTGTATCTAACTGGTGTAAATATGTCCAATCAATTTCGCGGAGTGTAGATATTATATGACCAATGGATTTGTCAGACATTGGTCTGTGTTTGAATATTAACAGCTCATTTTATTTTTTACAAGGCTTCTGCTTGCCAATTAAACAGAATATAGGCAGGTGATCGGATATATCACTGTATAATATGCCAGAATGAACAAATGGAGTTGTATGTCGTACATATAATGTTATCAATAAGGGTAGATGTTTTATTGACTCTCACTGTTATTCATATAGTCCATTATGCTTTTAAAATGTGTCACCCTTTTGTATGCAGGTATTATTGTACATATATGTATACATGTATGTACTGTGCACGTTTCGATTGTATATGTGTGTATCAACCTGGACGTTTCTGGACTGGTAAATATTTGATCCTGCAAAAAAGCAGCCACCACCCTGGCTGAGTGTGGATAACAGTAAAGACCTCACTAACTGTATTCACAGCAAGACCAGTGGACAGCACACTGTAGATGCGCATCGACCCGGCAACACAGTAGACTTGCACCAAGAAATCTTGCACATTAATAAGAGACCCACGTCTGAACCCCGAGATGACATCCTGAGCGGGATACAGCCTGCACCGTCTGAGAGCCATCCAAAGCCTCCCACCACGCCAGGAATAGATTGGTGTTGGTACTAAAATTGATCTACATTCATCACTTACATACACAGCTTTTTTATTGCCACGATGAACCCTGTGTGTACCGCCAGCCACAGACAGGCATACAGTGAGGTGGTTGAGGCCTCGTTCAACATCGCCATTACACAAGGTTTATCATATATGCAATTAATTCCTGCAAGGTGGCGTCACTTGCGCTGGGATGGTGCCACGAGAAAAAACAATGGAGCAAATCGGCTGCTACATAACAACAGATATCATGTTTGCTTGCATGGTAAATCTGTTGTGATTACTCCGTAATTGTCCTATCTACAATAAATTAATGTTTGTAAAAACTACACGTCATTAGAGTATGTAGAAATTAACTGGAAACATAAGAAACTATTTCTGTGTTGCCTTTAGAAATGAATAAGGGTTGTTTTACGGTTGGAGTACACCATGTTGTCTCACAGGGATAACAAAATAAACGTATTTTGTTTGGCCCAATTCGTTTTTTTTACATGGTAGATATGACAAATGAAACATTTATCAACATTTTGGAGCATCAATTATGCAGAATTACAATTTGGGGGTCTAAACATGTGATTCATGTTGACAAATGCAACAATAAGCTTGTAAGTTATAAGCAACAATTTATTTGGTGAGGACAGTTTTTTTACATGATATTAACACTACAATTTAAACAAGTGTGTTATATTGTCATTGCTGATATTGGTATTTATCATACACTTGTGTTAAAAAAGCATTGTGAGGTTTACTGTTGATTTGCATAGTTTCCCAATCATGTTGAGATCTGCTATCTGATATATATGCTTATCCTATGCGAACACAACATAAAATTCAACATTCATTGTCCATGATATACTACATTTGCATTCTACAATAAGAGTAATATTCGTATATGCAAAGAAAACTATTCCACATAACACAAATGGACCTCAATTTTCTTTAGGAGCCCTTGTAAAGATTTCGGAGGACACTTTTTGGACAACTAATCTAGTCTTCATCCACAGCAGATTTGTTCATGCTACAGAGCTGTGTTTATGGAATGGACTATACAATCATTATTTTACAAACATGGTGCATCATGCTTGATACTTACACATTGCAACTACATTTCAAGAGCACGCAACACGAATGTGAGTAGAAATACTGACTGCACATGTTAAGGTTAGAGAGCTGAACTTTACTTACCTGCTAAATAAACCACCTGATGGAGGCATCTCTGTTTAATACTGGCTCAGTCACGCCATGTGGTCCCCCATTATCACTCAAAAAGTGTCCTCTCCGAAATCCACATGACACATGTGGTAACACCCTCATAATAAGTTTTGTTTTCAACAATTCAGACATTTGGTCCAGTCCTGGATGTGTCCAGTACTACCTCAAATCAAAACATGAACGTCAGAAAGGGTGTCTGCACGTTTTATATTACTCAAATTGTTCATCAAAATATGATTGTTTAAATGTATTCAAAATACATATTTATGCTAAAACATTGTTATGAAATGTTTTTGTACTATGGTATATTATGAATATATATTAAAATCAGGTTAGTTTTGTTGAGGAAATCTAAATTTTTTCAACTTTGGATGCAATATCAAAAAACTGTCACTTTGTTCGGAGAGGACAATATTTTTGACATACAGAACTGAATAAAAAAAAAAAAAATAACTAATATGTAAAAGATGTACATCTCAAACAAAGAAAGTACTTGTAATTGGATACACTAAAGCCTTGGTGGTTGCGACGTATAAGGACTGATAAGCAGAAATCCATTATTTCGGAGGACATATTTTGACGGAACCTTGACGTTCAAACAGTTCTCTGTCCAGCATATGAAAAATGGTGCCGGTATAAACCTAATGAATATAGCAACTTGATTGCAACATTATTAAGTTTTTCTTAGATACAAAGTGTTGTACCTGTATTAAATTTAAAAGTGGTAACCTGATATTCATTTTGGAGAGAACTTTTTTCGATGAAAAGTCGCACTCACTTCTATGACAATTGACAAAAACAACCAATTATATTTATCTTATAAGCTTCCGTCTATGAAACAGATATATCCCAATGGTTATTTTTAGATTACCAATATAGCTTCAGTGATATTATATTTGAACCAATAGCTATGTTCAAATATTGATTTTGACAGGTGAGACTGTTTATTGTCGTAAAATGATACATTCCATAGAAATTGTCCGATTCTAATAATTTTTTTGGTGTAGCAGATAGTGCTAACCGGGGCCAATAACTTGACATGGTAGCTTTTAAATATACGTTTAAAATGTTCATCAGAAAGAAAACATTAAATTACTTCTGAGCAGATGTGGTTAGAAAATGGTAAAATGATCAAAGTTGTAGAGTTTTGCAAGTTACCTGATCTAAAGAGTAAAATCATGTTGATTTTAGCAAAAGCATGCACTCTTTTTTAAACTGACTACTTGTGTATTAACTATTTTTGCAGCACATCTAACCATAAATTAATGTGATTTGTGATAGGCTAAATTATTGAAGTTTTTAAGAGAACCCTAATTGCAGGGACAGTTCCTTGTTTAGAAACTTGTGCGTTACGCTGAAGATTTACACGATTAAAAGATGGATGAGCTGCTAATAAAATAGTATCGTTTGATGGTTGTTTTGAAGGTGAACTGTTTTGAACAGTCACTGAGTGAGCTACATTGGCAGTTCACTGGCTGTTTGTCCTTCAGTGAAGGAAAAGAAAGGCAAGTCCATGGAGTGTTGCCACAAGAGGTCTCACAACACAACTTCAAACATCTCACTAGGTGGCATCACTTTTTACATATGCTCTGGTACAGGTGTGTCTGTAGAGTGATGTCTGTAGATCGCATCTAAATGGAACACTCACAACAAATGACCAGGAATATCATGTTTATTTTTGTTCAATCTTTAGTGATTATCCTATACATACAGTTACAGCAATCCAGATAAAAAATAAATAAATATGCAGTGCTCAGGGAATTAATTACATAAATGTATGAACCATTTTCTGCTCATTTATTGTCAATGAGATCTTTCAAATTACAATACATTTTGTCGACGACATCAATAACCATAAAAACAGAAAATTTTTAATTTACAAAATGGCTACCGTCTACAGATCATATTATTGACTGAAATTTTCTGTTCCAGTGCAAAATTAACACTCGGAATTACGAAAGATAGCAAACTCTTTCACAAGTATGTGTTCCCTTATCAGTAGCAATGTCATAATACTAATGAAATACCGCTATAATAAACTAATCAAGCGAGGAACGAATGGTGTTCGATTAACAAGATGGCTGTATATATCGGCGAAATGAAGATGCTGCCGGTGGGACATCTACTTCGTATCTCTGCATCAAAAAGTCACACAAACAACGTAGTTGGACGATAATATGGTCTCCATGTTCGTTGTCAACATTACTGGTGTTGCAGACAGCGACATCTGACTCAAAATTGTTTGGAAACGACCTCAGTTAAAACTGTCAAATGCCACGCGATGTCAGAATACGTTTTGACGAACACAACTCAACTTCCTTCGACAAATGTTAAACTCTCTTTTATTCACAAACTTCTTTTTCAAGATGGCGAAAACCATGTGCTTCCTTGGCTATTATATAGCCTATGTCACCAGTTTCAACTGGATGGTTAATGTAAGGTAACATACAACCCCAAAAACGAGGTAAACGAAAGGCATAGCAGCTGCAAGTTTAGCGGGCTGTTTTGGAACAGTTGCGCGTTGGAGGGGTTGGGTGGGTCTAGCCGCCCTGTGCATTAAAGAGTTAAGGAAGGTGGTTTACAATTTTCCATTTATTTTTTAACAGAGTTTAAAAAAACATCAAATAACACGAAACTCAAATTCACTGTTAATTTTTGCACTCATGAATATTTCTAATCTTCTTGACATGACGTAGCAAACTACACAATAACTAGGAAAACTATTCACCAATCTTTTGAATCATCAACAATGCTTACAACCTACAAAGCCAACTAGCAATGTAGGCAAATACAGACATGTTTCTGGAAAACAGGTGAGGAACTTTATATTATTCAACCTGAATGCGCAAGCCCTGGAAGCACTCAGCAACAAGATTAACCGTTTAATCATCTCAGCTTTGGTCTGTACACTGGTTCACCAGTCAATTACCTGATAATTAGTCAGCTCACGGCTGCCAAGATTTCTCAATCAACCCATTTGTTTGCTAGCTGGACATTGTCACTGTCAGGCTGTGTCTCTTCTATAGTATCTCACTGAATGTTGTGGCCGAAATAATTCAATGCACACGAATGGTTAAGAGCTGCTTTTTTCAAAGAACGACAATCAGTGCCAGTCTGTTTGAATATCTGGCTACGTGTCAAAACTGTTGTCGTTCTTGTGTTGTGATATCAATTTATCCATGAAAGAGTTCAGCTTGAAGGTAGCATTTAAAAGAACCAGACCATAGTGTTCATACAGAAACTGTCATAAAATTGAATGACCATGAAAAACAACTATAACTACTAGTTGCGTACACGTGTTACAACAGAGCTTGAAATGATTTGTCCAGTACTAGCAGAGATTTATATGGGAAAAGACATTGGAGCATGTCAGAAACAATTTATGTGTCTGACATTACTTGCAAGAACAAATTAAATTAATTTGTATGTAATATTATGTATCCTCTTTTAAATGAACCATTTTTGATTTCTGTACATACTGACTAAAATGTAAGATTTATTTGGAATATAAAATTACAGATAGATATATCTGCACAACAGAACACATTTTAAACTTTCCCTTTATTAGCACCAAGTATGCACATGTGACCAGACAGAAATGCTGGTCATCTGGCCGCAGTTTCTTGGCTAAATGAAAGGTTCACCAAATGTAAACACAGACACAGAATACAGGTAGCACTGGCATGGGTCAAGTAATTTGATCTAGATTGTGAGAACCAGTCTTCTAGACATATGAATCAATGACCACAGCCCTCTAAATAGCGACTGAATTGGTCGCATATGCGACTGTTTTTTGTTGTTTGGCGACTGACACGGTCGCCCGCTGGCGACCGCGATGAAACTGTTATAACAAATCATGCGTTGTTGTTAGCCGTTTTACAAACCACGTGTTGTTGTTTGTCGTTTCCCGGAAATTATTGTACGTATTTAGAGACTCGTTTTCGTTTTTCTCGCGTGGCGTGGAATGCCATGTATTCTGTTTTTAATTGCGTGTCTAGTAAGCGTCTATCGTCGGACTCAGAAACTGCATCGCCATCGTGAGAACAACAATATGACGAAGTCAAAGAATCAGAAAGGGCCTCATTAGAACAAACAGACGATAAAATCGAAGAAGACGCTTCAGCGCCCAAACCGAGTACTTCTGCAGCCGTGGCATCGGCCTTTAAAGACAAAGTCAGAACATTCCGTGAAAACTGGTTACGCGACTTCGACTGGTTAAGGTATGACAGCCAGAAGAAGCTGATGACGTGTGTTTTTTGCATGGAAAAACCACACATTTCCGGCAAAACAGAATTTGCGACAGGGTGTCGAAATTTTAAACGAGAAACGCTGACGAAGCACAGCAGTAGCGGCCGACACCGCAAGTGCCGTGACGTATGCTTGGATCACTTGGGACCGCTGTTGAGGGCGCTTGATACGCAGCGGGCGAAAGAATCGGAGCGCACTCAAGACGACCTCATTGTTAAATTTAACACGGCTTACACAATTGTGAAAGAAGAGATACCATTTACAAAATTTCGGCCACTTCTGGCATTAAAAAAAAAGCGTTGTCCCAGAGAAAACGCCGGCCATGCTACAAGGAGTGGCCTTGCCAACTTGACATTTTTTCTGATGAAGATGAGTGATGTGCTTTGATCACTTTGTGAGACTGGCTTTGTAATTTGCCCTAGCATATATACCGGCATGTAATGCAAAACTCATGTTTTGTTGAAGCTCTGCAGTACTAATAAGATAGCATGGGTATTTGATTATAAGCAGCTAGTGTATTCTAGCCTCTAGACTAGATAGGGGCATCTAGTATTATCATGCAAGTTAGTGTGTTTTGCCTATGGGTTGGTTAGTGGTATACAGTCGCGCCTCGTTATAACGCGGTAGTCGGGGTCCACGAAATGAATCCGCGTTATAAACGAGGCGCGTTATAAACGTGGCGCGTTCCCATATCTGCCGTCAGGGGCGCTACGACGACGACCGACACCGCTGCTGCACGAAGAACGCCATCGAAGCCAACCAAAGTGTGCACGTCGCGCAGTCTTTATGCAGTTTATGAAGCTTATTAAACTGCCAGCCAATGTCAGTGTGTATTTTGTTTAAATGTCGTACACTGTTGGACACTGTTGAACTGAATAAAATTCATGAATTGTGTACCATTTTTAAATAAACAACGGACCAACAAGCCACGGTCAACTGAATGATAATATGGTACCGCTGACGTAAGATCTAAAATAATGACCTGGCACTCAGCAGCCGAATACGCAAATTATTTGAGAAATGCTGTGTTAGAGTTGATTAAGGATTTAAAGCTATAAGTACGCTCACAATTGGCTTAACTTCGTCTTTCAATCAATATCAAAATACCAATTTAGAAAGCACATTTACCGTGCCGAACAATATTACGATTCACCAATTCATATGCGGTTGACGAATTAATATTTTGGCGCACCAGTACAGGCAGTAGCTTTGCGTTAATCGCAGCGAAAAGCTAATATTTGTTACGCAATGTTAGCTTACTGATTTTGCCTACTAAGCTGTATTAAAACGTTTTTAACCCATTCTTAAGCAAGGCGTATTTGTGAATTTCAATTGCACTTTACAAGCCGCCTGGCGCCGAAACCTGGCGATCCGCGGAAACCATGAGCATGACTAGCAGATTGGAAACGATTCGTTTAATGTCGGCGCAAAAACAAACAATAGTTTGTCATAGCGCCCATTTTCCCCCTGGCGGCAGAAATTCGGGGTCCACGACCGACCGCGTTATAACCGATCCGCGTTATAACGGGGCGCGTTATAACGAGGCGCGACTGTACTTTGTAATTATAACTGCATATGGTTTGTTGTATTGTTCATATATATATATATATACATGTACATGTATATATTATATATATATATATATATACATATATGAACAATGCAGTACAATTTCTTCTGATATTTCATTCTGGCATACCAGTTGTAATCTGAATCTGATCATTGTTGTGTATTAATATTAGGCCTATATTTTGTTTTTAGTTTACATACAATGATACATGTATATTTACTGTTAATTATTAATTTGCCATTGTACCGTTTTATAATACATAAAGTTAGTATCTGGCCACAAAGTTAGTATATGGACGTCTGCGTTTAATTTAGATTAAATTGGTTCTGAAAACACAATTGCATACATACGAACAAAATTACTTGGCTCCTACTTTTTAAATTTGGCTCCTAAAAAAATGTAGGTAGGAGCCACCTGGCTCCTAAACAAAAAAGTTAACTTTGAGGGCTGGACCAGTATAAAAACATGAACAGCATTCAAACCAGCTTACTGAGACAGTATATGTGATAATAATGTCATAATTGCAGCAAGTTCTAAACTAGTTTGTAGTGATAACCAAGATTTAAAAAATTCAACTGAACATTTTTCAGGCATATCTACGTACCGGGAGTTCAGCTGTTCACTTTTCTACCATTTGTTGCATGTGTCGTGGATCACTCACAAACTATTATTCGTATTTATTGAAGTTTTGATGATCATTCTATGCCAGTGTACAGGTGCCAACTACCACTAGAGTTCTAGGAAGCTCCATTCCCTGTATGACCACAGCCTGGGTGGGTTAAATTTAGAATACTCCATTAGCTGATGCCAAGCCAGTGAAGACATGAATCGCCCCCAACTCAGCTGTTCACACCAGTTACCAGCGGGAAGGGACCTGCACACAGGTTTACAGCAAAGTTACGTTCTAGGAACTGAATGGAAGGCAAGCATGACAACAACACCCACCTGATTCTTGTTTCAACTGGTATTTTTAATTACTATCTTACGCAAACTTGGAATGTAAACAATGTTCCAGGGGAACATACATCAACGTACTATATTAAATGCAATGGTGGCTAACCTTCTATAGAATTTTTTTTTCACAGACACTGATTTTCCGCGATTGCGGAAAACGGACGGAATTCCGGTTTTGAAAAGGACTTGACGTTTTGGAACGGAAATTCCACGATAACAGAAAATGGACGGAATTCGGGTTCTGAGATGGGATTTGCGTTTTTGAACAGAAACTCCGTAAATGCTAAAAGAGTAGAACCATAAATACTGTAAACGATATGGAGTTTATTGGCAATATTTTGAAACAAACATGGTTACTATGGTATTCGTTTATTTTGATACATTTATGACACAGGACTTAAAACATGCAAGGCAAGTCATTACAAAGTGTCATGGCACCCGTGCTACCTCATGTCAACCGACGTAAACAGGAACGTGGGGGGAAGGCACTAACATAAACCGTTTTGCGATCGTTGTCTGGCTGTCTGCTAAGCGCATTGAAGACATGTTGCTAATTAAATGTAGTTGAACACACATAAATGTACATATTCCGGCTTCGAACACAAAACTTGAAGGAATAACAACAGCCTAGGTTATGCTGGCTTAAAGTGATAATACGCCGCGTTTTGTAGTTCTAACACATTCTGCTGCAATGCGTGATATATAGCGCTAGCTAAAATGGCTGAACGAAATTATTAGTGAAACAACATTAGTGATTTGAAAATTCACAATTGTTAATTTGATTGCTTGTATTAGTTATTTGTAACTGATATATTAAACACTGCTGCATTATATACAACCAGTCATTTATGTCATTGTGTCACAAAAATTGTTTTATTATCAAAATTGATTATGTACTGTTGTTACTGGGTTGTTTAATATTGCACAAATAAATGTTGTTAGAAAAGTTAGCCACACAGTAAACAGTATTATTTAGATGCAGAGATTATAACATTGTGATATTTGAGATATTTCACTGAATGTGTTATCTTTCAAAGTTAACTTTGAAATAAAATATTTTTTTTCTGAAAAAAAATGGGCTTCATTAGCTTGTATGCTATTGTTAAATGGAAAATGTATCATTTGACATGGAATATGTTATTTGAAATTTTTTTTTTTTTTAATGGAAAACATGTCGTTTGAAATAGAATTAGCCTTTTTTTTAAATGGAAAATATGTCGTTTGAAATGGAATTTGCCTTTTTTGAAAAGGAAAACAAGTGTCCCTAAATTTTGTGCAGCATCGTACATCCAATTTTGGATTTTATCCCTGGTTCCTTTGTCTAAATTTAGAGGAGCATTCAATGCATTCAGCTCTTGTGAATATTTCACGGCTCAGTGCATTTTAATCAGTGGACACAATATGGGCAATATTGCTGGTGTTTTCAAAATGGATGATTTAATAAGACAGAGAGGTGGATGACTGTTGGCATGAGACTAGTTCAGATGACATCTAAATATGTCTGATTAAAAAAGAAGAAGCCACCGCATCCAAACATTTAGATGCAAGCTTTTTTGCAGCAGTTTTTACAATGAAATGAAGCCAGTGCATCTTTTGATTTTATGCAACCTTCGGTTTACGGGTTCTGTCACCAGTCACACACCATACATGATCTACCAATGCTGTGATGGCGTGGACGATGTTGACAGATGGACACATCTGACTCAGTACACCTGTGAGTGCTGTCATCCAACTCCTTCATGAGCCAATGGTACATCCATTAAATAAACCATTTCCAAATGTATGGTTTACTGAACACAGCTGACTGTAAGTCACACCTGCTGTGGTAATGATGTACAGTATGACCATTATTTCACTTCCGAAATGCACACATGTGTTTTGTACTATCCTGTCATTCTACATCACAAGTTATCCGTGGCAAATAGGCTACTCGTATAATGCAAAAATCCTGCGTCCGAGTTTTGGAACAACCAATGTTCATCTAGAAATGTGTACCTCCCTGTATCAGAGCAGACCAACTAAAAACCGCCACCAATGAAACTAGCCTCCGAAACAGCACATGTCCATGCTCAGTTCATTTAGCATCACCCAATGCTAACAACTACTGAAAGTGGACGTTCAATATCACCAAGATAAAGACACTAATATTACCACAAATCCTACAACACCATAAGATCCACAGTGGTAAACACCAAGGGCAAACCCCCCAAGAACACAATGTGTGGTGGGGGGTGGGGGGAGTCATTATCGTGATATTTAATATGAATTAGTACCATGTCCAAACTGTCATCTGACCAACATATTACACGCAAACTACCAGATCACTGGAGGCCAAACTCAAAGAGCACAAGGGTCCCACTTACAGTTGTAGGTGAACAGCATGCAAAGGAGGGACATAACACCATGGCCAAAGATCCCACAGTGTTTGTTAGATAGAGACCAACTTAGTTATGGTGAAGAAAGATCAGTGAAGCGATTGTGATTCAACAGAAGCGACCAGCGATCAACAGGGATAACGCCTACAATCTTCACACAACATCATTACAACTGCTGTAATGTGAAAATCACCAACAACATCGCACCGACTACCAATAGCATATTACAACAGTGACGAAGACACTGTCAAGGTGTTGAAAAGTCCGTTGAGCCAAGTGTTCACAAGGATTCAGACACGTAACTCTACAACCTAAAAGTTCTGGGATATGACTACACATTTAACATTTTACAAATAAAAATATATAAAATCTGTTTGCAATGTTAAAATCAAATCAAGTAATTGCTAACAAGAGTGCAAGACACAAATGCTGCACAATTTTGCAGCAGTTTTTGCAAGAGAAAAACACAAATACTGACAAAGAAATTAAATCACAAACACATGTAATAAAACAGCATTCAATATCTTTGAAAAAATATGCTGTCTAAAGCTGAACATTTTCAAAGATACCCATGTCCTAGATTCCATGCTGAGACTGCTGGTGTGATATTTTAGCTTAGGCTATGTAGGGAAAGGCTAGGCGCAGGCAAACAACAAGCTCATTAATTTGGAACCGTTGCTTCTGTGTGTTAATAATAAGAAGCTGCCAGCATTTGGCTTTAATTAATCTGCTCTTGGCCATCCAGTGAACATATCATGGAGACAATTCGTAAGCTGGCTTAGCGAGCAATTAGTGTTCGAGGAAGGCGTAGAAATGTAGGTCTACATGTAAAAATGGTGACTCAAGTCGTGAGTTGGTCACTGAACTGAGTGGAGTTATCCAGAGAGTGAAAAGAAATGGTCCCAGGAAAGAGCAGTTGAAAAAATTATGCAGTTAGAGTAACTTCACAAACAATTAGGATGGTGCTGTGTTGACATGTTTTAATCTTTGTGTAATTGGCTTATCCAATGTATTAACACACCTAAGAACCCCTAAAACATGTCATCTGTCTGGTTTACCCCTCACCTGTACAAAGATATGCTTGCCAGAATCTACCCAAAGCCACCTGTTCTGCTTGTAAACATGTAGACAACATTCCTACGAAAACATTAGAAATAAACCACCAATTACTCAGCATACCCTCGAATCATTGTGCTAGGCATGTATTAGTAGCCTATTTGCTTTTGAGCTTACAACAGCTGAAAGCAGTTATAGACAACACATCTAGCTTTCTGCACCAGCAACTTTTTCCAACAGGAACATTTTTAAAGATTCCGTCGGCTTCAAGCTTCAAAACGACTGATTAGGTGACAAAATTAAGTGGTCAGCAAAAGAAGGAAAGTTGGTCGCAGACTTGCTGTGAAAACGCAATTACTAAAATAAAAAAAAATAATATTCCAGACATAACAGAATTAAACCAAATGGACCATTTGAAAACCAAATGAAACCACTTCGAAAGGTTCTTTTAATATACATCCGGCATTCATGAAATGGCGACCGCCCACATGTAGATTTTACAGCCGCCAAAACAAATTCCACCTAACTGGACATGACAAGATTACTGGCACTCGATGCTTAATGGTTGCATGCCGGACAAGGGAAAATCAATGTTTTACATGCTGGCACCGGCAATGTTCATTATCACAGGTTCAGCCGAAGCTATTCATGCATTCCAAGCACATCGCATCGCAGGAATATCGATATGTATATCTCGCTGCCGACCAACCCTCACAGAGACGCTACAGATGTTTTGTTAGCTAACAAACAGGTCTGTGCACGACTGTACATATTGCAGAGGCATTTATCTGTTTCTCTCGCAATGCGGCAGCGTGTTTTTAACACAAGCCTGCAGCGAGCAACTGAAATGAACTGGAGAGTTCGGGCAGAAATCTATTTATCAAGTGAGCAACTGCCGACTCTCGTCAGTGTCAAATGCCAAAACGTCACTGTAGGTTGCCATTCCGTGAACGTAATTGGCAGCATCACAGCACATGCTGAAACTGAATGTGAATGCATCATGTGTATGCTTTAGTACTGTTACATCGTCAGTGTTACAGACTCGGCACCTCCACATCAAGGGCATACTATTTCCAATTTCAGAGGGTGGAGCAGGGAGTAGTTGTAGCCACTAACCAATGAGCTTTGTAGTGTAAAAATAGAGGAAGCTGTAAATAGTATTATTACTGACATAATATTAGTTATCACTATATACATTACATATTTTTTTAATACAAACCTGTTAAGCACAGAGAACAATTGATTAAGTTAACATTATATAAGCTCATATAAAAAAATCAGTTTGTATACAAACTTATTATTTTAACTGAAACTTGTTCACCAGACATGTGTATACATGACACCTTGAACATTACCCTGACAGTGATAGGTCATATTGTTATACCAAAATAAGTAGCAAACTAAAAACTAGAACTTGGAAGTAGCAACTAAAACCACCAATAAATAATAATGCAATTTGTCACCATATTAATATGTGTATCTAAATGTAGAAAAAAATCATTTACAATTTGGCTAGGTATTACCATAACAACATAGCAACAACCAAGCTACTAATAATGTAAAATAGCAACAAGGTTCAACTCCAGCTCTCAATAACCTACACCTGTGAACCAGGACCAAAGATTTCTGGCCATGTGCCAATCATGGCTGCTAGAAAATGCTGAGCAAATACCCCAGAGTATAACTAGACTGGTATGAACCCATGTTCAAAACATTATAATGTATAATCACATTGGCATTTTAAAGGTATACATGTAAGAGTAACTAGGGGAGGTTTTTAAAGACTAAGATAACATATTCAGTCAGTCTAGAATTATTTAAAGCTAGATATATACAAGTAATAAATATTTTTTACGACGAGAGAAAAAATCCTTCCATGAAATGGAAGCCGATGTTTACCCAATGCTCATGATTTGTTTAATTTGGAACCAGGGGCATTACCCATGGACCCATGAGTCAGCCAGCAGCCTAGAAATGCAATCAACCAGGATTGTGACTGCCAAATTTTGAGGAGTACAATTCTATGGGGAAGTAGTGGAATTCATTTTATAATTAACATAACTAGGAAATTATTGTTGCAAGCGTCTAAAAATAACAATCACATCTGTTCACATTCTACTCGCGGAACAGCAAAAATATTTGTACATAAACAGAGAATATTTGTGGATAAACAAGCATTCAATTCAGCCAGCCTGATGTGATGAATATGACTAGTGCTAGAATATGTTGCCCATGGGATGAAATGTGCCACTGGTAAACACGTGTGCTAACACGAGAACAGTGAACCAGTCCATCTTTATCACTCTCTGGTGTGAATTGCTGCCAAATCCAATACAGCGCACTGAATTCTGGACAAGCGAGAAACTATGCAATGGCACCAGGAAATATGCAGGCTTTTGTTTTCATCTTGGCAATAAATATACTTCTGTTACCAGTATTGTGAGTTATGGTTAACACGAATACACAAAGTACTATGGAACATGGATTGATGCGCTGTCAGCAATTTTCCAGACACTGCGACTGCCACGTACAGCACAGCTATATATTTGCATAGTTCATATGTATCCAGGTTTTGCCCAGTTGAAGTTCAGCCAACCTACAGCTAAATGCACTGCGACAGCTGCACTGGCCAGGGTGGTAAAGCAGTGGCTAGAAACCAACAGGTACCACTATGAGAACTACCAGTCCAGGCAAACTAAATGTATGTCACTAGGATTATACATAAATGTACACCAAATACATACAGCTACATCTATTATATGAACAGACATTGTCGTTCATTTTAAATTGTTATATAAAAATTAATAAAAAATATGCTTCCGCTGTGAATACTCTTTTGAGGATAGTTTGAAGTCAGAACATTGATCAATTATGCATCTTCACATACACACACTTTGGGAAACAAACTTAATTACAACAAAGTCTCTAATGAATCAAATCTCGGCACGTATATTTCCAGGAACATTAAAAGCATAGCGAGGCAACCAAAAACCACGAAATAAACATTAGCAAATTATGAATAGCGTAACTGTAAAACTCACCAGCCAGGATGATGCGGCAGTAGGTGACAATGCCAGTAATCCATGAACGTAATGTAATCCATCGTTCGGCTTTGTGTCACATTGCCTAACTGCATGGTGTAAGATTCTACAGTTGGACATCTTCCTGTGATGACAAGACTGCAGATCTGAGGCAGTTCTCTGATGGACAGAGGCATTGTCATCACTTGGCGATTGAGGAGGTGATTCAAAGTATTACGATGAAACACATGTTGCAGGGTGTGTTTTTTGGCCACTGGGGCATGGTAATGGAGGTCAGGCCATGCCACGGGAGGGATCTCTGGTTGTCTGTCCTCTTTAGATGTGGTGCGTGGCAGAATACCCTTGAATGATCCCAGATCGAGCCTGGAGGTGTGCACCTAGTTGATTGGTTAGTGCAACAGCATGGTCTGCCCCACAATGTTGACCTGCACCATGCAAGGATTGTGTGACTCAGTCCATCCAGGCACAATGTGTCGTGCTGATCGTTAGTAGTTTCTGAAAGAAAACAAACAATCCATGACATTTGTGTAACACTAACAAACCTTAACGGTACAATGCCCGCTCCTCGTTTATTTATATTGTTCTGAATACTAAAATAAATACATTTCAGGTGTATCACCCACCGAATTGTGTTTAATTAGCCTGAAACAGTGGTCCCAGTTTCAATGTTGCACCCGCGAAATGTTGAAACTGTAAATAAAACATTCAATCGGTAAATAGCTGCTGTTGACACTTTATGGTTATTGGCAACGACTGCTTTGAAGTTGGTTGGTTCTCACGGTCCAGGTCGCAAACTGGGACCAAGTACAACTGATTCAATGAACTGTGGAACAGGCAACCTCATTTTAATTAAAACACACATAATTATGTCAACAATAAAAACATATTCTACTTGGTAGTTGTTGATTACCAGAAGAATGTTATATATATAAAACAGGATGGTGCCTGGTGGTTGATAACGATTAAATTTATGACTAGATTTATAACTCAAGCTAAACAGACCAACAACAAAATTCACAGCATGTACTGCCACTGTGCTTTCATTGAAATTGTAAAATCCCGATAATGGTCGCATGTCCTCCCGCTGAGCATGAAAGTTCCTAAACTAACCACAGCTAATTACAATTATATTAGCAATTAATGCCAGGTCTAACAGAATAAAATATACCTGAATGAACAGTCTAATAACAAAAACGCTGTATGCACTTGTTTAGATAGTGAAACTGAGTTGTGATGGCCTCTACTTGCTCTAGAACAAGACAGCACTTGTCGTACCGGTCAGAGATGGGGTGTTTTAATTTGTATTTACTCCACAAATGTAATCGAACATGGTTACTGTTAAATAATGTAATGATTAGAAGCATGACTACTTAAAAAAATTAGTGTAATTGATCAACTAAGTAAACATTATATTAAAACATTATATATATATATATATATATATAAAAGATTATATATGAATAATAATTATTTAAAATATTATAAATTGTGTGGGGAATGTGTCAATTGGATGCCTTATTTGTAATCATGAATATCATAAGGATTACTATTACTGTGGCGCTGTAATCGACTGCAATTTTTCTGTATTTCTGCAAAATATAACTGAGTACGATTACAAAAAATTATCAATGTTTACTCGTGATTACTGAGTAAACAGGTACAGGTGTCATGCTACCCAGAGAGACGTGTAACGGCCGCACAGCGTAATAATACAGCTGCTGCTTGTTACGCTGCCGCGACATCAACAACCAATACTACTTTCATACGAGACAATAGTTCATCAGCCATTACCATCACTCGTCAACAAATGGCATGTCCCTCCTAGCCAATTTCCCCTCCAGCCCGTTCTTCTCTCCCGATACATATTTAATCTCTAAAGTAACATTACTAACAATCAGCACCAAACGCATGAACATAAGAGAATGCCACACGTTTGCACGCACCGACTCCACATAAAGTTTGATAAAACAACAACGGCTACGTTTGCTCATGGTGGCTTAGAGGGACGGAGGTTTGAGCACTTTGCCAGGCTCCATCAACTTGGCATGCCGCTGGTATATTGACTGATTGATAGGCAATACCCAGGCCAGACAAGAACTCCCGGCAGGCTGATTTATACACACCACCACACCCAGATGGTGTCCGTGCACATCTACGCATGAACTCCACAAACAGCGGGGCCCTCAGTCCAGGCCATGTTTAGCATGCGTGTCTCGCCGAAATCGTGCAGAGAAGACGCAATCGTTTTGCAAATGGGTCTGTTGTCTCGAAGATGTGGCAGCTGGTCCACCCTTCCCACCCTCACCCCGATGATGGTACCCCCCAAGCCCCTGTCAAGTTGACAACTGTCATGACAAAATATATAACCCAGCACTCCCTATTGTGCAAGTACTTAAGTTTAAAGCTGGAAGACCTTTTTACAACCATTTTTTAAATACTTTTTTAAAGAAATTAGATTTCATCCAAGTGCCCCTCTAAAAATAACTATGGTCGATCCAGAAATGTCTATATCAGCTTCCCCTACGCTTGTCAAATAATTCCAAAGGCTTACTGTCACAAAGATAAATCATCGTTAGTCAGTCAGATCTGACTGGAAGAATCCTGCAACCCTGGGAGAATTGGGATGCAAGGGACCACGTTTAATTCCCTGGTACAATTCTCAGCTGGAAGTCATGCATGTTTAATAAAAGATTACCCATGTATCACCTGTGCAAATGAACAGGATTTAATTACTCATGAGAATGTCAAAGCAGCTGGTATTTATTGATGTAAACACATTCGCGCTGGTGAAAAGTTAATAATTAATGAAGAAAACTATCTGGGTTACACCTAGTTCAGATTTTCACAACCAGTATTTTTTAACATTTTTCGGCGTGTAATGCTGATGATGTTAATTACTCGTTAAACAAGGCAATCTGTTTTTGTGACAGTTTCAGTCTTATCAGACAGTCATGTGCACCTTCATGTGACCTTTTATCAGCTATAACTTGTAACAATCCAGTATTTTTAAACATGTAAATTGTTACATAAGTTTATATACTTGTTATATTTAACAGCATCATTGGTCAATCAAGGCTGGAGCATGGATGAGTCATTTCCATACATGGAATATGATCATGTTGTTATATCATTTTGTTGTGCACACGAGCATTGCCATCGGTAAGTACTGATCATCAATATCTACCAACAGCAATGTTCACGACAGATCCATGTCAGAGAATCTCAATTTTTTAGTTTTCTGTACTCCCAAATGAGCAATCCATGAGAACCACAACCATATTTTTGTTTTGGTGAAGATACAACTCGGAGCATGTCATAAAATTTTTATGGAAATTTGGGCACCATTTTTATTCATTACAAATACAATATTTACTGTTATCTCATTGGATACCAATATTTCGCACTGATTAGCCTACATATTGATGATTTAACATGTTATGCATCGGAAACTTGCCAGAAAATGGAAATCACTGGTATTATGTGGTACGACACTCATGTGGTAATCTTCCATGTGCGATTTCAACACCACGATAATCACTGTCAGTATTTTCATACATTTCCCCAGTTTTCTTTAATTTATGGACCTGTTTAATTGAAGAAAGTGGTTGCATATCTGAGGTCTCGATGTAATTATTTCAATATTACATTTTGATGGCCACCCATCATTAGGGTTGTGATTTTCAACGACCGAGTGATCACTAATTACATTAAAATTCAATGAGACACAAACTGCTGAGCAAACATCACGTACCCAGAGTATAACTATTGTAACTTAAGCATGATGAGCTTGGCCTTGGTGCACCAGAAAACGTTACACAAAATTAAGTGAAAACAATAAATTAAGCTGGGGTAACCTGTCAATGTAATATCACATGCACAACTGTTTTATAACTCACATAAAGAAGGCTAGATAATAAATAAACGGGGATTAGAGACATCAGTGAAAATGGTATCAATTTGGCATGTACAATATAAGAATATAGACGGTTTTATTTACAATATGTAAATAACATATTAATAATTAGTATTAATTGATAATATGTAAGGCTGTGTGAACATTTCCACATTTAAAACTAAGAAAATTATGTATAAAGACTTTTAAATATGTTGAATACGTTGGATGTTTCTTGATGCTCAACTGGTATTTTCTGCTAGGCCATTTGAAAAAACACATCTGACATTAAAAAACCACATTCAGTACCCATAAAACACAGTATTTCATGCAATAAATACCAAAGCGCAGTGTCAGTGCACAACTTTTGAGGGTGTTCTTTCACCATGTTTTTCTGCGGGATGCATTTAATCATAATTGTATGGCTATTTCCATCACCACCCCAATAAATACTGGCAGTCAATGGAAGTAGGAAAACTGATACATGGAGTAAATTCACCTCATTGCCAGGTTATGAGTACACATATGTGGGGGACTGGGGGTGACGATGCAACTGGCAAGTCAGGACCTGATCATAGTTTGAACAGTCACATTTTCTTTAACGATAAACAGATGTTTATACAAACGTGCCTTAGCGAAGAGAGCCATACACCAGCCTATAACAAAAACATGTCTATAATTGACACTATTAAAAGTCTCAAATGACTAGTATATATGCATGTCCAACACATGTCTACAGCAGTAACCTGGCTATAATGGACATTTTGTAGTCCCTATAATAATAATAATACTGCATTTATTAAGCATTAAACCCCACTTAGCAAATCGACGCACTGTACAATAAAGTAAATGTATATTAAAAAAACCTAATAAATATATGATTGAATAAATATTTAAAATGATGTCTGCTATGGAAACGTTTCTACTATGTAAAGTGGACAATGCAAACCACTCATTTGGGACTTTCAAGTGTCCATTAGAGACAGGTTTTTGTTATGGACCCGTGTCTGCTATCCGGGTGGTTTAACTGTATAACATAAATTATATACTATAATATTGTTAAATACATGTACAATTTTGTGCACTTTTAACAAAATCAATATTCAAGCTTAAAGGGTGGAGTAAAATCCTTGTAAGTCACATTCACAATATTTCTGCTGGATTCCTGCCTTCCTTGTGTACTTTCGGTAACCCTGAATGTTAGACAATGGAATATTCCGATGTCAATTACATTAACAAGAAACAGACAACACAATATTGTAATGAAAACTACATTATTTACATGGGAGACGCATTTCCGACTCCATTAAGCACCTGACCAGTACCACAGTTGGGTTTATGGAGAGTTTTGTCCACAGAGCGTGTGGCTGGCGCATTCTTATAGGATTAACTCAGTTTCAACAGCAAAACATGTCCCACTGAAATCATTCAGGCAAAATGCCACAAACCTAATGAAATTGTTCCATTTCATAAATGAATCTGTTGTTACAGAAACAGCCTAGCAACTCTGAACAATGCAATTATGCAAATGAACCTTTGGTTGGAAGTAGTGCCATATTACAGTGTACTTGACATTTTCAGAGTAAAACGGCAATGTTACAATCTACAACCGCATTTCCGTTTTCTCAGAGGTTTACATTTACAGATTGGCAGCGTATGTATAAGCATAGATTAGTCGCAGTGATCATCTTCTATTAAATAGTTAACTGTTTTGGTCAAGTTACTGCTCTGATCACACACAACACCATGTCCAAAATATGAATGGAAACTGGCCAATGATAATAGTTATCAATGAATTTTGTTATACATACAGATAACAAATTGATATTTGTATTTTGTGCTGTTCAATTATGTTATATAAATGACTTCTACTTGCAATTGCAACAGTTACATCAATTATTATTAATTACAGTATTTCTTAAAGTTAAAGGTAAGTTCGGACATGCAGCGCAACCTACAAAAAATTACTTGCACTATACCTAAAAAAGCCTTTTAATTTAAGTGACGTACCAGCAGTCACAAAATATCCCAAATCAACAACACATTTGAAATATTACAATTACTAACAAGATTATTGAATACACTTTTTTGACTAAACAGTTGGTCACCATTTATATCAAATAACTAATTAATTTGAGTTTGTTTTGAACCTTGTGTAACTGCAACTGATATGATTTGACCCCCAGTGTAATTTGACCCTGGCTTTGGGTGTTCTTCTGGGGTAACAATCGGACAATAATATTATATAGTAGAAAATTCAAGTCAAATAATATGCCTAAAACGTGCACGAAACACAAATTTAGTTGGTAAACATTTAAACCGAATACAGCCCAAACAGTAACTAATATTGGCAGGTAACGTATGACAGGGTGTGAATGTCCAACTTAGTTCATAAAGTCGGTGTGCACTTATCTGCTACGGCAATTTAGGCAAGCACAGCAATGCAACTGCACCACCGGTTCAAATCAATGCCTGAATGGGCACACACGATCACGCAATTGTTACCACAATTTCTCAGTAATTGGAAATTCATACCAGCTTCTAAGCCACAATGATGCAAATGGTGGCACTCAACTTGATGAACAACCCAGAAATGGATCATTGATCAGCTTCAACAGCATATTCATTACTAACTACAACTTGGTTTCTTGTGTTATGGACGCCCGGTGCACAGAACAACCTCTTCAAGGAAGAACTTTGAAATCCCCTCCACCCTGTTTCCTCCCTTGTACTGATGCCTGTATCATGGATGTAGGGAATATCGGACACACGGAACAGTTTGGCCAAGTCCCAACATTTCATTTGGTAAGAATGAGGGGGCAGGCAGCATGTGGTAGGTTGGTCCTAAAACTAGGTGGGAGGTGGATAACAAAACCTGGTGGGAGATCAAACAGGTGGGATGGAGAGAACCCTGCCATATGATGCCTACATCCCCTGAAAATGGACTATTAATATGCCTACAACCAACAGACACCTCATATATACATAATACAGGTACTGGTATTTATATGAAAACTCACCCATTTACACATGATTGTTCCAAGAAATCAGGAATGTAATTATTTTTAAAGTAACATTAGATTAATAAGATTACTTATATAAATGCAATTTAAGGAAACTCAAATAATAACATTCTTTTAAATGTTACTCTTTTTAAAACACATTTATTACACATGGCTTCAAGAGACCAGACAAATCTATGTGATACTTTGTGTGTGCTGTGTTTGGTAGACTATGTTTCCCAGCTGAGAAAAGCAAAACCATTGAACTGATCATTTCTATAAAAAAGCTGTTTGTGCACATTAACAACTCTAAACACTGTGCATTTGAATAATACAGGGGCTAAGTATAAGCACATGGACTTGTGTATTAGTGCACAGATGGCCAGTAGATTTACGATAAATATATTGTTTATAGATGGTGTAACCTGTAACAATATCTGCAACATTCTAAAAATTGTATTTATAAGAAAAAGACAGTTATTAGTTTATCACATAATAAGACTTGTTATCCAGTTTAGTGTCTGATCAATTCAATATGTGATGTAATCAATACATTGTCTACATTGTCCAATTACAGTTGTCTTCCCAGAAAAACAAACATTGTTTGCAAGATGATACTCTTAGCAACATTTGTAACACTAGTCACTGAAACATACTTTGTAATGCACAAATAGAAAACACTTATAAATAGACGTATTTGACTGTATTACCGCCCATACCCGCATTATCATCCACCCCCTATTTCCCAGAAATTTTGGTTAACCGCCCACCTGCTCGCATTACCGACCACACCCATCTCAGCCACATACATAAATACATTTATTTTTTATCACAATATAGACGATAAAAATTAAGAAATACAGCAAAACGGACAGAACATTGTTGGAATATTTTTCAGACTTAACGTGGTCTGCTCTGATGTTTCTGTTGCTGGTTTGCCACTTATTAGCGCTTCAGCCAGCAAGCACTGCATTTTTAATAACTGTACAGTTTTTCTACTTTATTAAATGATGTAACTTTTTTCCATGAAATATGTCATACATGCAGATAGGCCACAAAATAGACAGAAAGTTGTTGAATATTCTTCAGACATCACGTCATCGGTCACTGATTGGCACTTCAGCCAGCAGGCATCGGTTCTAATTGAATAGCTCTCAAACTGTCCACTACAGTTTGTAATTTTATATAAAGTAATTAGTAATTTTGTTCACATAACATACAATGTATTAATAATCAATCATAAAAATTAAAAACAACATTGGAACAATTCATCAATGGTAGTGCTGCACGTAGGCGCCGGTAACCAGGGAAGGCGGTATCCGTACTTTGCACAAACTACGTCTACTACACCTGGTTGATTTAGTGCGCAAATGGTGACACATTGTCGGGTTGATTTAGATGACAAAATAAAAGAAACATTTGTGATGTCGGCATTATTATGACCTCTTTAGCAACGGAGATGAAGGATTCTGTTGGACGAGGAAGGGTTAAAATAAAATGACCAGTGCCCGTGTGTCCGACTTCGACTTAGTGAAGGCGTCTGCTGGATTTATTCATATTCGTTTGGGGGCACAACCAGCGTCTGACCTGGTTACACGAAGTTTGCGAACAAAGATCAAACCCGCCAAAGGAAATTGAAATGTGGATGTTTAATAAAGATGATGTTAACTCAAAATAAATTTAGAATGCACAGCGAGCATTAGACTTATTATGTACAAACTACGAATGAACCAAGAACCATAACCATTTTATGATGTTTTGTACAATACGAATGTTTTGTGAAACTGGCCCTGGACCGCAATGATGGAAACGCTTTCATGAAGCCGGAACAAATCTTTCATACGACAATGCCAAACTTAAATCGATTCATGAGACTTGTATCGTTACAACACCATCTCAGTCCAAGCTAAAGTGCACTCTGAATAAATTGAACCTCCAGTGTCCCATGGGACTTACCAGGGCCTTTCTATCTATGTCCTATGTCTGCATAACCGCCCATCCCCCACTATTACAATATTTCGACCTAATCGCCCGTGGGCGATAATGCTGTCAAATATGGTGATTATCAATGTATCATTTCAATGTAAGATGTGCCCATCAGATTACTCTAAGCTCTAAACGAAATGTGGCTAGCAAGTTTTTTTTATAACATTTGCAACACAAAAATAGTCATGGCCTGTCATCACAATCACAATACTTTATTGTCCCTTGGGAGGGAAATTAATTTGGAGTGTAGCAGCATATTACAACAAATAAAACTAATGTACATGCAATATAAAAAAAATGAAATGAAATTTATATCGGTTAAATAAATAAGTTAAAATTAAGTTAAATATATTAAATAAGTTACAAAAGTTCAATCATCTCATAAATCATCTCAGGCTCACTCAGTGTCAGACTGGCAGAGATGGAGGGGAACGAAGGTCAGTTACTAATACTAGGGACT
Source organism: Escarpia spicata (assembly GCA_963995525.1). Lineage (NCBI taxonomy): Eukaryota > Metazoa > Annelida > Polychaeta > Sabellida > Siboglinidae > Escarpia > Escarpia spicata. The sequence goes on from OZ023212.1 coordinate 51,301,561, forward strand.
GGGCAAAGGTGACCTGAATGGTGAGGTGACCATATTGGCAAGGTTATTTTTTCCTATTCTTTTCTGTTACAGAAATAATCTGGGACTGTCCTAGGATGTCGTTAATTGTGAAGTGGATATATTACTGAGGTGACCATAAAGCGAGGTTCCACTGTACTTCAAAAAAAAAAAATATTTATATCAAATATGAGTTCAAGTACTAGCCATTATGTATGAGTTCAAGTACTAGACATTATGTCAAGTACTAGCTACTACAAGTATATTTCAACCATAACGATTAACAATATTATTCACTATTCCGGTGCCAAATAGTAGTTTTTGAAAATGTACATTATTTGTAGACTTCAATGTTGTACACCATACAGGTAAAGGGGTCATCCATGTAGTATGTCATGTTTAGGTGGGTAGGGGGTCTCTCTGGGTTAGTGTGACAAAGCATTACATGGAGGTGGCGGACTCCGTGGGGTTTCTATTTACATGTAGGCCTATACATTTTTTATTTCCCATCTCAGAAATAACAAGACTTGTAGTATATCTTCTGAAAGAACCAGGCAATGTAGGGTGAATGAGACTGAACAAATTTCAAAACCACAGCAGGCCTAAGACAGTAACTGGACGCTGATCGGCAGCCCGACACTGGCGATGCTACTACCTGCACAGCTATCACACCCGCTCTCCCCTATCAATCATTACATCTATTAAAAATACATAGAACTGTTGGTTAACATTATTGTTTATTATTAGTATTAATGTGTAGCTTTATTCTACCTATGATGCCTGCTAATTACAAATCAACACAAGTATGTGATGAGTGAAAAGTGTGGGAGGGTGTACAGACCAGCATCAGAAAGGGGTGGGGTCTAAATTTAGCATGAAGTACTACATGGATGGCCCTATAACAGTAGAAAAGTATTTCGTATTTTAAATTACTCAAGCTATGTACTTGACATGCATATGACTCAGTATTTTGGTACGTACAACTGATCAAGTACAAGGCATTCCAAGCCCAGATACCTAAGTACAAGTCCAAGTACTTAACCCCCAAAATGGCTGTACACAAATTCACATGACTTATCACAAATATAAAAATAAGCTTACCTTCTCAGTGTTGCTCCTGCCGTAATCCCAGAGTGCCAACATGTCGACATCGGTAGTGAAGTACAACATCCATGTCTTGCCCTCCCTTGGGTGACGTACTCCCTGGCACAAAACACTCGACCAACACAAGGTAGTACGGCCATCTTCCGGTTCATCACTGTTATCAGCCACCTTCTCACACCTCTAGCATTCGTATCAATGATTTACACAGGCTGTGGTTCACTTGGGCCTTTCCAGTGGCATCATAGTAAAAACAGTAAATTTTTTCACTGCTTGGCTATTGGCAAAGAATCACATTTTTCCATTATCACAATGCACTGCTATTGGCAAAGAATCACATTTTTTCCATTATGCCTAATGAGTAATAGTACACAACTTGCGGAGGATATCCTGAGAACATTTTCATGACAATTCTTTACAATAAATACCATATAATGTGTACTAAGCACTGTGAATCCCAAGATGTTACACACCTAATCACAATTTGTATAAATCTATTACACTTTGCAGTACTATTTTTGTGCAATTAATTAGTCTGAATTTCATCATTACCACAGCAGTGTCAGCACACGTGATCAAAAGATCTTAGCCTCCCAATAACAATTCTACGGTATCATTCTCCGTGCATGAAAACCACTACAATACCAGCTACAACCAAATCTAGATCAATTTGTCAAAGATGGGGTCAGTATGATTCATTGTAACACCATCAGTGTTGCCAAACTGACTATGATAATATTTACTTAGACATGTGCATACACCCCTACTGATTCAAAACAAGCCTAGAATCTCCCAGCAACAGTGTAGAATTTTCAGTGATAATAACATGCACATGTGTGTACAGTGGTTTACCATTACCCCACGAACATGGCAGGCCCCTTTGTACATTGTGCTAGGAATTGCGGATGTATAAATTGTTGTTATATATATTAATGTAATAAATGATATATATATGTATACATGCATATGTCACAATGCCAGTATTATACAGTCTTGTTTGCCGATAGCAAAATGCATATGGAAATCTGCAGGTAATTAAACACAGTACTAGACATTTCAACGATTCGAACATTCACAAATATGCATTGTTAACTATACTGGCCTGTTGGGTGAATCTACTCTCGGTCAGTATTTGACATGACCCACATGGAATGCCAGCATCATAACATACTTCAAAGCAAGATCAGACACAACCAAATGTGCGCGCGAAACGTTATTCATAACAATCCAAACATGTTTGTTAGCAAGTCTTCAGCAGGTTACGTGGTAGTAGTAGTTCGGTGACGTGCGCGCGCTAGTGATCGTGCCAATCATATAGTCATACATCAGTCTCGATGCGCAAGTTATTTGGGTTGTTGATCTTCAGATGATTCAGTTTTGGCATATGTTCGTCGGTGTCGTGACCGATGCTCAGTCCTTCCTCCATCTCCATGATATCGGAGCAACTCTCAGACGTGTAAGATTCCTTCATGCCATGCGGATAGTTCGGACAGCTCTGCACGTGCACGTATTTGTGGCCATCCTGACTGTCCGTTTCTCGATGGTAGAAGTAGTTAAAGTTTGACACAATTACAGGCACGGGCAGGGCAATGGTCAGCACACCAGCAATGGCACACATCGACCCCACCAACTTACCCCACACCCCGATAGGCCGCATGTCACCGTACCCCACTGTGGTCATGGTGACAACAGCCCACCAGAATGCATCGGGGATGCTCTTAAAATGTGACTTTTCCGAGTCTGCTTCGGCAAAGTAGACAGCACTTGAGAATAGGATGACGCCGATGAAGAGAAAGAATATGAGCAGTCCAAGCTCACGCATGCTTGCCTTTAACGTCTGTCCTAAGATCTGTAAACCTTTTGAATGTCTTGATAACTTGAAGATCCTAAAAACACGCACTAAACGAATAACCCTCAGGATGGCGAGTGACATGGCTTGGTTGTTAGATTTACTCCGGTCAGCAATCACTGTGCCAAGTGTGATAAAGTAGGGAATGATTGCCACAATGTCTATGATGTTCATGATGTCTTTAGAAAATGTTAGCTTGTCTGGACTTGCTGCGAATCGGATCAGTAGTTCTGAGCTAAACCACACGATGCACGCTGTCTCTATCACAAAGAACGGTTCACTGAATTTTGGTATGTCATCCTCCTCTATCGAATCTGTACCATTGACTACACGATAATGCTTGAATTCTGGAAGTGTTTCCAGACAGAAGATGACGATTGATAGCAGAATAATCGTCACTGAGAAGATAGCAATGGTTCGGGCGAATATAGACGTTTCAGGATACTCGAACAGCAACCACACACTCTTTTGAAATTGATTCTCTGGCAGGGGCCGTACCTCTTCTTTGATGAAACCTTCGTCTTCTTTGTATTTCTCGATGACATCTTCACCCAGCGAGTAGAATCGTATCTCCTCCATGAAGACGTCAAGAGGCACATTGACAGGTCTTCGTAGTCGACCGCCACTTTGGTAGTAGTACAAAATGGCATCGAAGCTTGGCCGGTTTCGATCAAAGAAGTACTCGTTTCGCAGGGGGTCATAATAGCGATTTCGGCGTTGGGGGTCCCCCAATAGCGTGTCGGAGAATTGGTTGAGGGTCTGCAACTGCGTTTCATAGCGTAAGCCACTTACGTTGATCACCACCCTCTCGGAGCAGCCGTAGTCGCCTCCAGCTCCCGGTGAACCGTCGTCGATCTGGTAGTCGTCATCTTGAAACTTCGGATACGACCTGGAATTGGCAACGGTAGAACCAACACTCATTCTAGGCTCGACGCAAGGTGGTACGAGCCCCCCGTTTTCATCCACCTGCTCCCCGGCCATCGCCGCATCTGTACGGCACTTCTTATAGTTCGGCCGTAAGACGGGGGTAAACCCCCATCTTTCGATGAACTCTATTTTCGAAATGATTGGTTATTTTCCAAACAATATGGCGGATACGATTAACAGCAACACCCGGATGGCCATCTCTACAAATTGACGTCACAACTCGCATCAGATAATTGTAATATTTTTGCTTTGCTGCATGATGGAGATCGATAAATCGCAACTATTCTCGTTCGAGAGCATACAAATCGATTGCTGTTTCCACGATATCGTTTCCACAGGCAACCAGCACATTGCGCCTGAAGGCTTGATTACCCAAGCGTACGCCATACAAGCTCTCCAACGACCGAGTCCTCGGAGGAGAATTCTTAACCAGCGTAGCCATACAGCATAATGACAAATACAATTTGATTGGCTGTTGCATAAAGTCCCAATTTCGTATGATTACCAATGCACAGAGCATATTTCAGAATATTTCATCAATAATTTGTAAGCATGCACATACTGGTAATCAATAATAAATGCTGGTATTCCAATATAATTAGCAGAATAACGATATTTTATATATTTCTACTCTTACTATGCCTAGTGCGGAGGAGTGCCAGCCAATGATATGCGTCATACCATATAATTTAGGCTCAGCAGCTAGCCGACAAATAAGCGTGATGCGGCTGTGCACGAAGGCCGCAGAATATGCCAAAGAAAATTCATTACAAAATTACATCTCTGTAATGCTAATTAATTATTAGAAATCAACTAGTGTCATAATATATAATTAAGTTTGACTGCTGTAAATTTTATAGGCTTCTTGGCCTATAAAATGTTTTAATTCAAGAAAGAAAGGCAGGCGCTTATAGCTGCCGCAGCGCGGATGAATACATATACCACATTCCGCAAAGCACGGGCGCTCTGCAGTCCAAATTTTACCACGGTGTAACTGGGATCGGTTCTAAATTTTAGGTACGAGGTAAATTGGCAACGATGCACATGTACGGGAAGATTGGCATTCGTTTTGGAGCGTAAAGTCGGCTCTGCAGCCTTGTTTGAAAGACTGGTGCTTAGACGTATCAGAGAAGTGTATATTTACTTGCCCAAAGGAACAGATTCTTCACAGAAGTAGGCGTGGATGCAAAATGACTCAGTATTTGCCGCCCAACCTGCTAGCGCTTTTCGCACCAAGGGACCCCATTCCATATTTGCCACCCTTGGACAAGTTACCGCACGAGAAAGACACGCCAGGGTACAATGGTGTTTCCCAGTACCTTAAGGAATTTGAGGTAATATTTAAATGTGTGCTTTGCTGCAAACATATTCCCCATGTTGATAAATATATCCCTAATACGTCGAACTGTTTTTGCATGCAAAACGCATTTTTCTAGTCTACTCAACTTACAATGGTAGAACCCTTACAATTACAGTACCACGTCCACGCTGTCCCAAAACTGGCAAAAGCAAAAATGGCCAAAACTGTTGTTAGTGTTGCCATGAATTGAGTGGGAACTGTTTTGCACTACCTCTGTTAGTAAGTACTACAAATTGGGTGCACACAAATTTCAAACAAATCGCTCGAGGTGTGGAAAGGGGCTAACACAATAGTTTGGTGTGGGCAATATTCGTGGTTCCAATCATGTTTTTTATTTTTACTAAAACCTGATCAAATTCTTCCATAACGTATTTATGTGCTAAATCTTTAACACATATTCCTTCCAATTTCTGCAAACAAACTTACAAAAGTTGGTTTGCGTGAAATATACCGGCGAAATCCAAATCTTGTCGAAGACGACGCCTGCATAAAAAAACATGGGCCCTATCTACGCTGTGTAAATTGTTCGTGTGTAATGTGAATCAGTGCGAGACCACACAGTGTATTAAAATAGGCCAAGAGCGTTAGAACACAAGATTTTGACCTGCCCCGAATATTCCGGACGTGAGTATAACGACCACCAGTATAACTATAGTGTAATCTGTTCAAGAATACACAAAATAAAATTTTGCCAAAAATGGCAAAATAAACTCGGACATTGGTGATGAAGAAATAACTAAGCTAGGTCCGAGTTACTGAATTAAACACCTTTGCATATTAGTGTAGGATTCGGGGTGACATAAATTTTGTAATAACTATAACTACATAAATATAACCACCATTTTACACCTCAGTAAGAATGCATTAACTCTATCATTCCACACCATTCTAGGCATATACCATAATATAAATGTATTGCATTTAAGTGAACTTTTGAGACCTAAATAGCACTCCGGTTTGCATCAACATGTTATGTTATATAATTTACACAGCCCATTTTATGACATCAAGCTCAAGTATTAATGCCCAGTCACGAACTGGCACAAACGGAAGCACAATTTTGGGCTAGAAAATACCCTTACATGAATGCACTGAGGTTTAAAATTTAGGCAAAAATATAGTGACAATGGCAAAATCGAGGTAGACCTGGATTCGCCTTGCCTTGCTTTTAAACCTATATTGTGACTGTCTGTGCTCATAGCAGGTAGGACTTAGTTTTTAAATATTACCAACTGAGTGAAGTGAACAGAGTTCCTAATATTGCCAACAACCACACTGAACTAGCACCAATACACTTATACAGCCGTTCAGCCTGTCAAATTAAAAGTGTTTGCAAATAAATAGGTATCACCCATATCCAGATAACAGTCCTGTGTCCTACAGTGGTGTCACCGCATGATCAGATAGACCAAAGCAAGGCAAAAACAACAAAATGATGGCTACAAATCACTAATTTAATTGCCTGTTATATATCTCAAAAGCAGAGTATCAGTATGTGATTCTAACATTTTGTTTGTTGTGGGTATGTTCAAATGCACGGCTACATTCACCCAGGTGGAATGGTAAATTTATTACAAATAAATCACTCCATTGTTTTGGCACCAACATTCCATATGTTAGGGCCGCTTCTAAACATTTGTGCAGTAATGTTGAATCTTGATTGGGCATGTCCTAATTGTTTGTTTAAAAGTAAGTTTGCAGGTCTATATAACTAAATACTACTTGTAAATTTCATGTGGGGCATGCATTTATAGTGTCATAATGGGGTGGCCTGTCGTAATGTAATACTGATGTGAAAAGTAAAATCCTTTACAAGAGAAATTCATGTGTCGCTTACCTGCTATGACATGTAGCATCATGTAAGTTGGCACTTTCTGCTAGGTTTGCATTAGAGTAGATGTTCGCATGCGTAATATCATGAGTAGCGGTGGAGGGTGAATTTTCACGGGTCGAGGCAGCCTCAACTGACATGTCAGGTAGAGATGCTCGGTGTCGGTTTTGTCGCTGCGAATGCGCAGCATCCGACTGTGTCCGTTTGCTATCCGTTTTTACGTTTGTTCCGTTTGATTTGCTTAATAAGTTGCTGAAGTTTGATGTTGGCATCACCGCGTTCAGCCATTGTGCTGGAGCGAGTGAGCTGTGTCTGTTGGAGGCTCCATGCTTTGTCACCTTCAACAGGGGCTTGTCTTCCAGCAAAGCCTGGCGACTGTTGCGGCGCGGAGGAGGCACATGCAGGGGGCTGTCGACACTGTATCGTCTTCCTTTGTGGCGGCTCACGGCTGCTACAGTGGCAGTCTGCCGGAACTGCTCCCGAGTTGCTGGGTCATATACTGGCATTGGGCTGCGTGTATGCCAGCTGTGTATTCTGGCCTCCTGAGATACTTGGTAAATTTAGCGCAGGCAAGATGTATCACTCTGACCAGTTTTATAAATATACTGGTACTTGCAGTACATTCTGTAGAAACCTCCTGAGAAGAAAGCGTACACGTGGGTGTGCTCCAGTCCGACCCAGACCGCACAGTTCTAATACAGTTGATTAAACCATGCACGTAGCTTGCAGACTGGCTCCCGTCTTGGGCTACTGTGATGTGAATAATCCCTGTTTCATTCGTGATAACTGCTTGTCAACAGAAGCTGCGGTAGTGTTTATGTGGATTGCACTTGCCTCAATGGTACTGCTGCTGCTGCTGCTGTTTTCTCCAGATTTCATGGCGGCTGGCCCCAGGTTAGTGCTACGCAGTTCCGCATTTCTGCAATGCGACTGGAACTGTATTGACTGGAGCCAGTGCATTAAGTCTCCATACTTTATTGCCAGTCATCCCAAGTTCTCGTTGGTTGCACTAAATCTACTTTACTAACAGATACCGTCATAAATATAGAGCATTAGATTGAACCAAGCCACGGTCGTTTCCTTTTATGCTTGCACTGCGATCGCAAGTCCCCTCACTCGTGTTTCTTCAAGACAGCACTTGTGTTACCGGGAACCCATGGCAGAGGTATGCCGATGTTCCAAGACCATCACTGCCTGTCAATGCTGATTTATTTGGACATGATTTACTCGCTGGCAAGGAGAGGCAGCTTTCCTCTTGCATATATGCTGCAGCCAGTGTTACTGCTGGTGGATTGTTGCCGCGGAGGAGTGGTGTGCAACAGGATGCCTTGTGATCTGGCTAGTTGTCCAGCGTCAACTGGTATCGTGTGTTACGGAAGCTGCAGTAGCATCCCAGCATCCACATGTTCACTGACAGGTGTGACAGCAGGTTACTGATTGTCTCCCGACACCACCCAACTATAATTGACAGTGTGCTGTGTAGTGTTGGTGTAGCCCATATTGTAATGTGCCTCTGATGTTATTATCTCGACATAGTTCCACAACGCTGAATTTATTTATGAGTTGAATGCTTTTGTCAGATAGCCAGTGGCGCAAACTTGTCTAATATTAATTATGACCTCACCCGATGGGAAATCCATCTAGACTAAATGATGAACATGGACTCATACTAACATTACCATACAGCCTGAAGCAGCCAGACAAACAAATTGTTAAAGACAATGTAACACTTTTAACACATAAGGGTAAAGGTTTTTTGTTACAGTTAATGGCAGTTGTAATTTTTCTGTTTGTCTGATTTGTAGTTTTAAAGTTCAGTTGCAAATAAGTACAAAATGCACTAAAACTAATTTAAATATAATTGGTGAAAAATGTTACCACTTACCATATATATATGTAAAACATGTGACATTAAAAAAACAGGAATGTTTTATTATAATAAAATTATAATAACTATATCACATACTAAAATCATGGGGATATTACTATCTCAGTATCTGAACTTCATCCAAAAAATTGCAAAAAACATTTCATCATGCTGCCAGATAATTAGTGAGTGGCTGTATGCTCTACACCCAGTGCTTAAGAAAAATGTAGCCATATATGTTAGCTGCCAAATAACACAAATGAAACAAATCCGTGAGAACTTATTTTTGGTGTGATTTTTTTTGACATAAAAATAGGCCGATTGAAGCAGGCTGATCACTACTGCGTTCATTACCGTTGCAAACTGCGCGCTCGCCCGGAGAAACATGCTGCTAATTTGTGGAATGTTCACATAAAAAACAACCCAACGTCGTTCTAACTATCTGAACTAGTATAATAATCTTATTTATGAATACTGTCAGGCATTTTGTCTAAATATTGACGCAGAAACTTGAGATAATCTGAAGTAAACTTTCGAAGTGGATGAGTTGCCGAACACCGCTCCGCCATTTTGCTTTGGAGGGCTGATGACGCTGCATTTGAAACCATGGTTCTGCTTCGTAGAATCAAGTCAGCCCATCGATGTAATTTTTGGCAGATCGTCCAATGACAGAGCTTTATATCAATACCACGTATGCGGGGAGCCTAGACTTTATGAATGTGTGCGTAAATTGAGTACGCAGGACGTAGTAAAATCACCAAAATGTGGGCGTCGATGGTGTCACATGTTTTGTAAGCTAGTTTGTGAATAGCTGTCATTGAATCTACTCATTAATAAATATACATGATCTCGAAAAATCTATCAGCTATCCATAGATACAAATATTCGCGTGTCAGTTGCGAGTGAAGGAAATGAATTTTTTTACAACAAAGGCAGACAAGGTTGGTTCGAATTTCCGCCCGAGACATGGAGGGTTAATGTAATTAATACATTGTTTCATTTATATAATAAATAAAAAAATGATCTTACCTTTGTAATAATAATTGTACTAAAATAACATGACGCTGCCACTAGTTTACATTACTATGATTTATAATATATATATTATAAACTTTTTAAAACAATACTACGGTTCTCTGTTTGTTTGTCTGTTTGTGGACCCATATTGCATGTATGAGGGCTGACATTTTATATGTGATCTAGCAGGCCCATTGGGGTGGTTCATAGATTTGTATTTAACACAAAATTTGGTGGTAGGGATCTGACAATTTAAAAATGGCACCCATCTCTGTCAGTTTTTCATGTATGGAGCTGATTGTTTTGCGATTTATTGGGCCCATTGGATTGGTTGTAGCTTTAAATGTTTTCAAAATTTGTCTTGGGGGTCACATACATAAGACTGCCTTTTTCCCTGCTATCTAAAACTTTGTGCCAGAAATAAAAATGTATGACCAGTTCACATTTTAGTTGAATCCACTTTTTAACATGGAATATTGGCGAGTGACATGCTTTGAATTTATTATTCAACATGTGGTTGTTTGTGGTTGTTTTATTTTATATTATTTAAAGTAAAACATTAAAATGTGCGTTTGCATTAATATATACTACATGTATAGCAATTATCATCATACTATGTACCATAATTGAATTATTTGTTGCTATACATAATAGCTCTCAAATCTGTTTTGAATTCAGCACGTGACTTAAAGCTGATATCTACTTGTCTGTCACAATTGTACAATAACATTTGTTATTTTAATTGTAGTTCCTAGTCTAAAAACCTTTTTCCTGATCATTTGGGAGATTTGGAAGTTTCTTGTGATTTACTACTACTGTGACAACAATATAAGTTTGTGGTAGAAACTCCAAGTTGATAGCCACTTATGGCTGGGGATCTGTGTGTGGTGCAGAGTGAGCCACTGTCTGTCACACCATAGTACCATACCATAATCATTTTGCAATGTAATATTGGAAATTAGCAGTTGCTGATTTGTCGGTAGATGGAGCCACCTGAAATCACACTGCAACAATGTTTGCTGTTATAGCAATAACACAATAAAGAGTTGTGACAGTAAATAATGATTAGTTATTGTACAATGTGCACTGTATTGACATTCTGCTAGAACTTACTTTTGGAGACTCGTAGATTAATGATTGTAATTGATGACATAGCTAATGTAATTAACCCAAGTTTAGTTGTAATGTTCAGTCACTAGAAAGTCTTGTGTGACGTCAGTCGTTACAGTAAGGTGAGATTTGAACAGACTTATGTGTGATTATAATTGTGTTTCCAACAACCATTTGATATCCACTCACATCTACTACTCTAAAGATAAATTTGATAGATCAGTCGTTAATAACTTATGTATAAATGTATACATCTGTCAGAACAGGCAGTAGTTTTAAATGTGATTGGTTAGAATAGAAATGACAACAAAATGTATATTGAAACCTAATGTACTACATGTAAATTTAATTTAAAAAGAGGCTGATTTTAATATATATGTGTGCCACAGGTTTAACTTTCCCAAGGTTGAAGATTACAAACAAATATATATAAAGTGTAAATGAGTGTATGTTCCAAAGATTATATTTTATTTGCTGCTAGCATGCTGTGCAATTAATTAAACAGTCATTTCTGGAATGCCACGAAAGTATGTTTCTGTTAATCGCAAGAACGTTTCTCAGATTTTGCCCTTTTTATATAACGGTATAAGTTGTTTAGTATATCCCAAGTTATTTATAACCCGTTAGTATACACGGTTTGGGGCAGTAGGCGTCTTTTATGAGATGTGAACTTCGGTGGTTAGCTGGTTTATAAGTAAATACTTCACTCAAATCAACTTTCCCAAATGTTTATTTGCACAACTTTGTCGGAATATGTATTATATATTTAGCACAAAGATATCTTACGTATCACATTCCTTATTTTGCAAAAAAACCGGCATAGAACATTAGTTGAATAGACTTGTGGGCATTTGCATCGAATCCGGACCCACCTTGATTTTGCCATTATAGTGAATAGGATGCACGGTTTTTATTTGGGCTTCAAGAGTCCGGATTCGACACAAGTGCCGATTAGTGATGTAGTGCCATCACGCTGCACGGTTTTCACTCCCACCACCATCATAAACCAAAACGCAAGTTACCATTTGGGCACCAAGTTACATGAATGTCAAGATTTCTAATATGTCAAAACTCCGCGAGGTGTCACCATTGGAGACACCGGGGAAACCGCAGGAATATTCCGTGATTGGACAACTGACAAGTGATATCTTTCACGTTGTCCAATGGAGTTAAATCCTAACCGCTCTGAGCGACGTTATCGTTAAGACGACTAATCGGTGTTGCTACAAATCTGCGATTTTACAGGAAAAAACTGGAATATAAGTGACTTTGTGGTGTCATTTCGCGCCACTCGCCAGCGCTGAATATTTTGCGAAAGAAAAAAATGGGCGTTCGAGGTGGCATAAAAACGGCGAGGCGGCCCACTTTGCTTGTCATATACCAGGGGAAACACTGTTATCGTTTGTGATTGAGCAATGATGCTCGCCAAAAGTGTCATGCGACGGCGCTCCGCAACGGTACGGTTTTGGCAAAAACAGGTCGCTGCAAATTGAAAACCCACACTTGTAAACCCATTTGGATCGTCATGAGGTCTGTTCGACCAATGAGAAGACGTGTTCATCTTCACTGCAGTCGTTGCACGAAGTTTCAGCGTTAAACTAAACAAAATTATCGTATACACATGAATTCTTGGTAATGTTATCGCCTAAAATTAAAGTTTGTGTATATACACACTTTCTGTCAGTTTCACACTGTTCAGATGATATATGTTATGTGATATTTAAAAAAGGTTTAGAAGTGCGGAAATTGCATTTTGTGCGACCTAGTTGCACGGTTTTTGAGAATGCCACTGCAGACGGTGACGCTGTGCTAAAAATAGTAACATCCGCCTGGTAACGTCAGCATGTCGCTGGATATCCGTCAGGCGGACAGCCGTGTTGCGCTGGATGTCCATTAGGCGGATTTGGCGCCTAGCTGTCATACAGGCAATCCCAATTCACAGTACACTGGCTACACTTAATAATTGATTTTAAACTTGAAATTCAGGAACTAGTATTCCAACCTTACTCTGTTAAATATAAAATAAGAACTTAAATAAACATTTGTTTTTTGCTTACTAGTAGTAATAACTAGCCAGTTTAAGATTAGTATTTCCACCATTATTATATTCATTTATTGCCACAATTATATTATTGGTGTGTATAATCATATATTATTTAATTAATAATTATATATTCCTGCGTTTATACAGCTATTGTAACAACAAAGACTAACAATAAAATTTGATTTGTTGGTGCAATTATTCATTACTCTGTGTATTTAAATGCAGGTATCTCATGATCCAGGACCCTTTCTACAGTTCATATAGCTAAGTATAACTAGTATAGAAATTAATTATGCAAAGAATTAAATTAAGTGGGAATTAAGTGAAATCTAATTATAGTAATTAAACTCTATGTAGTACTATGATAAGAAGCGCTAAACATTAAATAAAAAATTGATAATACTTTAGACAAATTTTATAACAGAAATGTGGATTCCACATTTACTATGTCCGGCATTTTGTTTTATGATAATTATATAATCAATTATGCAAATGGCAACTAAGTGAGTTCTAATGAAAATGTTTGTGATGTACTTGCTATTTTACAACATGCCTCAAATATTAATGGTGTGCTTTTGGAAAAAATATGTATTCAAAAATTGGGATTGTACATTTAATTGATAACAATGAAACAATTTATGCTGTACTATTGTAAAAGCTACTACAGAGTTAATTACATGCTCAGAATAAAAATTTCTTCATAAAAACATTGGGAATCCTCATTCAGTATGGCCACCATTTTGTGATAATTATGCACAAATTTTGGCATTCAAATGAGCTATAATGAAGCAAGATATGTTACACTTTCTAATACCCTGTAAATATACTCTAAACAATTAATGACATGACGTGAATTGCATCTTATTACAGTCTATGATCCAATACGTTGGCCATATTATGCTAATTAGGTCATGAATTATGTTAGTAGTTGTCCGATTTTCATAAAATAAAAACCATTTACTTCAGAAGAAGAAGCTCTTTACATGCATAACAAAACATGTTTTGATAATGCAGTTTTTATTTTTCATGTGGTAATGCTAATTATTGGTTGTATTACCTGACCATAAAATGACTGCTACATTATATAAATAGTAATGGCATTTATCTTAAGTTCCATTTACTCGGATACTGTGGAATAAATATTCATGTTTTCTAAGACGTAGTTTTTAAATGCGCAGTTTATTTTATGATGTAATTTAAAAGATTTGACCTAAAGACATGATTATGTAGACATGTTAGTTGTTGTCATTCATTGTGTACTTTATATTTGGAAAAATGTTAACGTTTATGTTACAAACAATCTATGTACAACATGCCAATGTTACTGTGGTACTTCTTGCAGGATCCCAAGGACACACCACCGCCAACACGGGTTGAAACAAAGGATGAACGCAGTGAAAGAAAGGTATATATGGGCACATTTTACATGGTTTCGACAGGCATTGTAGGAATAAACATAACCACCACACCTATTGACCAGTCCATTCCCTATGTCCTGTCTAGTTTCTCATTGGAGAGAGATTGCTAAATTCTATTTGTTGCAGGGATATTAAGTTAACGTGATTACAGTAACACAATCTGTCCTCGACAAATAGAACAACCAAAACGAGGCTCTCTTGGGGTCGCTCTCCGGTCTGTCTGTCTGCTCGACAGGCTGAAGGTGCAGATAGTCATGTGACCAAAGATGTGGCAAACTATTTGTCTAGATAATGTCTCCCATATACTACAAATGAGTTCCTTTTAATTTTGACTACTGGTTAAGGTAATTTTTGTGCTATATTAATACGTTGTAATTATGTGATGCACAGATGTAGTATAATCGCTTGGATATTTTTTAATACATGTGAAAGTTTTGATGTTTAAAGCCTCTCCGAAATATGTAATCTAAATATAATTATTTGCTGTTCTGAATTTTGTGGACAGCAAATAGAATTCACCCTTTGTCTCGGCAGTCAGCACAAATTGGTTGTGCATTTAGAAAATTTTGAATAGTGAACAAGGGTAATAACCAACAACTTATTAGATGGATCCCTTAACTGTACAACAAGTTAGTTTCACATAAGATTATTGTTATATGTACAGCGTTCTTCATGAAATTATGTATATTTACAGAGTGCAGTGTCTTGATTTTGTAACATGAATTTGCTATGAGAATCTGTGGTCAAGGGAAACTGCCATGATGCCATCAAATCAGTTCGGAGGCTGAAGGTTGTTGCATGGGTTAATGATCATGCATTTGATGTTTTTTGTGCATTAATGTACGAGAAAAGGCCAAGCGGAGGCAGATGTGATCTGGGTAGCAATTGTAGATGATGCATAGAGAATGCTTTTTCTGTATATTTTATGAATATGTTAAGTGTGGACCGACCAGGTGTAACATCAGGGCATCTGTACCCGGGGAGATGATAAAACGTAGTAGTGTGTGTTACGCAGGTAGCTCTGTCGCAAGCAGGGTTCATACAGGTCCCCGAAAGTCTTTAATATTCTTGGATTCAATTTTTTCATTCGAGTACCTTCAAATGTTCTTGTATTTCACTGGGTATTCCTGAATGTTCTTAAAACAGATTTTCTTGAACATTCAAGCACATTAGTGGTGAGTTGTCGACAAAATAATTGTAATAATATTTTGTGGAATCCGTCAGTAATTTTGTCGTAAAAAAATTGGTAATTAAAATTTCTGACAATTTTACAAAAACAACATGGCGGAAGATGAAAATTAGCGGCAACACGATTCGGTAGACTGCCACATGAAATAGCAGGCTGCATAATCGCTAGATGTCACCATGTGAAAGAGTGAACCACTCAGATGCACCTTTTCTCCATGTGTGTGGTCACTCGCCGGTGTTCATATTGTTTGTTTTAAATTTTGTTTTCTTCACGTGTTATTCAGTTTATGTTTGACAGTCGTCTTGCCTTGAGTTATGGATGACAGAGATGAGTGGTTATTGGACAATTATTGTAAAAATTGGGTTGTGAACGATTGCCATGACATTCAGAAGTTAGTGTGATGCAAGGAGTGATACCAAAATAATGTGGACATCGCCCGGCAATCGTCATACACACACAGGCATAGCAAGCCTAAGTCAGATATAAAATGATAGAAATCACATGAAGGAAGGAAGTACCAGAAGAAATGTATTAGTAATTAGATTGACAATACATAATAATATTTTATTCCCCAAAGGAGGACCTTGTAGGCAGACACTGCTAACAATTTAGGCAAGTTAAGTAAAAGATTGCCAAGAATAATAAAGCAGAGCCAAAGACAACATTTTGAAAAATAAATATCACATCTTGGACTTGCTAAGACTGACTTGTGCGGGCAGTATTTCAGACTCGCCGAGAAATTATGTACACACAGCCTAAATAGTAGCTTGGTGAAAACATGACACGCTAAGTGTCATTAACATTGTGAAAAGCAATTTAATTAGAGTTTATTAGTATACTGTGATAATCTTCTAATCAAAACTTGTTAAAAAACACACACACTTAAATAACAAATAAGTTTGAGTAAATTCATAATAAAAAGGAGTGACATTAAATATTGAATTTTTTTATAACGCTACTAAAAATGTTAATGAAAAGTCCTACTTTTTATCCCGAAAATGTTCTTGAAAATGAATTTGACTTTGCTCTTTCTGTGCGAACCCTGGTTGCAGGATAAGGAAAACTTATTATGAATATTTCCCCACATTTTGCCAACACGAAAAGGACTGAGGCTAGTTGGAACTAGCATTTGAACCAAGGTGCAAGAGGTTGTTGGTCCAATTCTGGCTAGCTGCCATTGTGGACAGGATTTGACATTAGCGGTTGCCCGATTGCCTGGGCAAGTAAAAACATGCGGTTGGACAAGCTGACATAGAACATCACTTATCCAGATGGGCTAGTAGATTTTGTGTAATGTATAATGCCAATTGTCTAGGTTGCGTAAGCAGTAGTCCTACATCATTGTATTTGTAGACACCAGGTGTCATGCTGTTGTGTACAGAAAACGAAAGTTGAAACGTAAGGGGCGTTACGTGAATTATATTTTTATTTGTGTAAAATTGCATGGTAGTTACATCAATTTCATTAACAATTTCAGGGCAGGTAAATTTGTTTATTGGTCAAGCAGAATGTTAGAGTCACTTGCCTGGTGGGAAAGTGACCAAACACTTTAATGTAATGTCAAACCCTGTTGGAGCATTTGGCATACATGTACATTTAGAAGAATGGGAATAGAACTGAACAGAACACAAGCTGAATATTGGAATTGTGTTAACTTAGCACCTCAGCAGACCAATTTGAATGGACTTAGCCCTGATGACGTTGGAAGTCTACAATATCTATGGTGACCATAGTTCAGTTCAGACTGGGTGCACCCATCTAGACTAGAGATGTGAATGCGCAGAAATAGGAACATTGGTGCCAATTCTATGCATTTATGTAGAGACTACGCATAAATTTATGGGTGAAATATGCCCTACTACACACATACTTATGTTATCTGGCTATCCTAGATATTAACATGTTCCGCCAATGTTTGAAGCTATGCTGTGTTTCATCACGTGTCGGTTTGAATTTTGAGTTAATCTACCGTATTTCCGAGATGAACACCATCCAGATCTACTCATTACTTTTCCACAAATTTGGGCAATCCTGGAAGCAGTAAGTCAGACTGCATTGGTGTGATACTGTTTGTCCAAGTGAGACATAAATTGGATGACATTACAGAGTACATGTATACCCACCAACAGGGCCTCACCCAGAGACCCGTCCACCTGTCATTTGGATGGTTAAAATTCAAAAATTGTGTTTTTGGATGGTTTGAAATTGTCTGTTGGGCTGGCCCTTCTATATCCATCCATGTCGTTTTTGGTGTTTGCCAGCCTGTCCATTCCATTTTTATGATGTCAGTGAAACTGCTGCGAAGCCAGTTACAAAATCTATAGCCACTGGTTTTGAAAATTGACCACCCAGATCACCTGGCCTGCTGCACAACACACAACAGAAACCAATTAAGGCCTGGACTTACTAGGGTAATTATCACCTAAACACTAGTGGTGGTTGCTTGAAAGGCAGCAAACACTTGCAAACACAAAATAACCCTAAGTGAGGTCAATGCCAGGGCGGGGAGATACATTAAGCACTTGCTGATTACGAAGCGATCTTGGAAAACGGATGGAATTCCACATAATCAACATTTCAAAATGGTATTTGTGTTTTCAAACGGAAACTCTGTAAACGTTGAAAGTGTAGAATCGCCAACGACGTGAACGATACTGACTTTATTGGCGATTGTTTGAAACAAACATGGTTACTATGCAACAGTATTAATTTATTTTGGTGGATTTATGATGCAGGATTTTTAAAATGTTGATTGCTTGTGTAATTTACATTTGTTAACTTGTATATTAAGCACTGCTGCATTAGAAACAACCAGTGATTTATGTTATTGTGTGACAGGAATTATTTTATTAACTAAATTGATTATGTACGGTTGTTATTGTGTTGCAAATATTGCACAAATAAATGTTAGACAAGTTAACCACACAGTAAAACAGTATTATTTAGATGCAGATATCATAACATTGTGATATTTTAATTACTTGACAGAAGGTATTATTTTTCAAAGTTACCTTTGAGATAAAATATTACTTTTCTGAACATAGATGCGCTTCTTTTTCATTTTTAAATAGGCTGTGCGTCATTTGACACAGAAAATGCGTCATTTGACACAATTTTTTGTTAGCCTTTTTATAATGGAAAATTGGAGTCCCTGTATATACTCATAGTTGCTACTGTGCTAAAGAAGTATCTTTAATTCTTATGTAAATAAATATACATATTTGTTGTCATATTTATATTGTTATTACTACTTACATTTTTGATCACACATGAGATGGTCATGTATTTTTAGTTTATCTTCAAGTTTGAACACAGTAAATGTGATTATCAAAATGTGCCTTGCTTTGTCTCACGTCCGATCATGTACACGTCCGATCGCGTGCCCGACTGCGCTTTGCAGCATGTTAGAACAAATTTTGACTGGCAAAATTTGATCTTGGGTGAGGCCATGGACACCACTTGACAACAGGATGTATGTAGAAGAGTGTTAGAAGTGAAAACAATTGTTTGATTATATTACATTTGTATATATTATATTTATCATGTTATTGTATTTGTTTCCTGTTGATTTTGTTATACCTGGTAATCATAATCTATTGATCATTAAAATTGAATTTGGGCGCAGGATGGAAATATATTCTGCATTCTGTAATGACATAAGGGATTGATATCCCACTCAACACCCTTCGTTAGACACAACACTTTTAGGAAATATGAACAGGACGTTCCAATATGTGACACTCAAAGGTAGCCAGCCTACTGCATCACTACAAGGTCGCAAATGTCGCTCATAATTGGTTCTCGATCTGCCCGGTTTCTGCATAATTATAAGACGCGTTGCCATGGCGACGCGACTACTAAACAGATTCTTAATGTGCAGGGGATGTTGACAAGCAGGGATACATTCATTGTATTAATTACACCTTGTGCCAGCTAGTGCTTCATGTTTAAATGATCGCCTGGGTGCGTCTTATGCCCAGCAGGAGGACTAACGGACTAATCCCACAGCGCTGCAGATTGTCTATCCTGTTCAAATCCAATACAACAGATTATTTTGCGGATAGGAAACGTACAAGTGATCATGATTATTAATCAGGTTGACCTGTGCATATCTGCATCATGGTTCTATATCACTTAATTCTTTCCTGAGTTCAAAACTGAAAATGAAACTACCTGTGTGATCGATAATCTTTATTTATGCTTGCAGGTGTTATACATCTAATCTTTGATGTATGCGCCTAGTTTTTGCAAACTTGTGTAAAAATTATAGGTCATGGTTTCATTTCTGTTTTGAATTTGACAAAAGATTTGGTGATCACCAAATTATGACTGATTTCTCTTCTGCTAAAATATACCTCGTGAATTACAATTGATTTTTATGAATATATATGATTTTAGGTAAAAATTGAAAATTGTGTAATAATTTGATACCACCGCGATTGCAATATATATAAATGGTCAGCCGTTAGTGTATTTAATGGTATGGCACAGTCAATAAAGAACAGTGGAATTGCTTACCTTGGCGGCGGCTTGTTTCCTTCCATATGGAAGAAGGACAACAGATCGGTGAATTTTCGTGACATGATGCTGCGTGTTTATGCAAACAGTTGTAGTGTGGTCAGAGTCTTGGTCACGCGTCTCACACTGAGTGGTCAGAACAGTCGCTGGCCAGTGGTGATCAGCGGTCTGCAGCAGTGAATAATAAAATACATCATAATTGTATCGGCTAATAGAGGGTTACTGAGGACGGATTATTGTCATGCATACAGGTAGAACACCCTACCCTGAGAACATGCAGGCTGGTGTGTGAAAACTCACATCTGTTGGCACCTGAGGCGAATCATGGCGATGCACTTGCATTTCTTAGAAATCTAATCTGTTGACAGGTAGAGAGTGAGAGAGGTAGGCAGTTTGTACCTGAGCATGCACACGGATGCTGCTTGTCCTAGTTTGTAATTCCTTTTGTCAGCGTGGCCACAGGTACGCAGATCGTCAGTGTAATTTGCGAGTGGACGTTGTGTTCTGCGTGGATATGATTCTACCAACGTGTCGCTGTTCATTTAGCCAACTATATCTGTGCACATACAACATGGTTCTTCTGTGTAGGCCATTAGTGTGATAGCCAGAGGCAATTGATCAGGGCCTGTCTCATGTCACATCTCAGATATGGCTATTCTCGCGCACACCGTTGTATGATCTGTTTAGCGAAATGACATTCGTGTGATGCAGATACAAGATAGGACTCATTATGTATGTCCTGCTCTTAATCACTGACCTGGTCAAAATTAAAGTGATAAAGGTCGTATTAGCAGTGATAAATTGCCTCTCCGTTGGTCGGCGAAAACGGCGCACTAATACACTGAACAATCCACGTAGTCGCTTATAGATTAATACTAAATCAAACTGGATTAAGAACACTGGAAATGCATAAGTGTGTCGTCTATTTTTGTTGCTCTCGCTAACACTGTAACAGGCTCTCGCGGCTCAAATTGACGACAAGAGTTGGATGCTTGCTAATTCGGCATTGTTTGGAAGTTTATGGCCTTGTTATTTCCTGGTTTTGGCATCATACTGACAAATGACGTATTAGCATGTGTACGCATACATCACCTTATCGTTTTACAAATTAATTTGAAATTGGCTGTTCGTTGTGTTTTATTAGGTACACATTGAAATTTATTTTTTAAGTTAAATTACAAATTTCATGTTATCCATATAAATTAGTTTACAACTGAAGCTGTTCTGGTGTTGTGTTGGATCACATCAAGATGGAATAAACCTAACACTGATCACCTGAAGTGATGAAAGCAACACTGGCAGGCAGAATGGCTGAAGAAATTCATCAATTTCACAAAATGATTTGGGCAGTGTCGGCATGAACACGATATATGCAAATTGGATAAACATTCATCGGAAATAACATTAATGGAAGTGCCACACATTAGAAACTATCTGTGTCTATTTATATTGGGACAGATATTGAGTTTAATTCCATCTGAATCGATTTGTCTGACGGTGTGCAACAAAACTACATCGGACCTGTGTAACGACCACTGTATCTTATCTTGAATATACACTGTATGTCTGCAATCTTGTATATCTGAATTGAAATGTCTTGCAGCATCAGTTTTGCTACTTTCCTGTTCAAACTACCAATTTTTTATAATTTGCATAAATTCAAGATTTTATAAAGAAGACATGTATAATCTAGTAATGAATGCTCTGTTTGATGCACAATTGCAGTTCTCCATTGCCAATGAATATTGTTTTGATACTGACTATTTAATTTTTATTTAAGTTTGTGCGGTTCCACAGCATACATTTCGGACACATGCTATGCATTGGATGCGGGAATAAAAAGTAATTTTATTATTGTAGTACCTTAGCGTTTTTTTCAATAATTAATTCATAACTATTGCGATAGTATTATGATTGAATCGTGGATTAAGAATAACCTGGAAAACGAGCCACAGTTGATTGGTGGTGCCATTATGTGGCCCTAGTAGGTAGTTGATTAGAAATTGTGAATGTATGAATGGCACTGCTTATATCGATAATTATTGCTGTTACGTGATCAATAAGTAAGATTACCGAATAAAAACATGTTTATGAACGGAATTACATTGGTACAAGTAGTGTAGGTGATTTGTTTTGCCAGATATTGATATTATTGATAGTCCAGTATATTATTGATGATACCTATTGATAGTTAAATTTGCTATTGGCAGTATTATTGCATTGTCACATTGACTTTGCTATGCTAATATGCACTGATACATTGATTTATTGTAATCCCTATTTTGAATTATCAACACAAACTAAAAAATCACCTATTTTTAATAAGTCATGGTATGCTGGACATGTGGAGAATTTGCCATGTTGCTTCACTGAACATGGAGACCTGTCACCTATTTTACCAAGCACCAACTTGGCTTTTTTCTGGCAACAATTATCTAGTTTTATGTCTAGAATGTGGTGGCAGTCATGCAGACATTTGCTGCAGTGCCCTGATAACAGGTCATTGTGCATGGAAATTAATTCACAGCTAAACTGGCCATGACTTGTAATAATGGTCATCCCAATGTTAATAATACTCCTCAAGTTAGTCAGATTTGAGGCCTCCAGTTAGAATGCATAAAATATATTCACTGTGCCGTTTGACAATTTTTACCAATTGTTATTTTATTAAAAGACCTATACCCAGAATAAGAGGCACAACACCAGGGCTGCTTACCATTAAAAATTTGTCATAATCATTACGGAAATTCACCTCAGATTACGGCATTACGGAAAAATATCCGACTACAAAAAATGATACACATTAAAGAATTGCTAAATGTATAAATAATGCTGCTCTAGATGTTCTGAAGAAACTGTCAGTGTCATTCACTTGTTACAATTTATCAACAAATATTTTGTCCACTACAAGTTCTACAAAGTCAGTACAGTGATGCCATCCAATGCTGTGTCTGTGTACAATGTTACAACTGTGACTGCCAGCAGCCTGCTGATGACTGCCATGGCACTTGGTCATGTTATTATGTTTGCATCTGTCAGTCAACAGCAATTACAGTGGCCAAAATATCAATGTCATTAATGCGCGTCTAGACATTAATAAAATTTACAGGTATAAAATTATATAACGAAAGAAATAAGTTAAGATGACCTTAGGAAGAACCATTAAATTACATTAAATTACATTAAATAGTTATGGTTTTCTGAAAGTTATGAACATAATTATAACATGTCTTAGAAAAATGTAAAATAGTTATTCAAAGTTTTCTATTTGAATACAACAATTTAACTTTGTCATTGACTGTTAGTAATAATTATAATGTTTCCTGCTGTGTGTTGTAAATTTAAAAGCTTGTTGGATGATTATTGGCTATTTACTGGCGCCGTCTTTCTCGCTGTGATGCTCTACAGATGTAAACACTTGGGCATGTCTTTGACAGCTATAATTAACACAATGTAACTTATTGGATATTGTGAAACAAGCATCCCTTTGAAGTGCCAACTGATGACCTTAACACAATATGTTGAAATCTACTTTTGATGATTAAATTAGTAACTTCCTAGATTCCCAGGCACCGTGAACAGTCTGGGCTTGTCACTGTAACTACTTCAGAGAAAGGTTTGATTAGCAACCTTGTGAGCAGAGCAGGGTGTGATGGGGGTCGTTATGGAAATTGTTTTTGTTAGGTAGGCAGCCCTGCACAACACTACTCATACTGTAATGTAAACATTATAACACTTGTAACAGTGTATTTGTATTTGTGTTTACAGAAGAAAGAAAGAGCGGAGCAGGTCGCATACAAACTGGAACAGGACCTTGCTATGTGTAAGTACCACAACATTTAATGTTTTGCATGTCGTCTTGTGGCTTATTTTTATTAATTTTTTACCTTTAATACTTGAACTACTCCAGCTAACTGAAGTGTATAGTTTATTTGTAATTATTTTAATCTATATTATTATTTTATCTATACCAGCTGACTGAAAATAAAATAACTTCTGTTTATATGAATTGTTTCTGATCGCATATGGCGTGGGCGGGTTTCGAAGTTGATTTGGTGCAGAAAATGCCAACATAATTCGCTCAGATAGTCCGTCCCCTGCCTGTGGCTTTCCTATCTTGACCTTGCAGTCTCTAGCCACCTCCCAGTCGGATTGACTGGACATTCATCATCCTGTCCTGGCCATCTAGGATGGGTATCATAGGGAGCAACCACTTCCAGGTGACCAATTTATCCCTGCCAACCCAGCCACCTGAGGTCTAGCCAGGCTGCTTGCTTGCCAGAGAGAGTTCATTGACCCCATTCTAGGCAGCTGTCACTGATACATCTCACTGACTTTATCCCGGCTATTTTGGGACGGTCACCTCAGCTTCATTTTAATGGTAGTCTGTTAGAAATTTGTAAAATCATGTTTGTACAGCATAACCTGTATGTGTTGTAACATACAGTCCAAATATGTTTTAATGAAGCAGAAACAGTTTTTAATTCAGCAGTTCAGTGTTTGCCAAAATCGCCGAGCTGTCACTCAAATCCCTGAATAACAAGCTTGGATAATTGCAAGAAAGGTCACGATCTGATAGAGGCGTGATGACTTGTTATGTGATTAGCTGGTACATAAATCCATCTCGTTAGTGTTCGATCCTGAGACCACACCTTTGAAAGCTGTGGGCTACTATGTAAACAAACTCCATAAACACTTAAATTTCATCGACTTTTGCATTAATGTAATTAAATCACGTTTTGGCGGTCATGATAGATATAGTTTGTATACTGTATACGATGATTTTACGATAGCGATGATCGGATAACCTCTCTTTATGTAGCACACAAAATATCAGCAGCATGTAAGTTTATCAAGGCCACATGCAACTTCAGGTCAGAACAACGGCCCTGTGGACCACTAAATCAGGACTTGTTAGCTCAAGGTCCAGGAATTGATTAATCATTCCTGGTGTGTAGGTGTACTAGGGTGGTTGATAGATCTACAAGAACATGGTTGTGAACATTACGCAGTGAGCATATTTTCACAAGCAACAGAGGAGGAATAATTGTTGTCACTGGCGCCATACCTCAAGATATATAGTGAGTAATAGCTAAAATAAGACACTACCCAATTCTAAGTGCTATGCACCTTGATATCTGTGCATGACATAACAGATAAACATAATTGTATGAGTTGTGTTTGTTGACTGCTAGAATTCTGGGTGATAGTAGTGCATGTTTTCGAGTGAGTCAGTCCAAAGCCACATAAAGAATAAAACACAGATGGACATATTAATCATTTCAGTATGACAAGCCACCATATTACTGTTAGTAGCCTCATGGTCTTATATCTTTTCTCTACTCTGCTGTTTACTCACAATCTGCTCATTTGGATGTTGTATATGTAGATTGTTTCATTTCTTTCCTGACTAGACAACCTTCTTATTTTATACCCTGCTGTGGGCAAACGATTTGAAGATGGCGGCCAATTGTGAATTACATTGTGTTATTTGCTTTAAAATTAGGATATCTCGACAACCGATATGTACTTACATTGTACATGTATAGAAATTATAATGTGTGAATAAAATATGGCGTTGAAATTGGTGTGTTGCAATCAGTTATTTCAGATCTTGAAGCGAAGTTCAACAGTTATAAAGACAAAAATAACATTAAAAATAACATTTAGTGAATGATGTTACTTATGAGTTCTGACAGCAACAGCAATTTACCTCGCTATATCTTATCTAGACATCTACTGTTTTGTAGCTTTAGCAATGGATTTTTGTTGGATATTGATGATGATCGGTATAGCAGTGATGCTAAAACTGGCAGTAGAGACGAAACTGATACTACTGCCAACTTGATCGCTGTTTACAGACCACTTGGATTGCTGGTTACCATGACGACGAAAACTAGAATTGTCTGGCTTATTTTACCTGTTGATTACTCAAAATTCAGAAAGTGTATGGTGTTTCTGTTCATAAAATGCATTGTTTCTTGCAGAAACTGGTGCTTTTTATGGTTCGGTTTATAAGGGTAACTAGTATGTGATTACACTCACAAAATTCGGGCAAAACTTATATTTTAGACCAAGTCTGTGTCTGTAATTGTTAACATTACATAAATCCCAAATAGACAGGGCGATTTTTTATACAGGCATAACGTGATTTTACATGGGTGATTTGCCCATATGAAAGGCATGAAAAACACTGGCTGAGACGGTGAGACCATGATTTCTTAGTGATGCAGTCGATATTCATACCAAGTCGCTCGGAACCCAGTATTCAGGAGTGACAGCAAATGCGGGCCATAGTACTGAAATGGTAAATACTATACAAAGTAATAAGGACGTGTCCACATCATTTGCGATGGCTTCTTCAGTGAGCTGCAGTGAGGCTATTGAAGAAGTATGGGGCACCATTACAGGAGGCCCAATGAACTTAAGGGTCAGGCAGATTCGCTCTGATTAGACGGATCCTGCTGTCTTCAAAGTGGAACGCAGTTGCATCAGCTGACACATGCGGGTGCTAATCACATCAGAGGAATTTCGAGAAGGACCGCGCAGTGTTAGTTTTCAGGCAGGGCCTGATTGATGCACTGTGAGCCAACCATTTTAAACCAGCAATCGGGGCTCCAATTGCCTTCATTAGAGTTCAGTTCGTGTCGCCGTGCATGACGTGATGAAGTCGTTTCACGTGGAGACATTTTGCCGACAAGTCGGTTGTAGCATCGCTCGGCTGATTTTGAGGTTAACGAGTGTAACCTATGACCTGTGCTTCTAAGTGACCACACATCTGTAGATTATAAGCCAACATTAATGCTCCTACCCTTTGAGGAGCTGGTCAACTTGACATCCTATGCATGTCTGGCTGTGACATTTGCTAGACTCTTGTATTCTATTGATCTCACATTTAATTGGATTGGGGAAAAAACGACACCGCCGCGAACGTGATGCGATTTTATCACTCGCATTGCTGGTCACTGAAGTGAACAGAATGGATTTTCCTCAGGATTTAGGCTGAATGAAAACTGTTTTTCCGAGACGTGACGTAAGGGGGACACATGTAGGTGGGACAATATCGCGGCGGCCTGCCATTGTAGGCGGGGAAATCAATAACTCTTCCCACATCGGCAGAACCTGATTTTGACAGGATTCTAGACCGAGTACACTGTCATTGATTGCGCCTGTTATTTGGTGTTCGGCTGTAACTACTAGCAGCTACAGCAGTAAATGTAATCTACAGTTGATTGACTTGTCTAGCATGGCGCTCACTTGCCATTATAGCTGTATGCAGCAGCAGCTTAGTACATCTTTCAAACACTATTTGGCAGCTGATTCCCTGCTCAGTGGGCGTTTTCTCTCATCCATATGAGTAATGTAACAAAGTAAAAGTCGCATTTGCACATACCGCAATTGAAAGCAACTTTACAAATCATGCAGTGCAACAGTTGGCTGACTAGATTTTGTAGTTAATCTCTATATTTTTATACCGTTGAATTGCACCTATTATAAATATAAATAAGCATTAGTTATTACTATTGCATGACAACCTGTTGAGCAGCGAAATTAATCTGCGTTAGATACCTTCAGTTGGTCGCTGGCGTCCTTCAGTTGACTTCGACTGAGGGAACCACTTCTCAGTGACCGCGACTATGTTATGTGTGCGCGTGTCATCACCCAGACTCGGCTAGGCAGTCGGTCGTGAATGCATGCGCACGTGCCGATGCAACATCCGTCGGATGTAGGCGGCCGGTGCAGTAGATTTCCTGCACTGTCACACAAGTTGGTCGCATGCCCACTGTATCATGCCACAAGAGTTGTCTCTTATTGATTCTCTCGATGTCTTGCAGGGGACCCGGCGAATGACGTTAACATCGTTGGAGACCCTTTCAAGACCTTGTTTGTTGCCAGAGTGGTACGTATTCCCACTTGCGACTTTCTCACCAGTTCGTGCCAATGTTAATGACGATTTAACAGGCAGCTTTTGCGGAATGCTGCCTAAGTTAGCCCGATGATGGATAACATCGTAAATGCATTCTAAGCTGATACGGTTTGATATAAGACGGTGAGACGGAAAGCATGCCCTGTTAGGAATGCAGAAAAATAACACTATCCTGGATCAGGCTTGTGCATCAGATCACAACTTTCTCAACTGTGAATGCCTGTGAATGTTCCTTAGTCACTCATTCCCAGCTTCGTTTGCCTTTCAGAACTACGACACAAGCGAGTCGAAAATTAGACGAGAATTTGAGTCATACGGACCAGTGAAACGGGTAAGGTTCCCCAAGGCTTATATTATTATTCCAACTGTGAATATTTACTCATGCAGGTCAGCTCAATTAGCTCCCTGGGAGTTTCTCACACTTGTTGTTGATTAGGTGGAATGTATCCATAAGTGGCGTAATAATAACCAAATCAATCTTGTACGTGTCTTTATGCACTGCTATTGTCATTCTTGTGTCTCTGGTGGTTTTGAAACACATTAATTGGTATCTTGGACAACATTTGTTTTTTAGTCACTAGCTACTAAAGCTAATTGTTAACAGCAACAAGACGATGCTCATCTTCAGCATATGAACAATGTTTTTGTGTGAAAACACAACCATATCACAGCACGTGCATGCGTAAAGACGCATGCACACATATTTGAATTATATGTTTAAAATTAATGACATGCCAGACACCCAAGATGCCTGAAATTAAAATCTTATATTTTAAACAAGAACATAATTATTTTATTTATCTTTTTTGAGTAATCTTGGTTTGAAACCAGATGCAATTAACTTGTACATCCGTGAAACATGCCTTACAGCATCTGTACCTATAAATTTGATTTTATTTGATGTAAAATAATTGATTTGAACACAACGACAAATGTGTAATGTAAAATGTTCAGCTCATTTAGACTTTACTTTTATATAAACCTGTTCCTCTGAGTTTATATCAAACTGCTGATTAAATTGGTGCCTGGTGTAATAACCGCATCAGGCAATGAAAAACAATATCCGAATGACATGCCAGCTTATTTGAAATATTAACAGGCAGGTAGGAAATCTATCCACAGTGGTAACCCTTATTCATTATGCTTTGGTTAAAGAAGTCGCAATCTCCGCAAGTTGTAGAAAATTCATAAATCAAGCAGCTCTGTCGACAGGGCTCATGCTTTTATTGATGTTTCACAAAAGTGATGTTAATTTCTGTTCTCTTTCTATTTCTGTTCATCCTGCATTTTACAATGTAGTAGGCATCCTGCAGTCTTGTAAGACTATGGATCTGTGCCCTGGTGTCAAAGATCAGTTGTTGGCTGGGGAGCGTCTGTTGTGGCTGTAGAGGCTGATTCTTGAGTGGCAGTCATTATTGCATTTGCTGCACTTGAAGGCGCTCTCAGCTCTGTTCTCAGCCTGGGTGTTATTTCTGCAGTTACATTTTTGTTCTGCTAGCCTGTGGAGAAAACTCTAATTCATGCCTCCATGTGGATCGGTCTCCAGCAAGATCCTCCCAATTGTCAACATCCATGTCTAGTGCCTTCAAGTCTTGCTTGCATATGTCCTTAAAGCGCAAATGGAGACGTAGTGCAGCTCTCTTTCCAGTGACCAGCTCTCCATAGAGAATATCTTTTGGAAGTCTCCCATCTTCCATCCGATGCATGTAGCCAAGCCAGCGGAGGCGGCGTTGCCTGAGCAGAGTCACCAATCTCACAGACTTGGCACGTGAGAGGACCTCTGTATTGGGGACTCGGTCCTTCCAGGAGATCCCGAGGATGCGCCGCAGGCAGCGCATGTGAAATGAGTTCAGTCGATTCTCCTGAGTGGAGTACAGCGTCCAGGACTCACTGCCATACAGAAGTGTACTCAGCACACAGGCATAGTACACTGTCACCTTTGTGTGCTCCGTAAGCATTTTGTTGTAAGCCGGGCAAGTGTTGAGGCAGCTATCCCAATCCTTCTGCTGATTTCTGCTTCTAAGGAGAGGTTGTTGACAATGATGGACCCAAGGTAGGTGAAGAAGTGGGGTAGACTCTGTCAGCAAGTATGTGTAGTCTGTTCAGGATGACACAAGCAAACAACTTGCCAACTACGCTCAGGAGTGAGATGCCTATGTAATTGTTGCAATCATTCCTGTCTCCTTTGTTCTTGTAAAGCGTGATGATGTTGGCATTCATCATGTCTTGCGGCATGGCACTGACAAATAAGTACGTATAGGGGTACAAGTAGAGTGCTCTTGCCACACTTGATGATTTTGGGTGGAATTCCATCGCTTCCACATGCTTTTCCATTGGAGAGGTTATCGATAACCTTGTTGAGTTCCTCAATGGTTGGTTCCTCATCCAGCTCTGTCAGAGTGGGCAGATATTCTATGCCATCCATGGCTGAGCTGGTGACAGCATTCTCTCCACCCACCTCTCCATTAGCTTTTTTTTGTCATGGATGGACTCGCCTGTGGAGGACCTCAAGGGGCTGTCTTGCTCTGACTAGGGCCTATGGTTTTCTTGATGCTGTCGTACATGGCCCCATTGTTACCTGTATCAGCTGACCGCTGGATGTCCTTGCATCTCTGGAGCAAGTATTCGTTCACACAGCGCCTAGCAGTTTGCTGGACTTTGCTTCTAGTTGTTCGGAGCACCTGGAGGGTTGCTTGGCTGGGCGAGCGCTTATGTTATCTACACCGTGAGGTGAAGCTGGAGTGTCCTCTCCAGGGCACAAGCCTCGGAAAGTTGATATGGATGGCCAGTTGTTGCCCATGCAGCAGGTCCCCAATCTCCACGTCACTGGTGGATCCAAAGGAACAGCCAGAACTGATACAGTTTGGCACCAGTGCCGTCGCAGGAGCTGCCAGAAGGACGTTGAACACAACATCGGACTGTCTTCGGGACTCCAACTCCAGATTTGCTGTCAGGGTTTTCTCCCTTATCCTTTCCCATGTGTAGCGGAGGTTTGGAATAAGAGTTTACCTTCTCCAAGACAGGCGACCAGTCAAGGTTAACGAGCCCCATCTGCCCAAAAATGTATGTATATACATGCAATGTATACACATGTTCGTGGTAGGCATTTGATATTTTTGATAAACCCTAGTTCTGTAAGAGTGTTACTAACAACGTTACACATAAATCTCAGTTGTGTGATTCAAACTAATGCATCGGTAGTTACCTGGGTGGAATCATGCAGTAAATACATTTTCAGTATAGTAATATATTTGACAGTCATACAATTTTGAGCAACCACTTATAGGTGAATTTTTTAAATTAAATACCCAATGCCATTAATCCATATAAGATAATAGCGAAAAACATTCATTCTCATTGTATCACAGCAACAAGTCTGTGTCTACCCAACACACTGGGCACTGTCATCTAGTCCATTAGTCCAACATGTGTCTACCCAACACACTGGGCACTGTCATCTAGTCCATTAGTCCAACATGTGTCTACCCAACACACTGGGCACTGTCATCTAGTCCATTGGTCCAACATGTGTCTACCCAATCCACTGGGCACTGTCACCTAGTCCATTAGTCCAACATGTGTCTACCCAACCCAATGGACACTGTCATCTAGTCCATTAGTCCAACATGTGTCTACCCAACCCACTGGGCACTGTCACCTAGTCCATTAGACCAACGTGTGTCTACCCAACACACTGGGCACTGTCATCTAGTCCATTAGTCCAACATGTGTCTACCCAACACACTGGGTACTGTCACCTAGTCCATTAGTCCAACATGTGTCTACCCAACACACTGGGCACTGTCATCTAGTCCATTAGTCCAACATGTGTCTACCCAACACACTGGGCACTGTCATCTAGTCCATTAGTCCAACATGTGTCTACCCAACACACTGGGCACTGTCACCTAGTCCATTAGACCAACATGTGTCTACCCAACACACTGGGCACTGTCATCTAGTCCATTAGTCCAACATGTGTCTACCCAACACACTGGACACTGTCATCTAGTCCATTAGTCCAACATGTGTCTACCCAACCCAATGGACACTGTCATCTAGTCCATTAGTCCAACATGTGTCTACCCAACCCACTGGGCACTGTCATCTAGACCATTAGTTCAACATGTGTCTACCCAACACACTGGGCACTGTCATCTAGTCCATTAGTCCAACATGTGTCTACCCAACACACTGGACACTGTCATCTAGTCCATTAGTCCAACATGTGTCTACCCAACCCACTGGACACTGTCATCTAGTCCATTAGTCCAACATGTGTCTACCCAACCCACTGGGCACTGTCATCTAGTCCATTAGTCCAACATGTGTCTACCCAACACACTGGGCACTGTCATCTAGTCCATTAGTCCAACATGTGTCTACCCAACACACTGGGCACTGTCATCTAGTCCATTAGTCCAACATGTGTCTACCCAACACACTGGGCACTGTCATCTAGTCCATTAGTCCAACATGTGTCTACCCAACACACTGGACACTGTCATCTAGTCCATTAGTCCAACATGTGTCTACCCAACACACTGGACACTGTCGTCTAGTCCATTAGTCCAACATGTGTCTACCCAACACACTGGGCACTGTCGTCTAGTCCATTAGTCCAACATGTGTCTACCCAACCCACTGGACACTGTCATCTAGTCCATTGGTCCAACATGTGTCTACCCAACCCACTGGGCACTGTCACCTAGTCCATTAGTCCAACATGTGTCTACCCAACCCAATGGACACTGTCATCTAGTCCATTAGTCCAACATGTGTCTACCCAACCCACTGGGCACTGTCACCTAGTCCATTAGACCAACGTGTGTCTACCCAACACACTGGGCACTGTCATCTAGTCCATTAGTCCAACATGTGTCTACCCAACACACTGGGCACTGTCACCTAGTCCATTAGTCCAACATGTGTCTACCCAACACACTGGGCACTGTCATCTAGTCCATTAGTCCAACATGTGTCTACCCAACACACTGGGCACTGTCATCTAGTCCATTAGTCCAACATGTGTCTACCCAACACACTGGGCACTGTCACCTAGTCCATTAGACCAACATGTGTCTACCCAACACACTGGGCACTGTCATCTAGTCCATTAGTCCAACATGTGTCTACCCAACACACTGGACACTGTCATCTAGTCCATTAGTCCAACATGTGTCTACCCAACCCAATGGACACTGTCATCTAGTCCATTAGTCCAACATGTGTCTACCCAACCCACTGGGCACTGTCATCTAGACCATTAGTTCAACATGTGTCTACCCAACACACTGGGCACTGTCATCTAGTCCATTAGTCCAACATGTGTCTACCCAACACACTGGACACTGTCATCTAGTCCATTAGTCCAACATGTGTCTACCCAACCCACTGGACACTGTCATCTAGTCCATTAGTCCAACATGTGTCTACCCAACACACTGGGCACTGTCATCTAGTCCATTAGTCCAACATGTGTCTACCCAACACACTGGGCACTGTCATCTAGTCCATTAGTCCAACATGTGTCTACCCAACACACTGGGCACTGTCATCTAGTCCATTAGTCCAACATGTGTCTACCCAACACACTGGACACTGTCGTCTAGTCCATTAGTCCAACATGTGTCTACCCAACACACTGGACACTGTCGTCTAGTCCATTAGTCCAACATGTGTCTACCCAACACACTGGGCACTGTCGTCTAGTCCATTAGTCCAACATGTGTCTACCCAACACACTGGGCACTGTCGTCTAGTCCATTAGTCCAACATGTGTCTACCCAACCCACTGGACACTGTCATCTAGTCCATTAGTCCAACATGTGTCTACCCAACACACTGGACACTGTCATCTAGTCCATTAGTCCAACATGTGTCTACCCAACACACTGGGCACTGTCACCTAGTCCATTAGTCCAACATGTGTCTACCCAACACACTGGACACTGTCGTCTAGTCCATTAGTCCAACATGTGTCTACCCAACACACTGGACACTGTCGTCTAGTCCATTAGTCCAACATGTGTCTACCCAACACACTGGGCACTGTCGTCTAGTCCATTAGTCCAACATGTGTCTACCCAACCCACTGGACACTGTCATCTAGTCCATTAGTCCAACATGTGTCTACCCAACACACTGGACACTGTCATCTAGTCCATTAGTCCAACATGTGTCTACCCAACACACTGGGCACTGTCACCTAGTCCATTAGTCCAACATGTGTCTACCCAACATACTGGGCACTGTCATCTAGTCCATTAGTCCAACATGTGTCTACCCAACACACTGGACACTGTCATCTAGTCCATTAGTCCAACATGTGTCTACCCAACACACTGGGCACTGTCACCTAGTCCATTAGTCCAACATGTGTCTACCCAACATACTGGGCACTGTCATCTAGTCCATTAGTCCAACATGTGTCTATCCAACCCACTGGGCACTGTCACCTAGTCCATTAGTCCAACATGTGTCTACCCAACCCACTGGACACTGTCACCTAGTCCATTAGTCCAACATGTGTCTACCCAACCCACTGGGCACTGTCACCTAGTCCATTAGTCCAACATGTGTCTACCCAACCCACTGGACACTGTCATCTAGTCCATTAGTCCAACATGTGTCTACCCAACACACTGGGCACTGTCACCTAGTCCATTAGTCCAACATGTGTCTACCCAACACACTGGGCACTGTCGTCTAGTCCATTAGACCAACATGTGTCTACCCAACACACTGGGCACTGTCGTCTAGTCCATTAGACCAACATGTGTCTTCTCGTGTGATCTGCCACACAGGTTCCAGTTTGGTGAACTGGTTCCTGACACTGGCGGCAACCGTACTTCGTAAGGCCATGGCGTCACCTGGGCTTGCTCGCAGCGAACACTCGCGACATGTCTTGCATCGCTCGTACATAGGCACTATTTCGTGAAG
Organism: Escarpia spicata; assembly: GCA_963995525.1. Lineage (NCBI taxonomy): Eukaryota > Metazoa > Annelida > Polychaeta > Sabellida > Siboglinidae > Escarpia > Escarpia spicata. The sequence continues at coordinate 51,336,658 of OZ023212.1, forward strand.
AGCTGCGGCTCGGTGAGGTGCTGGTACAAGGGAGGATGCTTATGCTGATTTGACATCGCCGATCAGTTCCAGTGGCAAATCTTCCACAAAGTCCTGGAAGACAGGCCACTGTGCTGCTGCTTCTGCCGGGTTGGACTCTTTAGCGACGATGTAGGCATTGTGCACTGCTACCAACTGAAGATAGAAATACAGTCGTCTCCACCACTTCTTTGATCCGTGGTCGATCAGATGGTACCCAGTCTGATGACACAGGTCCACTCCCTTCATGTGGACCTGGTAGTCCTCCAGTGCCTTCGGTACAGTGACGGGGCCACGCACTCCCTGTGCATTGCATCGCTCTACGGTACGACGAGCTACAGGGGGGTGGTAATTCAACAAGATGAGAACTGGCTTTATGTCCATCCAGACCGAACACATCAGGTCGTCTTTCTGTGCCATGCGGAACTCTCCTCTCTGCAGTCGTATGTTCCGTGGGAGCAAGTTTGCTGGCAGACCCCTGCAGTTTGCTCGTACAGTCCCGCAGGCAAGCAGACCACGGACATACAGTGCTTCGACCTCCGTAAAGAAATTGTCCATCATGACATTTATGATGCTGCCCTGCAGGTCTTCTGTCACCTGCATAACAACACAGTATGACAGGCCATGCTCTTGCTGGCCGGCAACACGGCCTATGTACACTTGGAAGTTCCAGGTATATCTAGTGCTGCTCTCGCAGAGCGACCACACCTTGACTCCCCACTTAGTCGGCTTCGATGGGAGGTACTGTCAGAAGGCCAATCTCCCCTTGAACTTAACCATTGATTCGTCAACGGTAACATGCTTGTTCGGAACATAAACATCCTTGAAGTTCTTCACGAGATGGTCGATGTACGACTGTAGCTTCCACAGGGGATCTGACTCGGCAGGCTGTACGGTGTTGTCTTGCAAATGGAAGTATCTCCAAATGCAATCAAATCGATCACGAGACATCACCTGCGAGAATCTAGTCTCGTAGATCCATTTCGTCTTCCTCCAGTAGTTGTGTCTATAGGGAAGATGCAAAATCCCCATCGACAATGTCAGCATAGCGATTGATTTCGACAACCATCCTCTGCCACATATCCTCATTGAAGAAGAACGCCGGCTCACACACTGGGCGAAACTCGGCACTGTTTTCGACCCACGCCACATCGAAGCCCTCGAAGTCAGACAAATCATCGTCGTTGAACATCGCGTTGGACAAGCATGTCACTGCCCACCACTCGATCGATGGGGTCTTCTGCCTCCCCTGGGCCGTCCGAATCACGGACTATGTCATTTTCATTGGCGTAAACATCTTCGAAATCACTTCCGTCGCTAACATCATTCTCTGCCATCTTTGTTTCAGCAATTTATACGGGGCCCTCACTTGCCACGCCAGTGAACCAATGAATGGCTTCGATTTGGGTTTCCCAACGTCATCCAATGAGAGCAAAGATGTTGGCTTATTTATATACGGACCTTCCAATCGGATCACAATATGCTAAAAGCAGAGGTTCCCCCGTGATGACGAACTATGACTAGAATCGTATTCCGAGTAAAAAGGGTAACTACGACTAGAATCGTATCCCAGATAAAATGGATTAAAAAATCCATTGAAATTACATTGATTCAAAATGTGCATATACTAGCCAACATGAGGCAGGATCTTTGTTTTCTTTCAAGTTACTATAATTGCCATTTCACAGTTTCTTTAAAACAGACATTTTAAAGATTGCACTGGCAAGATATTCAAATCATAAACAAAACATTCAATTTGGAAACAACCACCATTGACCCTTATTGTGGAGGCAACTTCTCCGTCTGCAAATACCTATGAAATTGGACGCTTCCCACACTCCTAACAAAAAAATGGGATAGAGTACAACTGTTTCAGTGAACTCACTCCTAATAATTACCAGCACGGCTGATTCCAGGTAACGGAACAGACAAGCTTGTGGTAAACAGTTTCACTTCAGAACAGGCCTCGACATTAACACTGGCCTGATGGCACCTTTTTTAAAGCTGTCGGGCCACCAGTTATTATATTTTACTGGCCCGACGGGCCACTGGTTTCCGGTTCTCGAATGCCGCCGAGACGAAGCGGTGGTCATGGCACGACCGAATCGGTTATCAGATGCAGTTCGCCAGAATTCTTAGACCCAACTCAGTTATAGGACATTGTAAACATAATGTAGATACTAATTTTTATCAATAATGAGTCCAAACTCCAATACTTATTATGCAGATGACGGCATGCAAAGCTGTTGAATAAATTTTCTAACCACGGGCAGCGCAGGTTTTATGACGAGAGATGCCATTTTTTAAGTCCCGCCGCGTCCCTTGGACACACTTAGTACAGTAGTTGGAAACTGCCTCGACTTTAGAATTATGGATGCTTTTTTTTCTAGATATATGAAAGGAATACAGCTTAAATCCAAATTTAACTAGTGACTAAAGTGACAGAAACCAAATGTAACGCTGCTTCAGCAAGGGCAAGGTGAAGGCCACCTATTTTGTGTGGTGCCACCTAGCGAATGAACCGTGAAATAGTATGTCTTGAATGACCTGTACATGAAAACAGTGTCAACTCAACTACCAACTGACTAGCTGTCGTCACACTGGCCACACTTTATTTAAACTTGGCAAATACTGTATATATGCATCTGAGGCCAGTGGATTCAAAACCTTAATGTCAAGGCCTGCAGAAGCACTGCTTTTACACCCATATTCTACTTGCAGATAACAATGATTTCGACAACTGACAGCAAGCCGAGAGGATACGCCTTCATCGAGTACGAGCATGAACGCGACATGCACTGTAAGCTACTTTTCCACACCTTGTCTTTTGGTGTATTTACATGCTATTGTAGGTGCCTCTGTTGACTGCGCTGGTGATGATGTCGGGACTATGGGTGTTGGTGAGATACAGGTAACTGACAGGTAAGCATGCTCAGATATATACTGCTTTTACTCATGTTGTGATGTAAAAATTTGTTTGACAAAATTGGTACAAAAACTGGCACATCATTGTCAGTGTAGTTCATTCTTACTGTGACGGTTTTATGATCGGAGAGATCTGAGAAACACTTGTGTTGAAGTCAAGCATGTGTCGTCTTGTGAAACGGTATTGTTGCCTTGATTACATTTGAAAGGTATAAAAGGTAATAGCATAGTCCATATTTTACCGCAAGAATTTTTTATCAAACAGAATGCAACTTCAGCAGATTCAAAATTCAGATTGTAAACAACATATTCAACTAGTTGGTTAGGGAAATGTGCCATAGTTCAGTTGCATGCTGTGTAGATCGATCCACAACTGGGATATTGTAGCAGTAAATATGTGTGTTTTTATAAGTTTTCTCATAAAAATCTTGTTAAAATGTTGCAGCTGCAATTTCGAATCGTGCTGTGTTTTATATGGTAATCATTTCCGTGACATAATATGCAATTGGCTTTATTGAAGTGTAGATGAATAGACATTGAGTTGCGCACTGACAAGTTTGATTGATCTAGTCTGAAGCTTTATATAAATTAGGTCAGCCGCTTGATGATTGAAAATGCTGTGGCAAATTCCACATTTTGCTGTAGCTCTGAAAGAATGGCAGCTCCTGCACTGAAAAGATATGAGCTCTGTAAAAAACGCCTGTCAAACCAGGTTCATTAGAATCAGGATTTCCAAGCCTAACAGCATGTAACCCATCTTGCATGTGCAACAGAAAAATTAGGTTACTCACCGACAGAACTCAAGTGTACCGTGATGCTATCTTAGTTGCAAAAACAGAAAATAAATTGTTTCCGCCTGTTCTTTTTCTAATGATACAGGCCAGTTGAACATAGTTGCTTACACAGTGAGGGTTTAACAGAACAGTATTACTTATGTTTAGCTGGCAAAGGTATTGCAGTTGAGGCACTAGTAACATCTGTATTGTCGACACTGGTGAAAAGGCAGAACATTGCCTAGCATCGTGTTCAACATATCTGTATGTGTAACACTAGTTTGTTTTTAACATCTCTGACTGGCTGGTGAAATGCTGTAATATGTTTGGTCTTTAGCTGTCAGCAAGTGTAGTTCGTGAAGCCATTGCTGTATGAAGGTGAAATTGAGACCATTTTCCTGTTCTTTATCTGTATTTGCTGCCAAAGTATATTCAGGCATGTGCTACTGCATGTTGACTCAAGGGACTATTTTTTGCATACAAATGTTACAATGGCCAGCCAGTAATTATAACCAAGCGTTGTTACAACAATAACAAATTTCCAGTTCCACATGTAAACAAATACTTCAATCAGTATCATGTATCGTGGCAAGAACTTGAGACAGGTTGTCATCTATTTTTTATTTAAAACAATCTTAGAAGGTCATCAGCCTTTAAGAAAGTTATATGCATTTGGGAAAAATTTATGTTGAGGCGTACCCATGTTTTTTTTCAGTTATCCTTTTAAATCATAACTTAAAATTATATATTTAGTTGAAAGTGAGCTTTTATCTAGTTTGTATCTAGGTATTTATATGATGTTTTGCACAGACCTACTACAATATGTGCTTGAAGAGAGATGAAGTGTACTAATTGATATCCATTTGGTTTAGTGACATTGTAGACATTCTTACCTTGTTTGTAAGATTTGTGATGTTCAGTGTACACATTTCATCATTGGGTGCCTAGAAACTAAAATTAGTAGGGAGCATATTAAAAAAAATATAGATGATAGACTAAAGACAGTGACACAGAACGTAGGAATACACATGTCATCATTTTGCGTCTAGAAAATAAAATTAGTAGACAGTATATTACAAAAAAAATTGGTGATAGACTAAAGACAGTGACAGAATATAAGAACAGTTGTTTTATGCCTACCTAAACTTGATGTTGAAGGAACCTTCGAAAGATCTGTGCGTGTTCGAGTTAAGACTGCATTGTAACAGTAAGGAATTATGGTGTAATGGTGGGTAACTCGAATGGCCACCGTACCTCCTTATTGATATAGTACGTTCAGTGTACTAATATTTATGGTAGTTGTGCTTTTTTTTACATTTATAGCATTAGGTAAAAAAGTGCAATATTTTGATGTTAAATTCTTTGCTGATGAAATTAAGATTTGTGAAATATCATTTTCATTGAAGACTAGATTGTAGCCACTAACCAATTAGATATACCTGTCATATTAACTGGGTTTAGAACACATAAAATCTCACAGACCTGTTTGTTATAGAGTTGTTCGTCACCTGGTATCTCGTGGTGTCTACACTGTTAGTTGGCAGGCAGACATCACATGCTGTTTACACATCTTGCAGTGCAGTACTCTGTCATACCATCGCCACTGCCGTTGTGCGTTAACAGTTCATATCCACAGATCCAGTGTAGCGTGCTACAGGAAGTGGCTGGTAGCCTGGAACGTGGCACTTCTTGTGTGTCGCATTGACGACTTACTCCTGATGGACTGCCTGCGCAATCTTTACCGCCATCTCGCCGCCGTTGCAGCCCAGTACCTCACTTATGCTTGGCCTTTAACTCCCGAACTGTTCTTTATGAGATAGTCACATTTAATGATTCGTTTCATCCACGTTGAATACTATTTCTGACGTGTGCCCCAGATTCGGCCTGCATTTCTGCAATTAAGGTTTCTTAGTCTTTGGTTTGGACGGCACAGCAGCGACGGCGGTTGGCTGCAGATGGTTCTGGCAGGGAAGGTTTAGTTTGTCCTCTGGTAGCGTCACACATCTGCAACAGCTGCATACATGCACTGCTGCATCCAGCTATCTGCAGGCAGTATCTCAGCAGGCCATTAGGTTGGGCTTGTCTTAGGAGAAAGGGCTGGCAGAGTTTCTATACTCCTGATTGTTCCACGGTATATGCCACACAGCTCAGATCTCCCTCACACAAAAATAAACTCAACTGATTGTGTAATCTTCTGTGTTCCGGTTGATCTCAGGGTAAATACATAATTCTTAGCCGGTATAGTATCTGATAAAATGCAATATTTCATTGGGCTAGGCTATCGGCAGACCTGTTCAGTTGGGCTGCACATTATGTTCGCAGTTGTCTGCTCGTAGGTGCTATTCATTTACATAATTCCGTCATTGCCAATTGCCAGGTAATGTGTGTTTGAGTGGACCGTGTGTCTGATAATATTTCATTACCACCTTGCTGTAGGTCACCTGTGTCACAGCAATGTTTGCACGGATGACAGAAATTGTCACAGCAAACGGTGCCTTTTAATGGGTCCACAACCTGTTCCTGCAAACAGGATGCATAGACTGTGAACACTGTCGTATTTGTTGGAAATTTAGCAAGTGTGAAAAGTGGTATACTTGTAGTAAACGAGCGACTTACCTGGAATCTGATGCCCACTTGTTGACAGAGCAACCAACCTCGCAAGATATGCAAATGACGATTGAAATAACGACCGGTCGGACGATCGAATGACAAATAGCCTGTAATTGGTGGTGATTCTGTAGACATTCAGGGATTTGGCTTAGAGTGGCAGCACTCTTAATTAAAGTTTACGTCTCTTTGAAATTAGGCTCTCAAGTGTGACATCTCTGGCACACCCTCTGGGTGGCATAGTGTTTTGGATGTACGGAAATAGATATGACAAATTGAAGTACCTGGATATATTGCTAATTTGTTTATATGCTAGGACTAAGTACATCGCTTGTTATTTCATTTACGTTGCAGACAGGCCTGGGTTCAATTCTTAATTGAATTTGAATTGAATTGCTCATCAGAATGCATGAATTTGAATTGAATAAAACCAAAACAGATTGAATTGCAATTGAATCCCGCAAAGTAAAATGAATTAATAAAAATGGAAAATAAATTTACGATGTTTTCTATATAAATTGATATGTATAGATTAGAAAATATATGTTAAATTGTAACGTTTTCGGATGTGTCTTTTTGATCAGAGAACAAAACAACCAACAGCAGAACTACCAGTATTTATATACACAAAAGGATTCTTTGTCTAGCAGCTCAGTGCTCTCTCAGTCCCTATGTACCCCAGTTTTACTAGCAGCTTAGAACAGAGCTGCTAATTGCTAACTGGAATCACTGCTAATTGACCACAAGAGACCAAAATTACTGTTTGAATAGGCATGAATTAGCATTTGCTAATGTCCAGAGTTCAGCATCCCCTTTGTTCTTTAGCCAGGCTGCAAGGTGGTGCCATACTAGTTACTGGTGCAGGTTGTCTGATTTTAGTGAACATAACCGTTCATAACACTCAGATTTCAGTTCATGGCACAATAAGTGCTAAGTCAGGCTCAAGACTTAGCACTGTGTCTTCTGAGAACAAAGCAGGCATTTTATTATGAACTTTATTATGGCTTACATATACAAATTAAAGGGTTATTGTTTGCTTCAGTGGATTTTTACCGGGGCTTCATTGCACATCAATGTGCAGAAACTTAATAAGTCACAACGAAACAGCTATTGGGAAATAAAGGAGGATTTGAATGGAATTACAGGAAATTTGTGTACCTATAATTGTGTCGGGTTTAGCTATTAGAAATATGCACGTTTCACATTAGAATGTAAATTTCATGTGTGAAAAGTTTGTAGTACTTATGTGTTGTAGCAATCCTATAGCTTGTGTTAATAATACCAGTCTCACCCTTGTCCTTATTTATGCTAGCATGGTTACTTTCATTGATTCAGTACAACATTCGTCTGGATTATCATTAAGGCAGTGTATTGTGCTGATTGATGGAGTGCATCTATCCCAATTTATAAGCAGCTGCTTGATAAGTATATCATCGAATTAATTAGTATTGCTGGTTGCAATGTAAACACTGTTCATTTTAGGACCCTAAGGCACAGGCAGATGGGTTTACGACACCTTTGTCCCTCCCTGAAACTGATGAAGTTATATAAACATTGAAGAATTCATGTGGGCATGCCACAGCGCGGCACACAGACGCGTTGTTCAGACCAATCAGGCTTGTGCGATGAATCTAAAGCTAGTAACACAATTATTGGAAATCGAGTTGTGATGAATTTATATGGTACAGTCACATCTTGTGTAATTCATGCCGTTGTGCGCATACCGGCGAGAGTATCACCAGCACAGTCCAGTCAACATTGCGTGGAGAGCCAAAGTAAATAATGCAATTATTGTAAGTGCACTTACTTGTTTTTATAACTGGGGCGACCAGTGTGTACCATTAGACCATGTCACCGACATAATGCTGCAATTCCCAGCCTCGTATAGACTGACAGACTACAGACCGACTTGTTATATTTCCTCGCTGCAAATTGTGTACTTTTCAGTCACCTGGGCTGTTTCAAACGGTGGCTGTCCATTTATTTTGCATTATATTTTGTGGCCATTGATATGTCACCAAGGGTCACACAGGTATTGATTTCTTTCTCTGCTTCCGTTATTGGTTAGTGACTGGCTGGCTGGTTACAGCTGTGAATGGTGAAACTGTGGCAAATGTTGTTGCAAAAACATGCAGAGTTATATTTAAATGTCATGCACAAATAAAGTAAACGTTTCCTGGGAACTAATTGGCACATTTGTTCGTCTCTGAGGGATGGCAGATTTGCATAAACTGTGTTTGGCTGTACATCTCTGCGACTCAATTTTATGGGATTGTTAGTATTGACATTGATCGTCTACACTGAATGCAGAATTTTACTCCTATGGGATGCTAAGTAGACAGAACTAAGGTCTTCTAGGCCTAGTATTAAGTGAATTGGAAAAAATTATTGTATTTTAGAAAGTGACATTGGAAAACTTGATAAATAATTGATGTACTTCCAGCCTTTTCCTGTAAGCTGGGGTTAAATACCTGTAAATGGCAAATATATTATGCAGTAATCAAATGGCTATTCTGACTGTCATTATGGCAGGATATCAATAATAAATATGATATTTATATAGCAAAATAATCACTTGAAGATACGTCTTGCTTAACAGTGTGTCTAGTCTAAAAAGTGGTGTAAAACCATGTTGAAAAGCAGCTACATTTACGGTATGGTATAAAATAATGTGTGATTGTGTGCACTGCTCCTATTAAAGGTGTCTTGCAATTGGGCTTATCATTTTATATCATTAATTTGTTTTTGGCCCATGTGAGGTGGTGAATTCTGTGTCAGACACTGCATTTGTGATTTCCATCAGCGTTGTGGAATCAGAGAAAAGGAGGTGCTACACCAGCTTGTTAACACCAGAAATATTACCTCTGACATTTGATTCTGCATCTTCAGTGGCAAATGTCTATTGATTAAATGCCAGCAATAATCTGTTGCTATGGGTGGAGTTTGCTAGCAACTCGTCATTTTAGAGAGCTCTGCTAACGGACAGGCAAAGGAGGTTCCTCGCTCTGCTCAGCTCTATGTTTCTCTGACAGTGGAACTGCTGTAAGACATAGCCACATGGTGTCAAATAATATTGTCAGAATAACAGTGAATTAACATGTGAACCTGCTTTCTTTATGCAAATTACATAGTATTCAATATATGTACAGTCGAATAATCTTATAAACATTAAATTTTACATGCAAAGATTCTAATAATGGCACAGAGCTATACCGTGCGCCATTAAAAGGGACCAATGCGAGTGTTTTCCACCAATCCGCCAGGTAGCACCACCACATAGTGAGGGGCGTAATGCCAGCAGGTGGCAGCACTCAAAGGGTTTGGGTGATCGAGGCTACATGTCATGGCGTTCAAATTAATTTCAGTCATTCGCGGATTTCATGTGTACAAACAGTGTTGGGACCCTAAAATCGAAATGTATAGGCATTTCACGGGAAGGTATGACTTTGAAATAGTGGGGTGCTCCTTTATTAGAGCGTGCGCCATTATTAGAATGAACACGGTATATGTTGTAAAATTAGCATATTTGAATTCATTGCCAAATTGTGTGTATTTTTGTAACCAAAATGTTATAAGTTACTAACAGAAGAGACATTGTTCAAAAGATGTTAGGTGTGTAGCAGATTGGCAGTATTGTTCTGATTAATCAATTTTGTAAGTTAGATTCTTCATGCTGCTGATCGACTAATCGATCACAACCTTGTGTACTCAAAGATCGTTTCGATTATATAAACATTACTTTTGAGTGATATATGCTTGATTACCGAATGACAAAACACATGCCATTGTCCAAAACTGCTATGGCATATTAAAAAACCTGATTATGTGAAGAAGCCACATATTAAATGTATAAACACTGCAGGGCTGTTAATCAGTTTTCTCCTGGTGATTATTACAGATAGGGTGTGTACATTTCTGTGTGGTTAAATTAATTATGCTGTATATTTAAGTCAACTGTGTGTTGCCCTAGTACTGCCAAGTAGCAGTCAAACTTCCGAAAATATCCATTTACAAACCAATTATATAATATAATCGATTATCGATTGGTTTGGCCATGCCAATGATCGATTATGAAAATCAAACAAATTCCGAACACTAACGTATGGTTTTGTTGGTGTTGAGCTGACGTTGTGTTGGTGTTGAGCTGACGTTGTGTTGGTGTTGAGCTGACGTTGTGTTGGTGTTGAGCTGACGTGTTGGTGTTGAGCTGACTTTGTTGGTGTTGAGCTGACGTTGTGTTGGTGTTGAGCTGACGTTGTGTTGGTGTTGAGCTGACGTTGTGTTGGTGTTGAGCTGACGTTGTGTTGGTGTTGAGCTGACGTTGTGTTGGTGTTGAGCTGACGTGTTGGTGTTGAGCTGACTTTGTTGGTGTTGAGCTGACGTTGTGTTGGTGTTGAGCTGACGTTGTGTTGGTGTTGAGCTGACGTTGTGTTGGTGTTGAGCTGACGTTGTGTTGGTGTTGAGCTGACTTTGTTGGTGTTGAGCTGACGTTGTGTTGGTGCTGTAGCTCTGTTGTTTGTTTACGTTGTGCTGTCGTCTCTAGCTGAGTAAAGTGTATGTCGTGTTGTACACTTGTGAAGGTATATCATGGTACTTCTGGAAGTTGAACAGAACATAGCTACACATCGGTGTGAATGATATTAACCTGTGTAGCAAGGGTTAGATACAACAGAAAGCACGGTTTACTAAAAGTATTTAAAGAAAGATTTCTAAAGAAGAATTAGAATGCTTCAATGACTTGGTGCTTCTTTGAATTGAAAATGCTGCATTGGTTGAAGCTGTACGTGTAGCAGAAGCAACATTTAAAACCAAATAATTATTGATTCTCTTTAAATTATAGGCCTTTTTAAGTTTAGTGGACGTATACACTTATTTTAATAAGCAATGATGGTGCTGATGGTTCTATACATAAAGGCAAAGACGAATAAAATTAATCAAAAACTATTAATCATTCCTGTTGTTTCAGATTTAAAGTAGTTGAAAATCTGTCGATCAGACAAAAATGATTAAGGTTTGAATTTCAGTCACCTTAATTGTGTATACTCTGCTACTAGTAGGGCTTGAATTAATAAATAGGTGCCATTTGGGTTGGACCATACAGTGTTCAAGTAATTATTGTGCACTAAAAGTAATCTGTTACTTGTTTTTATGACGGTGAAAAGTAACACATTTCATAAATTCCGACAGTCGTCAGAGGACAGCTTTTGATTGTACGTTCTCGAATGAGATAAAGTGCATGAGACGCATTACGACAGGTATCAAGGGTCATACGCGTGCTGCTTTTAACACGGTTCTTATTTGTTTGCCCTTCAGAAATGCTGGTACGTTGGTGGGATAGAGCACAGTGTGCCTACATCCGCATAGCAAACACATTCTCACTGTCCTATTGGTTCGTTTGAAGCGATAGGTTTGTATGAGGTGGTAAGACTAACCCTCAGGGATAAGTGTCCGTATTTTTAGCAGCCTTAACGTCTTCGTTCATGTCACCACCGGTTAGGAAAAGCAATAATGTTTTATGCCCAAAAGTGAGTGGCATATCTCTGTAGAGTTTTTTTTATGTTGTCAGGGTTTGAGGAGATTACACCCTCGGCAATGCAGGCAGTCTTTTTGAGAGACCCGTTCTTGTGTGTCGGGTCCGATATATTGAGGAGAGGCTATATTTATAAGGGTTGTCAGGGATAGGGGATGTTTAACAGTTTACATTTAAAAAAGAACTAGGCCCAATTAGACGCATTCAATCCTGAAGGTGCAAAAATGTTAGGGGTAGATAATTTTTAAAACCCTAATCAAATGCAATACCCTTCCAAACAGTTATGTAGCACACGTTATAAACTGTAGCAAATAAGTTTTCCAATTAAAGCACAACTCAACCTGGAATCAGGATTTTGTTTTAGTATCTCAAATACGTACGCAGTTTCTAAATTAAAAATTTCTAAATATTTCAGGTTTGGCATATAATAATTACACCGGGGTGGGAGATGTAACGACAAAATGGGGTCCTGTTTTCAGGAAATAAACTAATGCTAAGCAACCAGTCACACCTATCCTGAGACGCAGAAAATGTAGCAACGTTGGCGCTGTGTTCAGGCTAAAGTGCAGCAGCATTTGTTGTTGCTCCGAGTGCGCAATAGGTGTGGCTTGTTGCCACGGCAACCATTCAGGTAAGCCGGGTAAGTAGTGGCTGGACATAACGGTTGATGAGGCGTCTGACCCGGCCGGCGGGTCACCCCCACCATGCCACTTACTTCGATGGCCAACTGAAATGTGTGGCTGAAGGGCACAAAAACTGTGACGCACTCTCGCGTAAGTTGCCTCCTCACTTTACGCTGACTTCTTAATTCGTTACCTTTCTTCACTTCTCGTTTTTGCCGCACTCCCTCCCAGGTCTGCAGGTAGGTATGCCGACGTATGGAGAACCACTGGATGCTTACAGGGGCGCAGACCAAGGATAAACATGCCATGTGAAATTGGTTGATGTCACTGCCAAGGGATGCATAATTTTGACACACTGAAACCTGTGTTTGTGTTATGAAATTTGACTCGTTTATTCTGTCTTACTTTATTTTCATTGAGTTTTCTTTTCTCTTGAATTTTGTTGGGAGGATAATTTTGTCAGACGAGGGTTTAGGTGTGCCCGGGGAGTGGCATATATGAAATGCTGTCAGCAGTAGTAAACGCTAAGAAATGGGTTATACCTTTTTTTAACAATAATGATGCATTTTTTAGCCGTGACATCATCTAACAAATGCAAAGTCATTTATCCACAACCCTGCAGGATGGTTGCGGACAGCATCACGTAAAATGAAAGCCTTCTATGTGATCACACACATACCGGCCCCGTACTCAGAAAATTAGTGTTTGAATTCACAGTTAATTTCCTGTTTTTATCTTTACAAATTTCGCTGAGAGCTCATTCTCTGAATTCATTGTCCTTGTTCAGTTGCAAATCACAGTCATTTCAGCAACATGTTTTTACATCTGAAAACACCATACTTTTCCTAGAAATCCGTGATACAAACCTTTGGCCTACATCTATGCATTAAATTTTTGTTCTCTATCTGACCTGTTAATAGCATCAAATGTTTGGGCTCACTCTGACATGATTTTATGTTGAACCAATTGATTTATAATTTTTTCTTAGCCAACTGTTTTCTCTGCCAAACTGGAAAAAGTTCTTACATCTCGTTTAGCCGAACTTAATATTTTTAGCTAATGGTTGGAATGAGCCTATCTTTTCTGTCTGGTGGTCCTTTCTTGTTGCAGGGTCTAGACACATACTATGGGTGGCTAGGTGGTCATGTGTCGTCTGTTGCTATAGCAGCTGTTGGTGTTTTTCAGTTGCATACAAGCATGCAGATGGCAAGAAAATCGATGGTCGTCGTGTGCTGGTTGACGTGGAACGCGGGCGCACGGTGAAGGGATGGCGACCACGCAGACTAGGTTAGTGCCTTTCAACTGACTCGACGTTCTCAAGTGTAAAGTGCTTTGAGCAGTCATAAATACTGGATACTGCTATCTAAGAATCTACCTTTTTCCTTTACAGCACCGTGCTGATACTTTGATATGGCTAAATCCTGACCTTGGTAAACTTGGTTGGTGTGTCTGATTGTCACTGGAATCAATTGTTTATTCTCCTTAGAGCATTAAAACACTTATAAAATAGGTTTGCAAGTTTCTGCAATGCATACTCGTAATAACAATTCTTGATGCCTGTGTAGTTTTCCAGGAACCTTCTTTGATTATATGGAATTGTCACTTTGTAGTATTGATAACAGTGCTTGAATGTTCAAATATCAGATGTAGATTGCCATTGTGATGGCACCACCTGTTAAACATGACATTTGTTGGAAGCACAAATGTGTATTTGTACATTTTTTGTGTAATTAAGTCAAGTCAAGTGTGTAATTCTGATATAGTGAGATTGTGATGAGGTGAAATGTTGCCTTGTCTGGTGTTCAGATTGTGTTGTCTGTAGCGGGATGTGTGAATAATCTGCTTGCAGGAGGTGGCTTGGGTGGAACACGCAAGGGTGGTCCAGATGTCAATACAAAGTTCTCAGGGCGTGAAGGGCGCGACGATGAGATCGGATTTGGGGGCAGAGACAGGTAGGGTCATCCAACACATGTGTGGTTGATGTTGAAACGATTATGCTATTCAGAGAAACACAAAATACTGAAAATGGCTTTTTATGGCACCACATCATTTGCTGATATTTTTGTCGTTGTGGATTGTATTATAATTATGTGTTCAGTTACATACCAGGTCATTTAGTGTGTAAATGCAATTATATAACTGCCTAGCATCCAGGTCTGAGACGAAAATGGCCTTCACAGATAAGCAGCAGTAAGAAATTCTGTGATTTTTTCTGTGAAATTCTGGCCAAATATGACGTGCAGCAAAAAAGTGTCTGCGAGAACAGTGTGTGGGGAGGCTGATCTGGCAGATGTGTGTTATCTTAGTAAGGTATATATGTAATCATGGCCGCCATGGCTAAGCTTGAAGGATGTTGCGCTCATAATCAGGATTGCTACATCAGACTGTACAGTGGAACCCGACTATTAAGATCACCCTCGGCACTGGGTCAGTGTGAACTGAACAGCACGGTGTCAGTATTATTAGGACCAATTTCCTATGCTACACAGAAATCATTTTGGACTATCCTAGAGTAAATTGTGCGTTGGCTGCATTTCCTAGGTTTGGTTGTATCAAAAACACTCAAGGTGATGTTGTGTTTTCAGGTCACGGAGTCGAGGTCGTGAACGACCCCGGAGTCGGAGTCGAGACAGGAAGCGACGGAGGAGTCGCGATCGTCACAGGCGCAGTCGCAGTCGCGGTGGAGACGGTGAGTGATTGACACGCTGTGAAAGATTGGGGTGTAGTGGTTTGGCTGTACAATGCTGGACTGTCAACCGAGGGAACTGGGGTTTGCCTCTGCCACCGGCAGTTTTGTTCATTCTACTTTGCTTGTGTATTACTGCATTAGCTGCTGTCAAAACACTTGCTCTGATAATTGAATAAATGCTACGAGTGCATTGTCTGGGTGGATACCGGTGCAATAAAAAACACGTTTTATTAATTTGTTCATCTTTGGTCAGAAGATTGGTGAATTTTTTCATATTCTGCATTTTAAGACTTATCTGTAACCAATTCATACATCTCCAGTGTTTTGGAGTTAATGGATAAAGCCAGATAAAGCAGGCAGTCTTACATCTAAGATTTTTAGTTTGATGTTAATTGCAACCAATATTGGTAAGTCTGTGTTTCTTAATTGCAGACGATCGCAGGCGTAGACGCAGCCGGTCACGAACACGTCGCAGCCGGTCACGTGACCGCAAACGACGACGCAGTCATGACCGCTCTAAGCGGAGTCACAGTCGTGGCCGACATGGGCCTCCGGAAGCACCAGATGGCGCTGGCGATGCGCAGTCGTACGACGATTATGGCGAGGTGCGTGTGAAGGAGGAGAAGATAGACGACCGGTACGAACAAGCACAGCAGGCCCCAAAACCCTTCGGTGGTAGTAATGGTGAAGACCCGCCCGAGTTGTTCAACTCAAATTATGCTCCCCCACCGCCACCCCCAGAATGAGGCTGTTGTGGAAATATGGCTTCTGTCACAGTCGGACAGAGTGAGAGAGACATGATCAACTTCAGCCAGTCATTCAGCCTAATTCCTGCTGCACTTGTTTCAATGTCGTGCACTGAGCTGAGAGTTCTTAACCTAAGCCTTTGGTCTGCAGCCTGCATCCATTCTACTTTAGCATTTAAGTACATAAATGCGGCGTGCGTGCGTGCACCGGTGCTCAATAAAACTGAGATATATTACCATCTGCGTCAGCGTGTGAGTGATAAACAGCACATATCCCCTGTTGTCGTGGAGAGGGGAGGTATGTTTGGCTGAGGGTCATGTTGTATGGCATATCGAATTAGTGGGAGGACTGTGTGTGGACCCACTGGCCCGCCATCGTTGTACTTGTGCAAAAAACAGAGGCAATTTCCTGCAGGTCGTCACTCATAACTGGATTAGTACGTCACTGTGTCTGTGTATAGACCGGGGCATTGTTATTGGCGATCCATCAAACGGGCTAATTATTAGCGTGGATTGATCTGTCTCGATGCAAGGTTGTCCTTAGAATTCTCTCGTTACTGCACATGTGGAATGGAAATGTGATATCAGTGTTCTTGCGCAGTTGTTCTGCCGGGGGAGTGATGCAGCTGTTTGTGGGGCTCATGATGGAGGAGGCTGCTCGCACATATCTTGACAGTCTGTGTAATGCGATCGCCAGTAGTATCTCCCATTGTCATTCACCGGAAACATATTTGAATCCTCATCATGCCTTCAATAGCATCCATCCATCCAACTACACATAAAACTTTTGGCAATTATATGATTGTCAGTTGCCTACTCATTGGATTGGTGATAGTTATATTATGTTTAATTGCAATAGAACACATTTCTCTACTTTTGCCCTCTTTCTAACATTCCAGCATGCAGATGGCTACGGTAGATTTGACAATATTCTAACAAACCTTTTAAAGCAGTTAATACAGGAACAAAATGTTAACAAAAATACTCATCATGTTATGAATTGGGAAACGAACATGGACATTTAAATTTCATGCAATTTGTTTGGTGAGCAGCTTGAAACCTAGAGAAATTGAATATTGTTATGAGAGGTATGGAGATACTTCCTGTAGATATGTTGTCACGACAGCCAACATGGTCTCCTATCAGCTGCAACCATTAAATGAGGCGTAACTCGATAGGGCAATGGATGGTAACAGCCAGTGTCCCCTGGCTAGGTATCTTGCTTCGTTCTTAGAACAAGTGTCTATTTTAAGACTTCTGTCGACTACTTTTGTTGCCACATGACTACTTTTGTGGCCACACGAGATGGCTGACATTTGCCGTTAACACCACACCTGTTTTTACTTGGCCCGATGCAACTAGTTCAGTTCCTAGTTGTTTTGATACTCTTGCTAATGTGCGTCAGGTGTTTTTTTTAAACAGACAATTCACATGTTCAAATTTAACATAAGTTAAAGGATAGGTTTTCTGTGAACATACAAGAGTGATTAGCTACCCGTTTTAAACATTCTGCAGTAGTGTTGTTATAATTCCACAATTGGCAGGCGACGTGGATGTGTTGGTGTATTTGTGCTTGGACTAATTAATATTGCAACAACTTACTGTGCACCTTGTAAGAATGTTGATTCAAAAACACTGGAGATTATCAAAAAGACAGTGTGCAGAATCACATTTTAAGGTTTTTATGATGAGACCAAATCCATACAAGGAGGTGTTCCATATTAGAGTATTGGGACAATTGTTCATGTCAAATGCATAAAAATATATTATGTGGAGAAACGAGGTGAACAAATGGTTAATAAAATATGCCACACTCTAAAGTTGTTAACTTGATTAATGTTCTGCTTTGTTTGTTCCTCTCCCCATGTTCTAGTCTTGCTCATATTCTATAACAAATGTCCCATTCCCTTTGCGAGAGGCTGTCACCGTGTACATTTCAAAGTGTATTAGTTTGATTACTAGCGTTTTACATGGAGAAACAAACCAAAGGCAGCAAATAGCAGTGTTTTGATCTTATTCCAGCTGACCATTTAATTGATTTCTGCAGTCGCCAATGATGTCACCGGTGAAGTGAATGTAAACCATGTGGTGCCCTCTAGAGGAGAGTGGATCACTCATGTTTCCATGTTTCTCAGAAGGTAGAAAAGCATATTACAAACATAACAAATAACAGTTTTTTGGTAAACATCACCACGTGGTAGATCAGAGCGAATGGACCAAGGAAGTCAATAGACAGAGGCGATTGAACCTCTGCACCTGGAAGGACATACAGCCAGCCCCCATTTTTTCTAAATTGTATCCCTCAGTCATTGGCGGTGCCTAGCACTAACCAACAAAAAGTCCACCATCTTGATGACACTGCATATGCCATCATATGCAGGGGACAATTTTCGTACTGAATATTTGTCAAAGATTACAATCATTCATACATTTGCCATGCACGTGTTTTCTGCGATTGTTGAAAGTTCCATAAAACATGACCAACTGATAGGTGGGCAGCTTACGTAGCAAGGAACACCAAGAGAAAATGAAAATTTGCAAACAATCTTCTTACATCCAGTTAAAATCCTTAACCAATAAGAACCCTTAACCTCCAGTGAATTTGGAAAACAATTTCACATTCCTTTCTTTCAAAAGTTTGTCGATGAATCCCCGAGTTTGGTGCCCACTATGCGAACCATCCAGGAGGAAAAGTTGAACATACTCCCATACATACCACATATGCTAGCTCAAGCATAGTTCGATGAAGACATCCATTCCTGCTAATCATTTTGCCCTAAGATTCTTATTTGTTGCACCTTTGAAGTTTGGTTTCCTGAGGATATAAATTTATAAGCAATAAGTAATAATTTATTTCTTATATAAAGAAGTCTTAGTATGCAACACATTAAGACTGGTTGCACAACAGCAATTTGTTTGGACACTTAATAGGTCAGAAATGTTTGATAAATGTCACTGATATGATCACGGAAAGCAGAAAATAATGTGAATAGAAATATGGAAACGGTAGATATGGCACACCTGATCATAGAACATTCAACAATCAGCTGCAAGGGAAACAAGGAGGTGAAAAAACACAAACCATAATATGCACATTTGATAGATCTAGAGTGGAACATATAATGAAGGAATGTTTGCATTATGAAAAAGATCAATCTTTGTACAATAATTCTAACAGCACGGCATAAGCTAGGTGATTATGCGGCGGGTCATCCAAGTTTGGATAATTATGATTTATTCAACAGCTACTGAGGTAGCTGACGTCATGTTTTGATAGCAATTCTGCTGGGCAGACAAGGTGCAACCTATTCCCATCCGTCTTGGACCAAAGTGCTCTCAATATTATAACTGAAACTGTTGAATATTACCCTAAATGTGGCAAGTTACAATAATAAATTTGCTAAGTATAGGTGTGTGTGTATGTCTGGACCTGTGCAGATGTGGGACAAAATGGTAAATAATTTCCATTGAAATTTGTTTTTAAGTATTGATCTATCCCACACTTGCGGGATGCCACAGTTGCATCCAAAAGCATTGCATTGGAAGATTTGCAACCAAACCCAAACAAGAATGATTAGGTAAACTGCAGTTGAGACTGAACCAAGATTCAGTTGAAATACAACTTAGGTTAAAATGTTGATATATGGTGATTATGAACCTCGCATTTCTTTCAACTACGTTCAACTGAACACTATCTGAATATGCACTTCAGTTGAATGTACACTTTATAATTTTCATGAAATCATCCAAGCTAAAGATGATTTGAAGTTTAGATCCAAATAAAATTGCATCAAAACTATGAACTCTGCCAAAGAAAATTAATATTGTTTTAGAATTCATCATTGTTTTTCACTTCAGCTCACAATTGATTGGAATTAATTCTCAAAACTATGGTGAATTCTTGAAATTTGAAAACTATTATTTGGAGGTGAAAAACTAGCAATCACATGCATCATTTCGCTGTTGGAATCAAAATGTGTGTGGGTGTTTGTGTGTTGTGTGTGGAGTATCCCGCTAGTGATAATGTAGGCTGAAACCAAATGTCTCATAAGGGGAACAAAGACGCTGCGACACTAATTATTTTTTCCTAAAGTGGCGCAACAGATTATTTACATAGGACAACTGGTCATATGAGGATGGAGAATTGGTACAGTAAAGTAAGTTTTCATAAGATACATTTTCACAATAACAGAATAATTATTTACGAATGTTTTAATGGACAAAACGTCACAATATTACAAACAATGGTAACTATAATTTTATTGTTTTTACTCTGCATTCATAACATTGTAATACAACAAAACCAACAGAAGACAACATCTTTCATATGAAACTGAGATGACAGTATTGCTCTTGAAATATAATGTATCCAACTGAAACAATCTAACACTGAGACAACAGTGGCAAAACGCCTTTTCAAAAAGTCTTCACAAGACAAAACAGTTGCATGTACAAACATACAAACCGGCCTTCAGGATGGATTATTTTTTAATTATCTGATGTAGAACATATAGTTTCCCTGCATAACATACACTTGCAGCCCTGAAAGGGCTAACATGACACAACAATAGTGTCCTATTTACAGGAAGATGTCTTGATTCCTGGGGCAAAATCATCCAGACAGCTTCGGGCAATCTCCAGTGGTGAAATTTCTCGGTTGTACAAAGCCATCTTGCTTGTCCCTGACAATGAGAAAATAACACAAGCAGTGAGAATAAATGACATTTTCTAAGTAATGCATGAACTATACAAAAATGAATCCTCACGAAGTCTTGTGATGTTACAAAGAACAGAAAACAGGATACTCTAAAATTATTTCCCCAAAGAGCATAACTAAATATAAGAAAGAATGCATGCTCTCTAATGCCCTGCTTAAACTTATTCACTTCTGACTGATGGTTCATCGGCGAACACATTCTCCATTGGTTCAATTTTTCATCATGCTGTGTGCAGCAACTGTTACGGTGGTAAAAATACTGCTGAGCAGTGGTTTTATTTTTGATATTTTGATCCATCACAACAAATTGATGCGTCCAGTATTCATAGCATGAACAGCATGCTAAGTAAGGCGTTGGTGAACTGTACACCACTGCTCACAACTATGTATTTATGCATAGACTACACATTTAGAGAGTCAGATATGCCCCAATGAGAGCATTCTTTTTTTACCTGACAATCCTGTACACATACAACAATTTCCAACAAAAATGTCAAAAAATCAGCTTTGCCAATACTTATACTACGAATGAAAATATTAAGAAAATGTACTCATTAATGTGCTTCTAATGTCTACTGAACTACTAATTTAGTAATTGAGTTCTTTTGATACTGCAGGCTGGCACAAATAAAATCTAATCTATTGTAACTTGCAATAAATACAGTTAAACAATGCAACATTTGCTACGTGTGAACAACAAATTATATTTACAGAGGTGTCAGAAACTTACGGCACTCAACAATAATTAAGGTTGTTAATCTCTAGGTTGTCCAAAACCAGTCGCGCGGAGTTGTTTGCAATGCTTTGTAGTTTCTATTTTCTATTTTTAGTTTGTCTGGAACACAGGGTGTCCGAAAACATATGACCAACACAACAATTATTTAATTAGGTGCATACTTACACATAGTAGGCCAAGTAATTGTAGACTGTGTTAGAGTGTTCTGGCGAGATCTCCCCATCTATATCAGCGAGATAGCGATACAGATCTTGGAACAGCGGGTATGGAATGCGTGCAGCACCACCTTCTGGATCCGCAGTGAGGATCTCACATATAGTTACCATGGCATCGGTGATATTCTGAAGCCAAAGATATGTTCATTACGGTTAAATGGTACTTCTAAAGTGTGTGGCTTTTTAAATTTCTGCTGGTCAGACTTGATTAACTTGAGTATGCCTCTATGGTATACAGGGCAGTATACTGAAACAAATCAACACAATGACATCAGTCAGATTACATCAGTAAGATTACAACTGCATCAGTCAGATATCAATTGCATCAGTCAGATTACAACTGCATCAGTCAGATTACAACTATTTCACTCAGGATACAATTGCATCTGTCAGATTACAATTGCATCAGTCAGATTACAACTGCATCAGTCAGATTTATTTTGCATCAGTCATAATACAATCGCATTTGTCAGATTACAATTGCATCAGTCAGATTACAACCGCATCAGTCATATTTCTTTTGCATCAGTCATAATACAACCGCATCAGTCATATTACAAAAGCATCTGTCAGATTACAACTGCATCAGTCAGATTACAACTGCATCAGTCAAATTTCTTTTGCATCAGTCATAATACAATCGCATTTGTCAGACTACAATTGCATCAGTCAGATTACAAACGCATCAGTCATAATACAACCGCATCAGTCAGATTACAAAAGCATCAGTCAAATTACAATGGCATCTGTCATTACAATTGCATCTGTCAGATTGCAACTGCTTTAGTCAGAATACAAATGCATCAGCCATATTACAACAGCATCAGTCAGATTACAACTGCATCAGTCAGATTATCATGGCTCCAGTCAGAAGAGAGCTACATCAGTCAGATTACAACTGCATTGGTCAGATTACAACTGCTTCAGTCATATTACAACTGCATCTGTCAGATTACAACTGTATCAGTCATATTACAACTGTATGAGTTATATTACAACTGCTTCAGTCATATTACAACTGCATATGTCAGATTACAACTGTATCAGTCATATTACAACTGCATCAGTCAGAATACAACTGCATCAGTCAGAATATGACTTCACTGGTTAGGTTACCTCTCCAAGGGCGGAACAGGCTAGGGAGAAGAATTTGAGCCAGTCAACGTTGCCGGAGAATCCACCGATTCGCGTCAGCTCATCAAACTGTTCCTTCGGCAGACCAAGATCCTTCCATTTATCCTCGATCAATTGCAGCGAAACTGTCTTCTTTGGACCCAACTAAAAGATACAAAATATGTTCAAAGGCTTCTGTTTACCTAATGTTCAATCAATTGTCACAGAATTACAAGTTGTCATGAATGAAATACCGTGGTAGTATGTGGTGTTTCTTCTTCCTGTGTGTGTGTGTGTGTGTGTGTGTGTGTGTGTGTGTGTGTGTGTGTGTGTGTGTGTGTGTGTGTGTGTGTGTGTCCAAACTGCACAATCAATCAATCTTTATTTCAGACAAAAAAGCATACATGTAATATGCATTATGTCAATAGTAAAAATAAAAAGTATATTATAGTGTATATATTGCGCTAATTCACTTCCTGCGTAATACAGAGGTCTTATAAACATCACTGTGTATAATACTCTCAACAATGTTGTTCGCTGATTCTATGCATCTAAAGTGTGACCATCAGTTTTTGTATCGACTTCCCACCTGTTTGTTTAGGACCCGAAGCAGGCCCGGTGTCAGACCTGTGTCTGTCTTCTGTGTCGCAACTGGCATCTCAAGCCTCTCTTTCACCGGGGGAGTCTCTCCATTTGCCAGCGCCCGAAAATATCTGCAACATTTAGTTTCACAGTGACGGTTGTTGCTCAATCGACTTGGATAAACAAAATGCATCTACTGGCCAGCTATCCAATCACCCAACAGGCCCAAATGGAATCTCCAATGGAGCTTCGGTATTACGATTTAGAACCCTGACGACAATAAAAATCATAAAATTTCCAATATTAAAACATTTCATGTAATTGTAGACACATTGAACCATAAGGATAAGGATACTTTTATTTTCCCAACTACATTTAAACAAATACAAATTATATAAATATATGCACACACATATACACTGTCATATGTAACAATATCGAAATGCAAAAAAACAATACAACTGAAGAAGTAGTAGTATGTAGTCAACAAAATATACATTTTGCCAAAACGAAAGAAATAGCTGTGGGATGGGAGACTCCTACTAAGATCAGAACTGATCACTATCGTAAGAGCCACCCAGAAAAAGTTATAATACCGGGTAGTCTTTCTCTTACATAATGTGCATGGTAGTGTTTTATTGATGCAATGTGCTTTCTAAAGTGTTGTGTATGTATTGTGTAGGCATGTGTACATAAGAATATATACTGTTGCTCTGACTATTTGCTTAACAATATAACATACTGGGAAAGTCTCACAGAAATCGTATCTATGGAAGTGAAGCTTTTTAATCCTGTTGCAAACATGCTAACCGTTATCATTGACAGGTCCTGCAATACACTAATACACCTGGCATCATTTTAGGTCATTGGCTACCACTTTTGCCACTGTGTATTACTGTCAAATAGCTGGCAGGTCATACCTTTAAAGTATGTCACATTAAGGATATAATTCATGTCTACCAGTAATTAACAAGTGGGTCAGTTTTTAGGCACTACATTCTACTCAAACTTTAGTTTGTGGAATTGTGGTCTGTGTCTGTCTCTACCAATGCCGAGTGGAGTTCAGTGTATTTTGGTGGAAAATGTTACTGTAATTTGTAAACATGTTCATACTGTTACACTTTCAAAACTTTTAAGTGTTTATTTGTTTCCTTCATGTTTTTATAATGCTTGTAGATTGTTGTCGATCGAATGGACTGGCCTGTTTCTAAACTAAAAAAATTACAAATATTCCCACTTTACATTACTTATATTCCGTATTCACTTGAATAAAATTACAACAAATCAAAACCAATATATACTTACGCCGCCGACCATGCGAGCACATCTTTTGGCTGAGTCCTGATGGCGGCTTTTGTAAACTGTTTCAGGATGTCAGGCAGTTCAGGTGGGATATTGATCTGTTCTGACGTGTAGTATGGTTCATCTGGTGCTGGCATTATGATAGTAGGGCTGCAGAAAAACAAAGTCGGCAAAGCAGATGAGTTAACAATACAAGTTTCAAATAAATGCGTACACCGTGTGGAGAATCTTAAACTTTTTAACATTGTATATTTGTTCACATGTTCTTTGATGTTCATGTTCATATGCTGTTGGTTGGTAGAGAACTCAGAATAAATTTATTTGACCTATAAATATGATACATATACAATGAATAACGTAGGTAATAGATGAGGTCGGGAGACTCCCATTAAGATATATATATAATATCGGTAGCCCAGGAGCCACCCCATAAATATAAACAACAACAAAATTTACATGACACAAATCAGAATAGCATACATTGACGTACATATGGATACTTAGGTATACATTCCAATATGTATTACGAATTACAGATAAAACAATTATGGATACGACAACTGGACTCATAATTTAAAAAAAAAGTTGTATGTTGAAAAACCATATAGACTGTAGGTGTAAATTTTATTAATGGTAATACTTGGTGTATTGTTAACTGTCTCTACTATGTTGTGTCTAATGCATTTTTTGGGCAAATTCATGTTTGAATCTGGACATATACGGATGATTTCTTTCACGTGTGCAGTGCTGATGAATAACATAGATATGTGTGTTTGGAAAAACATTGAAGTAGTAGGGTAAAAGATTGTTGATTAATTTATAGTAACAGTTTAATTGTTGGATTTTATAAATGTCATCCAACTGAAGTCTTTTAAAAATAGGACTTCTGTGTGCACTGTATTTACTTAAGGATATTATTCGTATTGCCTTTTTCTGCAATTTGACAATTTGATGTGCCTGATGACCCCATAAAAGTAAGCCATAATTAAGACGAGGGAGAATAAGAGCATTGTACATAATATATAACGTATTAGGTGGTAAAAAGTGTTTAAGTTTATTTAGTATGCCTATTGTTTTAGATATTTTATTTGCTATTTTGTTTGTATGACTCTGCCAGTTTAAATGGTTATTTATTGTGATGCCTAAACAATTGAAATAATTTACACATTCAATGTATGCCCCATCTATTTGTAATACAGGGTATTCTATTTTCTTTTGAGGCATATGAAAAATCATTAATTTAATCTTTTTGGCATTTAGTTACAGTTTATTAATTCTTTGTTAATATTTTCACTTTGCATTTGGCCTTCTGAATCGTTAAATGTATTTAGTGTACTACCGGTAGTAAGGGTGGTGTCGTCAGCATATGTTATAAATTTGAAAAGGTCAATAGAAAGTGCTATGTCATTTATGTATATAATAAATAAGAGTGGCCCTAAAATTTAATCTTGAGGGACACCAGTGTTAATGACTATTTCCTTAGACTTAACATTTTCAATTTCTATGTGCAGCTTACGATTGGGTAAATAACTCTTACAAAGGTCCAGAGCCTTGTCATTTAATCCATAGTAATTTAACTTCTGTACCAATATATTGTGATCAATTGTGTCAAATGCTTTTGATAAATCAAGGTATATATTTCTATAATAATAATAATACATTTATTCATACTAAAAATTTTATAATTCGACTAAATCAATGTATATAAGTTACTGTGTACATAAAACAGTAATAAAGCAATGAGCGCAGCTCGTCAATGGCTATAAAAGAAGAGCTACCCGCATTATCTATATTATGTAATACATCTTTTGCAAATGAGACTCTACATACTAGTTCATCATCCAGCCCCTCCTGGTAGTGGTCTTGAATCATACCATAAAACTGATTTGAAAACGAATATGATTTCGAGTGTAGCAAGCTCAGTAGAATGTTTCTTTCTAAACCCATATTAACTATTGTAGTATAACACTCAGATCACACAAAAATGGCTACCCCATACATGCAAAACTGGCGCAGATAAGTGCCACTTTAAATTGTGACCCACGCGCCGGATGAATTTTTGAAAAAGATCTATATCTACAAACTACCCCAAATGGGTATCCTAGATCACACATGAAATTTCAACTCCATACCTGGCAATTTGACAGAGATAAGAGCCATTTAAAAATGATGACCTTACCCGAGGCCCGCACCCACTGGATGTATTTTGAAAAGATCTACATTAACAAATTACCCCAGACCCAATGGACCCGCTAGATCACATACACAATTTCAGCTTCATACATGCCAAACTGACAGATGTGTCATTAAATTTTTGTTACCCCCCAGGATCCCCACTCCTGATGAACTAAACAAATCTTAATCTACAAACCACCCCCAATGGGCCTGCGAGATCACACACAAAATGCCAGCTTCATACCTGTCAAACTGATGGAGATATTTGTCGTTTAAACAATTACAAAACTATAAGGGTATCATAAACACTAACTATAATTTAAATGGGTCATGCAGGCACCATAGCCGGAAGCAGGTGCTAACTTTTGGCATGTACACCCACATTCGCAATACGTAAAATGGAACCGTAACTTACTTCCAGACCGGTACAACGGCATATCTGCCTGGGGCGCCACCATCGCAAAGCCGACGGGAACGCGGCCATTTTGTGCGACCATCCAAAGTAACACCTCAAGCAACTGAATTTTGTTTTGAACAACTCCGCTGTGTAGCGCCACTGTTATTCCACTTATTAAAGGCATGTTTAATGGTGATAAAGGAATTTTTCAGCATGTATGTTTTCTTCCTGGACTGAACAACCTCATTTTCATAAATTAAAGCACAAAATCATGTGTAGGCCCACCAAATGGTTATGTCTACAAAATTATGGCCGCCGTAATGGGGTGCTGCAGCAATTGCGATCTGGAATTGATGTTTATAACTTATTAAACAATTGTAAATATTATGTTAATTGCTATGCAGCCCTCTGTGTCTAAACTAGTTTTTTTATCATTGCTACACTGATTTTAAAGTTGCTTGTTCTAACTTTGTACACAATTGCACAATGGCAACCCAGTATTGCCCATGCACACAGCTATTTCTGGTTTCCATGGCAATCGTACATTATCCAATTACAAGTCAAATGTTGAACTTTTTCTTCTTCTTCTTCCGTTAAGTGGCCACAATCAATATATGATTATTCTGCTGCTATTCTAGGGATCTGGCATTTGGAAAGAAAAACCCACCTTCTACAAAATAGATTAAAAAAAACCTACTAATAAACTCTCCACAAGGCAGTGTCAGGCCCAAAAGAGCAGAACAAACAGACAAAAAACAAACAAATAAAACAACTACAAAGCTACTACTAATACTAGTTATCTACAGCTCTCACAAGGACCTTAGCAGTTGAATGTTAGTCTGGAGATCCTTGACACAAAAGTGTTGACTGTGTTGGCCTCTACTACTAGGTCTGGAAGGTCGTTCCATTTCCTGATGGTTCTGGGCAGGAACGAGTGCTGATGGTACTGAGTGCGACACTGCAGCTGTGAGAACTGATGGCTAAGGCCGCGTCATTGGCGTGGTGGTGATGGCTTCAGCTTTCTCTTCAGTCCAGTGGTACTGACTTGGAATTTTATACAGCATGGTCAGTCGAGCTAATTGGTGGCATTGTTCTAGAGAGGGCCAGTGCAGTACCTCAAGC
Organism: Escarpia spicata; assembly: GCA_963995525.1. Classification (NCBI taxonomy): domain Eukaryota; kingdom Metazoa; phylum Annelida; class Polychaeta; order Sabellida; family Siboglinidae; genus Escarpia; species Escarpia spicata. The sequence continues at coordinate 51,364,928 of OZ023212.1, forward strand.
ATGTCCTTGACACTAGAGGTGTTGTGGTAGCATCTAAGGACATACCTGGCAGCTATTCATTGTACAGCCTCAATTTTTTTGATGGCGCGTTGGGTATGGGGGTCTAACACCATTGAGGCATACTCTAGGATGGGCCTTACGAAGGACTTATAGGCTGTCTGCTTGATGGAGGTCGGCCCTATTTTCAAGTTCCTCCGCAAGAAGCCTTATTGGCTCTTGCACAGATGTTGTCGATGTGGGTGTTCCAGCCCAAGTCCTTGTTGATGGTGACGCCAAGGTACTTTGCGGAGTCTGTGGTCTCAAGTGTGTTATGGAGCTGGTTTTTCAAGCCATTAATGTAAAGCCCTGCAGTTACAGGTTCACATACAAAATGATACTGATACAGCTGGAGTTACTGTAATAAAATTAGACTTATTTCATTATATTGAAGGGTCCACAATATATTCACATAATGGTTTCCAAGGAAATCAAAATTCTGTAAAATAACATTTTTTTCTTAGGTTTTGATATATTGAGGTGATTGGCCACCCTAAAAACCTGGTAGAATCTGCATAAAGAAAATAATTAACAATGTTGTCAGAATTGGTGCTTAAATTATGCAGCATTAACAACCGGTGAGACATAAAGGACGAATAGTCAACATCTTTAAAATTAAAATGTCACATCTCCGTTAAAAGTGAAGTTTAAGTGAAAATTCAAAATGCACAATGTTTGGAATTCAAAACCCTATCATTAGATACTTAGAGAGAATTAATCTGGGAATTATGAAATATTTAGGTAGGTCCCTAGCAGATTGTTGGCAATGTTGCACTAGCTCAGGCTCTTAAGACTTATGTATGACTTGTCTACTAAGACTGTATTGTATATAGACTAGTCCTATACAATGCAATAAGTAGCTTTGCGAATCACTCAGCACGTTAGTCCTCAAACAGGAGGCCTGTACTTCGAGGGAAGAAGAGCCTCCAGTCAAGGACAAGAGGTTTCGAAATAGAGTCTTAGAGTTAGACTATTGCATACATACGATTACGATAGTCGATACGCCTGATCGAAAATGACACTGACAGTAGTCAATCTGTTCACTCCGGTAATATTCGCATTATACATAATACTGACAAGACTATTACGTTAAATCCATAGGCATGTGTCATTTACCGAAAACGCACATATATATATTTGCTCAAATAGTTTTCAGCATTACAAACAAGATGATTACCTTGGCGTGAAGCAGAGATTGAATGTTTGTTGTCGCTAGCAACCTACTACGCAGTCGCCGCGATGGTGTTTCCGGTGTCTCTCGTGAAATAGTTGCACAAATAATTATTACAATAAATTATAAGTTTGGTTTTAGATGCCTTTACACATTTTCAGCATTCATATATCATCAAGATAGAATATGTATTTTAAAGCTGATGTATTGCAGACAGTCACTTATATACGATTATGCAATAGATCGTTTACAATATTACAAAAATAGAATTTGAAATATTCGAATAAGACGTACTGTCGTTGTTTAATTACTAATCTATGATTGTATATTACAGCGGTAATAACTGTTTGGTTGGTTATAAACGGTGTGCAAATGTAAACAACAGTTTAACTATTTGATCTGTAACATGAACAGTTTATTTAAAAACATAGGTATAATACGTATAATTGTATTTGGCTGCGCATATATTTAATGTGACACCACATCATCTGAAAGACCGCCAAAATAGTAACACGTTTTTAAACATTATTATATGAATTACGTATCCTAGCAAAAATCTTAATTCTTAATGTGAAAAACAGATTATTTATTCCTACTGAATAAACTGGTGCGCCGCAAAATACAATGTTTTGCATCAGTCAACGTCACACGGAAGTGCAAATGTCGTCTGCAAAGCAGATGGATCTGAGATTGGGTCGGATGTGTGTGTCCTTGACAAGGATCACTGAGCGCGAGGAAGCTCGTCGTGTATTTTGCTTGTATTGCTGGTAAGATAAATTTATATAGGTTACTTGTTAGAGGTACCAACATTGGCCGAACCAGGTACGAGTAGCTAGTGTGCTCTAAAACCAAACTTTCCAAAGTCAAAGACGCGACCGCATGCCGAGTTGAAGACGAAACTGAACTAGAATCTAGATTAACATATAATGGTAAAATTTTAAGTCTAAGACTAACTTAATCGAGGAGTCCAGAGTTGAGTTGTGGTTTGTCGTTTTTAGTTCTGTATTGTTTTTACAAAATATAAAACCCTCGAAAGGGTCTTTGACTTGTTTTTGTCTTCGATTAATGCAACACTACAATAATAAAGGGTGCGCATGCATGACATATTATAAAAACATCTTTAGTCTTAGAGCTCGATATTTATATTGCTAAGTTTCGACAGGAGCGCATCATTAACTACAACATAGCCTGCTAGATGTCGTAACTAATTAAGTCTGGTCCATATCCAGATGATTGCATTCACTAACACGGTGTGTATAACGTCTTTATTCGTACATGATTCTCCAAATCTCTATAATCTACGTGATCTCCTCAATCTCCATAATCTATGTGATTTCCTCAATCTCCATAATGTACGTGATCTCCTCAATCTCTTTGAAAACTGAAATAGTAACACAATTACTCACTCAGCTGCTAAGTTACTGTATCGAACATACGCTTAAACAATAACAGGGTAACACATTGCAAGACAGACGTTGCTGTCTACTTTCGTTGACACCGCCTTGTGGTCACACCCAAATGCTACCGTAAACAACATGCATTAATATATTAACAAACAATGAACGTAGGCTGCAGCGGCAGATCATTATAACAAATAGTCGTAGAAAGATTAACATAGTTAGCAGGTATCCAGATCAATAAATAACCTCTGAGTCGCAGTTGCGCGCACCATGATGAACAGTTCTGTGGGCAGAGGGGATTGCGCGTTGTTGCAATCCGCTCTGCCCACAGAAATGTTCGCCCCCGCTACAAAGCAGCAGCTGCTTTAACATACAGTGGTGTTTTTGTTGCAGTTACATGGGACCTTATCAGTTCAGAGGAAATGGAGCTTATAAAGTAACCCTGTGAGTACTACTTCACAGGGTTACTTTATTTCAGCAACTGCCTGTTTACTACAGTACATCAGCCCTTGGGCAAAATCCAGTGCCCCTCAATGACACATCATTAATCTGGCCAGTGCCATGGCATGCAGCCTGTGTAGTGTCTACTATGGTTGCAGTCTCTTAACCCTATGAGTGACCACTGCAAATCCTCTATAGCATACTGTTCCTATAACAAACTTTGCTAATATTTGTTAGAAAAATATGAATGAGGTATCATTTTATTACTAAAGAAATGCTTTATTATAATAAAATTATAATTATCATATACTAAAATTATGGGGATATTACTATCTGAACGTCGTAAAAAAATAGTAAAAACAAAAAAATCATCTTGCTGCCAGATAATTACTGAGTGGTTGTACGTGCTACATCCAGTGAGATAAATGTAGCCAAGTTGCCAAATAACACAAAAATGAAATAAATCCGTTGAAAACTTATTTTTATGATCTCCAAATATAAAAATAGGCTGATTCAAGCAGACCGATCACTACCGCACTCTAATGACGACTCTTGCTTGTCCCTGTTAACGATTTTGCCCAAAGATTTTTGTATGTTGCGCCTCTGAGCTCAGATTCCTGGGGATTGAAGTGCTATAGAAATTGTCTTTATTATTACCGTTGCAACCCATACGTTTGCCCGGAGAAACACCGTGCTGCTAATTTGTTGAATTTTCACCTAAAAAAAACACCCCCAAAGTAATTCTAACTCTAAATTAGTGTCATAACCTTATTTAAGAATACTGCTGCAGAAACTTGAGATAATCTGAAGTAAACTTTTGAAGTGGATAAGTTGCCGAACACCGCTCCACCATTTTGTTTTCGACTTTCGCTTTGGGGGCTGATGACGCTACATTTGAAATCATGGTTCTGATTCGCTTAGTTATGTCAGCCCATTGATGTAATTTTTGGCTGATCGGCCAATGACAGAGCTTTCCATCAATACCACGTCTGCAGGGGTCTGCACTTTATGAATGGATGTGTAAATTCAGTACAGAAGACTTAGTAAAATCACCAAAAAGGGCGTCGACTGTGTCACATGTTTTGTAGGCTAGATTGTGAATAGCTCTCATTGAATCTGCTGATGAATAAATATACACGATCTTTAAAAATCTGTCAGCTACCCATAGATACCAAATGTTCATATGTCAGTTGCGCATGATGGAAATGAAAATTGTTACAACAAAGGCAGGTACGGTTGGGCCAAATTCCGCCCTGGCCACTCCTAGGGTTAAGGACACTGTCTTTTAGCAATGTTTTTTAGCCCTTAGAATGATTCAATCAAATACAGATTTCTTACGAATAGTGGCACTACCACATGAAATGTCTATGCAAAATCAGAGAACAAGTTACTGAAGAGTTTTTGAAAAAATAGGCAAAATGTAAAAATTTACCATTTTGGGGAGCCCTGGGGGGTTAGAATAATTAAATCAAATACAGACTTTTCGTGCATAGTGGCAGTACCCTAAGATATGTCAATGAAAATTAGAGAAAAAAATGCTGAACAGTTTCCGAGATATGGAGGCTACCGGCAGACGCAGAGTGATGGCATAAGTCCAGTTGGAGCTTTGGCCCAAAGGACTAAAACTTCTTTTTTGGGACTCTTTCAAAACAAACTTAGAATCGGGAGTTAAACAATTTATACCCCACCTTTCAGCAACTACAAAACATGGTCAACCATAGATTACAAGGAGAATATCACGCCTTATTAAACAAACGCAACAAATTACGCTAAAAAATGTTAAACATTTAAAACATAATTTCTGAAAATGAGTCGTCAAATTATAATTTTTGTACCTCTGAGCTTGGTTTCCAAGGATTTAGGCGCAATAAAAGTTATCTTATTATTATTAAAACATAAGAGTTCAAAAAGAAGCACGTCGCTCCATTAAATGATAAGTGCAAAAAGAAATCGGGAGGTCTTACTGGAACTATATTCAGGATGTGGTAACCATTTCAGACGACACTAATTCATAGGTTAATGGCAATAAGACATTTTTGACATACGGTAAAAATTGTAAACGGGATTGTATTACTATATCACCATTATTGGATAACAATGGAATTTCAAACTGATACTGTAGTGATGGATTTTAGTAAGGCATTTAATAAAGTATGATAATAGATTTCTATATATAAATTACGGAGCAACGGTATAAACAAAATTGTGTTCACCTGGATTACTGACTTCCATACTGACCGAAAAACAAAACGTAGTTGTTGATGGTAATTAATCATCACAAAGTTCCCCGGTAACATCAGGGGTACCACGCGGTTCTGTTCTTGGCCCGATTCTTTTTCTTGTTTATATACATGACCTTCCAGACAATGTGACATCAAATGTACGGCTTTTTGCAGATGATAAAATCATTTATAGAAAATTAAATCCAGTAATGACATCCATGAGCTACAAAATGACTTTAAAATTTGAAGAATGGAAACTTGAATTGCAGATGGAATTCCATCCAATTAAACCTCTTTACTCTCTAAAAGGTCAACAGTTACAGGTGGTGAATAACATAAAATATCTAGGACTTACCATATGCAGCGATTTATCATGGAATACACATATTAGAAATATCACCATGAAAGCCAATCGTACACTTGGATTCATTAAATTAAATCTACGAATCAGTTCTCAGAACATCAAGAAACATGTATACTATGCATTAGTTAGACCCCAGGGTGAATATTGTTGTTCAGTCTGGGACCCATATACATGTACAAACAACAGTGTACATAAGATCGAAATCTTACAGAGGAGAACAGCAAGATGGATCCTGGGTCATTACTATAATGTTTCTAGTTTTACTGACTTGTTACACAAACTTTAATTTTTTATACTTAAACAACATCGTTTAAATTTTAGATTAATATTTATGTACAAGATGGTTAACAATATGGTATGTATGAACCTAAATAAATACCTTTTCCCAGTAACTAGTTTCTCCAGACATACTTTAGTCTTATACAACCTTGTTCCAGGAAATAATCATTCAAAATGTAATTTTGTTCAAGAAGCATTGTAAATTGGAACAATGTTCCCACTGTGGTGGTGCAGGCCCCTAAATTGGCATCATTTAGGACTCTCCTCGCGGGCTTCCGGAGTGAACATTGTATAAACCATATAGTTACCGTATTCGTTCTATTATGCGTACATGCCCTAATTACCGTACACCTCCTTTTTAGCAGCATCCGATGCCATGACAGTGATCTCAATGCCAACCTTGACTGTTGAATCCATCATTGTGTTTAAATTTCTACCAATATCACACTAGATTCAAAGCTTGATAACGATATCAAAAAAATTATAAGATTTCTACAATGTTCTAATAACGTGTTGCTCATATGTGAAATGCATAAATCGCTTGCTCGTCATGTCTGTACTCAGGAACCACAGGAACCAAAGAAAGTGGGTGCACACCCCTGTACGCTTATTGGAACACAAAATTTGACATCCTCTCAAATATTTGCTAAGCGAACTGTATGCTTAATATAACGGATACAGTACTTTACATTTAATTTTTATTTTATTTTAATGTCCAATATATTTGATTTCTACTTATTCTGTCTTCATGCCTGCCAACTTGAGTTTATAAATTGAAGAGAATGTTGGGCTCACCAAAAAAAATATAAAACTAAACCCCCATTGCCATTGTGACCACCAACTGCACCACACCTTGGGGCTCACCAAAAAACTGCAAGTGGACTTAAACTGTCTAAAGGCCTACAATCTGGGAGCTGTCTTCTTTTGTGAGAGTGCAGGAGATAAACAAAACTTCGGGAGATACCCAGAAAATCTGGGAGGGTTAGCAGGTATGTGAACTGTCTTCACAGTATGTTATAACAAAAATTGTAAGAAATTGCATAATCGTGTATGCACTTTCACTCTCAGAGCTCTTGTGTGCCTAGACAATCTAAAAATCATCCATTCTTTGTTTGGCTTTGAAGACTTTTGCTTATGTAATGTATATCAATGATGTTTTGTTTCAGATTACTTGTAGAAACATCTAGAAATCAGCCCAGAAGCATGTGTTCAACAGCAACATTAACGAAGGAGAAAACTGGGACAGTTAGTAGTAATTGGAGTTTACTCACAAATGGTTAAATTATTATTTGTACAGCGTATAATTTGATGATTCTCATTTTCAGAAATTATGTTTTAAATGTTTTACACATTCTTGCACAAATACAAAAACACAAAGGTAGTCAACTTGAGTTTTTACACTTCTGTTGTCAGTCAGGTGGCGCCACTGGAGTTATGTTATAATTATCTGCTGCATGCAAAGTGGCTAAAGCAGAAATTAAATGGTCATAAGAAAGAGTTGAAGCTCAAAATACTGTAATGATATCGGTTGCTACCCTTGGTTTGTTACTTCATGGGCAGGTATAAGCTTGTTGATTATTAATTGTTACCATGTCATTTTGTAAAGAGTAATGTAGGTATGACCTCAGTTATAATCTGCAGGGATCGATCTGGAAAAAGACATGCATGTGCCCTTCGGGCATGAGATATAGAACTGTGCCTTTTCGAAATTTGATTTCCCCCAAATCAGTTGATTATAATTTTGTTAATTAATTTGCATGATAGTATGATCGCTTAAATAGCCTGGCAAATGTGAACATTACACTTTTTTATATTTGGCATGTAATCATGTTATTCTTTAACTTGTTTTAGATTCTATTCAGGACTGCCTTTGCGACATATTTCTGGGTACAAAATATATAACCATCAATATCAAAGTGATCAGAAATGTTAAGGTTTTTTTTCAAAACCTGTAACGCTATAAAACTATGTAGATTCTGAGTAGGTTTGTCTCATTTTTCGTGGACTGGTCATGCTACTACAGTCTACTGCTCTAAAGATAGGGAGATTCAAACTGAGAAATACGAAGCAGCAGTTTGTGACATTGAGTGACAACGATTCACATACGTGAGAGCACCAACTAAAAATATTCAAAGAACCATGTTGATTAAACATAAAAAAACTCACTGATACACAAGTGAACAAATGTATGGAATAGCTTCACTCAGTCTGTGTTTGAGATTGCAGTCTTTTGAGAGGAAATTAGATTATTAGTTGTGGGAAAATCACCCAATTAAATTAGCCCAATTAAATTATACTACACAGTAAGACTAAATTACATGTAAGACTAGAACATAGCAATGTCTTTTTTCCAAAGTTTATGACCCAAGGTGACTGGGGCATTTGTAATTAATGTACTATTTGTTAGCTTTGATGACGGACGCATGATTTATAAACATGCTTTTAAAAATGTTTATATTTTGTATTTCATTTGTAATATTTAGCAAACATACATGAATTTAAAAATGTGCATGTAGTGTACCTGTATGGATGATATTATTTTGTATAGATAGGAACAAATTGCACTTTGTTCGGCAAGAGCTGAAAGTTGACGATGGGTGATAATATGGTGTCGGCGGCAACAAACGCTGTTCACAGTGCTCAACTAAAGCTTATAAACAATGTCAACGACAGACAAGGTGTAGGCAAGGCACAAGGATGTTGATTAGACTCTTCTCACGGATTGTTTGTTGTCTGCACGGCAGTTGTCTGTGTTCGGGGCGCAGACTGGAGCAAACTGGAAGTGTGCTATTTGGATCTCAAAATGCTCTAAGCCTAAGACGCAATATTTTTATGGTGTAAATAGGCCTGGGATGATGTGGAATGATTTAATTATCGTATCAACAGGTAAAATTTAAGCTAAACTATATATAAGTTAATAACGGAAAAATTGAGGCGGGTCCGGATTCTACACTCATAAGTACCCCTAAATTTTTTTTAGACGTTTTTGTATGCATCTGTTGGGCACATGCGGCAAAATGTATGCGGCATTCCTGCATACAACACATCATTGAGACATTTCCGCACTCCAAGGAATCCCTGTCTGTTATCAGCGACCAAACTATGTTCGTGCATTATGTAACTAGTGGTAATTAATTGGATGATGACAACAAGTGAATTATTTTGTCTTTACAACAGCAAAACAGCGGAAAATTATGCATTATTTCTTGTGCAAGATGTTTCACCACACAATAGACCACACATCTACTTCTGAGAAAATGTCTGAAGTCAGACTTGAAGAGTTTCTGTGTAATGAGTGTATAGTGCCACATTTCCGTGACTTGTGTGTGTGCCATATTAGAGGAACCCACCTCAATTTTAAATGGCACATCCCAGTATAACAGTCAAACACTATTATATAGTAATTATTGCATGGCACAGATGTTTCAAAATTGATGTCTAGTGGCAAAAGAATTTGGATGATGTCATATAATGATATATAAATGTAAGTTGTGATATACTGTATATGATCTTTATTAACTTGAAAAGTCAGTATGAGTGGAAATGTTGACTTGTAAAATTTTGTTTCAGTGGGCACAAGTGTTCCCTACAGAACAGTTGACTGAAACCAAATCTGCACTATTTGTAAAGAAGTTACTGGCTATTTCTGTTTCCAACATCACCTACTTGAGAGCCATCTTCCCTGAACATGCATTTGGTGACCGAGCTCTTGAAGGTAATTTCTTCTTTAAAATGTATAATTGACAGAGTTTGTAGATCAGGATTTAATGCTAGTGAATATTTATAAGTCTGCAAGATGTGGAGGTATGAGCAAAAGTGTGTACAAATTGTAAGTACACAAACTTAAAAACATGGACAGTGGCTTAGAATTGTGAAACTATACCTCACTCCTGAAGGCCTCAACGGTTGGGACCACCAACTTAGCGTTGACGGGTATCAGCTAATTATGGATCCTATCCATCAAGATTGAGGAGGGTACAGATTTTTCTTCTTGACAGAGTTCTAACAAAATAACAGTAGCTGTTGTCTACATGGAGCATACTCAAGCAGTAACATTTCTAAATGAAACACATGCACACAATGAGGCAATTACACGCAAGCACACATGCATGCACACACACACATACACACACACACATTTGTGATATAGTTAGTGTATGTTGATTGTAGTGCTCTTTAGATTATGCTAGACTGCTTTCAACATTTTTAATATACAAACATGGTTGTAACTAGGTATTCCAAAGTGGGTATGATCTGAGGTGAAAATGGCTGCAGAAGACCAGTTTTGTGTCATGTTCCACAGTCGCTATCAAATCAACGAAATCATTCACAATAATAAAACTTACTCCTATTGATAATTGTATAATTTCTCTGTTGTTCAGTGATCATTACATGTTATAAGTCTGCTTAGTTATTTTTCAATGTTTTTTTAAAGTGACACGGGTCAGTTGTCACGGGAAGCCATGTTTCGCTTTTGTGATGTTGACATTTTTATAGCACCTCGCTTCAGGGCGTGACGGAAGACAGCACGGCCCAGGATGGATTTAATATTAAACAGAGGTTAAAGGGGAGACAGTCGGCTATCCGTACATGTAAGGCTCTTTCCAAAACAATATCGAAAATGGTGTCAAATTTATATTTTAAAAGTTTCCTTAACTTTTTGACATGAACAATAACTTTTTACTCCATCAGCCATATATATTGAAATAGGCTAACATCTCTTCTTTTTGGAAAACATGGTTTCATTTGCATACACGTATAGCTGCTGCCCTGCACTAGCCGGTCAAAGAGACCCCCTGTAATACTTGTCCGCTACTTTGAAAAAATGGCAGCCGATGTTTGCAGAGGTGAAAGTTTGCGAGGTAATCGGGTATCATCTTCATCGAAGAAGGCAAGAATTAATGGATACTTCTGTCCAGAAAGGTAGGTTATTATGTATTTTCTCTGACCTCGATTTGCCGGTTTGTTTACATTCGGCCACCCGACTTGCCCGCAGACATGGTGAGCATGGCACACGGAGGCTGAGCACAGCTTTGGCATCCATGCATTATACTGTCACTCCTACTCTGTTATCACTACGATTTCACTGCATTTCTGCCAGAATGATATTACTGAGAATATGTAAACAAATACATGTATAGATACAGACTTTGTTTTGCATATTGCGATGAACACACTTTTTTTCATGCATAATTCACCATCTTCACCCTTTTTGAACTTACCAAAATAATACATACCCGGTATTTGTTTTAATATGAAGTTAAACTTAACTTTGTTTATACACCAACTAAATATTTGTTTGATTGTACAGGGATATATGTTATGTGTTGTAGAATTACAGGATCATCTGCACAAGCCCAAGCATAGCTTCCTCTTCAAAGGATAGCAGCTGGCCAGCCCTTCCTAAAATGGCAACCAATATTGCCACCGCATTAGTAGTCTATAATGGTTAATATTATGTTATTCATTAATAAATGATTAATGTACATCCCTACTGTATGTGTGTTCTAGTTGTTACATGTAAATAACAGTTTGGTAACAAGAAGACTGTTCTACACACTGTTTCACCTGGGTGAATGAAACATTAGTGTATTTACAATTTGTTGTCCTTTACAGCCTATGAAAGTCAACATTATGCTTACGTTATGAAGTTAATGAATGGATTAGATGCAATGATGAAACTTCTACAATTCCATAGGTAAAAAAATTATTACTGTAGCTCAATTAGATAAAAAGTTACAAACCTTCTAAAAAGTGTTGACACATTTTGTCCCTTAGCGCAAATTAATTAAGGAAATTAGTATTTTCAAGTTCAAAATATTAATTAAATATCACTGTTCCAAATTAAAAGCTCTGTCTAGTGGCACTATTTTTTAAATAGCTTTAGTAAATTTTAAAAATCACTATTTTATGATATTGTTTCTGTGAACTATGAGATTTGACCTATCCAATCAACTGATTGCCTGTCACAATAAAAATTATGTGTGTGACCTCCGAACTTTGCCTTGTCAACAGTGTTAACATAACTAGTAATATATATGTGCACTACATTACTACGATGGCATGATTGCTGCTAGATCAATCTTTTCTGCATACAGTTCTCACTTAAGCAACTTTCCGTTATGTTTTTGTCAACATTTCAGGCCAGAATATTTACAAAATACATGACTATTCGAACGCGCCACATATTTTGTATCCATCTTGATTGGTCGGACCTTGTTGCTAGGCAATAGATCACATGCTGGACAGGTCAATTATGTGTTTTTGTAACCATTAAGTGTTACAAGAATTTTATAAAATCTGCCTCTAGATCTAAACCTGAAGATTTTGAAAGATGACTCATCTTGTCCCGGAGCTTGTCAAGTCATCAAGTGGGTGAAGGGATGTTTTGATGCTCTTGACAATAAATATGTAAGTAGAAATGCAATGTGAGTGTTCTATACTGTAGGTTAACACCCAGACAGGGCAGGTATAGATAGGAATATTTTTTTATTTGTGCAGATTGTAATTTTGTGTGTCCATAGTATGGAACGGATCATACTGAGTAAAACTATATTGAACTTTTTTGGCCAGACTTCCCGTTTCCATGGAAACAAACAAAATGGCTGCCATTTTGAGCCAATATTAGCAAATAAAAAAAAACTGCTTTTCCTTTTTGAGCACATGTAATTATAATTCTTGCAAATCAATGTTCTGTATACATTCTGTTGTGAAATGACCAGAGCATTTTTCCATGTTTTATTTTTTTAATGTTTTTTTTGTAAAGTGCAAAAAAACTGTTTTTTGGCAACAAATATGCCTATATATCTTTCACACTGTTGATGATTTTTAAGAAGTGAGAATATTTCACACGTCATAGTCTGCTGAATGCAACACTGAAAACGTTATTTGCATAGTGTTATTACTCTCAGAGATATCCTGTTTCCAAATGCAGAAATTTAGGAAATTTTGTTGTTGAGAAAATGGCTGTCAAAGATTGCATAATGGATTTGATTACTTGATGCATGTTCCATGTCTCATTCAGAGGTTTTTAATTGTTCTAGAAGTGAACTTTATTGATAGTATGCATACAAAGGTATCACAATCTGGCAGAAAACCATTTTTAGTATTTTGTCAAAAAACACCATTTCGCCTGGGGTGTCTGGCCTTTTTGTTTAGCATATTAGTGTATACAAATTAATGATCTCTGGTGTAACTTGGTTTTTGACATATTAAAATTGTGGTCCCATCAAATGGCATATCAATTCAAAATGGAATTAGTAACTCACCTTGCTGTTCCACTTCTGTCTAACAAATGTCCTAAAGTGAAAAACATTACTATTTTATTGGCATTTTTGGTCAGAAATGAAACACACTTTGGGCTTTTGTACAGAAGAAATTTTAGTAGGATGGATGAAAGGAAGATAATACTGATATGTAAAATTTTTGTATGCGTGTAATAAATAATTGTGTGCTTGTTTTGCAGCTGAAAATGCTGATGATTGGGGTAAGTTAGTTTTCTTCTGATTGACATGGGTTTAATAAAATTGCATTGTTTCTTGCATAATTAAAAAAATGTAATACGCATTTTTTAATGACTATAATAGTTATTTTATTTTAATGTTGGCTTTTACCAGTCCTGAAGTGTTTCCTAGATTCCGTTATTCAGCGTTTTATGTTGTAGATCTACGCCAATCCTGATGATCCTGATGTAAGTATAATGATTAACCTTACCAGAACCATTGTCAGTTGTCATACCAATTCTGATTCTGAATCTATTTTTCGTTTTTTATTTTGTAATTAAACACATTGCAGTTGTATTCTACCAGTTGAGAGAATCTTGGTTTACATCCTCTTGCTGCCATATCAAAACCTGAGCAGTTTAATTCATACCACTTTGCTTCAGTTCAGTTCACTCAGCTGTTGAAGTGGTGTTCAAATGAATATGTCTGTCAGGGGGTAAAGTGTCAAGTGTATTGAGCAGTGCTAAGGACTGATACTGCATTATATAAGATCTTACCTTTACTTACGTTATATTGCAAGGAACTTTGAGAGATATGAACTTTGGTAATGGATCTCATCATTATACAGTATACAGTTGCGCCTCGTTATAACGCGCCCCGTTATAGCGCGGATTCGGTTATAACGCGGTCGGTCGTGGACCCCGAATTTCTGCTGCCAGGGGGGAAATGGGCGCTATGGCAAACTATATTAACACGGTAATAACTCAATTGTTTTGTGTGAAGTTATCCCCTTCTTTGTTCACGACGTGTATATTGAACGACTAGTTGGCGGACAATACATTTAACATTGACGTACAACTGCAATGAATCAAGTGAGGCACGTTACTTTGTTCAGGGATGAGAAATTTCCAGTTTTTGCCGGAATTTCGGTTTTGATACTGCTCCAAAATCATTTTTGTGAATCGTGTAAATCCGGGGAGAAAAAAATTAATGTTGGGGGGTGTAGGGCATATAAAATCCTGGACAATTCACTGACGATCTATCTGCGGATTGAGTTAACCATCTATCCACCGGGTGTCGCCACGTGTTAATGACGCTGCCTGGCGATTAGAGACAGAACCGACCCAACCGAACCCGTGAATTTGTGAACTAAAACCCTTAGTTCTGTTGGCTGTTCGCTTCAGCTCAGGAAACGACGATGTATTTTGTGGAGATGTCGATCATTTTCGAACATAATGGCTAATCGACGATTTGTACGGCAAGACAAATGTTGCGTGAAGGACATTGACAAAAGTGTCAAGAATAAGTGGAATTGGGCATGGCTGGAGAGATCGGCTGGAGACACTATGTTGGATATATTCATCAGTAAATTATCAGTACCAGGGAAAGCCTACTGTTTATGGTGCGAGGCCGATGTCAACTATGCGGATTGGATCCTATAGGCTACAGTCAGAGGGGAACCGAAGGCATTGAAGTACACACGCTGGCACTGCCCACGCTGGTCACCAATGTTCTATTAGAACCTGAACAGAGGGCGTATCACATGGAAGTTCACCGATTCCATGTAGACAACACACCTCCACAAGCACCCACAAGTTCCAGATTGGACTCGTGGTGGGCTACCATATTCTCTACTGGCAAGTTCCCAGCCTTGTCAAAGCTGGTGGCTGCAATGGTGAGCTGCTTTCATGGTCCTCAAATGGAAGGGTGTTTTTTAGTCACATGTCTAGCATCATGAATACTGCCAGAAAGAATGCTAGTACATTCAACACTATCCAGACAGCAAAGTACTCACTCATGGCAAACAACAAGACTGCTATACTACAGGACTTCCACAAACAGGACTGGTCGCCTCGTTCACAACACGAGGGGTGCACACAAAATGTTCTACATCCATCTTGCCAAGGAAGGAAAGATGGAGGAGAATAAAACTGAGCTGAACATGTCAAAGACGAAGGCATCCACCAAGTACAAAGCTAAGGAAGCAGTTGAGCTGGCAACGAAGAAAGCTAGAATGGCCCATCAACAGGTTGTTTTGACAAAGCTGGCCAAGGAGAAAGCTGCCCGTCAGCCAACTCGGGTTCAGTCCAGAAAATATAATTAGCAAGTGAGTTAGTACTATGACAATGTGTGCGTGAGTCCGCGTGCTTTTTTTGCTATTGGAAATGTTAAGATTTTCTATTTTACATTGCTCAAAATACACCATATGTCATCTACAATTAAAACATATCTCTGAGGAGTCCCCCCTCCCCCTCATTAGATGAGACATTCCTCTTGGGCTGAAATGTGGGCCACAGCAAAATTTCCAGTTTTTTCTCTGAATGTCACTCTCATCCCTGTATGTTGCCGTTGTTTATTCTGCACTGCCAATGCTATCAAAGGTATAAGTTTCTTTGACTATAATTATGGTCAATTTTAACTTTAGTAAAGGTAAATGTGGAGCAAGGTATTGTTTGTTTTGTGCCAACTTCAAACGAATCGTTTCCAATCTGCTAGTCATGCTCATGGCTTCCGCGGATCGCGAGTTCGCCTGGTTTCGGTGCCTGGCAGCTTGTAACGTGCAACTGAAATTCACAAATACTCCTTGCTTAAGAATGGGTTAAATACGTTTTAGTAGGCAAGATCAGTAAGCTAACATTGCGTAACAAATGGTAGCTTTTAGCTGCGATTAACGCAAAGCTACTGCCTGTACTGGTGCACCAAAATATTAATTCGTCAACCGCATATGGATTGGTGAATATTGTTCGGCACGGTAAATGGTATAAATTGGTATTTTGATATTGATTGAAAGATGAAGTTAAGCCAATTATGAGCGTACTGATAGCTTTAAATCCTTAATCAACTCTAACACAGCGTTTGTCAAATCATTTGCATATTCGGCTGCTGAGTGCCAGGTCATTATTTTAGTTTTTATGTCGGCGGTACCATATTATCGTTCAGTTGACCGTGGCTTGTTGGTCCGTTGTTTATTTAAAACGGTACACACTTCATGAATTTTATTCAGTTCAACAGTGTCCAATGTGTATGACATTTAAACAGAATACACATTGACGTTGGCTGGCAGTTTAATAAGCTTCATAAACTGTGTATAGACTGCGCGACGTGCACACTTTGGCTTCGATGGCGTTCTTCGTGCAGCAGCGGTGTCGGTCGTCGTCGTAGCGCCCCTGATGGCAGATATGGGAACGCGCCACGTTTATAATGCGCCCCGTTTATAACGTGGATTCATTTCATGGACCCCGACTACCATGTTATAACGAGGCGCGACTGTATATGGTAAAGATAATCGCTTTGTTTAATTGTACATGTAATTAGTTACAGTAAGTTATTATTTGAGTTGATTTGAATAACATTGGTTACATTTCAGACTGTCATTGAATCTTACACATTCAAGTTTTCATACACTGAAGAAGGTGGCATAGACATATACAGGTATAATATAAGCATCATGAGAGGTCTAATTTTGTTAGTTCTCAAAGTACCATCAATCATGCAACTAACATATACGTTTCCTTGAATTGTGTTGCTGGTTGCAACCATTTAATAACCGTCTTTTTAAAATGTGGCAAATTCTCAAGAATTTCTTTGTGGTTGAATTGTCATAACATAAAATACATAACAAATATATCTTAACATATGTTATACCTCTAAAGAATCTGTGAATCTGTCTACACATATTTGGAACAATTTTGCGGTCTTAGCAATTGTATCTTCATGTTATCAACTATCATAAATAGCTGTTTATTTTCATACAGAAACAACAAGAAAATCTCAAGTGCATATTCCACATCAGAAACCAAGAAGGCGACCATGCGACTCCTGCGTACTATAGTGGTATTGACGCAGTCACTACAGTCCCTGCCAGACGATGTCATGATGACAATGAAACTGCTATATTATGATGATGGTAGGTGGGTTATTCTACCTGAATCGTGTCAAAACGAGATGCCTGTAACAAAAAATAAACACAGATTTATTCTCATAAAGATTCCATTTATTTTCAGTTATTGTAGATTCCATATAGCAGTGCACAGGATAGCTGAGCTTCTGAGCGAAATAATACAGCTCTATGATCCCACATTTCAGCTACCCCTCACTGCAAAATGTCCACTAAGTTACTGACACTCACTTGTTAAATATCCTGGTATAGTATGACTATTGTAAGTCAACAATCGTTGCACACTCCCTACTACTGTCCTTATGACCATTGGCCAGAACAAAATAAATCCTTCCAGATATTATCATAACCTGCTCAAATTACACTGAGATACACATTTTCTAACGTGTCAGCTGAACCAGATATTATCGCAAAGTGAACATTCTTAGTAATGTACTATTACAAATATCCACGTTACAACATACATGCAACTAAATATGCTAACAAAATGGCCAATCACATCTTACTGTTTGTACACAAATTTAATTTGCATTGGTAGCTTAGTTGAATGCTGAGTAACTTCGGTGACTGCACGGTAACCTAGGTGACTATTTAATTGCTTCAACCTGTTTGCCTTGAATGACAGGTTTTCTGTGTGTTTGTACTGACAAGTGCTTCTGTCAGATGCTGTGGGAATGTCAACCCAGTATGGTCTCATTCTGCAAAACAGACTGAAAGACAGTTTTCCTTTGTACTCTGACAAGAATCTCTTGTGGAGATTTTGCATACTGTCTGTAAGAAATCGCTTTTGCTTATTCACTTTGCAAAAGGTCTTTGTTTCTTTCTTCCCAGTTGTATTTCTGCTTATGTCATCTCTGACGTTGAACTTCTTCACTTCTTTCTTGCAGTGCTTATTTCAGCCGTCTTTGAAGCGGCACGCTGCTTGTTGGGGAGACTTGACAGGCCATGGTGATTCATGGAAGCAGTCCATCTTCTAGAGAAACTAATGGAGGACTAGGCAATTTTGTTGTACCTGCGATGTTATGCATTACAACATGAGCAACAACATGCCTATCTTTCTCTCTGACAGTTGATGAACATTGTTTTTAATGACTGCATGGACAAGTGCATGGTGGTATTCTAGGGTTTTATGGGACTTGCTGGTGTTCAGTAGTTTTCTAGCTTTGTGCGTGGAATGTCGCTGTTGGAAGGTGTAGGTTTGTTCTTTAATCTGATGTATCTCGATCTTCTTGTACATATCAACCTTTTGCTTCTGTTGAATGGATTCCAGTCTCTGGGTGTCTCTGTAACAGGCAGCCCAATCCTTCTTGACAGTCTTCCGACCTCTCACTCATCTGAAAAAAATAGTTACAAAACATCATAAGCTAGTTGTAGGTGGATTATATTATTTGTGTTTTTATTTTATCGAATTGGTTGTTGTGTACATCGTGTCTTTAGTTTTATTGTTTCCCATTCCCTTGTAAAATTCATCAGATTGCGGTGGTCATTACCTAGACTGGACTACAGGCTGAGGCATTCCTTCTACTGGAGATGTAGGGGGGTTAGCAGTTGTTTTTCCTTGTTTCTCAACCTCGAGGCCCTTTTATTGTGTTGCTCTCTGAGAACTTTCAGATATGGGCCACTTGCAATGTTAAACCCATCGCTCTCTCCCTTTCCGAAGGTATTCCTCCCTCTTTTGCAGATTATGATCTCTTCTTTGGCGATACTGCCGGTGCTTTTCAGCACTGCTCAGAGCCATACTCTGAAAATATAGATGACAATATAATACAATGTTTATATGTGGGTTAACAATGTGTAACATTAGACGTATGGAGCATTGCAGAAAAACAGTCAACTAAGTTACCATATGTCCCTTACGTTACCCCCACGATGGTAACTTAGGGGATGGTAACTTAATTTAAAAAGTGCACTCTGGACTATTAACCATTTCAGTACTCCAGCCCTGACCAGTTGTGACCACTGAATACTGCATTCCCAGTGAATATGCAAGACAATGGACTACCTCACTTCAAGTCAAGATTTGAGCAACAAAAATGCATTTTATAAATAGGAATGTTATTTAAATTAGAAACTTTCATTTTTCATATCCAAGAATCATGTTAAATTACCTGGTAGAGGCTTTCGTTGACGTGTCACGCTGACTTCATCAGTACCTATGACGCTGAATGACGTCATCGTACACGTGAGGCAGTTCGTAATTGCCCTCGTCTCTGTTGATGGGTGTTTTGGTTTTTCTGATCCAGATGGCTTCTTTGATATGCCGAATCCTTCTGTTGGGTTCTTTGTCTATAATTTTCACTCCCTTCCAGTCTATGATATGGTTTTCAGTTGTCGTATGGTCTGTAAGGGCGGATTTATTGATGGTAGACATCAATCTTTTTTTTCCCGCTCGTGTATTTCTCATTTTTTGTGTTGTCTACGTCCTTTCTGTGTTCCTCCAGTCTTGTTTTGAGTAGTCTTCCTGTCTCCCCAATGTACTCGGCACCACAATTCTTGCACAGTATTTGGTACACCAGTTCGCCCTGTTCTTCTAGCTGTACTTTGTCCTTGGGATGTACCAACAGGTGTACGATGACGCCATTCAGCGTCATAGGTACTGATGAAGTCGGCGTGACACGTCAACGAAAGCCTCTACCAGGTAATTTAACATGATTCTTGGATATGAAAAATGAAAGTTTCTAATTTGAAAACAAACTATCCTGAAGAATGTTCAGTAATCTTAGGAATGTTATATATTTTCTGAAAGATGGCTGCCAAGATTTCAACGATTTTGCAGTTGTTGAACACAGTTGTGTACTAAGATCGCCGACCATCTACCAAATATTTTTCGCTAATACTCAAATAATCTATCTAAAACATACAGTGGTAAATCGCTAGTTGAAGTTATGCCGTCTGCCATTGTGACCACCACCGATTTTGATAATCCATCATTAAAAATGGCGAAAATCTCTGTAAACTATTATTGAGCGATAATAAACGATGACCACTGCTGAATAGCTAATTTATTCGCTTTGATAACCATATAACAGTGGCTCCATGTAGTGGATAATTATGAGTCAAAATGATTTGAATAGCAGACATCAATACCGAATAACCGGCCTGTCGTACTGAAATGGTTATGGCATCATGGTACTCATATTGCCACTTGTGACACTGCTTCTCACACCAAGACTGCAAGCGTAATCTATTAGATTTACAACTTTCTGTAAAATGTCAAATACTTCCTCACAATCTTGGTAACTTAGATGACACGTAATTAAGGAACGTACCTTGACATGGAGACATATTAAATCAAAATATTTTGTTCTCGTTGTGTAGACCCCTTTTCCGGAATTTCCCGCCAAGAGCAAGGCTTGCTGAGTTGCCCTCTGACAAAAGGTGGATTAAAATTAATGAGAATAGAAACCACCCAGGTGACTGGTGACTTAGTTGACATGTTAGCTGGGGGCAACATTTGTAGGCACTGATGAACTATCCCGGTCTGCGTAATAAGTAAAATTAAACTAAAATTCAACATGTTTATTATGTTTGTACTATTACACACCAAGATGCTTTTTTTAAAAATAACACGTTACATTTCCACACCAACAACTTCTTTTCTGAAAAGGCATTTGGGGACATGTCAAATGTGCCTAGCATGCATCGGGCTCTCATGTTTCAATATTGGTTTAAGCATATCATTATGATTTTGTTGTCATCGAACATTTCCCCAAATTGTAATAGAATAATGTATTGTAAAGAAGAACCAAAATTTCAAAATTCTTATATCTTAATGTGCACTAAATAAACCAGGTACACAACAAACACGATTCACGTAGAATGAGCCAGGTATACTTTCTGGTACACAAAGATTCTAAATGCTAGTTTAATACCACACTAGTGTCCTAAATGTATTGATCGAATGCTCAAAGTGGTTTTCTGTTAGAGGTAACTAGAAATGTGCATCCCAGTCAAATGGTTGAATTCTTGATAAAATAAAATGTTAACTTCCAATAAGATAATGAAGCCTTGTCAACTTGCAATCTAGAGCTTATAGGTTTGAGTAATAGTCTTGCTAAAAAGTGTTTATTGTCAGTTGTGTTGGTTCACTGGGCCGAATTCGGCCCGCGTGATCAGTGCAAAACTGCTCCAGGACGAATTTTGGCCCCATTCGGTATCACTCTTTAAAAATTTTTTTTTTTCTCCATCACTAGCAACTGTCGGGGAAACGCGAGGTATCTTTCAAAAGCTGAATGATTCTCCTTCCTGTGGCATTTTTATCAATGAGTTTTATCACGTCATGATTCAGTAATAGCTAATTATAACCAAACTTTCAAATGTCGTAGTAATAGATGCCTAAATATGGCCAATTTTACTACGCTCTGCATCATGAAATTGCATTCCCATTCATATGGTCTATACCGGGAAATGGAGGTAGCGATGGAAAGCCAAATGATTGGTCTATCCAAAGAAATTTAGGTTGATGGTCAGCCAATCAGCGCATGCCACTCAAAAGTCTTCTTGTTGACATTATTCTATTACAATGAAAGTTGGCTTAGTCCGCCATTTTCTTTTGTCTCGCTTCAATGATATAAGTTGAATTATTTCTGAAATATATCTGAAAAATTCATAACAGTATTCGTGGATCAAGTTGTTAAACTAGTTCTGACAATTACACAGATTTGGGGGCTGTTTTGAAGTGGATATTAAATTATGCAAGTAGCTGGTGAATAACGTAACCGGATATCTTGCACCTGGGCCGATTTGGCCGGCCTGCCAGGTCCGCCAGTGAAGGATACGATGCATTCAGAGTTCAAACACAACTTATTCTATAACCTGATGGCATATATATGTGTCCTTAAGAACTGTAGGTATTACTTATTTTATTGATATATGTAAGGAAATTGATACGTCATGTTATCGGACAAGTGCACCATGGCATGCAACAGTACTGGGTCTAGGCCGTACGCCTATTGCGGTATTGGTTGTATTTGAACATTCTGCAAAAAATATATAATAAAATGAAAACTTCTGAATATATTTGAGTCTAGTTTTACATTATCACACATCTGAAATGTAAAGCTACATTTGTTGCACTGCATAAGTGGACATACAACCCTTACCCTCGTTCTGACATTCATGAAAAACAGTCAAAATTTAACCTAAAAATTCATATAAAAATCTCAGTATATTTGATTAATGTTTTCTATACTTATTAGCTTATATATATATATATAGCTACATATCTCTAATTGGATATAGACACATACCACTCAGTAATTAGCTAGTAGTAGGGTGAAAAAATAATTTTTGTTGCATTTACTTTGGATAAAATTTAAACAGCTATATTTTCATGATTATTTGATGTTATGCAAATATTATCACTGCATTGGTAAGGGTCTTTTTGCCAACAAACTGATAGCTCAATCACATTTATGCGATAAGTATTAGCGAAGTTGTGATTTTTTAAAAGCACCCCTACAAATAGCTCAAAATTGTGTACACTGGAAGTTTACTGTTGGTCACCTGTAGGGTTAATATATTATCTGCTAATAGTAATATCAAGCAACATTGTACACATTCAGATTGCTATTGCTGAGTTTGGCACATGTGCGAGTTGAGTCTGTTTATTTCCAGTCACTCCACCAGATTATGAACCACCTGGTTTCCAAGCTGCAGAAACAGATAACTTCAAATTTGAAGATGAGCCGATGGGCATAAAAGTTGGGGAAGTTGCAACAGTGAGTTATCTTACTATTACCGTGTACAGCAAAACAATACCTCACATAATGATCTCGATAAACCATGTACAATTGACCATTCTGGAAACCCAATAACAATCCGAAATGGCAGTCCTAAATGACCAAAATTGCCTCTGCAAAATGTTATCTGTAGAGTAAAATCATATTTGTGTATTCATTATTTTAGACATCACAATTTAATTGTAAGTGTTATCAAATTGTTGTTTTCGTATTCATGTATTAACTTTGTGGATGTTCTTGCTTTTCATATTATGAACTTCATTTGGTGAACAGCCATTTCACATGTGAGTTATCTTTCCTTCACTGTATGACATTGCATCATTCAAAATAGAAGCATTAGGTAGTTTCTATGTTGTATTGGAATTTATGTTGATAGATATATATATGTACATACCATCCACATATTGTGCTAAATAACAGCCAGTAACAGGACTAGAGAATAACTGATTGTATTTAGCTACATATCTAAATAATCTGAGACACGCCACAATTTGTATATTCACTAATGGTATATGAATATAAAAAGTTTTTCTGTTTGTCATCACAAATGGCAACTACTACGGTCTTGAGTTACTTGAGACACACATCCAAATGTTATCATAAAATGCAGTGAATGTGTTTTGACATTTTTGTGTTACTTTTCTGTAAGTTGATTCCATGTGCATTAGTAGACGCGTATTAATGTTCTGTAACTTAAAAAAGAAATTATACAGAATAGTGTTATAATGCCATGTGATAACTGCATAACCTAATTTTATATAGGGTGAAGCTGCAAATCAAAACAGATGGAAGACAGTTCCAGGCACAAGAAGACGAGCCACAAACAAATGTGGATGGGCAGCAAATCTCGGATGAAGGCTTAGACAATGACGAAGAGACCATGGACGTGACAGAGGTACCTGTTTCTATGCATCACCAAAAACCTACCATAATATAAATTAAAACCCCTAAAGATAGAAGTTGATTGTTTTCAGATGTACGAGAGACAGAGAAAGGGCGAGGGGTGATCAACAGCAATGAGAGAGAAATGATAGAGCAACAAGAGAGCAACAAAAGATCAAGTGATAAGAAAAGCATAGAATTTATGCTCTGTGGCATATTTTATCAATTTCTGCGAAACACCAATGCAAAGTAAATTTACACTAGAACGTACGACACCATTTTGCCCATGTGTATCAACTGGCGATTAAAATTATTAGCAAAGTTGCAGATTTTATGCATGCAAAACAAGAAAACATTACAATGTACACTTATTACAAGTGTACTAATGAATTGATTTTAGTATATGTTATTTGGATTTCAGGACTGGCATGAGAGCATTGCTAATGCTTGTGTTAGCTCTGACACACTGAATCATCAGGCTGGAGGGAAACAAGTAATCATTGAGCCAACCGAAGCAGATTCTGCTCCGTCTCAAACTCCAGCTAAACCAGGTACTTGTTTTTATGTTACCAGCATGCTACGATTAAGGTGTCAGTATAAACAGTTTCTTGTTCCAGCATACAGACTTGCAGTAAGGACATTATTGAACATGTGTTAGTCACCAGAGGGAAGCACTTGCGTGGTTACATGCTGATTGGCTGCTGATTGAAACAAACAGCAAATTTAAGTATGCACATGCATGCACCGCTGTTTGTGATATCATGCTTAGATTATTCCAGTTTTCTGTGACTCGATCTTAGCTTGGGTCCTTCACCATTTAGTTCAATTGGTGATTCATTGATAAGCTTCACACTCCTGTTCACCCCAGTAATTATCCACCAACACTATTGTTTATTTTAGTGTTAATATGTTGCAAATTGTGTATATTGGAATTGTGTGTTCTTGGGTTGTTGTTTGGAATAAATTGCATGCACTCGGTTATGATAGTATTATTAGAAAACTACATGATGTAAATGACTGCTACAGGATGTGATGACCAGGCCGTCAGCCAACTTGGCAGCTCTCAGAGGTCCAATGTGGACGAGGGTTGGGAGGAGGACCTTGGGGTGAGATGTGGCTGTGGCTGCAATGAGGTAGGTCCACTGAGGAATAGGGTACATTGAGTGGCAGACCATGTGAAGATGTGGGAAATGTTTAACTCGGAGCGATTACTGGAAATTTGTCTTAATTGACCCAAAAGTACATGGGTCTAGAACAGATGAAATTCAAAAGGTTTTGAACCAGTGCTTCAGCATATTTAACTGCTATTCTATAACCATATCCGACACACCATTTCAGACTGTGGTCACATATAATTCACACTAGATAGGTTTTAACTTGTGGCCAATATAAAATATGCATACTGACAACATGTAACATACCATAGATATACCTTGTATCAGCCCTTTATAAACACCTTTTGAATGAAATTCAAACAGCATTTATGTGGGCAACAAAACCAATGCTTCTATTCTGGAATATACGGTAAGCTTAAAAAATTATGAGGCTGACGGAAACATGAGATTGGCTCTCCAATCCCAGTCTCTGTGGGGTGGGGGGAGCCATTCTGAAAATTAGTTATTACAGAATTGGCCTGATGTGGTTGGTTCCCCCACCTTTGCTGTCAGTTTTGTGCATTTGTTATGGAATGTATAACTAGGTATAGACATTGTATATTATTGTAGTTATGTAATCTAGTTATACATAAAGAGTTGGCTTACTATTAAGCTCTTATACAAACATACATCTGACTTGTGTTATCGGCAAACAAGCCACGTTTCCAAGTCACGGAGTCACAACTTTACTTGATAGTGTTGTCCCGCATAAAGATTATTATGTAAAGAAACCTGTTTTTGATATCAGGAAGCTATTACACCCTAACTTTCGGTTTACGGTTACAAATACAGTGTCTGTGTGTCCATATGGAACAGTGACATATCATTCAAGCATTGGTACCTCTGAAACGCATGCTAGATAAGGAATACCACAATTATAATATTTTTGTATACATTGGTTGGTCAGTTTTTAGGGTCTAATTGGTTTTTTAGTGCTAAAGTAGTGATTTAGAGGTAAGTAACTGTTAAAAAATGTTCTTTATATTGAAGTAGACATGTCAATTTCTCAAAATGTGAAGGAAACAAAATGTCAACAATTATTTCTGACTCATTTCAGACTAGGGTGTCTCCATTAATATAATTTGTTATTGCCTTTGTCACTGAAACTATTGTTACCTGGTGGTGTGGCAGCATTCCTGAAGATCGAAGAACACATTTCAAAGAAATTGACCTTGAGTGGATATAACAGTATTTGTATTATTCAGTTGGTGTCTTGGCTGCCTTCACCATACACACATTGACTGCTGATGTTCCTCCATATTTGTGCTTACACATAGATGGCATTTTCGTAATCTCAAGCACTTGCATGTTTATTTATTCCTATCATGCCCTGGAGTGGCATGTTAGATATCCACAAGATCTCACCAGTTCTTTATATCTTGGGCTCTGTAATTGTCTGTTAACCCCTTGAATAGTCTGTCTCATTTACAACCTGGTACTGCCTGCACCTCTTTGTTACATTTTCTTTTCATCTGCCAGGTGTGGTACGCCATGACATATATTAACCAATCCTACTTGTTCTTTGTTGTCTAGATTTAATTTATGCAGTTACTTGTTTTATTTAAATTACCTGTTCAGTATGTTTGTGTACAAACTTACTTTAGTTGTTTATATAAGTTATATATTTAACTTTAAGATTACAATTTGTTAAATTCCTCTTATTTAAACTTCATTTTGTATTATCATGCTATAAACATCGAGAAGTGTTTTCAAACCCGGGAAATTGTTGCATTATAAATAAATAATAAAAGAAATAATAATCTCTAAACTGCGACTGTTGTAGGATGACGGATTGATGATCCTTTGTGCCAACTGTAAGCATTGGCAGCATGGCATATGCTATCTCATCCTGACAGAAGACGAAGCACCAGAGAGACACATATGTGAAATATGTGGAAATGTAATAATAAATAAACTATTGATGATTTAAAACTTAGTCACTTATACAAGTTGATTTAGATAAAAAGTTGATCGTTTTTGTTGTACTAGTGGAGAATATGCGGTACCCAATAACAGAATAGAAATGCACTAATTGTATATGGCGATGTTGTCCTTACTGTCGTAATCATATCTAAAAATTGTTGTAAGAAGTAGTTGCATTGATTGAAGAAATGTGTTTTTTGATATTAAAGACAATATATTTTGCATAATTTGTTGCAGCCTGAGGATCCTAGCTTTCATGCGACCGACCCACATTTGTATCATCTCAAGGAAGTCGCTGTACAGGTATATTGTCATGTCTCCCTTTGTTCTGTCATGTTTATTGTGTTTTATGAACATTTAACTAAGTACAATGTTTCATATGCAAATTTTTTGTTTAATTAATTAATTTAATCAGCCGATATGAAAGGTGAAGTGATATCAGCCTCGACTTTATGAAGTATGTGTAATGATTACTTCGAGTAAATGTACATTTGCCATTTCTAATGATGTCAAACTGAAGGAATACTTATAAACAGGAGATACTAACCATGTATCATCCTACCAAGTTTGAACGTAATGTGAACAGTGGTTTTTATAATAAGAACAGTATGTTGCTTTTCAGGTGTCATAGATGCAATTTGTAAACTACTTTTAATCCAAGGGGCATTGCATTGAGTAACCATTCAGCCTCCTCAATGGGTTCATGAATGTGTGTAGTCTGTTCTTCAGAAGGGGTTCATTTAATTACCTGTCAGCCTTAAAATAGGGCAGGGCGTTTACATAAGATCAAAGAGCTTAAAAAGACTTGTTGTGTACTTGACAGTCAATTACTCATGTACATGTTGCAATTGAATAGGATAATTATTTCAGTCCTGTCAGTTAAGGGGACAAGGGCTGCAGCAAACTTTTTTCTTTACTTTTAATGATAGAGAACTGAAACATCTACACAGTGTCAGAAGGATTTTTAATTTTTTAACTTTTTTATATCCAATTTTTTTTTTTTTAACTAAACAATTTCCTATTATTTTGGTAGGATGCATTGAATGTGCAGGGAGGTAAAATGGAAACATGGGCAGATATACAGAATCCCTCCTGACATATTGTAATGCATGTCTTGAAGTATTTGTACTCCAAATTTGGAGTTGATATGTCTTACAGTTTTCTCTCGAGATCCGCGTGAAATTTATGTATTGAATAAAAACAGAATTCTGAGAAAACAGCAAAACAAACTTTTGTGTTTATCTTTTCAATTTTTTTACTATTCAGGTGGTTTTTTACTGTTCAAATGTGTATATATACACCTGTTCTGACTATTCATGTGTGGGAAATGCATCTTTTGGACTAAACATTCAACAATATGATGGTGTAGCAAACTCTTCTGTAAGAGTGGTTGCATGGCTCTGAAAAGAGCCGTTTGTTTTGTTGGCTCTGAAGATAGCCGTTTGTTTTCTTCTTGAGTCCCTAGAAGTAGAACTCTCCGGAGGCATAGGAAGGCCCACCCTCAGCCTGGGTAAGCGAATCCGTTGAAGACGTCGACGTTCATGGTTCTTCTTCTCTTGCGCATCAGCCTTTCTTCCTTTCGCAGCAAGCCTTTCTCGGTCCTTCGACAGTGTCAATTTCACTTGGGCTTCACCAGGCTGAAACCCAAGGGCAGCTGTTGTTTCTGTCACTGTCTTCTCCGTCCCCTGGTTGAATTCAATGACAGCGATGGCAGCGCCAGCCTCGACACGCAGTTTCCCAAGGAAGTCCGTCTTCAAACACTTCCGCCACACGACCGAATGCAGACTCTCATTTGGGTTCTGCGTCTTTACCCTGAGGCATCGACGGAGGAGGTTCTCATCACCAAGCCGCACGTAAACAGGCTTCACGAAGCGACCTACTTCACGTGACAGGGGTGTGCCAATGTTGTCTTTGTGTGGCCCTGGTCGTTCACCCTTTGCAACAGCGCGCCGATAGAAACACCAGCTAGAAACCCCAGCTGGGCAGCGATCGTGATGTGGGTCATTATCAGTCGACAGTGCATGGAGGAAGGTGGCAAACACTGCGTTCCTCATACCGTCCAGATCATCTCGGTGGCTTCGTATGGCATTGCCATAGTTCTTGGTCAGTTTTGTGATTGTAGCAGCCGTCAGCTTGCCGTAGCCCCTTCCACCTGCGACTTTTCTCAAGGCAATGCCAAGCCTCTTTGACACGTGGTTGACGCACTCTTCTTTGGTAACCTGGCAGTCGTCTCCATAGATATTCAGGGACACCAGGTGGCTGTATGTCTTCGCGTCGCCGTCTGACAGCACGGTGACGTAACGGAAGCTGTGTCTCTCTTCCGAGCGGCGCCACAGGATCTGCAAAGGCAGCATCCATACCACCTGCAGTGCCATCAAAGTTTTTGTTGCACTCATGGGCTGCCTTCCACGTTCGGTACTCATCAGTGTTTTTTTCCAGGTGGTCCCCACTGTGGTGCAGCCATGGCAGTATAAGCTCAGTACTGCATAGTCAATCACAAGGCCGGTGATCAAGTCGATGACACTGCCAATGCCGTAGTAGGACTGGTGTCCTCGAGTCATCCAGGTTGCATCGTACGAGGGACACCAGACAGGTCGGCATATGCTTCTCTCACGTAAACAGCACTGACATCGAGAAAAGTGGTCACTGTGTCCATCACTGCTGTGGCTATCTCTTTCTGGTGTCTCACATAGGTCTTCTAATGGATGCAGGGTGAATCCATCCACCAACAAATCCGATGTAGCCCCGAAAATCCAACACCACAGTCCGTAGTTCCTGCCACCAATCTCCTCGTTGTGGCAAATGGTGACTGACTGCCACGATTACCAATCCTGCCTGAAGAGAGTGTCTCACTGCAGACATGTCCACAAATGGTACACTCTGTGAGGAATGCTACGACAGGGCCCTTCCTTTTGTCGATGACAACAACTGTCAAAGCTCCCTGGCAAACCGGGCACGGAAGGTTCTCAATGAGTTTCTTCAACGAGGCCACTTGCACAAAGAGACAACTGTTGTCTGTCACGGGACGTTGAGGTTCGTCGACATCGGGCTCATCTGTCTGTGACGAGTATGCGATCGACGGTTCGCGAACAGAACGCTGATCGTCAGCTCCAGAACAAACGTCCATTTCGCCAGGTTCCACGACGTCACCTTCCACAGTGACCACGCTGCCACTCGGGGCCGGGCCGCTGCCGCTAGCCACGGCGCTATCACCGGCGATGTTGGTCGGTTTACTCTGTAGTTCTCGCGCAGATTTCATCTGTGCTAACCGAGCCCGCTTCTTCGATCCAAACTTTCTCGTCGTAGTCTGTTTTATGCAGCGATCCTTCGGCATCTTGACTAGAAATTGTGTACAAATAACTGACAAAATCACTGAGCTAAAACAACGGCTGCCATATTGTCTCACTTTGTTGCTATGTCGTAGCTTGCTGGAGAGGTCCGAAGGTTGACCATTGGCCATCAGAATCGAGAGAATGCGGATCTGCGGAGCATTGTGCCATATAAGGAAATTTCCGTATATAATCGGCTCGGTTTCTAATGCTAATTGGCTGCGTACTGATGAGTGTTTCTCACCGCGGATAAGCCTGTCTTGCAGCCGGGAGAAAGAGCTAAATTTTGATATCCAACATGGTAGCCTCCAGCAAGGCAAAGTACTGGTAACTAAGGAGTGAAACATGCCTAATTTCTGCATTTGTTCGCAAGACAAAGGAACTCTCATCAACACTGGTGATCAAATAAAGCATTTATTTCACATACAGACACATAAATATGAACATTTATGAATTATAAGTTGAAGTTACGATGTTTTATTAGTGAAATACGCTGAAAACGAAATGTCACCAAAAATCGAAAATCCCGCAGCGCGTGTCCCCTTAACCAGAATATCTGAGCTTCTTAGATTTGGCAAATTTAGCTGATTTCTTGAATTGTAAATGCACAAAATATATTACATTTGTTAACACCACATTTCATATCCCTTCTAAAAAACAATATAGTTTACTGTAATTTATGTTTGTAACATTCATCTGCATCACTTGCTGTCAAAAGCAGGTATGTTGGATAACAATATAACTTACACATACATTTTGGTTTATGAATAAGCGAGATTGTTTTGTGGAACGTGGTGCTCAGTGGAGAACCACTGGAGGATTGAACAATTTTGCGTCATAATCAAGCCTCAAGCTTGACATGTATGACAATGACAGAATTCTGAAACAGACGTATTTCCCTTATGTAAACAAAGAAAATATCTGGATGTCTCCCTTATTTACTTGTTATCTTGCTGTGATTGTTATGCAAGATTACATACTGATATCCACACCATTTACCATGTTGTACAGCAACATTACATCCTTTTGGATTTATTTTAGTCCTCAGACATCTTGCAGAAAGAAAAAAAAATACTGTACAGTTTATATGAATTCATCAAGTAAACACTAGTCAATATTGTGGTGTCAGTTTGAAATGTTAACAACCTTTAAAACATTATAATGTCATTTCAATAGTACATCAGTTGTAGTGTGGGGCATCTTAACATAGTGGTTCCAACCAGGAACTAATGCAGAATAATATTTTTTCCTGTCATGACAGCACCATACATCATGTGCGCTGAAATTTAGATATAATTCGGGTTGACACAATTCTTATCCGCTCCCGGTTGATATACAGTGTATATATATTTAGTGACCATATTAATAACAACACTATGTCACCAGTAGAATGACACTTATTGAATAAATCAATGTGTCAGCAACAAGAGCTTGCAACATAAGAAACAACCAAGCAGCTTCAAGTAGAAAAAAAATAGTTGTGTATTGGCCGACGACACTGGTGCAGTCTTCACTCGGTCCAAACCATTGTCTTCCTGGTGAACGGTGGTAGTTAACGTAATTTTCATTGGTTTTGATTCGAAAAATGCAAAACGTTATTTCGACATTCCTTCAATGGCGGCGAGGGCATGGCAAAGACAAAAATGCTACATTGCTGTTTCAGTTGATAGTGTCATATGCTTTCAATTAACCGGACCCCTCTAGGGAAATAACGAAGCACGTGCGTTCAGTATGTTGGGCGCCAAAAACCTGAATGCTCCCGATTATTCGTATTTGCATAAGGAGAATAATGGGCCAGCACACGAATGCTAAATAAGGAAATCGTCCGTAAACTCGGCTAAAACTATGCTGTCATAATTTGACCGAATCAAATGTTACAAAACAGTTTTAGTGGGCGAAGCTAACGCAGTGTTAACAAGGTGTAAACTACGGTTCGTGATTTGTGTATTGGCAATTCAAACGCCGGAATCTTTCGCTCAATAGTGCTGACACACAAGTCTTTGTAGTGCCACTTTTTGACTAACAGCAGTAATTAACACTGTATCTGCTCTGTTGCATTAAAACAGTATCCATTTGAATATTGTGACAAACAATACACATGCCACGGGTGCATAGAGTGTTTCCAGGAACTGCCCAGTGAAGGCTGTGCCAATGTCAGAAAGGCTCTGTGTGTGCAGTGCCTGTCACACAGCCATAAAGGGCTAGTTTGAGACAATACATAGTTGATGGGTTTGTATCCGTCAGTCAAAAATCTTACCACTCCCAGCTGACTCAGCCCGTCCAAATGACGCGATGACGGATCTCTGAATTAGTCTATGCAGACCTGCCTACCATTCCGTATTGTCCGGAATCATTCCGGAAAGTCACCTCAAATTACGGTATTACGGCGAGGGATGAAAATATTACGGACTGTCACCATGTTCGCCAATCACTCAAATTTAGCTTCCACTATATTCAACAGGTTGCAGCATATGTATGCAGCATGTTGTGACATGGTTTTTCATTCGCTGAATCTGGTCGTAATCTAACCAATAGGAAACAGCGTTATGACAAATTCGCATTTCCGCGATCAAACAAAACAGTCACGCGGCACGAAACGATGGCTGACAGCGAAACGACGCCACCGCCAACAAAAAAGAAACGTGTAATGCAAAAATTTTGTGAGTGTTGTACTTGTAGTGTTAGACCAACTGACTGTACTAAGACTAAGTTAGTGTATTTATTGAGGAGTTTAGTCTATCATTTACATGGTTCTGAACAATTACCGACAGGAAGCCTATATTCCTGAAAATCAGTGTAAATGGGAAAATGGATTACTGACAGGAAGTTTTTGGGGTAGGCAGGTCTGTCTATGGTTTCAACATTGGGGCAATTGTGTTTACTCTAGATAACCTGTTTGAATGAGTACCATGTTGTAAACAGTGGTGGATATATATGACCGAAAGTCTTCCAAGATGAGATGGTGTTTGAATGGACAGTTCTGCCAGGGGTGAAGTGTAAAGCACTTTCAGCAGTCCTAAGGACTGGACCATGCTATGTAAGAACTTACCTTCGTAGTTATAAGGACATAAAGTGGTTTCTCATGTTTGTAGGCAACATGTCTGTGGAGAAGAGCTCT
This sequence comes from Escarpia spicata, assembly GCA_963995525.1. Lineage (NCBI taxonomy): Eukaryota > Metazoa > Annelida > Polychaeta > Sabellida > Siboglinidae > Escarpia > Escarpia spicata. Next base: position 51,398,328 of record OZ023212.1, read on the forward strand.
TGTTGCATGCACTGAGATGAGTCGGGTGTTGGCACCTGGATTTGCAAGACGCTTGGGTGTTGAAATGACAGTTGCACAAGGGTTACTTAATAGACTTGAGAAAGAAGGCTACATCAAGCAACCAGCCAAAGGCAAAAGGTACAGTATTTTATATACAGATCTAAAAGAAATTTAGCCAAACAAAGATCTGTGTAAACAATAATTCCAATTATTGCATTTATTAGGTTATTAGGCTGAATTGATAAACTACCATATGATTGCATTTATTTGATTTCCATGCAATATTTTAATATGAATGTAAAATGTTTGTTTTTAATTATCTGTTCAAAATTTATTTGAACTTATTTTTCAGGCTGGGAAAGCTGGTGAATAAAGAGAAATTGAGAAATGAAGGATTCAGGAAATATCTAAAACAGACCTCCAATAAGCATGCGATATCTCTCCAGGCTAGTGGCGGAAGAGACAGTGTGGTGAGAAGGCTATATATTCTAATGTGTTTGTAAAAAAAATTTTGTCTTGCTCTTTTAGGACTTGATGCTGCTAGCCGACCTAACAACTACGTTGTGGTGCTACTGTGACCAATGTCATCAGATGAAGAATATCAAGTACTATGCATAGTCTAATGTCCCAATCAGTACATTTTTTTCGGAATGTTTCCTTCATACATAGTAGATTACATGGACAGGTTTAATTACATGACTGGTATACATTGTGTATTTCTTCCGATTAGAGACTCAAATGTAAAAGCTCAATATCATAGCCAATTGTATAACAATGAACAAACATTTCAAAATTTTTTCCTGGGATAATGTCCCATATCAATCTACACACATTTGGTAATAGATGCCTTGTTGAAATGTTGACAACCCAAACTGTAAGTTTGGTAGTACTTACTCATCAGGACAACATTTCATGCACTGGTATGTAAACAACAATGCACCTTCTGTGCATAGGCATGGGTGTGGACTTGTTTTCGGTTTATGTGGCATCAATTGCTGTTGATTCAGTTTGCTAAGATTATGTTATAAACTGTGTTCATAAACATTGTTAATTTCATTTCAGAAGGATGTGATCACAAGTAAAACTTATGCAGAAGCTGTTTCCCAGGAAAGTCAGAGCAGTACCAACCGGGTTGCTGATGAGGTGGTATGTATGGATTAGTCAAACCAACTTAACAAACACAACACTTAAAAACACAATTTGTTGAAGTGTTGTTACCGTACATAATGTTTATAGTGTTAAACAACTTTCTGAGAATAGCAATAAATTGTGACCTAATATTATGTAATGTAGTTAATGTTCTAGTTTACACATATGACCCTATGAATGTAATATATTGCCAGCAATCAGTTTTATAATTGGTCTTGTTGAACATTAACCAAATGTATTCATTATAAAGTAATTGATTATTTGCATCTTGTACATAACATCCTGTATTATAATGAGCAGTATATAAATGTTAACTTGTACCAGATGGTAAAAGATAATACTTTACAATAATAATAGTGGATACACTTTCCATTATATCCACAGTGATATGTTTTTCACTCTTCTAAGCACTGTAGCACATCTGAATAACACTGACAGCAATACACAGAGTTAATTGTAAGGTAATTTATATTGTGCTGGTGAGTTTGACTTGCCTATCAACTAGCTCAAAGTTTGACTTCAGTGCCTCTGTTGTTATCACAACACCTTGCAGTGTTGAAGATTAAAAGAATGATACAGTACTGTCAACTTTAGCCTTCTTAAATTCTAGCAGCAACTGTTGTGAACAAGGGCTCCTTGTTGGACAAGGAAACATGTGAAACCTAGCCAGATATGTTTCACCTTCAGATTGGCCAGCTTACTACCCGAGCAGAATGCCTTGATATTTCTGGCAAGAGACCAAAACTGCCAAGAAAAGTGGATGAGGTATGAGGCTTTCACTAACTTTCAGAATTATTCTAAACAATCAGAATGTTAAAAGTAATATAAATAATGTAGAACTTTTTCTTTCTTTGTGATCACACTCAAGTAAAGGAGTACAATCCTGGAAGAAAGCTGTTTTCATGAAAGAAACAATTACATTGCATTACAAGACCTGTCTTCTGGGTTTTTGTTAAACGTGCACAGCAAATAAAAATAGTTTTAAAATAGCATGTACACATTATTTAACAAATCATCTTTTGTCCACACTCAATTTGGAACCAACGCAGTGGATTTTTAATTGCAGGTGTGTCTGGTCTAATAAGTAATAACCAGAACAAATATTTTTGAGTGAATAGTCATCATGCAGTAATTACAGCTTGACTGAATGCTTCCCAGACAAGATAATTTGGTCTTGGAATGTATGCAATTGAGGGACTAGTCGGTGGGGGAGTATAACCTTGATTGTAGGTATGTTGTAGTGCATTGATGTAGTATTGTTACATTTATCAGTAAATAATCGCAAACGTTCGAAGCAGACAGGCGACACGCGACTGGTGTTGGCTTTGATGCCCAAGTTATCCAAAAGTAATTTCTATGCAGTGGGTGTTGGCAAAGTTTGTAGTGTAGCCTACCTATCAAAATTATGTTATGCCACAATATGTCATACCTTATGCACATCTAAACAGGCTAGTGTGGCTGTTTTGGTTACCACATTCAGCGGGGGAGGTAGACCCCCTTAGGGTGGTGATCAGGGGTTCTTTTGAATAGTCACTGGTCAGTGTACACAAGCAAAAAGTTAGGTAGTCTAAAATTATATAATCTTTCCTTGTTCTCATTGCGTTATTATGTATGATTTGTCTTAATTTGATTAAGGATTGTATGGATTGTAATGAGTTACAATAAATATGGTTTGATTTGAAGTAAATACTTGTGGTAAACAAATGCTGATGTTGTGCCTTCCATAAATAATTATTTGCACAGTTTTGTGCTTTTTATGACAATAGAAAATAATTTATTTATTTAGGGATATAGAAACCTATTATGTTATGGTTTTATATGACTGAATTATCAACATTCGCGTGAACAAATAAGAATTTCTTTGAATACATTAAAAACTTGACAACATGTTTTTGTTTTCTATTAAAGTTTGTGCAGTTTCAAAAAAGATTGTTTAAAACTAGTAGTTAACATAGATTCCAACAAAAGGCCAAAGAAATACTCATCCTAAAAATTTCCAGACAGCTTTAAATAACCACATGAAACGTACTATGGTGTAGATAAGTCCTACATTTATCTCTTATTGTGAATCTTTCACATTTATGCAGTCGTGTCTGAACAAAGAAAATGGCCTTGCTGAGCAGTCGACCAGGAAGAGGCGGGACAAGAAAAGGGTTAAAGCAGTTGCTGACAGCGGGGTGAGTCACTAATATAAACTACAGGAAGATTACCAAATCGTAAGTTTCACTGTTATGTAATTATGAAGACCTGATACCATTGCCATTAAAAACTTGTCTGATATATTTTCTAAATTTTTTTGAATTTGCTTGCTCAGTTGATTTTTTTTAACAATTGCATCATCTCCACAATATACCTTGGATTTTTGGTACCCGGTGGGTATATCACTTATTTCATTTTATTTGTGTCATTGCAATATAAAATACTGTAACACGAATGTCATAAAATGTTTGATTCGCAGAAGTGTGAATAGCCTTATATGTGTTATAGTATATTGAGTCCCTTCTGCCCTGTTTTAACTGGGCCAAGTTGAAAATAATATAATATTTCTGTCTGACGATTTCATAAAAATAAAATGACGTGTGTAGATTCCTACTAACATTGTAGTAGATGCTAGATATAGGTTTAATTTGTTTCTAAAATAATTCTAAAACGAGATAAGCATAGTAATCAAACTGGAGACTTAAAGGGAATTAAATTTCAGTCTTGGTTAGTGTAAATTGTGAAAAACTGCAACAGGTTAACAGATCCTGTTAACAGAACTGATTCAGGACATATATGTAGTTGACAGATCAATTGAAACTGTTTGCAGCAACCCTGTATTGCTGTATTAAGTGAATGAAGCTGTCATCTGTTGAAAAACCATGTATGGACTGGAAATATTATGTTCTGCACTTTATTTGTTCTATGAATGCATGTGTTACCTTTGCTGCTGCCTTCAAATTAGTGGAAACATTAAAATGGGATCAGGTTTCTGGTTCTGACTGGTACGACATGTGTATGCTGTCTTGTGATTTGTGAGATGGTATCATTGCAGGAGAACCAGTTTGAAGTGGCCGGTAGTCAAGACTTGTCCCAATCGCAAGACTATGACAAAGACTGCAGCAGAAGGAAGAGACGTAAATCCAGTGTAGCATCTCGGGCAATACTAGTATAGTCACCCTCCAGTAAAGATTTATCGGGCAAAGCACAATGTTTTCTGTAGAGTAAGTATGTTGATATTTGGATACATTTGATGCTTTTCAGCAGCAAAAGCCACTTTGTGCTAGACACATTATTGCAGTTTTGCTTTCAATAGTTACTTGTCGTTAAGCTACATCATTATATCATAATACAATTAGGTTTGCAGGGAATTATTCATGATACTACACATCTGATCATATGCAATATGGCAGTGTTTCATGTTAGAGTTGTAAAATTAAGAAATGTAAACTTATTTCATGTGCCCATGTTTTCTACTCGCTGCTTTAGTATGTTACATTTTTAAGATGTTTTATTATTCAAAGAAATGTGACAGATTACTGGCTAGAAAGATTCCATCCTGATGTGGTTATTTATGTTTCTATAAAAATAAAGGTAGTAACACCAAACGGTTTGTCAAAGTGTTTATTGTAAACAACCATAATATATTAAATTGCTATGAACGATGACATATTTATACTATTGCAGTGGACTCCGATTACCTGAATCGCAGATAAGAGAATTGATCATTTGGAGAAGTAAATATATCATATTCTACTCCCGCTGTATTAAATTGTGTGGATTAAGTTTCGATCAAATTTCTTTGGCCCAAAGTTAGCGGAAGCGGAGTCCACTGCACTTCATTTTTATACAACATGTATTACTGTTAATTATTTATACACTTATTATCGGCCAGAATAACTGGGAATAAAATTGCTCTTGCTGAACATGTTGTACTTTGTCTTGAACGATAGCAAGATCCCTAACTGGCAACTGTAAAACATTAACAAGCACAGTAAAACATCCAACAATGCGTTTTGCATTATTCACAAATAGCTCATGTTACCACGACATATGTATGAATAAAATCCACTCTTACTTGATATAACAACCTGTTTCTGTAGATGTAATGCTTGGTCTTGAATATGCTATACATTTGCACCAAAAACCTGCATGTTTGATAACAATTATGGTCCAACAACATCTAATCCTGAATACTATCCAGGTACCCGTTAACATATAATTTGACCACACAATTTGAAAACAACAAATTGACTTCGAATTTAACGACAATGCTGAAAACGACATATTTTCGTTCTCCATACAAATTGTGCTTTATATTCGGCGACACATAAAATGCTGACGTTTCTAAGTCATTGGTTCATGCCCCTATTCATCCAGGCCTACACTGGCAGTTGCAATGAATCTACCCCGGTATATTGCTCCGTAGCATCTTCCGATGACGATAATCAACAACAGAAAGTAAACATTTATTGCATTAAGCGTTGCTCTTCCCTTCCCTGTTGACATGGACCAGACCGTACGATTTGCATCAAAGTCCAGTCGAACATGTCCAAACGTTTTTCCAGGGTGTGTGCCGAGTTTTAAATTGGTTTTAGCATGTTTACCTCCTCAAAAAAGAGTACAAAATGCGGATTTTCAAAGGAAGGCTTTAATTTGATTTATTTAGAACTAGGCCATAGGCAACAGTTCCACAAGTGCTGATATGAAGGTTTCAGAGCAGTGCGGTATTGCTGCTTCAAAGGGAAATAAAATCCTTGGATTAATTAGGTGAAATATAACATATAAGGAAAAAAAGCTAATAATACCGCTGTACAAAACAATAGTTAGGCCTCATTTAGAACATTGTATTCAAGCGTGGAGGCCATATCGCAAGGACATAGATATGCTAGAAAGAGTACAGAGGAGAGCAACTAAAATGATACCAAAACTGAGGGATCTTAGTTACGAAATACGCCTAAAAGAATGGTTTGACAACACTAGAGATCACGAGATTGAGAGGAGATTGGATAGAAGTGTTTAAAATATTGAATGGTCATGAAAATAATGATAGAAATATTTGTTCTCGGTTAAGAAAGATAGAAGGACCAGAGGACATGACGTTACATTAGTAAAGGAGCAGTATAGATTAGATATAAGATCATTCTCATAAAGGACTGTAAATTAATGGAACAGATTATCTCCTGTTTGTGTTGGTGCTAGTAGCGTGAATATGTTTAAAAATAAAATCGACACACCTTAAAAGGGCGGGATACACGTAGATAAAAAGTACTGGACTCTCAATAAGCCAAAAGGCTTCCTTGTCCACCTGCCATCTAGAGTTAATTTTCTGGATGGCAATCTTGTTAAATCATGTTAAATTGGTGGACAAAACAGTTTGGCGGCCAAATAATGATGTATGTATTGATGTATTAAACCTGCCAACTCTCCCGGGATACAGACAAATCTTCCGGACTTGCTTAAAATCTCCAGCAGCACCCTCCCCCCGTCTTCCGATGTCAAAATCCGAGACAGCGCGACACGGGAAGCGTGCTGAACCGCTGATGAATCTCCCGGAATTCAAAACAATTGGCAGGTATAATGTATTGAATTTGTCGTGGAAAAACCAGAAACCGCACACACCCTATTTTAAAGAACGAAGTCAAGACGAGCTGCTGAAACGTCCAGAGTCGCAACTGGCTAGTTCGGCCAAATGGTCGGCGGCGCTATCGACGGCCTGTTGCGTTACTTCATGCCTCGCCAGAGAGTCTTCGCACCAGCCGTCCGAGGAACACGTCGCGACGTTCGGCGGGACAGTTTCACTGCATGAGCCGGTCTCCTGCAGGATGAGACTGTTGCCGTCGGGGTCGTGCGTCGCCCACACAGCCTCGGCGAGCGGGCGTGTGCTGTCGGACAGCAGCAGGTCTAGACTGCGGAACGAACAGATCCTGAAGTGCAGGAAGACGGCTGGCAACGGGCGCGGCTTCAACCGCGGAGAGTGCTTCAGCGCAAGTTGCAGGTCAAACCCGGGCCGGGAGCTGAGCTCGAACAGGCAGAAGGAGTCCGTCTCGTGCAGCACGTCCCGGCCCGTCAGGCGCGTATAGAAGTCGCGCATCGCCGGCATGCTGCTGGTGAAGATCGTGAAGCGCAGGTGCCGGTTGCCGACGTGCACGGCGCCGACCGTGAGCAGGGGCAGCGTCGGGCTGAACTCGTAGTAGTCCTGTCGGGCGGCGCTCCTCGGTGGCGGCCGGCGCGCGTTCACAAGCTCGTTGCGATGGTGGAACCGCCACGGCGCGTGCTTCAGGTGACGCCGCGCCTCCTCAGCCACCAGTGCCGTCGACTCCCGCTCCGGGAGGAAGACGCCAATGGCTATGGCCGGCGTGTCGAGACGCGCGGTTCGGCAGTCTGGCAACGTGCCTTTGTCTTTGGTGGTGGTTGGTATCGTTCCCGGGGGTAGGATGTCAATGTCTGGACAACTCCTCCGTCCGTGCCTATCTAAAGAGGGTGGCAGTCGGTCTCCGGACAATCCTGTGTCGTCCGCAGTTGCTGTCACCTTCTGTTTGATGATGATGTACTTGAAGGTCGGGTCAATCTCCCGCAAGACGGGATACATAGCTGGGACGAGGGCCCGGCCCACTTCCCTCTCTACCCACATCTCTAGATGACAGTCGTACAAACCTAGGTGACACGTCGCAGTCGTCATTTTCGCAGTGCCGTCGGTACTTTGCATGACGGCCCCGTGTGTTTACCGCGTTATCCGCTCCATCAACTTATATTGTACGTATCGTCCATCAGCACCGGTGAACGCAATCTAAGACGACAGGGTACGATAACATAAACGTCGATCTGGTGACGCAATCAGTGCGTACCAACCTCTCACAAAAGAAATGCGTTTCACATAATGTTATATATTTGAAGATTAAGCGTCGTTCAACGCACTCGAATGGGTTTGGGTATTCGGGTGCTCTGCAAATTTCTAACCTTGCGTTGTTTCTCACCCGTCGTAGCATCTGTAACATCTGTAAACGTATTGCGCCGGCCCAGGTATCGCAAGCGCAGGTGAGCTAGATGGATAGAGACGGAAATCCGATCCGGCGATCGATAGACCTGCGCTGGCAGGGCGCGATCAATACGAACCTGTGTCAACTGCAGATGCTCGCGATGTTGCGTAAACGCCGTCAGGGCAGCACCTCGTGTACCTGCTCGTATACCTGCTTGCATATTGATGTGCCATTGTTTGCCGCGGGTGCTTTGAACCTCCCACAGTCAGGCGCGCCGATTCTGTATGGATTCGCAGACGATCTGCCACGGGTGTGAGAATAACAACTCCGGAACGACTGAACTATTCTACTCTGATTACACAGTCCACCAATCAAGGTGTGTTAGTCTGATATGTGCGTGAATATAACAAACGATCACGTGTCGCGTCTTAACTACTGGTTGTGTTATCACGCACGCCACTTTTCAGTCCACTGACGCGGTAATTATTGGACAACAAAAGTCACTGTCCAGCGAGCTGTCTCACTTGCCAGAGCGATTTCCATTCCGCTTTTCCTGTATCGTCGATGGCAACTATAAATCACTGAACTAGTGTTATTCTAGTCAATGATTGTCCACATTGCAGTAGATTGGCAGTGCTACAAATGAACATGTGCACGGTTGCACGCACGCCGCACGCACGCACATAACACAAATGCCGTGGGATAGGGTTGTCAGCCGTCGTAGATTGTTTGACATTGCCGTTGAGTTTCCAGGTAATAAGTCAATTGCATAGGCACCTATAACCACGCAGTGCGTGTGTATTGTCTTATGCGTGTGGATCGTATTGCGAAGAATCAGACAACTTAATCAGTTGACGGACTCCATGGGTGGCTTTTTCTCACTTAAAAACCCGTTGTTTTGTTTGACTTGGGCTAGTGTATCATTAGCGAAGCCGTGCGTGATGACGGCGGCACGCGTTGTTTTTCACCGTCATTATAGCCCACACTTATTTGATATCTTGTGCCGTCACAAAAGGTCGTTTACGCAAGGCACCAACACAACACCAGGTAGAATGAAAATGGCCAGGATTTATTTCTGACATTTTAAACGTGAAAACATGCAATATTTACAACAAATGTGGGCCAATGGAGGTCCTCATACATTGCGTCGTTTACCTAAACATCACACGACAAGAGGCCCACATTATGGGTATGAACAATAATATACGGAAATTAAACAATGATCCACGAATCACGTGGTACAATGATTATATAAATATATCAGTATTGTAGCTAATAAGGTTTTATATAATATCCAGAGAGGTGGGGCCATTCCGCCGATCCACAAATGTGGTACAATGATTATATAAATACATCAATATTGGAGCTATATATATATGCTATATATATTCCGCCCCTATAACGATACCAGTCTTATTCGGAAGAACCTAAATATGGTAGGTGGGGAGGGAGGCGGAATTCAATTTCGTTATCGGGAACTCGAATACGGGAAGCTTGTTTGGATACATCCGCTCACTTGAGAACCTAGATCGTTGTGTGCTGCAATTTCCCCGCGCACAAGTTACGCGGTCTTTCTGCGCTATGCTGATTGGCTGGGAGTTTACCTTGTATTACTATGCAGTTGTCATGCAACAGCTGCGGCTGTACGGGTAATCTACATATCGGACCCTGACCTGGTTAAAGTCCACCTCACCCACAAAGGGTGGCTCATATCAGTAGTGATGCCACCTCACGTAAAGATCAGTATGAAATCTAATTTCATACCTAAATTTACGCAAGGCACCAACACAACACCAGGTAGAATGAAAATGGCCAGGATTTATTTCTGACATTTTAAACGTGAAAACATGCAATATTTACAACAAATGTGGGCCAATGGAGGTCCTCATACATTGCGTCGTTTACCTAAACATCACACGACAAGAGGCCCACATTATGGGTATGAACAATAATATACGGAAATTAAACAATGATCCACGAATCACGTGGTACAATGATTATATAAATATATCAGTATTGTAGCTAATAAGGTTTTATATAATATCCAGAGAGGTGGGGCCATTCCGCCACCAGGTCACCTAGACATGTGAGAGGCCACTCTTCGACGACAGGCAGCGCACGACAAGATTGCGTGCTCATACGCTGGTAGACAGTCTGTGCATTGTCTGCTGGTTGCTTTGCTTCACGTATCAAAATCACACATAAGTGACATTTGACAATGTGGGAAGGGGTATATCAAAGCATGTTGTTTTACGACAAGTAAAACAATAAAAATGCACAATCTATTTTAAATAAATGCAATTAACAGTTATATATTTGAATGTCGTGTGTACCTAATTAAAGTCGTATATCGTTAATTTGGTAGCTCTTGTTTAGTCCCACTAGTTGTTTCCAGATCAGGAATTTCTCGGAATGTAGACTAACTTAGAGCCTACTACTTGTGCATATACATGTATCAACTGATAAATTCCGAAGGTTATATTACAACATATAGGTATATTGTTTATTTAAAATAGGCCCATATTGGTGCGCAAATGCTACTGCGCATCGACGTAAATGTCTCCGAGCTCAGTCGGTGATCATGTCATCAGGTCATATTTATATATGTTTACTTTTGTATAATTGTGTGTGCATGTGTGTATATTTATATAATGAGCTTGAAGCATAGACGCAGGAACGAGGGGGGGGGGCAGCTGCCCCCTGGAATTTCTGTGGGTTGCAGTCATGGTTCTGCCCCCCACCCCATTAAATGGGCGTGATTGTTTAATTTTGTGGCGATCGTCAATGGCGGGTAGAAATGTATTTTTGTCGACTGAAAGGTGTGTGCAATTGGAGGGGTAGACATTGTTTATGTCATAATTTCAGCGGAGAGAAGCTGGAGAAGGTAAATTGACAGTCCACGTAAACAAAAATAAACAGCACCCCCCCCATGTTCAAGTCAACGAAGCTGCGCCTTGTGGAGTCCGATGTTATTAATAATTATTGTTGGGTCTACGTTAAGACTCGCGTAAGACGTACACCAGGTGTGACCGCTGTAATTTAATTTAGGTACCCATAGTTCGGAGGAGAGTAGAATCCTTTCTTGGTCAGTCAAACCACCTTCTGATCGTCAATGGTTTGGAGGTTGCATGGTCGAGTCGCAAATTACTTCCATAAATAGCTTAGCCTACCCACCGCCATCAATTATTTTCAAAGGTTCAGGACAAAGAAAATGGTAGACTGGTTGCCAACGGTGCCTATTTCGTTGTTTTTATCTATCGATGTAACTAACATTAGTTACTATTTCGTGAAACAGCAGTGGTGACTAAAATTGAAGATTATCTAGATATATTGGTTATTTCACACAAACGGTTTGCATCAGTTCTGATCAAATGAAGGCTAAGCAACATAACTGAACGAAGCTAGGTACACATGTTAGGATGATTTCGAAAACTAAATTCGGTGTTACAACGAACGTTCTTTAATACTACTGGCCCCGTTCACGGTCCCGATATTTGTCGAAATGCTCAGCGCCAACAAAACCTGTGCTGTCCAATCTATTTTATTTAAATAGCGGTAGGCCCTAGGACTACTACATTAACAAGGTCAGGGTGAATAATATTACGGACTGGAAGAAAACGTACACTGTTTATATGCTAAAATGTCCTTTGTTCCAGCTTCCTGATTAGTTAAGCGCGGTATATAAAGCGGAATTGCTTTATCATATATATATATATAATTTGTTTAATCTTAGGTGCGGCTTTCAACAATTCGTACTTTTTTGGCGGAGTTCTTTGTAGACACTATTGTTGTGGTCTGGCGCACCCTCCACTGGCTTCGCCTTAACGCGTTTTTTCTTAGGATCGATTCCACGTTTGGAATACTTCCACTTTCAAGTACAGTTGACTCAGTTAACTCACAATACAACGATATCCCAACGAGATAGCGAACGGTGTCACGTTCCAGGCGTGTCGTCAGCATATAACGTGTGCATTTCAGTAGCAGACAAGAACATGAACTAGGAAGAATAACATGTTATTACTAAGTTGACATCAACGTTTGGAATGGAAATACACACAACAGTTTGGCGGCTACGCACACAATTGAGGCGTCTCGTTGGTAATTCGAAACCTGTTCTTATGGACCGTAGATACGTCACGGTCAGTGAAGACAGCGAGTATATCTCGAGTCTTCTGTTTGGTGTGAATTCCGAGTCATGTCGCAAAATTGTCTATATTATGTAGGTCTCATGATAAAAGGCGTACACATGTGTAACGTGATTCTACGTGACATCGCTGGTATACGCATTAATAAATCGAGGTCCGGCTCGGCCCGCCCAATATGAAAATAGTTCGGCCCGCCAGTGGTTTTTGGCAAGCCTCAAGGGGGTGTATTTGGATGTTTTGGGGTCCTGTATACTACCCTCTCTGGATCTACGCCTGCTTTGGGACCTCAAATTGTACCTCTTGAGGCTCACAACCCCTCCCCCCAAACTACACTTCCTTTGGGCCTCCAACTGCATCCTCCTTCCTTCGGACCTCTAAATGCATCCCTTGAGGCTCACTAAATCACACCCATGAACTCAATTAATCAAGCAGCTATTTTTCCTCAGTGGAAGCCTGGAAGGTGCGTAGTTGTGTGCGCCCCATTAAGCCCCCCCCCCCCCAGTCTACGAGTCTGATGTACACATAGGTGTCCGCCTGTAAAATGTTACTCGTAACTTATGAGTTAGAACGCGAGTCCACCGATGACATGTTTACCCACATTATGTGAGACCATCTAATCTTAGCTAACAGTGCATCGCATATATGCATGCTGAATCCAAGCCATTACAAGAACGCCAGCCGGTTACCATTATGACAATGGTTCTGTGCTGCCGCCTAGTGATCAATAACATATCACAAGAATAATACAAATGCTGCCACCTAGAGAATAAAATAAAAGATTTTTGTCAGACTGCAGAACATTTTATTTGTTTTTTTTGCAATACATGCCCAATATGTTCAGCGAGCCAACACGACTAAGTACCTATTTATTTCCAACACTTACTCGAGAAATGTCAGCACCTCTTTCAGCCAAGTGATAGCACTATGCATGAACCTGGACGGGTAGAGTTTATGAACATCTTCGTAGAACTGCAACAACTGTTGGTATCTGTGCACGACGTCACACCGGGTCACTTTCTTCAGCTTGCACAGACAGACTGGACACAGAAAGTTGGGCTGTTCAAGCATCTGCGCCATGGATGAACTCTCGTTCATGAGGCACTCAAAGTGAACGCAGTGGCCCATGTTGAATATGTGACATGTCTCATGGGAGATCACCTGCACAAGTAGAACAACAAAGCTTTATGGATCTTCTCTGAACACCAATGTCCGATATCAGATGAAATTACTTTCGTTTGGGGAGGGGGATCAGAGGCAGTCGAACATTGATATTTCACACTTCAGACAGATACTGTTAATATGTTTATATCATCATATCAATGTTTATAAACTTTTGTCTGAGGACGGGGGGGGGGGGGGGGGGGGGGGTGAGGCCAGATGAAAGTAATTTAATCTGATATCGACATTCTGAGAGTATCTCTTATGAGAGCAAGAACACATACAAAAGATGCAAGCTGAATAATGCAGTCAACCTTTGTTTAATTTCATAGTATTCCACCAATAGATTTGTATGATACATGGCATGGATACAGAAAGGTTCTTCTTGATTGATGTTGAAGGTATACAGTGCTGTTACTGTATAATTGCCATTATAGTCACTGGCATGTTTGGGGGGGGGCACTGATATACTAACAATACGTACATATAAATATATTATGTGCAATAACAGTGTTTTATTGTTATGTTATGAAATTGTAAAAAAAAACTTATTGGTGTTGCATAGTCTGAAAGGTAAATTATATTTTACTCATCATTTTTTTATTTGCTCCATATTCATTGATCAGTATATTTAGCAATATAATAAACCACATTTCAAAATTATTAATTTAGTCAACAAAATCAGTGTTTGTCTTACCTTTAACATCTTCCACACAATGAATCCATCAATTTCCTCAATTTGTGCAGGTTCTTTGCCATTGACATAGCACTTTGGTTCATATCGACCAAAGCAGAATGCAGCACATCTGTATTCCACGCTGGCTTCTCCTAGCACAAAGTTAAGATCTTCACAAGGGTACAAGTCTGTCCAAGTGACTCCAACTACACAACAGCCATCTTTAGGTAGAATGCTCTTCAAACCCTTATGTATATCACCGACAAGCAACTGTTTTTTTCCTGTCATATGATGGTGGCGACTCTTCACAGCCCATCCAGGTTCTGTTGTCTTAACCGTTGGTTGAATTACGACATTGAGGCCAGAGAAAAACACCTTCATGTATTCTTTCAGCAGCTCAAAAAATCCACCCAATGCAGTTCCGCTGAATGTGTCGGTGTCATTGCCTATGTTGATGTAGATGAACTCAGGAAAGTCATCAAGTGGCTGGATGTATATTGTCTTGCTGTGACGAATTTGTCTCAGTCGTAAATGGTTGTCCATTACAGCTTTCCATTTGATGTAATTCTGCTGAAACAGTGGTGATGGGACATTGCACAGGGGCGTAAACAGGGGCGGACAAGTCGTACAAAAACTAGTGTCTGTATGACTCTTCCCGCTAGTGTGGTTAACTGCTGCAGCTGATACGCTGTCATCAGTAGTGTCCACTGGGTTTATGTGTCTATGTCTTCCTTCATCTGTCTTTGTTTGCATTTCTGTATTTGTGTGACATATGTTATCACAGGAACATGCCGTACTACTTTCGTGAATCTCTTGTGATGTGTCATTTATACAATGCTGGTCACATTTAGTACCAGAAACTGAGGAGCTGGATCTCATTTCATGACTGCAGTCACAGGACATGTTGTTGTCGCGACATGATGGGGTTGTGACACTACTAGTGTGCTTCCATGAATAGGGATCACAGAGAGCTGCCAACGAGAACAACTTCTGCTCTGAAGAAGTGAATGATTTCAAGGGACAAAGTAGGAAACTCAATCGTTTTTCTTCCTCTGTCAATTGTCTGATCCAACAAGACATTGCACTCCCTCGCCGTCGGCTTTGAAGTTGGGGGCGTGGCGGTTTGATGTTGGCGTCTTGAATTTACTTTTCAGAGTATAAACCAGACTGAAATAATTACGAATCACTGCCACCTGAATGTCCTGCCTCTCTAGTGTTAACACTGCTGTAGAATGTCACCCGATGCTTTGTCGTAGGTAATGTGTTCCTATCCGCCTCAAAGCCTTTGAGGCGGATAGGAACACATTACGGCCACATTACTACCGTAACCATGGTAACGCGGTTCGATGAGAAAATGTCAGGCGATAACAGGGGTCAGATGGAACTGTTGCATCATTTATAATATATCAGTCCGTCCACAGCCATGACATGTTATGCAAGTACTGCATTAGTATTAGGCGCTTATTCTACCACACGCATTGCAATCGTAAAGGTATGCTGATTACCAAGAAGCAGCTTAAATGAAAACATCTTGTCACACTTCCTCATCGAACCCTCCTGCCGGAAGTAAGGTGCGCTGTTGCTTTGTGGGATGGCAAGAAGCAGCGGCGGTGTCAAGGTAAACAATCCGTCAAAGTTATGATAACAAATGCCTGAAATGTAAATATAGACACATAGCCAACGGTGCATAGAGCATAATGTGCATTAACCGCGCTAGAACTTTAGAGCAACTGTTTAGAAGTTTATTATCGTGTTGATCCAGTCTGACCTTCCCTGAGGCTGAATTATCATTTATGAACAAGTGCACTGGGCCTGGCCTGTGTGTGTCGTGGCAGTGCTGTGACACTGACAGTCACAATGGGCATGGCAATGCCATGGCCCATGCCATAGCGTGAGCATGCATGGCTAAATCACAGATGCCTTAAGCTCAACAGTCAAGCCTCAAGACAATCTCTTAAGCTAGAACTAGCATTTGACACAGCCAGTTGTAGGTCTGATCCATAACTTCATGACATAAATGGAGATAATATTAAATTGCTGTAGATTTGAGAATTTTAATTTATCAATTAAATATCAATCAATGAGTAATTTATTTCCAACAACCAAACAGCACAAATTCAATCATTACATAATACAACACAATGTCCAATATGTAAAAAATAAAATAAACAATACTGAGTTGATGGAAAGGGGTGAACAGATCGAATTGTACGTGCTGTATACTTACCTGTGTTTTTTTGGATGAATTATGTCATTCATGGTCATACTTATTTTGAACACAATTCTTTCACTTTGAGTTTTTATTAAACTGCCATAACTCCGATCCTAGAATCATTCCCTAGCTCACACACCTTTAAAATTCATGCTCGTATATATAGTTGCCAAAATCCTTTGCTTTGAATCTCACGATATCTAGCTGCTGATCTCTGTGTCTAACTAACAAGAATTGAGCATGACTTCCCAAGGCAATTATGCCATGTGCGTCAATATATAGTTTTCAATGGTTATAACCGCTAGCACGGTAAACACTGTTACCAAACTTTTCGTGAGGTACTGTTTTCTTTTGGAAACTAAGTATTTCACTAAACCCAACTTTTATGACAATTTATGTGCATGACTTGAAAAATATAAAAGGAGTTGCAATATGGATATCTTTCGCAAGTGTGTCTTCAGATTTTTATGCAAAACGGCATGTATGTTTATATTATTGACATGATCATTGACAAGACCATGTAATTATATATTTTTTTTTTACTTAATTAATTACTGTTTTGATTTATTACTATTTTACATGTAAAGTGCCTTGAATAGTTTCTAACTAGAGTTGGCGCTATATAAGTATATTTATTTATTTATTTATATATATATATATGTATATATATATACAAGCATACAAGGCCAGCTTGTTATTAAACAAATATTATTTAAGATAATCATTAACGTATACAAATAAAGTTTGTAATTAGATTTCTATTCTGCTAATTGGATTTAGGAAGTGTCCTAACTATCACTTTGCAGTTGTTGCTTAGCTTTGCTCTCATCTCTCTGTCTCCCTTTGAATTCAGGTTGAAGAGACATGAGTATTTAGAAGCTATATAAAAGTGTTATTATTAATTTAATATTACATACCATCTATTGTCTTAGGGGATTATCCATAAAGTGCATGCCATGATTAGAGGGTATATGGGCATATGCAACAAAGTTTAAGATCGGGGTTGGGCGTTTCATTAATTGTTCAGCCAGTTTTTTAGTAGATCTCACGGTGGGGTTAAGCAGGTCATATCCGACCTATTGGTAGATCTCCATGCAAGAGACATAGATACTGATGTCTTCTTCCGTCCTTGTCTCCAGGGCCTGGTAGATCATAGGCAGCACTCTGAAAAATACAGGGAAAATCAACACTGGTGGTTTGATGGACCAATGATAAATTGCAACATTTATTGATCAAACTAGCATGTGTATGTATGTGTATATATCATATATGTATGTATGTATTTGCCAAACTTTAAGAAATTCATCTACAACACCTAGTAAGAAAAGTAACCCCTTAATTTGTTGAAATTTCTCGTTGGGTAAGTTCTTATAAAAAAACGACAACACAATGTTGCTTAAATTTATTACTTTTGCAGACTTATATTTTACATGTAAATAATAAATCAGTGCAGCCATGCAACAAATTATAACTATTATAGATAATTGTATCATGTTCTTAAAAAAAAAAAAAAAAAAAAAAAAAATTGGGGGTGTGTGTCAGCTTTGCAAAGTGTGGCAAAAGGAGAGGGGATCTCAAAATGGTCCACAGATGGCACAACACACTTTATGGATGGCCCTCTATGATATCAAAGATTCTGTGACTAAGCAAAAGTTGATATGTCTCTAAGCAGTCTGTTGATATGTCTCTAACGAGTCTGTTGATATGTCTCAGATCTGGAAAATGAAGTGGAAGGACCAAAGTGGTAGAGAGGGAACAGTCTGCTCATGACAGAAACAAGACAATGGCACATATTAAAACATATGCGCGCGTCAAGCCAGCCAGAGACAGCCAGGACAATTACCAATGCACAAAGGAAGTGTTGCAAATAAAAGTCCCAGGCCCGCTTCGAGATATATATGGCGAGAGACCGGCTGTTCTCGGTGTGAAAGCTACATCAAATCACAATTTTAAGTTTACCCACGCCTTTCCACAGAAAGCTTCACAGGCTGAAGTTTTCAAAATCGTGTCGCAAGGTGTGGTCGCAGGTAAATAATCCATACTGGTTTCCTTTCATTATCAGTTGTTGTTTCTAAGATATTCATGTGAAGATATTCATTCAAATATACAAAATAATACATTGTAAACTATTTAAATAACATATAAAATCGATGTTGTATAAATAATGGTGCATCATACAAAATACTTTGTTTTCATCAATATGAGTATATATCATAGAGTAACATATATGAATAATAAAGTAGATCTGTTACATACATTATTCTAATAAATTTGGTTAATTAATTAATTTATTGACCCAGTTCTCCCCTTACTGCCGTAATAATAAAAATAATTTAATTATCAGCTGTTCGAAAATATACAACAGACAAAAATAATTCTCAGATACACTGTCCGAATACTTACATATATGCAAACAAGTCTTGATGTCATGTCGTCCCCATTTTTTTACCCTAGTATTAACAGACCTTTATAACTTCATTAAAGTTATATCCTATTATGGTGTTCGATTACATAGGAACAAAAAAATTACAGATGTGTCTGAAAACTTATGGTACACAAAAGAATTAATTTGATAATTTTTGGGTTGTCAAAAACATACAATGTCTGAATACATACATTTCAGTAAGCATTTATGAGTGCAATACTTGCAGGTTTCTTGGATGGCTACAATGGAACTATCTTTGCCTACGGTCAGACGGGAAGCGGGAAGACGTACACAATGGAAGGAAGTGCAAGGGCTTATGAGGAGAGAGGACTTGCTCCAAGGTAGGCTCCAAGAATGCTTCAAAGAGGAAATTTCATTCAGAAATTTAATTCAAGGATGATTGTGTAAGCACTTGTTTCTATTGTGGTCCTTAGACAGAAATAGAAAAAAAACATGACACAGACATTAATAAATTGTGACAATATAACAAAGACAAAACAACAATTCTAAGATTGTCAAATAGTGTCAGTCGATAATTCCCGGTGCTATGTAGTGCCTGCAGCCCATACAGACCAGGTTATAACAAGTTCTCTTTTGTAACAAAAACCGTTGAATAGGACCAACATAATGACAGCAAGTCCTGGCGGAAACAATATACATGAATTCATCGGCATTCGTCCTATTGCCCATACAACCAGTATACTGCTATATTCGTTTTGGTGCTAACATTCCACTATTTTTGAGATTACAACTCCTACAAGTACCACTTTAACAGTTCAACCTATTTTTGAGACCAACATCCTATTTTCTGCTGCACTAGCTCTCGTTAGTGGAAACGTTTTATCCCTTTTGGAAGGATTAACTGTAACGGTGCATCAGGGTAACTATGAATGGAAACAAACAAGGGAGGTTGATGAAATAACACAAATTCATGGAAAAGATTGAACCAATAAACCCACTTAAAAATGCCCATCCTCTGGATATCACTACACAGACACAGACACAGACACAGACACAGACACAGACACAGACACAGACACAGACACAGACAGACACCGGCACAGACACAGACACAGACACAGGCACAGGCACAGGCACAGGCACAGGCACAGGCACAGGCACAGGCACAGGCACAGACACAGACAGACACAGACACAGACACCGGCACAGGCACAGGCACAGGCACAGGCACAGGCACAGGCACAGACACCGGCACCGGCACAGGCACAGGCACAGGCACAGGCACAGACAGGCACAGACACCGGCACAGGCACAGGCACAGACACAGACACACACACAGACACAGACACAGACACAGATGATGGCTTCCTGAGATATTCATACTGGACGTTTGTAAAAGGTTACGCAATTTGTTCCTGTTGTTCGCAATGTTTTCTGCGATTGTTCCAACTACATGCATGTTCTGTGATCAGTTGTAGACAGCTTATGTAAGTTTGAACAATCAGCTAAAAACGTGCATAACATTGTGAAAAATCATCTATCATCTAGTATGTACCCTTAATCGGAAAGAAACCTTACCCAGTGGGGAAATTAAGAAAAATGAGGGCATTAGTTTTCTTTGCAGATGTTGTAGATGAATCCATTAAAGTTTGGCAAATGTATACATACATACACATGCTAGTTTGATCAGTAAATGTTGCAATTTATCATTGATCCATCATTTCAATACCAGTGTTCATTTTCCATGAATTTTTCAGAGCGCTGTCTATGATCTACCAGGCCCTGGAGACAAGGACGGAAGAAGACATCAGTATCTATGTCTCTTGCATGGAGATCTATCAAGAGGTCGGATACGACCTGCTCAACCCCACCGTGAGAACAAACTCCATGGTGACAGCTTTCCCAAAGGTAAACAGTAGAGAAAGAGTTAGTAAGATAAATAACACTTCACCTAATAATATAATATTATCATGAAGTTAAACATAAACTGTCTGATTTTTTAAAATCATAATATCATGTTATATCCACAAATTATGATCTTATATATTCTAGCAAGTTGACTGCCAAAATGGCTGTTTTAATTAGCCTCAATTTGTTTGACATAATTTGCCCATTATCAGTTTAAATTAAATGTTTCATGGGTGAATATTTTGTTTTCATTGCATTCAAAGCAGCGTACACTAGAACAAGGTTCTTATTTTCTAAGATACTTCCATATACTTCATTATATAATATTATACAAAAATCTAGTAATAATTACATTAATTACAATTTTGCTGTTGTCATAGGTGGCAGTTGTGGAGGGTATTAACGGCTCCTGTCTAGTACGCAATTTGTCCACACATCTGGCAGCCAATGAGCAGATAGCACAGAATTTGCTGCTGCAAAGTGAGGCCAACAGGAGGGTGGCAGAGACGCCCTTGAACAAGAGGTCATCTCGATCACATGCCATCTTCACCATCCAGCTAGCGAGCAGGAAACATAACTCTGATGTCATTGTCAGGTAGGCTTACATTAATTTTAATAGCGTGTCTTGCGAGTGACTGGATACACAAATTTGATTAAATATGTAAATCTAAAAGTAATATGTGCATATTACAAAAAATGAAACAAAAATACGTAGGATTTTCAGCAAGTAACTTCAACCCAAACTCAAATGGGACTCAATGTAGTTTCAACTACCAAACAGTTAACAAATTCACAAATGAGGTGAACTTCATCTAATGTTGAACTGTTAAATTTAAATTGAATTTCAACTTTTGTTCAACTGTTGAATCCATATTGAATTTCAAATTGTGTTCAAATTTGGAATATGCAACTGCTGCACTTCAACTTGCATTCAAGGTGAATTGGGCAAGCCTGGTTGTGTTTTTAAAGGTTGAACATCACCTATACAATAGATCAACCTATAACTAAAGCACACCAATCAATGGAGTAATGAAAGTTCCATTTGCAGTACTGAAGATCTATGGAGTATCTGCTCTCTGCAGTAGCTACATATAGCAGTTTAGTATATCTCAGCTGAATAAGTGAATATTACCAGTTGAGTCTACTAAGTCACATAAAGGTCACAGAACATTTGCTTTTGCCATCCCCAGATAATGTTCCTTAACATGTGGTATTCCTTCTTCCAACAATACTTTTTTTAGATCATTAATTATCTTTACAATCAACCATACTTTCAAACACAAAGTGTGTATTGTTACAATAGATGTTTGCTGGTTGAAATCTTAGACATATTCTTCTTTCTCACTCGTAAAGGTAAATGATTTTGCACTGCAAATGATCTCTGTATTTGGGTCAGGTCAAAGTTGCACCTGGTTGACCTTGCTGGGTCAGAGAGGGTGGCAAAAAGTGGTATCAATGGGCGAAATTTGACCGAGGCGAAGTTCATCAACCTCTCGCTGCACTACCTAGAGGGCGTGATCATCGCCCTGCAACAAGATACGAACTCACTGAGTAGACCCAAGAGTCCTGGGCCCGGCTTGGTCAATGGGTGAGTGCAGGCCCTTAGCCAGAAATGACTTTTGCCAGTCTTGAATTAGATAAAGATGTTCCTTTTAGCAAACAAGCAGCTTTCAAGGAAGCCATTCACATCAATCACAGCCATTATTGGCCAGTTTACTATTTTCAAAGACAAACCAATGTCATTTAAACCATTTATTTAATTAATACTGACCTATTTGATTTGCTTCACTACCAGTTGTGCCAATGATAGTTATTATTGCGGGCCTGTAGACCTGGAATTATTAGTTAATCTAGTGGTCAGCTGGCCCCCTTTAAATTCCACCAGTATTATCAGTTGTAATTACCAGTCTTGGCCAGTCATCTGCCAGTCTTGAAGACAGCAGACGGGTCTCTGGCTAAGCCTCTGGGTGAGTGTCCATTTCAGAGCTGCCAAAAAATGTGTGTTTGTGTGAGATATATTATATACTGTCAACACAATGGATGATTGTGCTGTTGAAATTAAGGTAAGATGCTGAAAGTTGCCATTTTATGGAAGACATTCATCAGTTTGGTGGTTCAAATCAGTATACTTTATTGGCTGTCAATTTACCTTTTTCTTGTAGCATTGCAGTTGCTGTCAAACAAATTCTTCAGATTACTGCTGCTAGGTGGCAACATGATAGTAATTCTGCACAGAAATGTGTCTTCAGGAGATCATCATACATTTGTGAGACTTGGTACTGTCCCATCATCTTGAGAGTTGGTACTGGCCTCTGATCTCAAGAGACGGTACTGATCCCTCATGTTGAGAGATAATTGGTACTGATCCCTCATATTGATAATTGGTACCAGCCTCTCATCCTGAGAGTAGGTACCAGCCTGTCATCTTGAGAGTTGTACCAGCATATCATCTTGAGAGTTGGTACCGACCCATCATCTTGAGAGTTGGTAGTGACACATCACCTTGAGAGTTGGTACTGACTCTTGAGATGACAGACCGGTACCGACTCTCACAACTGTACAATGATCACCTGAAGAGCAACCCAGGCCATGGCCGGGGCAATAAGTCAATTCTCTGTGCAGAATGACTTCCATGTCGTCACCTAGTGGTAGTTGTCAAAACAAGAACAGGGTAAATTGACTGCGAAATATGTAATAAGAGTACCAAATTAACATTTAAGTTATGAAATTAACATGTAATAAGTATTATCGGAAAGAGAAATAATACTGGATCTGGTAAAATTTGTATATATAAAATATGTATGTTTAGGTAGTGCCCGAGGCGATCAATTGAGATAGCTTTCTGGTCGTTTACATACAACCATAGAATAAAGAATAACTAAAATATGTATCCTGAAATTATTATTGGGTTCCATGAGGTATAATGTGTGTGCATATTTTCTTAAATCCAGGAATTAAAGATGTTACAATAATTAGTAATTAAATGCAAATGATATATTTTATGATTACTGCAACTCGTTTCCTTCAAGGAGGCCTATCATTTATATAAACTGAAAAAAAGAAAGAAAGATTGTTTACATTCCCAGGTGGATGAGTGGATCCCGGCCATCTAGTGCCGTCAGCAATAGGGAGGTGCATTATGGAAAATATGTGCCTTACAGAAACTCGCTTCTCACAATGGTCCTGCGTGATAGCCTGGGTAAGCTTAGGTCATTCTTGGACTGTTGAGATCTGGTCTACTAAAAAGTTATAACAGTTCTCATACATTTGAATTAACTTAGCATTATGTGATTAACCATTGCTATAGTTTCTAGATGCCTGATTGTACTGGGTGTGGTTAATCAAATTTCTATTATAATGTATTTTAAAGGCACATGTTTATATTTGTATATATAACAAATATTACAATTAATCATTTAGAGACAATCTCAAAGACAAACATGTGAAATTGTATTGCAAAAAATGAGTTCTTTAAAATAGCATTTTTCACCTGTTACATTAACAGTACTATTGAGCATTGTTTATACATTTGAAATGCTAGTGTTCAACAGTCTCATTAAGTACATTTTTCTGGCAGTGTAACATAACATGTCAATATAACATAAATATACATATTCTAACAGTTTTCAAAAAATACTTGTAGTTACAAATACTGGCAAAATTATAAATTACAGTTTTTTCTACTAACTTTAATTAATAATAAGGTTTTAATATAAATGTGATTGATATAGATTTTGTGTAATTATTAATGACATGTAACTCTTTGTTAAACATTGAAATCTGTGTTTTTTAGTACAACTCATGGAATTATCACATCAGGTATATCTTTTTAACATACCTCTCTCATTCAGACTTTCTTTCACTAGTTGTTCATGTTTTACGTCTGTCTGATGAGCATGCAGGTATTTCTGTGCACATAAAAGCATGGCTGATTCTTACATGTAATCTATCAATCTCTTGCATGTAAACATAAGAATTGGAGATCATATTTCAATGCAGAACTTGTTCGATATTATTATAGTACATTATTTGTTTTTGATTACCAAATACATTGAAATATGATACATTAAATTGGTGTGCTTTTAATTATTATTATGATGAGGTAAATTTTCATTTGTTCATGTGCTGGATATCCACAACTTTATTCATCATTTCTGGATCCAAAATATTGCTCTGAGTATAGTATATGATAATGAAAGATACATCAGGTCTTCAGAACTATGTCCGCATTAGGTGAAGTCATTCAGTGTTTCATAATATTCACCTTGAAACTTGGTAAGGTTATCATTTCATGTTTACACCAGTCCATTTTATTGGTTTTTGTTTAAGTCAGTGTGACTTTCCTTTTTAGAATGCCTAATATAATTGTTCCTTTTATGCTTATTTTTGCTGTTGATGTTTTGTTTATAAAATTGTTATGATTCACATTAAATAGCCCTGTATTTATGATGATTTTGCACATGGGTAAATGTAACCAGCCACAGCAAAGTGGGCAATAAGTCACAAAACTTATAAATTGAGCTTAGTACTTTTTTATTCTAAAGATCATGATCTTTGAAATGATACCTGAGTAACTGAGTTGTTGAAATATCTTCAGTAGTTTTTTATTTATTGTTAAAATTGAAGCAAACAGAATAAAAACAATGTGAGATCAATGTGGCTCATACTGTCTATTGTTTATTAATCTATGTGTTCATAAATGCATGTATTTAACTAGTTTTGGTTTGTTTGTTGAGGAAAAAAGTGAATAATGAAATATGAGATCATAAGGTACGCATTTCTGCAAAAATCACAAAACTGATGGAACATAACAGCTATGTTTGGTTCGTGTGCAGAATAGAACCGTGTACTAGGGTGGACCACAAATGTACAGATTGGTCTAACCTGAGATGTTGCATGTTTGAAGGTGGCAACTGTCAGACTGCCATGATAGCCACTATGTCGTTAGAGGCCCACAATCTCTCTGAGACGCTGTCGACTTGTCGTTTCGCTCAACGAGTCGCATGCATCAAGAACATTGTCCGGTAGGTGGAAAACACACAGACGTATTTATGTCACGCATGTCAGGAACGTGTAATAACAAACATCTATACAGTTTTACAGATATATGATATAATGTTATGTGTAGTAAGTATTGTAATAATTCTGATTGAGGATGTCTGATGTAAAAAAAAATAACTAATTAACTGTAATTATAGTTCCTATTTATTTAGTAGTTCATCAGATAAACTAAACATGTTTTGTTAAATATAGCTGAACAATTATTATAAATCAGGGTTGTGGCATTTTTTTAGGTGCATCTTGTAGAAGCAGAAACAACTACCAAATGTGTGTGAGTGAGTGAGTGTGTGTGCACGCACACGTGCTGTGTTTTTGTGCTCTTGTATGCATGTTTAGATATTGATAATAACTATCCAGGAAAAATGAAGAAGTTGATGACAAGTCGATGATTCGGAGACTGCGAAGAAGAGTGGCTGAACTGGAGATGCAGATATCACTGCTACAGTCAGGAGATGTAAGTTTGTCTGACATCCAAGATTTACCATGATGCATCACTGTGGTAACGTTTCTAAGAATGCAGCAGCTGCCTCTAAAAATTTACTGAATGATAGGCAATAAATATGACCTCATGAAGTACACATACTCTGACAGAAGATAGCAAATAAGAAATATTATAGCTGTATGCTTATTACATTAAATGTCTAACTAGCATCTTAACTCTTTCAATATTTAACTCCCGTATTTTATTATTGCATAGGAAACCAGACGGGCCATGGTGTACTAATTAGTAAACCACAAACACATCTGTAACAGCCATATGAAATTATTGGAACAAGGTAAAATGGAGCAGCTGAATAAAGCGTTACATGCGACTTCTCACATTTGACTGTTTTCTCATACTTTTCCCCCCAGAACCAGTCTTCTGACACCCACAGTGGTAACAATGTCTTAGATGTTCGACTAACTGCGGAGGAGAAGGTGGAATGTGCCAAGATCATGCAGGGTTATCTAAGTGGGCGTATCAGGGACCCCATTTTGGCAGGTAGGTGATAGAACATCTATATTATAAGGTGCTGTCAATTTAAACAGTACTACACACTAGATCTGTGACCTGTCACTGCGAACTGGGTGTTAAGCACACAGGCTGATTTTGCATGCTAGCCAAAAATACCCCATGAATTTTTTATTTTGGCAGAAACAATAGAAAATATGAGTCAAAATGACCTTGAATCAAAATGACCTTGAGTAAAAACGACCTTGTTGTTTTTTAAGTTTGCTTCAAAGCTAGCAACAAATCAGAAAGTAATGAATGTATTTCAACAAATGAGGTATCATTTTAAAACCTTGTAATCTGTGGAATCCAACTTTATTTCACAATTTTGCATGAGATTACATATATATTAAAAATATATATAACGATGAATACACATGTTGCTGCGGTAAAGTTACTATTGTCAGTTATATTGCGCTGAAAGAACCTATGTTAGATTGACATAGCAAAGGTATCGTGTCTACCTTGAGATGCTTTGTTCATCGTTTTGAGCTGTACAGGCACCATTGATGAATACATCCCTAGTTGATCTGTCATTTTCATACTTTCTACTCGTTCACTGTAAGTACCTTTTGTACTTATTTGTGAATTTTTTCCAAGATTGCTCTTTGGACTTGAAAGTACATTTTCCATTTCTTAAATTAGGGGCCATGTAAGCATACACGCACGCACGCACGCACGCACGCACGCACGCACGCACGCACGAACGCACGCACGCACGCACGCACACACACTGTTGATCTGTAAGTACCTTGATGCTGATGATTTCTATGGGCATTATTCATCTTGCCGTATCTTGATCGTATAGGTGCCCATACTGTGGGCAGACTGCGTGAATGCCTACGCATTCTCAAGATGGTTATACTGGAGCATTACTCGAGGAAAGATCAGTCACAGCAACTGACCGGTCGAGTAGCTTCAACACCAACATCCGACGCGTCCAGTAAACCTGCGGCCACAGAAGAAACAAGCACTACCCACAGCACTGTTGACATGGAAATACCCACAGTCATTGTAGATAGGTGTGTGGTCCTTCTAGACAGGCTGTTTGGTCAGTGTCGGTGAATAAATATTAATGTTGTTTTTAAACTATTGAAGACAATCATAGCAGATAGTTGTGCTTCACATAGCCTGACATAGGTTAACAATTGTTTGATTCTTGATAAGCTGATTGTAACATTGTCCACTTGCTATCTTTGTCCTTCTTTGAATGTTGGTCTTGTTAAGTTTTACTGATTAAAACGATGCAAATATGGGCGATGCCTGATGGTTGACATATAGATCTGTTTGTCTTGCATCATGGGTGGTTGTTGGGGCCATTTAAGGGTGTAGGGTAATTTCAATACTTGGCGTAGCCAATCCCTTTCCAGCTGCCCAGCCGGCTTCACTAGAAAATGGAGTTGGCTTTTATGAGCCTGGAACATCAGCAGACTACTAATACTTGCTTTTCACCCCTTTGCAAGGAAAGGACCTAGCTGTTTCTGACAATCTTGACAGTATTGTCAAAAAGCTCCAGATCATAAAATCGATTAATTATTTAATGTCGATTTTTTGGCCAAAATGTTATACATTATTCTATGATCTATTGTGTTCATTCATCCATCCAGGGCTGAATTGAATCAGACAGTATTACAACTGCTTATGATCTATTGTGTTCATTCATCCATGCAGGGCTGGATCGAATCAGACAGTATTACAACTGCCTATGATCTATTGTGTTCATTCATCCATGCAGGGCTGGATCGAATCAGACAGTATTACAACTGCCTATGATCTATTGTGTTCATTCATCCATGCAGGACTGGATCGAATCAGACAGTAGTACAACTGCCTATGATCTATTGTGTTCATATATCCATGCAGGGCTGGATCGAATCAGACAGTATTACAACTGCCTATGATCTATTGTGTTCATTCATCCATGCAGGACTGGATCGAATCAGACAGTAGTACAACTGCCTATGATCTATTGTGTTCATATATCCATGCAGGACTGGATCGAATCAGACAGTAGTACAACTGCCTATGATCTATTGTGTTCATTCATCCATGCAGGACTGGATCGAATCAGACAGTATTACAACTGCCTATGATCTATTGTGTTCATTCATCCATGCAGGGCTGGATTGAATCAGACAGTATTACAACTGCTTATGATCTGTTGTGTTCATTCATCCATGCAGGACTGGATCGAATCAGGCAGTATTACAACAGCCGGGGAAAAGGGTTTCATCACCAAGCAAGATGTTGAAGCAACAAATAAATCTGCCTTCCCGTATGGGAGGAAGGGAATGGAAATTTCGTGTTAACCAGACATCACACACTGCAGCTACCTCACAACCACCTTCTGCAATGGACAAACCAAGTACTCATAGAACAGACAGTAAAGGCACAACTCCACAACGACAGAGCTCTCTACAGAAGTCAATGGAACGCCAAGGTATGCATGCCATTACTGTTATGTTTAGTGATCGTAGTCACTAAGAACATTGTACATTTACATTTAGCATGAACATTTACCTTCTGTTTACAAGTCATCATGTTATGTCTTGCTATAACATTGTGCTATGTGTGCTGTGTGTTATATATACTATGATAGATACAGACTGAATGACTGAATAACGAAGCCTGCATTACTTGAGGAGGGAGCGCAGCCTAAAGTCGGACGTGCAGATACGGCCGTACTTGCGACAGGCACCTACAGTGGCAGTGCAAATGCACTGTATACCGAAGATCGTGTATCAATACAAGATGGTCTAGCGTGCAGTGTTCCCATTGTTCAAAAATGGAGGTAAAAAATACGTCAACGGAGCAGTCTGCCATTCTGCAGGCGCACCAAGCCAGAAGATAATGCACTAATGCACGCGCCCGTCTCCCAAATGGTGGACAAAAACTTACCTTGTAGACTGCCATGATCTTGCCCAGTGACGCCTCCTGTCTAAATATAGGCTCCTTGCTTTGTGAAGTAATTCACTCAGCTCTTACCTTACCTGCCATCGTGGCAAATCTCATGACGTAAGAGAACGGATGACCAGGCAATGCTGGCTACCCTCTTCGCTATGCAGTAGTGAACACAGTAGTTAAGAAAACGCAACAATTACCAATGGTGATAGCTCATTTAACGAATTTTATGAACAGTTTTTAGCGCACGTGGAAATTATTATGGTCGTTTAGAGAGATCAACTATTTAGGCATCAGATGAATTTATATATTTAATGTTTGACAAGTCACATTACCCCAGAACTTACATGTTTATCAGCATCGAGTTATGCAAAGATATCATAATATTAATACAGTTGTATGTATTTCTGAGAGAATAAAGTTGAAGATTTTAGGAATGCACTGATAGTAGTATTTGCTGCTGCACGTGGCATCATTAAATTCAGAACAGTTTTAGATTGGATACAAATTAGTAATTCTTTCTTGAATTTAAAATGACAACAACTATCTACTGACAATGTATTTGTCTATGAAAGAAACACAGTAGACATTAATATCTTAGGTGTCATGCCACACATACATTTAGATAAAAAGTGTCGGAGCTACTGGCTTATTTGTCGCAGTACCGGTATATCTAGAATTTGTTGCATTGGTTGGCCAACTTTTCAATACCTGTGTAGTGACAACAATGTGATTTACAAATAAATCATGTTATAACTGCAATTGTTTGTATTATATTGCGCCATGATCATTGTTACGTTAATTGTGACAATATGTTCTGTAGGAACACCAAAGCAACCATACAAATCGCCATACGAGCGCAAGAAAGAAGACATGATCAGAAAACTCGACTCCAAAGTAACAAAGGCAAAGGCTGGCATGGAAGAACAACAACTGAACCTAATGCAGGCTCAGAACATCATCAAACTGCAACAACTGCAACTGATTCATGCGGAGATTGTGTGAGAACTTGGTTATGGAACCATTGTTTCAGTGCACATACGTGTATATGTAGTCTGTATTCTTTGTAAAATTAGGACATTACTCCATGCGGAGAGTGTGTTACACGTTCTTTGTGTTTAGGTGACTATGTGTCTGTCAAATACGCGAGGGACATAATTTTGTAGAAAATTTAAAAGAAATACAAATTACTAATTGTTATTTACAATGTTAATATATTACGTTAGAAATATACATATATCTTTTCAAAATATAAAGGGTGCAACATGCAATAGACCACACAACCAATTGCTACACAACTTGTTCATATCTTTAACAGTGTCTATAATTTGCGTTGATTCAATCATGACTCTATTCTGTTGTCTTCAACAGGATTATATGTTTCCAATGAAACAATCATTCACAAATGTTCTGGTTGTCTTGTGTTAATGTTGCGTGGTGTCTGGATGACAGTGCTAAAGTGGAAGAAACAAAGAAACTGGTTTCTGAACAGCAGTCGAAGATACAAGATCTGAGCAGATATGATATCAACAGTGACATCGTGCAGCAGGAGAAACTTGTGGAGAAGCAGCTCTATAGAAGACAGGTATTATTTCTGCAGCCATCATATGTGTCATACCACAGCGGTGTGGGTATTAATTGTGGGTATTAATTCGCAAAATTGTGAAATGGACTTTTGTACGTGTTTGGATTACGTAGATCAGGAGCTTTATTTGTTGAAATATCTTTAGTAGTTTTTGATTTATTGCTAATATTGAAGCAAACCTAAAGAAAACTTAATACCCGTTTGTGTGGCTGCTGACATATGTTAGTTTTAGTTGCAAGGGTAGCTATGTTAAAGTGAGGTCAGTTCCGTTAGGTAATTATTAAGAGGAACTTCAGTCAGATGAATGGGAACGAGACAACTTCAAGGCAGTAAGCGCCAGAAAGCAAGAAGTGCCGATAAAGGCTGTTGAATGTTTTGTTTACAATTTGAATATTTTGCGGGCGCAACTGACAAATTGGGAACACTATTTCAGGCTTTTAAAAAAACAATTTGGCAGGTATACGTTGTTAGCTGATATTACAAACGATGACCTAAGTGTTTTTAAATATCAAAGACTCCAATATGCATGCTATATGTGCAGAATACATGCAAGCGAAATATGCAACACAAACAAATCAGTTATCGTATATTACTGTTCTAAGGCGATTGCACAAGCAAAAATAACATTTTGTTTCTGTGCGAAACAATATTAGGCAGATATAAGCACTTTGTAACATCAATTTCATGTGACATGCCTCTACAGGTGAAGATGGAAAAGCGACTACAGATGGTGGCTAATGAAATACAAAGTCTGAAGGTTAACATGGAAGATACTAGTCGGTCGGCAGCAAATGCAAGAAAGGCAAAGGTGTCAATATCATCCACAACGAAGCTAGAACAGAAATACCCACAGTTTGTGAGTCGTAGTGGCAAGGTGAACACGACACACGTGCTGGATATTCTTCAGAGTCAAGACAAGCAGCAGGAAAAGGTAAGTGTAAATCTGACGTCAGAATCTATTTTATCATCATTAGTATCATTGGTCAGCCGGACCTGCAGTATTGTCTAGCCTTTTCTATTAACATTGATTGTCCATTAGGGGTGGAAGGGCAGCCACCACAATATCAAAGTGGTCGCATTACAATTTGGTGTATCAATTTACATTTTTTCGGGTTTTTTCACGAGTGGTTGTCCACAGTAAGAATCTTAATGATGGTTCTTTTAGGATGATGACAGTAACCAGCTAGTTAAAGGTGTTGCATGTAAATGACTTGAGTGTTCTATATTTGTTAGCCTATTACTACAGTCATCCAGAACATTCTAGTATTACTCCCATCAAGCTTTCTTTCCAGATACTTTGTCAAGGGCCAAATACCGGCTGTGTAAAGCAATGCACTTTCAATGGTGGCCAAAATGGTGGCTGAAGAATGGCAACCTGATGGTCTTTGGACTTACTTATATTATTGAACTTTTTATATGCTTGCTGTGCAATGACATTTTCACTTGGATTACCCAAGAGCTTCATTCCTTTTTTAAAGAACCTGCTGTACTGGAGTTCACAAACGCAATTGAAAAACAAACGGGTATAGTTTGCAAATTTAGAAAATGTCATGCAGTATTTGTTGTTCTAGTAGCAATATACCTCGGATGATAGGAAACAGTTATAATCCCACTTGCAAACCCACAAGACTTTGCAGCAAGTAAGCATGTTATTAAGACAAAAAAACATTAAAGTACTTATAGATTTCATTTGTATACTCATCATAAATGCACATCATCGCTATTCTCATTGGCCATGAACGTATCACCAGGAACTGTGTTACAGTCGTGTCTGATTGTCACCAATACTACTTGTTTTGTCATTAGATGAAGGCGACCATGCAGAAACAATGCGTGGTCACACTGAGTCAACAGATTCAGGTCAAGGAGTCAGCGACCCGACAGAAACTGCTTGCCTTCAAGGAGAAGCTACGACAAGCCAAGTTGGGTAACGATCCAACGGCGGCCACTGGCACACACAGGTAAACTACAACGGATGTAGCAGTAGTTGTAAAAGCTTTGTTTCATGATAAAGTCAGTGTGATTTTCAGGAGGCCACCAGAAACACATACACGCCTACATCCACATTTATGTAGCTTTTCATAGAATATACAATTCACAACAATATATCACAAATAAAAATAAATAATATTAATAATATAAAAATTTACTATAAAATTATGAACAAATTTAGCTATTCTAGAAAGAAACTAATAAATAAATATTAATTAAAACAATTTACCAGCACGTTTAGCTCTATAGACAATCACCGGCTTGCCGGACATATTGCTAGGAAACAGGTCAAATGATGGATAGGTCAATTATGAGACTTAAAGTATATGTCATCTCGTGATTCCTCTTCTGTTGTGTCTTGCGTTCATTGCTTATCATTGTTTTCTGCGATTTAATAACTGTGGTTTTCAAGAGAGTGATCAGTATACATAATCATTATTAGTGTATATCCTCTGGGCATTTATACGCCACAAGGTGTACCCGGAAAATGTGCTTAGAAATTAAGTTTCGTACCGACTTCTCGGGACTAAGATTTCTTTGCGCCATTAAAAGTAAATAATCTGCCCAATATCGTACTAAAAGTTTAACTCAGAATTTGCGCCAGTTTAAGAGTTTAACCCGCGTTTATGTCGGACTATTGCGTTTTGTTGGTAGAACAGTATTTTTTTAATCTCGTCCAATCAGAGTAGCTGTTACGTCATATGACGCGCAAAATGGCTGCGTCCATGCCAAAATGAATGTGTCATCTCTGGGAAAATGTGTTGAATCTGCGGAGTAATTATTGTGAATGCCTGGATGTTAACAAAGTGTTCACTGATGGTAATATTCCTGCTGACACGTCAGCGGATTTCATCCTAAAATAAAAACTAAAAAGCATACTCAGATACTGGTGTGGGCAATAATTGTGGGTCCAGTCGTGTTTTTTTCCATTTTTACTAGTAAAACCTAATAAAATTCTTCCGTATGATATTTATGTGCTAGATATCTAATACATATTCCTTTAAACTTCTGCAAACAAACTGTTACACGTTAAAGGTTGTTTTGAGTGAAGTACTTACGAAAATATACCGGTGAAATCCAAATTTTGTCGAAGACGCGTCAAAAATCGTAAGTCCAATCTACGCTGTGTAAATTGTTCACGTGTCACGTGAATCAGTGCGAGACCACGCAGGGTATTAAAATAGGCCAAGAGCCTTAGAACAAGATATTTCAGTGCCACGAATTCTCCGGTCGTGAGTATACTTTACTCTAAGGACTAAACTTCAAGTCTAGCCAGCCCAACCCCCAACCGCAACATGCCATAAAAGTTGTATTTATCAGCGCTACAACTTCTCGAAGAGATTAAATACAACGCCCAAAGTTCTGCAAAAGCACACCCATGTTGCCTGCCACCGTGTTGTTTAATACAAGACGTTTTCCTCAACGTGAATAAGGTGAGAATACAAAGGTTGACCTGCCCAATTTCGTGCACCTTGTAATTTACAATGATGTATTACAGCCACCATATATGAACCGAATAATGTTTACACTGAATAAGTATTGTGGTGGCACTGGTAGGCCATCGGCTGGGTGGTGCAATTTGTGACGTGTGCGAAACATAGAAAGCCCATGAAACTAGATTTCCTTAGGACGAGATAACAATATTCCTTTCGCCATGGGGGCAGCCATGTTTACGTCAGATGATGCCACGGAGCCCTAGGATTGGTTCAGCTTCAAAATTACTCCTCCCGAATGAAACAAAATACTCCAACATAAACGCGAGTTAAACTTTTAAACTGCCACATATTTTGAGTTAAACTTTTTCTTGGAGGTGCAAGATATCGCATTCTCTGATTGTATTATAATTATCAATGTTTATTTCTTAGACTTAGTCCCCGAGAGGTCGGAACGGGACTAACCGAAAAACGGATTCACAATGCGGCCTAGTGTTACTATGTTTATCATTTATGACTATGACTGACTTTCCCATTCAGAGTACTGCCTAAGGTTCCATGGCATCAGTCCACTGAAGAGACCCCTGGTAATAGCAACTCGGATTTTAGAGATGAAGTACAAAGACAACATTATGATGCGTGTGCAAATGGTGATCATCAGCATTCTGATTCTTACCCTGCTATGAGTAACGTCATCCGTCGGCGGTCGTCTGCAAGCTCGGGCAACAGAAGAGTACCATCGGCCGCCTCAGGAAGAGAACTAAATGGAAATGCGCACCAGAACGGCTACGTCAGCACGGGTACAGTTGCTAAACTCATGTCACGTTTTGCACAAGATGAAGGCGCAACAACTCAGCCCAGATATTCTGTGGAGCAAAACGAATCACAGACATCTTTAAATTCTACAGGCGGCGTGTCGTTTCTCCAGAAGTACAGTCAGAGTCGACCTAGTTCAGCAGCTTCCAGCCAGTTGATTGAGCAGTGGGCGCAGAATCCACCGGCAAAATTGGATTCCTCAAAGAGGTGGGACGACGCTTATACAAACGAAAACAGCCACGCGGCAAATGTGGATGTGGACATGACAGCATTAACAGCAACACATCATATATCGCATCCACAACGCAGCAGCTCGCCAATAAAGGAAGCTGGGTATGATGAGCTCCCGTGTATGTTAAACATGAGGAAAGATCGTTCAACCAGTAACGGGGAATGTTCCACCAGTCGGACAAGACAACGGGTAAACGGCCAACAAGACTCAATAGGTGATACCAACAATACGTTTAAATTTGGCACTTCTAGACACGAACAAAGGTACAAAGGTACTAACACCAATAAACAGATTGACAATGAAGCGTCCAATGACAGAACTTTTGACACATATAATTCGTTTACATCTGGTCAAGCAAAAGGTCACGGTGCAACTCCAGTACGTAGCAGCACCAATGATTTTGCTGTTGACATTCCAGGAAACAAACAGGATAGGTCCTACAAAACAAATGAGCACGAGGTACCTTCTAGCGGTACGTTCGACCAAACCAGTTCGTTTGCTGGTCCCGCTACCAACAGCATTCACGAACAGAACGGCGACGACACTGGTAAGACAAGATCTCGACCAGCGACATTTGAATCCGCATTACAGAGTATGCTTGGTGCTGACTTGACTATTTCCCATGAACAGTATGATAGGTTTGCGAGGCGCTCGAAGCCTCCTGTTATAAGGAAGAGTCGGGCTGCTATGGGGCGTGGAAGGGATAAGTCTTACCAGTCGCCATTCGCATCTAGAGTGTTCAGACGCGACAGCCTCGGAACTCCTGCGTCCAGACAAGGTTATTATGCCAGTCACTCGACGTGGAAGCCAGATATAAAGGTAACTATCTATACATTAACAAGGAATGTATGTATATGACCTTAACCTTCTGACACAGTTCTATGTTTTAATGGACAAGGGCTGTGTTGACGTCATTGTGGATATTAACTGCTTTATTTTCTTCTTTCAAGCAAACTCAACGTCCGTCACGGCAATTGAATTATGTTACTTCTCGTGACGAAATTTTCCTTTGTTCATATTTTTTTTTATGACACATATGTACGGACACGATTCGATACTTGGACATGCATTTACCACACTCCTTAAAGCGAGGTTTTTTTTAGTTTGAAAATTTTCTGGAGCAATTTTTAAATTGCAAACACTTATGAGAATACTATATGAACAGAATACATTCAACATAAAAATTATATTATTAAGAACAGAGCGAGATTAGCGCAGTTCAAAAATGGCTAGATTGTTAAGTACGACCTCAGCTATGTCGCACCTCAGAGGCAGCTGATGATAGGTCATTGTATTATGTATTTTAAACAGTAGTAAAGTAGTCATCTTACTGTATACCGAGTTACCAACGCGTGGTTACAGTAACACCATTTATTTATACAGAATATCATTCGGTTACAGGAGACTACAGTTAGCGAGAAAGTCGCAGCATACCTGCAGGGAATGTCATCGTTCGCATCAGCTGGAGGTATAATCAATACACCGCGTAAGTCTGCCTCATGCAGTTCTTATCAGTAAATTCAACAACAACAACAAAAATTCATTATCGCGAAGAATGTCACATAAACTTCGCGTAAGTGTACCGTTATTGTAACAACGAAGACTCAAATATACTTATAATATTGAAGAAACATTGATAGGGTATTTGGCATACAAACGAGCGCGCCTTCCGTGGTGTTAACGGTGTCTTGAATTATTTTAAAGTAGTGCGTGTAACGTGTGTGAGTTACCATTTTATATTTATGTGTATCAAAAACCAGCAAGTGTGGGGATGATTGGACATATAATTAATTAACGAACTGCATTTTTTTGTTACTACTGTGAAGTGGAAAATTGATGAGTGAACAAAAAATGTGCACATATGCCGTACTGTTTCGAACTTAATACAGTTTTTTATCGTTATACATGGAGTGTCCTATTATCTGTAATCTGACATTTTTGATATGATAATAAGGACTATTTTAAGTAAGAGGAACTATCCTAGAGAAGGTTCAGTATAGCGTAATATCATTATTCGTCTTGTGTGACAGCGCATAGCTACGATGACGCGTCACTGGTGGAGCGCCGGAAACCGGGTGTAGTGGAGGATGAGAGCACGGAGGGTCCGTCGGGAGTGTGGAAGAGACATCTGGCGGCCGGCAAGCCAAAGCCGGACATCGACGTCGACAAGTTCGTGCCGCGGATCAAAGCTCTGCGGGACGACGAACGGGAAGTGACGTACATGAACACTGCGCTTGAGCAGAGCAAGCGAGTCGCGCGCATCCGGAAGTCGAAGCTTGCTGCGGAGGTCATACAGAGGTCGTGGCGTTCATACTGCGCGAAGAAGAAAAGAGCAGTCATAAGATAGAGAAGCTGTAGTTATTGTTATGTCTTGTACCGAAGTTGTCTCCAGGCGTTCGTCTGTGTGGTGTATAACTCAGTGTGTTGAAAGAGTCAAACTCGTTAATACCGTATGATCTATCAATATAACTAAATGTATCTGTTCCATTAGCGCGCAACAATGTTGCTATGCCCACTGTGAGCATTGTTTTCCGAAAACACATGGTTGTAGTGGCTGCGCTGTGTTTAGCATTACGTGTTATACGATCTGAAGTTTCAACGTGACTCGAAGTGTAAACCCTGTAAAATATAGCCAGCCTGCTAGTTCGGTTATTCAACCATTGCGTTATCAGCCACACGCTTTCCAAAACGGATCACAAGACATGCATTCAATAAAAAGGAGCACAGCCAGGGTTCTTGCATGTATGGATGAGAGCTGCATCACAACTTTATCAGCATATATCATCACGTAGACTTAACTACGAAGTAATCAATAATCACCATTATTATTTCACGAATAGGTAACTGAATTCGCCCCTCTCTGGTAGTTTGGTGTTCCTTTATCCGCTGTATCATTACTGTATATTTAATACTGTGCGCTGGTTTTGTCAACAGTCAGTCTGTTTTCAGTTCACACGCAACATTTTACAATTTATTGTACATAAAATAGTATACATGCTAATCAAATGTACTTAATAAGAAATTGTACAATTTGAATACTGAAAATGTAACGGGGCTTGCGCTAACAAATAATTGTTTTATGTACAAATACACATGATTGTTATACTCTGCATGCGATCGACTATTGAGGCTTTGTACTCAATTACATATTATTTGTATCAAATGTAAACTAATGTAACTATGACATAATTCTTTATATTTGTTACTAAATGCAATTTTATTGATCGTATTTGTATCCGTGTTTCTTTAAAAAAAACTGATTATAGATGTAATCAAGATGATAATGTGTGTTTAATCACATAGATATAAATCGATAACTGTTCTCTGCGTCAATCGTTGTATTGTTATTTTACCTATATATACTTGCATGACACACGTATAGTTTAATGTTGTATGTATTTATTTGTATTATAATATATATTTATAATATTTATATATGAAAAGGTTAATAATATTACTAACCGACACATAATCCACGCATGTGTTGTGCATCTATGTATATGTATATATATATATATATATGTATGTATATATATATATACATATTAATGGGATATTTCTACATTAATAATTTATATTGTTTAACGTAGAACATCCTCTTGCAGTTGAGAGAAAAGATTTAGGTTGTTAATTGCTCTCTGTGCCTATTACTGAAACATTCGTGTTTTGTTAGACTACAGTGAACATCGCTTAGAATGGAAACGTAGGAATGTTTGTGCGATACACATGATACGCAGTAATTGGCTAGCGCTATAGGTCACTGGGGCAAAAAGGGTCTACACATTGTCAACGTCGCCAACAGTGCAGCCTGGCGTTCAGTATGTTGTGCTTATTGCTGTCTATTTGGAAGACCTTGTGTCTTATGTATTTACGTTATTCTGGTATAGCTTTGGGGGGTATTTCGTGCATGTTAATTTCGTGATATTTCCGATATTTGCTCAAAATATTTATACAAAACATGACGTAGTTACAATTTGAATGAATGAATGGATCACTTTAGTATCTAAACAAATTCCATATAATAATAATAATAATTATTATTATTAATGACGTTTAGACAGTTTGATACATTGGCCTATAGTTTGTTTTAACTTATTTGTTAACATCTGATTATGACTGAGTTAGCATATCAGCGTTGTGTATTAAACCCTGCTAATGTAAATGAAGTAGCTTACTCTCAAAGTTAACTTAATGTTACAATATGCATTAGCAAACAGTGTCAATACAGTCTTCAAATTAAAATGGATACGTAACCCCCAATGTTTCGGCAATGGGATGCAGTTTTGGTTAGCCTCAAGGGGTCAATTAAAGTGTTTGGTGAGCCTCAGCCACACAATATTCACCACGTTCCGACGCCAAGATGTCTACGTATGAAGATTCTTGGAGCGTTACTATTATATCATGCCTGCAATATGACATGCACCATTGCTGGACGATGATTTACATTGTTGACGTGATGCGTTTGTTCAGTTGGGTTCACTGACATACACGGTGAAAGATTAACTATTCGCCAATAATTATAAAACTATTGTGAATAGGCGAGGTAAATGTATAGGACGTTGACAATTTAGGTCGTCTGTTTAACATGAATGCCACACAAGAGTGTAGACGCAAGCAGCTGATAAGGACGGTATTACTAACCAGATATTACACAACGAAACTCTTTGTTCAGCCAAGAATGACATTGCTACATGTTTTTAAAATAAATTACGTTGATAGAATTTAGAGAGATTGTTTTATTTTATCTTTTATCTAAAACAGCACTGCACATCTGGAAACTTATGCATCGGTGAACGTTAATGATTATTTATAATCTAGCCAAAAGACCCATATAAGTGTATTTACTACAGCGATAATACCTCTCCCAAGTATAATTTGTTAAGACTGCCATCTTCAGCAACTGGTTTTTAAATAGTACTCATTTCATGTTATCACATCCAAGGAATAATTTTCCTGTAAAGACGGAAAACAATTAACTGTCCTTTAAAATATTTACGCAGTCGACAGTAGTATACAGGTATGTTTGGAGGGGTATCTACGGCCCTTTTTGAGGAGTTTTGGTTGATAATAGGGAGGTTTCGAAAGCCGCCCCCCTGAGCAAAGTGCGTAGTCACGTGACCGTATGTATGTATAACGAGAGGCGCCCCCTGGCGGGTACGTTAGAGGTGACGCCTCCTAACGGGGAGTGGTGTTGTAGGTGAATGCGCGTGTATGAAAGAACTAACGAAACACAAGAGTATACGAGTGCACACGTGTTTTATTGATGAAAGATACAAGCGTGAAACCGTGTTTTATTAAACGAAGTGCATCAAGACTTGTGGGTGAGTGAACACCGCGACAGAGGTCGTGAGCTTAGGGGTCAATACGACCACGCCAGCGGCTCGTGGGATGATGGTATACGACTTACGGGTGAGTGAACACCGCGTCAGAGGCCGTGAGCTTACGGGTGTGTGACCACCGCGCCATAGGCTCGAATCGTTAATGACGATGATGATGATGATAACACCTGTTCGTTAATGAAACACGGTTATTGCAGTTGTTTAAGCCAATCGAATACACGGCAATCGTTTGCTATCAGATCAGTGCCGAAACCTTTTACGAAATCCTTCATGACAACTCCACGACATCGAAACATGAGATAAGCAACACTTAGAGGGTCAGAGGTGAAATAGTAGGTGACGCCTCCTAACGGGGAGTGTAGAGAGGGTGTTATTAGTTGTGTATGAATGTACGTGTATGGGAGGGGAGCGTAGAGAGGGTGTGTATGAATGCGCGTGTATGAAAGAACTAACGAAACACAAGAGTATACGAGTGCACACGTATTTTATTGATGAAAGATACAAGCGTATAATATGATGGACTAGCATGTTACATGTTTGCCTTTCGTACATGGTCTAGTTTGTTACATGTTTCCCTTCCATACATGGACTAGCATGTTACATGTTTGCCTTCCATACATGGACTAGCATGTTACATGTTTGCCTTTCGTACATGGTCTAGTTTGTTACATGTTGACCTTCCATACATGGTCTAGCCTGTTACATGTTTGCCTTCCATACATGGACTAGCATGTTACATGTTTGCCTTTCGCACATGGTCTAGTTTGTTACATGTTGACCTTCCATACATGGTCTAGCCTGTTAGATGTTTGCCTTTCGTACATGGTCTAGTTTGTTACATGTTGACCTTCCATACATGGACTAGCATGTTACATGTTTGCCTTTCGTACATGGTCTAGTTTGTTACATGTTTCCCTTCCATACATGTTTGCTGGTCTAGCCTGTTACATGTTTGCCTTTCGTACACGGTCTAGTTTGTTACATGTTGACCTTCCATACATGGACTAGCTTGTTACATGTTTGCCTTCCATACATGGACTAGCATGTTACATGTTTGCCTTTCGTACATGGTCTAGTTTGTTACATGTTTCCCTTCCATACATGGACTAGCATGTTACATGTTTGCCTTCCATACATGGACTAGCATGTTACATGTTTGCCTTTCGTACATGGTCTAGTTTGTTACATGTTGACCTTCCATACATGGTCTAGCCTGTTACATGTTTGCCTTCCATACATGGACTAGCATGTTACATGTTGACCTTCCATACATGGACTAGCATGTTACATGTTTGCCTTCCATACATGGACTAGCATGTTACATGTTTGCCTTTCGTACATGGTCTAGTTTGTTACATGTTTGCCTTCCATACATGGACTAGCATGTTACATGTTTGCCTTTCGTACATGGTCTAGTTTGTTACATGTTGACCTTCCATACATGGTCTAGCCTGTTACATGTTTGCCTTCCATACATGGACTAGCATGTTACATGTTTGCCTTTCGCACATAGACTAGCTTGTTACATGTTTGCCTTCCGTACATGGACTAGCTTGTTACATGTTTGCCTTCCATACATGGTCTAGCTTGTTACATGTTGACCTTCCATACATGGACTAGCATGTTACATGTTTGCCTTTCGTACATGGACTAGCTTGTTACATGTTTGCCTTTCGTACATGGTCTAGTTTGTTACATGTTTCCCTTCCATACATGGACTAGCATGTTACATGTTGACCTTCCATACATGGTCTAGCCTGTTACATGTTTGCCTTTCGTACATGGTCTAGTTTGTTACATGTTGACCTTCCATACATGGACTAGCATGTTACATGTTTGCCTTCCATACATGGACTAGCCTGTTACATGTTTGCCTTTCGTACATGGTCTAGTTTGTTACATGTTTCCCTTCCATACACGGTCTACCTTGTTACATGTTTGCCTTCCATACATGGACTAGCATGTTACATGTTTGCCTTTCGTACATGGTCTAGTTTGTTACATGTTGACCTTCCATACATTGACTAGCATGTTACATGTTTGCCTTCCATACATGGTCTAGCCTGTTACATGTTTGCCTTTCGTACATGGTCTAGTTTGTTACATGTTGACCTTTCATACATGGACTAGCATGTTACATGTTTGCCTTCCATACATGGACTAGCATGTTACATGTTGACCTTCCATACATGGACTAGCATGTTACATGTTTGCCTTCCATACATGGACTAGCATGTTACATGTTTGCCTTTCGTACATGGTCTAGCCTGTTACATGTCCGCCTTCCGTACATGGACTAGCTTGTTACATGTTGCCCTTCCGTACATGGTCTAGCCTGTTACATATTTGCCTTTCATACATGGTCTAGCTTGTTACATGTTTGCCTTCCGTACATGGACTAGCTTGTTACAGGTCTGCCTTTCATACATGGTCTAGCTTGTTACATGTTGACCTTCCGTACATGGTCTAGCTTGTTACATGTTTGCCTTCCATACATGGACTAGCTTGTTACAGGTCTGCCTTTCATACATGGTCTAGCTTGTTACATGTTGACCTTCCATACATGGACTAGCTTGTTACAGGTCTGCCTTTCGTACATGGTCTAGCCTGTTACATGTCTGCCTTCCGTACATTGACTAGCTTGTTACATGTTGGCCTTCCGTACATGGTCTAGCCTGTTACATGTCTGCCTTCCGTACATGGACTAGCTTGTTACATGTTGGCCTTCCGTACATGGTCTAGCTTGTTACATGTTTGCCTTCCGTACATGGACTAGCTTGTTACATGTCTACCTTTCATACATGGTCTAGCTTGTTACATGTTGGCCTTCCGCACATGTTCTAGCTTGTTACATGTTTGCCTTCCATACATGGACTAGCTTGTTACAGGTCTGCCTTTCATACGTGGTCTAGCTTGTTACATGTTTACCTTCCATACATGGACTAGCTAGTTACAGGTCTGCCTTTCATACATGGTCTAGCTTGACGGAAAGTGAAGGAGCTAGTGTCTGCTGTTGAGGGGGAATTAGCCTGTCACGGAACCGACCTCCTAGTGGAAGTAGTACCACCTGGCGGGTAATGAAGGAGTAATGAGGGAATATTAAAGGCTAATTGACGTAGACTGAGTCTGCTGATATATATCACTCTGGGCTGGCGCACCCATGGGGAAATTTTAAGATGGTGCCCGCCTCCACATGACCTACCCCCCTGGAGGAAAGAAGTGTAAGTAGTAAGGATATTTTATTTGCTATTTTGTTTGTATGACTGCCAGTTTAAATGGTTATTTATTATGATGCCTA
Organism: Escarpia spicata; assembly: GCA_963995525.1. NCBI lineage: Eukaryota > Metazoa > Annelida > Polychaeta > Sabellida > Siboglinidae > Escarpia > Escarpia spicata. Next base: position 51,442,569 of record OZ023212.1, read on the forward strand.
AAAAATTGAAACTGATGGCACATTCATTCTGTCATGCATTGTCCGAAATGTCATGTCTCCCTTGTAACATTTTGTCGTGATTGCCCAAAGACACACCACTCCCATGTAACACTTTGTGTCACTATTGCCCAAAGACCTCCACTCCAATATAACACTTTGTGTCACTATTGCCCAAAGACTCCCACTCCCATGTAACCTTTGTGACTATTGCCCAAAGTCCCCCACTCGAATGTAACACTTTGTGTCACTATTGCCCAAAGACCCCCACTCCCATGTAACCTTTGTCACTATTGCCCATCCCATGTACCACTATGTCACTATTGCTCAAAGACCCCCAATTCCATGTAACACTTTGTCACAAGACCCCCACTCCCATGTAACACTTTGTCACAAGACCCCCACTCCCACGTAACACTTTGTTACAAAACCCCCATTCCCATGTAACACTTCGTCACATCACCAGTGTGACATACTTTATGGCTGCCCCCTGTGTATAAGAACCATCACATGACACGACTCACCGAGCAGCCTTCGACCTTCTCGAGAAGGCAGGCGAGACTCTTGAGGGTGTCCTCCTCCTCTACGTCCTCCGCATCCTCTACTGCAACACCAAGGCACTACATCACAACACAGCATCACATCACAACACCACATCACATCCTCCAGTACAATACCACAGCACAGCATCACATCACCACTACATCACATCAATACATGATTACATCACAATACAGCATCACTACATCACAACATAGCATATCATCTCATCGCATCACTACATCATATCATCTCATCACATTCACTACATCATATCATCGCATCACTACATCATATCATCTCATCACATCACTACATCATATCAATTCATTACATCAGTGCATCACATCACTACATCATATCATATGATTACATCACTACATCACATCACAACATCATATCATCTCATCACATCGCTACATCATATCATCTCATCACTACATCACATCATCTCATCACATCACTACATCATGTATGTATGTATGTGTATGTACGTATTTTGTGAGTTCTACTGTCAAAAGAGTGAAATTTGGTGAGTTCTACTGTGGTGTCCTAGCCTTACACGCATGCACGCACCCATGCACCCACCCACCGTCGCCGTCCCCACCCGCCATCGCCGCCGCCCTTCACGGAAGGGCGGCGCGCGCGCGCCGCCTCTGCGGCGGCGATGGCGGGTGGGGACGGCGACGGTGGGTGGGTGCATGGGTGCGTGCATGCGTGTAAGGCTAGGACACCACAGTAGAACTCACCAAATTTCACTCTTTTGACAGTAGAACTCACAAAATACGTACATACACATACATACATACATGATGTAGTGATGTGATGAGATGATGTGATGTAGTGATGAGATGATATGATGTAGCGATGTGATGAGATGATATGATGTTGTGATGTGATGTAGTGATGTAATCATATGATATGATGTAGTGATGTGATGCACTGATGTAATGAATTGATATGATGTAGTGATGTGATGAGATGATATGATGTAGTGATGCGATGATATGATGTAGTGAATGTGATGAGATGATATGATGTAGTGATGCGATGAGATGATATGCTATGTTGTGATGTAGTGATGCTGTATTGTGATGTAATCATGTATTGATGTGATGTAGTGGTGATGTGATGCTGTGCTGTGGTATTGTACTGGAGGATGTGATGTGGTGTTGTGATGTGATGCTGTGTTGTGATGTAGTGCCTTGGTGTTGCAGTAGAGGATGCGGAGGACGTAGAGGAGGAGGACACCCTCAAGAGTCTCGCCTGCCTTCTCGAGAAGGTCGAAGGCTGCTCGGTGAGTCGTGTCATGTGATGGTTCTTATACACAGGGGGCAGCCATAAAGTATGTCACACTGGTGATGTGACGAAGTGTTACATGGGAATGGGGGTTTTGTAACAAAGTGTTACGTGGGAGTGGGGGTCTTGTGACAAAGTGTTACATGGGAGTGGGGGTCTTGTGACAAAGTGTTACATGGAATTGGGGGTCTTTGAGCAATAGTGACATAGTGGTACATGGGATGGGCAATAGTGACAAAGGTTACATGGGAGTGGGGGTCTTTGGGCAATAGTGACACAAAGTGTTACATTCGAGTGGGGGACTTTGGGCAATAGTCACAAAGGTTACATGGGAGTGGGAGTCTTTGGGCAATAGTGACACAAAGTGTTATATTGGAGTGGAGGTCTTTGGGCAATAGTGACACAAAGTGTTACATGGGAGTGGTGTGTCTTTGGGCAATCACGACAAAATGTTACAAGGGAGACATGACATTTCGGACAATGCATGACAGAATGAATGTGCCATCAGTTTCAATTTTTTAGGCATCATAATAAATAACCATTTAAACTGGCAGTCATACAAACAAAATAGCAAATAAAATATCCTTACTACTTACACTTCTTTCCTCCAGGGGGGTAGGTCATGTGGAGGCGGGCACCATCTTAAAATTTCCCCATGGGTGCGCCAGCCCAGAGTGATATATATCAGCAGACTCAGTCTACGTCAATTAGCCTTTAATATTCCCTCATTACTCCTTCATTACCCGCCAGGTGGTACTACTTCCACTAGGAGGTCGGTTCCGTGACAGGCTAATTCCCCCTCAACAGCAGACACTAGCTCCTTCACTTTCCGTCAAGCTAGACCATGTATGAAAGGCAGACCTGTAACTAGCTAGTCCATGTATGGAAGGTAAACATGTAACAAGCTAGACCACGTATGAAAGGCAGACCTGTAACAAGCTAGTCCATGTATGGAAGGCAAACATGTAACAAGCTAGAACATGTGCGGAAGGCCAACATGTAACAAGCTAGACCATGTATGAAAGGTAGACATGTAACAAGCTAGTCCATGTACGGAAGGCAAACATGTAACAAGCTAGACCATGTACGGAAGGCCAACATGTAACAAGCTAGTCCATGTACGGAAGGCAGACATGTAACAGGCTAGACCATGTACGGAAGGCCAACATGTAACAAGCTAGTCAATGTACGGAAGGCAGACATGTAACAGGCTAGACCATGTACGAAAGGCAGACCTGTAACAAGCTAGTCCATGTATGGAAGGTCAACATGTAACAAGCTAGACCATGTATGAAAGGCAGACCTGTAACAAGCTAGTCCATGTATGGAAGGCAAACATGTAACAAGCTAGACCATGTACGGAAGGTCAACATGTAACAAGCTAGACCATGTATGAAAGGCAGACCTGTAACAAGCTAGTCCATGTACGGAAGGCAAACATGTAACAAGCTAGACCATGTATGAAAGGCAAATATGTAACAGGCTAGACCATGTACGGAAGGGCAACATGTAACAAGCTAGTCCATGTACGGAAGGCGGACATGTAACAGGCTAGACCATGTACGAAAGGCAAACATGTAACATGCTAGTCCATGTATGGAAGGCAAACATGTAACATGCTAGTCCATGTATGGAAGGTCAACATGTAACATGCTAGTCCATGTATGGAAGGCAAACATGTAACATGCTAGTCCATGTATGAAAGGTCAACATGTAACAAACTAGACCATGTACGAAAGGCAAACATGTAACAGGCTAGACCATGTATGGAAGGCAAACATGTAACATGCTAGTCAATGTATGGAAGGTCAACATGTAACAAACTAGACCATGTACGAAAGGCAAACATGTAACATGCTAGTCCATGTATGGAAGGCAAACATGTAACAAGGTAGACCGTGTATGGAAGGGAAACATGTAACAAACTAGACCATGTACGAAAGGCAAACATGTAACAGGCTAGTCCATGTATGGAAGGCAAACATGTAACATGCTAGTCCATGTATGGAAGGTCAACATGTAACAAACTAGACCATGTACGAAAGGCAAACATGTAACAGGCTAGACCATGTATGGAAGGTCAACATGTAACATGCTAGTCCATGTATGGAAGGGAAACATGTAACAAACTAGACCATGTACGAAAGGCAAACATGTAACAAGCTAGTCCATGTACGAAAGGCAAACATGTAACATGCTAGTCCATGTATGGAAGGTCAACATGTAACAAGCTAGACCATGTATGGAAGGCAAACATGTAACAAGCTAGTCCATGTACGGAAGGCAAACATGTAACAAGCTAGTCTATGTGCGAAAGGCAAACATGTAACATGCTAGTCCATGTATGGAAGGCAAACATGTAACAGGCTAGACCATGTATGGAAGGTCAACATGTAACAAACTAGACCATGTACGAAAGGCAAACATGTAACATGCTAGTCCATGTATGGAAGGCAAACATGTAACAAACTAGACCATGTACGAAAGGCAAACATGTAACATGCTAGTCCATGTATGGAAGGCAAACATGTAACATGCTAGTCCATGTATGGAAGGTCAACATGTAACATGCTAGTCCATGTATGGAAGGCAAACATGTAACAGGCTAGACCATGTATGGAAGGTCAACATGTAACAAACTAGACCATGTACGAAAGGCAAACATGTAACATGCTAGTCCATGTATGGAAGGCAAACATGTAACATGCTAGTCCATGTATGGAAGGGAAACATGTAACAAACTAGACCATGTACGAAAGGCAAACATGTAACATGCTAGTCCATGTATGGAAGGCAAACATGTAACAAGCTAGTCCATGTATGGAAGGTCAACATGTAACAAACTAGACCGTGTACGAAAGGCAAACATGTAACAGGCTAGACCAGCAAACATGTATGGAAGGGAAACATGTAACAAACTAGACCATGTACGAAAGGCAAACATGTAACATGCTAGTCCATGTATGGAAGGTCAACATGTAACAAACTAGACCATGTACGAAAGGCAAACATCTAACAGGCTAGACCATGTATGGAAGGTCAACATGTAACAAACTAGACCATGTGCGAAAGGCAAACATGTAACATGCTAGTCCATGTATGGAAGGCAAACATGTAACAGGCTAGACCATGTATGGAAGGTCAACATGTAACAAACTAGACCATGTACGAAAGGCAAACACGTAACATGCTAGTCCATGTATGGAAGGCAAACATGTAACATGCTAGTCCATGTATGGAAGGGAAACATGTAACAAACTAGACCATGTACGAAAGGCAAACATGTAACATGCTAGTCCATCATATTATACGCTTGTATCTTTCATCAATAAAATACGTGTGCACTCGTATACTCTTGTGTTTCGTTAGTTCTTTCATACACGCGCATTCATACACACCCTCTCTACGCTCCCCTCCCATACACGTACATTCATACACAACTAATAACACCCTCTCTACACTCCCCGTTAGGAGGCGTCACCTACTATTTCACCTCTGACCCTCTAAGTGTTGCTTATCTCATGTTTCGATGTCGTGGAGTTGTCATGAAGGATTTCGTAAAAGGTTTCGGCACTGATCTGATAGCAAACGATTGCCGTGTATTCGATTGGCTTAAACAACTGCAATAACCGTGTTTCATTAACGAACAGGTGTTATCATCATCATCATCGTCATTAACGATTCGAGCCTATGGCGCGGTGGTCACACACCCGTAAGCTCACGGCCTCTGACGCGGTGTTCACTCACCCGTAAGTCGTATACCATCATCCCACGAGCCGCTGGCGTGGTCGTATTGACCCCTAAGCTCACGACCTCTGTCGCGGTGTTCACTCACCCACAAGTCTTGATGCACTTCGTTTAATAAAACACGGTTTCACGCTTGTATCTTTCATCAATAAAACACGTGTGCACTCGTATACTCTTGTGTTTCGTTAGTTCTTTCATACACGCGCATTCACCTACAACACCACTCCCCGTTAGGAGGCGTCACCTCTAACGTACCCGCCAGGGGGCGCCTCTCGTTATACATACATACGGTCACGTGACTACGCACTTTGCTCAGGGGGGCGGCTTTCGAAACCTCCCTATTATCAACCAAAACTCCTCAAAAAGGGCCGTAGATACCCCTCCAAACATACCTGTATACTACTGTCGACATCATTGTGTTCTTATAATTTTATTTGAGAATCCATTCTGGTATAAGTTATTTTGTCCGGCTTATTTTTGCCTAACTGTAGGTGACCAGCTCATCGCAATGGTTATTATTTGTTTCATTCTTTGACCGATGTATAAATATTTGCTTTCTGTCACGTTTGTTTAGTTTGGGGTACTGCAGAAACGCTTGTTTAGTTCACTCTTTGTTGCTGTTTTGGTCACTTGTTTTAGTCACCCCACATATCAGCTCGAAACAAAGTACAGGTTTTTGGTGAATGTATTGTACCGTACACGATATGCATTATTCAGTATACAATGATCCGAAAAACCTCAACCGGTACAGCGGTGTGTATTTGAAAACACCTACCATCGGACGTGTTACTAATATGGTAGAAATGTCATATTTTTAAATGCAAATTTTCGATTATACTGATATCAGCTTTCGAAAATTAATGTACTGATGTGGAAGTTTAAGGTTATAATCATAATTATACTGACACAACATATCAGGATGTTATGTGTCCATTAACCTGCATATTTGGTTTAATAAAGTAATGCACAGTATTTGGTAAACAGCTCTGATCAACAATTGGGTTCATGAAATCATTACTTAGGACAGTTACTCTTCAATATAAATACAAATCATTGCATTGTATTACATATCACTAAATAAAAAATAATTTGTACATGTACTACAGAACTTTTTTGTACATGCACTACAGCAGTTTCAGTTGAGTGGTACGGTCGATAGGCCGACTGGTTCCGGTCGAGTAGGTCGCTCGCAGTTGCGTGATCGAGTAGGCACCGTGCGACCTGTGTCTCAAGCAACTTGGAGAGAAAAGGGAGATTCGAGACGGGTCTGTAATGTGTCAAGTTGTCAACATCTAGATTAGGCTTCTTTAGTAACTAAGTGACGTCAACATGTTTCAGGCAACGAGGGACGACACCGTGTATGATCAATGCGTTAATCAGCTGCGTCAGAATTGGCGTTAATCCGTCCGAAACGTTTTTAAGTAGCCATGTTGGTGATGAGTTTGCGACATCTAGGCTAGGCGTGGTGGCGGGGTAGTCACCTAGCGTCCCACAAATAGTCTCGACCTTTGCTGTGAAGAAAGTGGCGAAACATGTTGCGAGTTCTTGCGTGTTGTCATTTTGTGGTAAGTGAGCGGATTTCCGTAGCTGCAGGAGCCCGTTCATTAAACCGTACACTCGTCTTGAATTGCCACCGCATTAATCAAGTTCGAGTGTAAAGTAGTCCGACTTTGCGGTGTTGATTAGTTTCTTGACGTTTGCGCATTGTGCCTTGTATATCTCGCGATGTACAGTAAGGGATGTGCATCGCCATTTTCGTTCGAGTTGTCGTGGTGTTCTCTTGACGTCGGCCGGCTTCTCGTTGTACCAAGGCACAAGTGGGCGGACATCTACACGACGTGACAGTAAGGGTGCGTGTTTCTGGATGAGGTCGGACATCATGGTATTGAATACACTGATAAGTTAATCTGCATCGCTGGCAGAGGGCATCGCAACCAGTGTCGACGCTGCAATGGCGTTGCGAAACGCCGGCTTATTGATGTTAGTATATTTCCGATACATTATTTATTTCCTAGGGACACTTGGCTTTAAGATGTCAATAATGCATTCGCTCCAAAAATGATCAGAGAAAAGCTTTTCGTGGAAATATTTCCGTGGTTCGATCTCCGCCCGTGGTCGATAGTATGGCCATCGATGTGAGTAGGCTCACGAACGTGTTGGATTATGTTAACGGCGTCAATTATCTCGACGAACTGCTCCACAGTTCAGTCGGACGGTCTGTCCCAGTGTATATTGAAGTCTCTGATCATCGCGAAACGGCACGACATCATGGCATAACCTTCAACGAAGGAGACAAAATAACACACGCTCATAGCAATGCAATATGGTCGTCTGACGTTAAAATGACCGTATTTCTCTTAAATACTCTAATGGCGTCCAAGCGCCGAAGTCTAACTAGCCAACAGCAAAACTTAACACAAACTAAACCATCACAGAAATTGCGCTCCCGAATCTCTGGAACCTCGGTCAGACTCTATTCAATTCGTTGAGTTTAAAATAAACATTCGTGCATGATAGACACACAATCGTCAATTCCTTAAAATCCTCAAATTACCTCATTTACATTTAAATTTAATATCATCAGAATCTCTTAATCGAGACGGTAATAATGATAATAATAACACATCTTAACACTCATAACTTAATACATTATTTTAGTAAAACAAATATTCCATTCAGACATGAGGTGTGAAACATTCATTCGCACCTGCCCGGCGCGATGACCAACCTTCCTAATTCACATTACTAACTTCTTCTAATGTCACTAAAAGTGACTTACAATAATACAACACTATCAGTTAGGTTAAACCTGTTCTCCTCAAACTAAATTTGACCTTCCTAGTCGTAAAATTAGTATAATAATTAATCTAACATAATTTGATAAGTTATATATATATATAACATTGACGCCGGAACGAAATTAATATTGGGTAAGATGGGTGTTGTTAAATATGTTTGAAGCTCACCTAAATCTTTAACAGCACTCCCTCTAGAGATTAACAAAATATTTCCAACTGCACAAATCCCCACTTTGAGGTCTCTCCAAAAACCTCGAATTGCACCCCCTCGAGGCTTGCTAAATGCCCACCTTGTGGCTCTTCGAAAACCTTGAATTGCACCTAAATTACATCCTCTTTCCTTGATATTGGGGGAAATAATCCTATATCTCAACCCCCCTGGCTCCGGCGACTATGTATATGTATGTGTATATATATATATATATATAGGGGAAGGCGGGGCAAGTTGGCGAAGCGGGCAAGATGACGAATTTGCATTAGTTAAAAATTGTGCACTAGATGGTAGCACTGATGTCCCCATTGATGTCACCAAGTGCGCGCGCAACTTGTCTGCAAGTTTGAACGTGATCGGCGTGATACGGACAATTTTAGCGAGGTAAATTCATTTTGTTGACTTTTGTACTAAGTTTAAAAATTAGTTAATAAGACTCTACAACTGATGATCGTGTAGTAAGCGTTTCTCAGACGTGTTATATTACAGCGATATATTGTAACGCAACACCCCAGAGTAATTAGTCGACATTCCCAAACATCTGAACGGGCGTGGAGGGGGTGCTGTAAAAATGGCAGTGCGGGGCAAGATGACCAGGGCAAGTTGGCGAATTTGTCATCTTGCCCCACTCCGTCCCAAACTATGAATGTATGAACAGGAGCGGATCTAGGTGTTTTGCCAGAGAGTATAAATCGGTAGTTTTATTGAGGGGTGGATATATATAGAACATATAGTAGCTATGCGCCCTATTTTGTCCTTTGACCACCATAACATTAGCCACAGGGGAAGGAGACCCCCTAAGAACACCCCTCCCGGGTCCATTGCTGATCAATTTGATTTATCTTCGTAAATAATAAAATGATTTTAATGTTTATTCTAACCTATATTTTCAGATGGTACGACATTACCTGCGAAAAACAAACAGGGGATCATGGTCTGAAGATGGGATGATTGCTTCCATGCATGTCGTTCGTGAAGAAAATATGTCGTGCAACATGGCGGCAGCGAATTATGGCATTCCAGAGCCTACGCTGCTCGTTACTTGAAAGCAAAGGCAGAGGTGAGCAAAACTGAATTATAATTGCACATACAATACAATAGGTATAACTTTATATTGGAGTTTTAATGCTTAGCTAGGGCCTAAGCTGAATTCAGAGGCGCATAATTTTCGTGAACTGTCAGTTTTTGTGGCTTGTGCCCCCCCCCGCCCCATTGTGATTGTAGCCGCAGTAATGTGTTAATTCTTTTGTAGGATCTGCCAGTTCACGGGGGTCGTTTTCGGAGTGTCTTTACCGTAGAGAAGCTGAACCAGTTGAGAGATTATATCACCGAAATCAGTGACAGAAGTTTCGGTCTTAACACCACCCAATGCAGAAGGCTCGTCTACGACTTCGCAGAGCAAAATCACCTGCCGCACAGCTTCAACAAGCACACAAAAATGGCTGGAATGGATTGGTTGCGAACATTCAGGAATAAATACAACATTAGTCTCAGGGCTCCAGAGGCCACATCAATTAGTCGAGCGATGGGATTCAACAAGGTTGAAGTGGGCAAATTTTTTAACATCTTACGAAAGGTTAGATAGGAACTTCACTTCAACTTCACTGCTCATCAGATATTCAATGTTGACGAATCTGGTCTATCCACAGTGCCAACAAAGTTACCAAGAGTGTTGTCACCTAGCGGGAAACGAAACATAGTGTCTGCTGAAAGAGGAAAGAACATCGCGTTGGTCTGTGGCATCAGTGCTGGTGGTGTGTACGTTCCACCATTCTTAATCTTCCCAAGAGTGAGGATGAGACCGGAATTGATGAACGGATGTCCGCCAGGGACCAAAGGTGTAGCACAACAGACAGGATGGATGACGACTGACACCTTCGTCCTCTACCTCGAACATTTTGTGGAACATGTCAAGTGTTCTCGTGACAACAAACTGCTTTTGCTCGTAGATAACCATGCATCACACATTTCCCTAGCCAGCACAAATTACTGTAAGGAAAACGGGGTCATCATGATGGGTTTCCCGCCTCATACGATGCATAGACTACAGCCCTTAGATGTCGCTTTCTTCGGTCCTCTCAAAACCTACTACAGTCAAGCATGTGATAACTACATGGTGACACATCCTGGCAAGGCGATCACGGACAGAGAGGTCGGGGCTTTGTTAGGTGCAGCTTATCTGAAAGCAGCCACCATTGGAAACGCTGTCAGAGGCTTTGAAGCCAGTGGTATTGAGCCATACAACTCCATGATATTTTCGGATGCAGATTTTGCGCCTGCTGCAACTACGGATCGCGACCTTCCACCCCCACTGCAGCAGCCACAGCAGCCCGCGCAGCCAGGGCAGCCACAACAGCCCGCGCAGCCAGGGCAGCCACAGCAACCAGCGTAGCTACAGCAGCCACATCAACCAGCGCAGCTACAGCAGCCAACGCAGCTAGTGCAACCAGTGCAGCCACAACAGCCACAGCAGTCACTGCAGCCAGAGAAACCACAGCAGCCAGTGTTGCCGCAACAACCAACGCTGCCACAACAGCCAGCGCAGCCACAACAGCCAGCGCAGCCACAACAGCCACAACAGCCACAACCGCCACAACCGCCAGAGCCTCTAACGCAGCCACAACAGCCAGCGCAGCCACAACAGCTAACGCACCCAGAACAGCCAGCGCAGCCACAACAGCTAACGCAGCAACAACAGCCAGTGCAGCCACAATAGTCAGAGCAGCCAGGACAATCAGCGCAGCCACAACAGCCACGCCAGTCGCAGTCACCAGCGCAGCAACATCAGATACAGCCGATATTACACCCTAGCAAAGATGTGTCACCTTGGGGCATTCGGCGTCTTCCGAATGTGCAACGACCTGTAGGCAACAGGAATCGCAAGAAAATTTCCTCCTGCGTAATTGCCGATTCCCAGTAAAGGCTGCTCTTGAGACCAAGGAGAACGAACAATACGAGAAAGAACAGAAAAAGAAACTAAAACTTGAACAGAGACGGGCAAAGAACAGTCAACGGGAGAGGGACCAAGATGACAAGAAAAACAGAAAGAGGCAGAAGCGGGTAGAGACGACAAACCAGACTCGACGTTCAAGCAAAGAAAATAACGAAAAACCGCATTCGTCTAGCACGAAAAGGGTGGTGTGCCCCGCATGTTACACGGAATATGGAGAGCCGCCGTTTGAGGATTGGATAGCGTGTGCAGAGTGTGAGCAATGGTGGCACGAATCATGCTCAAATTATGAAGGTGTCGGCCAATATATATGTGATTATTGTTAAACTGCACCTGGCCTAAAGGTTGATACATTTTCTTCTAGTTATAGTGCCACGCACTATAGGTTTTACATTCAATTTTAAACTTACAGCTACAGGTTAACACTACGTTACATGGATTTTATGTTTAGCAAGATGTTTTTTTTAAATATTTTTAATTATACAATGATTCAGGAGAGATATTCAAATGAGTTAGATTGATCAGACGTGTGTTACGAGCTCCGCAACAAATTGTGTTTTTGTCCGGTTGTATGCGTGCGATTAATATAAAGATTGAGTTTTGCGCAGGCGAGTAAGTGAATCTTCATATATGTGAAGGAATTCACAACTTGTACAGCCAAAATACGTGAACATTTATATATTTACTTCGGATATTGTACTGTTGCACTGGGAATATCGCCCATCTGAACAATACGGCGCGGGAAATTTCACCTTCGCTGACACGGAATCATAGCATTCACCTGGACACATTGACGACGAACAATAGCCGCTGAAGTGGTGTCCACTCAAGTGCGTTAACGGTAAGCCATTGTTTGTGGCTAAGCGTCTGACACTCGCAAACCGTGATGGCTAAGGCTAAGGCAAAGCCGCCCAAGACCGGAGCGGGCGTAGGTGGTGCCACCGAGGCCCCTGCTGCCGATATCCACCTAGAAGTAAGCGCTGACGCGGACGAAAGCCAGATCTACGTTGAGAAGCTCCTGAAAATACAAAACGATGCGTACCAAGCGTGCTTGCAAAGCGCGGTAGCTGAAATCAACAGGAGGGTGGACAGCTTTATGCGTGAGACAACCACCGCGCTGACCGAACTCCGAGTCAGCTTGCAGTACACGCAAACCCAAGTCGAGGAGATCAAAGAGAAGCAGTCGAAGGAAAACATTGACGATCTGTCGAAGAAGATGATCGAATTTGAAGAAATGATCAAGAAAGTCGAGCACGCGATCGACTACCAAGAAAACCAGTCAAGACGCTGTAATCTACGTTTCGACGGCGTTGCTGAGGTCGACGGCGAGACGTGGGAGCAGACGGAGAAGAGCGTGCGCAGGGCTATGACAACAGCCCTAGAACTCCCCGAAGCCCAAGTGCGCGCCATCAACATCGGTCGCGCGCACCGAACTGGCGGCATGGGGACGAGAGCCCGGACCATCGTGATCAAATTCGAGTCGTTCAAGGACCGCGAGCTGGTACTGCAGGCGGCGAAGAAGAAACGGCCTCGTGGCATCTACGTGAACGAGGACTATTCGCAGAGGGTCATGGCGAGGCGGAAAGAACTGCTACCAAAAATGATGAAGGCCAGGGAAGAGGGCAAAGTCGCATATTTGTCATTTGACAAACTGGTGGTAAGAGAGCGACATGATGTCGCAAACCGTGGTTAAACTACCAAGTACCTGTTGACTATCCTGGCAAACGTTTTTGTGATGACTTAATGTTAGATCCTTGATCGCGGAACAGTTTACCATGCCCCGTTTCCTCTTTTCCTTTTACATCTCAATGTGTCACAATAAACGTGTTCGTACTTTCTCTACGAGAATGTTCATTCTATAATGTCCTGTACGCACAGCCCACGGCCAGTACACGACATTAATTGGCGACGAGGTAAACTGACAACTTTACGAGTTACTTTGAACTAGACTACGTCTAATTTCTGTGTGAAAATGGAAACTGTCGCTGACGTCGCACATTTTTCGCTGGAGCCGACTGACAGCGCAGGCCATCGCTGGGAGCGTTGGGTGAGGCGTTTTGAGAACTTTGTGGTGGTTAAAGACATTCAGAACGATACAAGAATGAGAGCGATGTTGCTTCATTATGCTGGTGAGGCAGTGTTTGAATTGAGTGAAGCAGTGGGGGTGACAGAAAATGATGATTTCGCAGAAACCAAGCGGAAGCTCACTGCTTACTTCAGGCCGCAGTGCAATGAAGAATATGAAATATTCAAGTTCCGACAGGCTGAACAGACGTCGTCAGAGACGCTGGACCAATTCAATGCACGACTGCAGCAACTAGCCAAAAACTGTAAGTTCCATGAGAAAGACAGAGAAGTGAAGTCGCAAATCATCCAAAAATGTGCCATGTCAAAAGTGCGTGACAAGGGGTTAAGTGAACCTACAATCACGCTAGAGAAGTTACTGACGTTCGGGCTCACACTGGAAGCTACGCTACAGCAGTCGAAAATCATGAGAAACTCTTTCGACCGTACCGAGGCCTGTCCACGCCGTATCGAATGACGGGGGGCGGCGCAACTCTTCACGTGGAGGTTTCAGCTTTGGTCGCCAGGTGGCGACACACAGAGATAGCAATCCACCAAGAAAGCGTTTTCCGCCTGATCGCCAAGGGACGCCACGTCGAGACGATCGACCAGTCGTGAGTAGTCAGCAGCGGTACAGACGTCACAAGGGGGCAGCACCAGCATGCTCAGGCTGTGGTGGACCGCCACACGACGATCGGCGAATGTGCAAAGCTTGGGGCAGGAGATGCTACAAGTGTCAAAAGCTAAATCACTTTGCTAATGTGTGCAATGCAAACACTCAACAGACACACTTAGTAGAAAATGACACACACTCGCAACGCAATGACAAGTTATGTGAAGACACATACACACTTGGCCTGTATCACGCAAGTGCCACCCACACCATACCACCGTACATTTGCAATGTCCAGATAGAGGGAAGTGAAGTGGCTATGGAAATAGATACCGGAGCAGCAGTTTCGCTTATATCGGGGGATGAGTGGGCTAAAATCTGCAAGACATCTGTGCTCACTCTCGACACGCGTAACGTTCCGATGTTGCGAACGTACGCAGGTACCACAATTGAGCCTTTAGGGCGAGCGCAGGTGAACGTTTGTCACAACAATCAACAGCACAGGCTGCAGGCAATCGTAGTGCCTGGGTCGGGACCTAACCTGCTGGGAAGGGACTGGCTAACAGTGTTGAAAGTGAACTGGGCTACCGTGAACCACGTAGACAGAGAGGACTTCCTAAAGCCTTACGAATCAATGTTCAGTGAGGGACTAGACACTCTAAAGGGGCTGACTGCGAAGTTCTACGTTGATGACACGGTTAAACCGAGGTATTGTAAACCTCGACCTGTACCTCTTGCTTTACGAGCCAAAGTAGAGGACGAGCTAGATCGTATGCAGAAGGCCGGAATCATCCGTCCTGTGGAGTATTCTGAGTGGGCCGCGCCCATTGTACCGGTCTTGAAATCTACCGGCGCAGTCAGAATCTGTGGCGACTATAAGGTAACCATCAACAGAGCCGTCAAGGTAGACAAGTACCCGATCCCGAACGTATCTGATCTGTTTACAAAAATAGCAGGTGGTACACTGTACACCACGCTGGACATGAGCCATGCGTATCAACAGGTCGTACTGGATGAAGAATCACGTCCGTTGACTACAATCAACACGTCGAAAGGGCTGTTCGCATTCGAACGTCTGCCTTTCGGTGTGAGTTCTTTTCCAGGTATCTTCCAGAGAATCATGGAGCAGTTACTACAGAACATACCCATGACTGTAGTCTACCTCGACGACATCCTGGTCACAGGAAGAACACCAGAAGAGCACGATCGTAATCTGGCTACTGTGCTAACGCGACTACAAGACGCAGGGTTACGCCTGAGGAAGGAGAAATGTGCGTTTCGTCAGAAATCGTGCACCTATCTAGGTCATGCGATTGATGCTGAAGGTATTCATCCTACGGAAGACAAAGTGCGAGCAGTACAGAACGCGCCTGCACCACAGAATGTACAGGAGTTGAGGAGTTATCTAGGACTCATTCACTACTATCACAACTTCTTGCGCAATCTCAGTACGCTGCTTGCTTCGCTGCATGAAATGACACGCCAACACACAGAGTGGAAGTGGGGTCCGGCGCAACAAAAGGCTTTCGATGAGTCTAAGGCACTGCTTGTTTCTTCAGATGTGCTTGTACACTACAACCCTGAACTGCCGATCATCTTGAGCAGTGACGCATCTCCTTACGGGATTGGAAGCGTACTGTCACACAGATTGCCCGAAGGCAGCGACAAGCCTATCGCATACGCATCACGCTCTCTCTCCACAGCGGAAAAGAAGTACGCACAGCTGGAAAAGGAAGCGTTGTCGTTGGTCTTCGGGATATCCAATTTCCATAAGTACCTTTACGGGAGGGACTTCACGTTGCACACCGACCACAAGCCGTTGGTCGGGCTGTTGAAGGAAGATCGTGCCATCTCCGCAATGGCTAGTGCACGCATTCAGAGATGGGCACTAACACTAAGCAACTATCAGTACCATCTGGAGTACAGACCGGGTACGAGTATCTGTCATGCAGACGGATTGAGTCGCTTGCCGCTACCAGACACTCCTGAACGAGTACCAGTCCCGGAGGAAGTGGTTCTAGCACTTACAACCATGAACGATACACCCATCACGGCAGAACACATCGCTAAATGGACAGCAAACGATCCGATGCTGTCACAAGTTCTACGGTTCGTGGAAGGAGGATGGCCTAACGATGTACCACGCGAGTGGGAGAGTTACTCTCGAAGGAAAGACGAACTGAGTGTCCAACACGGGGTGCTGATGTGGGGAGCAAGAGTCATCGTACCACCAAAGGGTCGTGACACGTTGTTGAAAGAACTACACGAGACGCATCCGGGCATAGTGAAGATGAAGGCGTTAGCCCGAAGCTACCTCTGGTGGCCAGGTTTGGACGCTGAAATCGAGATGTGTGTTAAGGACTGCACGACATGCCAAATACACAGCAAACAACCACCAGTGGCACCACTGCATCCATGGGAATGGCCGGGACGAACGTGGCATCGAATACACATTGATTATGCGGGACCGTTCGAGGGACGTATGATACTCATCATAGTCGATGCTCACAGCAAGTACATCGATGCACACGTTGTATCAGCTGCGACAACCAGTGCAACTCTCACAAAACTAAGACAGACGTTTGCGATTTTGGGTCTACCAAGCACAGTGGTATCAGATAACGGAAGCTGTTTCACCAGTGAGGAGTTTGAACAGTTTTGTCGAGCTAACGGAATCAAACACATCAAGTCTTCACCTTATCACCCATCCAGTAATGGCTTAGCTGAACGCGCCGTTCAGACTGTAAAAGCAGGGTTGAAGAAGACAAATGGCAACCTAGAAGATCGTCTCTACACCTTCCTAGCACGCTACAGGGTAACTCCACAAGCTACAACCGGCAGAGCTCCAGCAGAGTTTGTGTTGAAGACACCACCGAGCACACGACTGGATCTTCTACGACCATCCATTCAGAACCGAGTCTTGCGCAAACAGGAAGAAGACAAAGAACGCCACGACCAGAGAGCAGTGGAGCGAAGTTTCATGACAGGAGACTGTGTCTGGGCGTTGAACTTTCAGGGACAACCGAAATGGGTCGCTGCGGTGATAGAGAACCGGCTGGGTCCGCTGACCTTCGAGGTACGTCTGCAGGATGACAGAGTGTGGAAGCGTCACCAGGATCATTTGCGCGAGAGAAGGCCGATCGAGGCGACGGAAGAGCGTCTGGTACCATTGAGGGTTGAAGAACCTCAACTTCCACCGAGGCTTGCAGAACGTGAAGTACTACCTTGGTTCGAGCGAACAACATCGACACCACCACTATCATCTGGCAACTCGGACGTGACTACGGGTACCGCCACAGGAGAGGTGATCTCAAGACCAACAGTTGAACGGTCGCAGTCCTGTGTAGTACCAGACGTGGTAGTACCGCTGAGAAGATCACACAGAGTGGTGAAGCCACCGGACAGATTGAACTTGTAAACTTGTGAACTTGTCATAACGGACAATGCATAGATCAAGATAGCCAGAATAGACTAGGTTTCGGTAGCTGTAGCTAGTCGCGAGAGCACTAGATTAGTACTATAAACAATGGCATACTAGCTATCTTAGATATGACATTGATACGTATAAGGGACTCTTGTTTGCGTTAAAAGTTTACATTTTAATAATTATACTAATTATGTTCTTCTTAAAGGGGGAGGAATGTTAGATCCTTGATCGCGGAACCGTTTACCATGCCCCGTTTCCTCTTTTCCTTTTACATCTCAATGTGTCACAATAAACGTGTTCG
Organism: Escarpia spicata; assembly: GCA_963995525.1. Lineage (NCBI taxonomy): Eukaryota > Metazoa > Annelida > Polychaeta > Sabellida > Siboglinidae > Escarpia > Escarpia spicata. The sequence goes on from OZ023212.1 coordinate 51,460,516, forward strand.
TACTTTCTCTACGAGAATGTTCATTCTATAATGTCCTGTACGCACAGCCCACGGCCAGTACACGACACTTAACCATGGCGTCAACTACACAACAAAATGACGAGTTAACGCCTCCGTATGATACACCGTTTGATTATAATGAACACTGTTACGAACACGATATTGATACTGATTGTTTGTTGTATAACGATTTGCCCACGCAATGTAAATACTACACCCCAGCACAATTTTCAACAAACTTTAGCAGTGTTGGCAAAAACCAGCCAATCAAACTGAGTATGATACACTTTAATGCTCGGAGTTTAAAAGCTAACTTACCCAAGATTAAAGATACTATCCAAAGCATGGAGTATAAATTTCATATAATTGCTATATCAAAAACGTGGCTTAAAGAAAACAATTGGGACGGAAGTGAAGTAAACTGTAACGATGTCGTATTTTCGGGTTACAAACTGTACTGTAATTCCAGAAAAAACAAACACGGTGGCGGCGTTGCCATATATGTGTGTGAATCTGTAGTTAACAATTGCCAGTCTTCTGATATTTGTCTAAGGAATATATCGTATGCTGTTGATGACTGTTTTGAAAGCATCTTTATTGAGATACAAATTAGTAAACACGAAAAAATCAATGTCGGTTGTATGTATAGAGCACCGAATACCAGCATCAGCAAATTTAATGACAATCTCTCATTCATACTGGGAAATCTCACCAGCAAAATCGTGTATATATGTGGTGATTACAATATAGACCTATTGCACTGCGAAGAGCAAGCTGAATCAAAATATTTCATTGATCAAATGTTCAGCTCTGGATTATATCCCTTGATCACCAGGCCCACACGAGTAACAAGCACGACTGCTAGTATAATATATAACATTTTCTGTTCTGAACTGTGTAGAAACAAAATGTGCGGCATTGTTTTAAGCGATGCTACAGACCATATGCCAATTTTCGTCCTGTGTGACAACAGCACTTATGCGGTTATTAACGATGATACAACATATAAATATAACAGAACGTTAGATGAGGACTCATTAAACATATTTAAGCACGATTTAAATTATGCAAACTGGGACACTGTAATGAACGAGTCAAACCCTGATTTAGCATTCTCGCGCTTTATGCAAATACTAAATAATACTTATAACGATGCCTGTCCTGTAAAAACTACAACGTATTCAGGAGAGACAAAAAAGAATGATAAACCTTGGTTATCAAGAGGGCTAAAAAACGCTTGCATAAAGAAGAATAACATGTACTTAGCGTTTTTAAAAAATAGGACAGAATTAACAGAAACCCGCTACAAAAATAAGTTAACAAAATTATTACGTCTAGAAAAGAAAAAATATTACAGAAAAAAACTCGACGATTGTAAGACTAATATAAGGGCAACTTGGAAAACTCTTAACAGCATAATAGGTAAAAGAAAATCTGATACCACATATTTGAACAAGTTTCATGTTGGCGATAACATAGTAGTATTAGAAACTAAAGAAATAGCTAATCATTTTAACAATTTCTTCGTCGATATAGGTACTAAATTATCCAACCTCGTAGAACCCTGCCCGGGAACAAAGCCAACCGACTTTGTAAAACGTACTGTATCACAATCAATGTATATGTCCCCCGTTACTGAGCAAGAAGTACTCGAAATTGTGTCTGGGTGCAAAAGTAAAACTTCATACGGACCTGATGAAATCAGCATGAAAACAGTTAAGCATGTAATAAAGCAAATTGTACAACCGCTAATCCACATTTTTAACAGATCTTTGATCAGCGGATCATTTCCAAATGAAATGAAATTAGCAAAAGTCATTCCTATATTTAAGTCAGGAGATCGTTTTCAGTTTTCTAATTATAGACCTATATCTCTCTTATCCCAATTTTCAAAAATACTTGAAAAAATATTCAACAAAAGGCTAAGGTCTTTCATTGAAACACAACACATATTGACAGATGGGCAGTATGGCTTCAGAAGTAATCACTCAACTTCACTAGCTTTAACAGAATTTGTCGAAAAAATTACATCCGCAATGGATAAATGCCAAAGCACGATTGGGGTCTTTATCGACCTAAAAAAAAGCCTTTGACACTGTTGACCACAACATACTGCTAAGTAAATTGCAATGCTACGGAATCAGGGGTCTGGCTCTGGCCTGGATAAAAAGCTAATTAACCAACCGTAGACAATATGTATGCTATAACAACAGTAACTCAGAACAAAAGGAAATCAAGTGTGGAGTCACGCAAGGTTCAATCCTTGGCCCGTTATTATTTATTCTGTACATAAATGACATGTGTGAAGTCTCAAAATTGCTTGACATTATTTTGTTTGCTGATGATACAAACATTTTTTATTCCGCTAGTAACACAGATGAAGTAAGCACTGTTATTAACAGCGAACTAAAAAAACTAGACCTGTGGTTTCGAGCGAACAAATGATCACTTAATGTGAACAAAACACATTTTATAATGTTCAACAATAAAAAGCAACCTAGAACAGGTGTGAATATAGTTTTGAATGGGAAAAACATTGAGCAGGTATCATATACTAAATTCCTTGGAGTAACCATTGACGAAAACGTAACATGGAGAGAACACATAAAAATGGTTGAATAAAAAAACATAGCAGTTTTGTATAAAACTAGGCATGTTCTTGATTGTCAAGCGTTACACACATTATATAATTCACTTGTTGAACCACATATGTCATATTGCTGTGAGATCTGGGGAAATACTTATCAATCTAGACTCAGTAAACTATTTATGTTACAGAAAAAAGCTATACGGATTATTTATAATCTTAATTATCATGATCATACATCTGTATTTTTCCATCTCTCAAACATGCTTAAATTTCATGATTTAGTTAAATACAAGACTATGATCATACTTTATAAAGCAAACAACCATTCTTTAAATGGTCGTGTTCAAGCATTATTTGAACCAACCGCAGCTATACACATACATGATACAAGACAAAGCAAACTGTTCTATGTTAAAAAGACAAACACCACCCTCCGACTGCTGTCAATCACCGTCAAGGGTATAACAACGTGGAACAATTTACCAAATAAATTGACTCAGCTTCCAAGTTTAACACAATTTAAAAAAGCAATCAAATTGTCATTACTTTCTACATATTTGTGAATTGTTAATTGAAGGTGACGTTTTGTTAAACCCATGTAATAGTAACACAAGCACTATAGTAAACAGTCTATAAAATTATATGAGTTGTGAATATTATTTTGTGATTTATTTATAATTCCTGTTGTATTTATTCAGTTTTCATAGTTCGAGTAGGGCATAGCAACACATAAGTCTATGACTTCAGCTATGTCCTTTCAGCAGCAGCAGCAGCAAACCATACTGTGCATGTATTATGTTGTTGTTGTTGAATAAACGTTCATTCATTCATTCAACTAAATGTAACCTAGCATAGGCCCAGATTTTATCCAAACGTGCAGTCAAATGTATATTTTTCTTGTCGTTCAGATTAGAAATGTAATGTGGATAATGTAATCTTTTGTATGATGTCCACCTCGTCAATTTGCCCCATGGTGGTTGTCAACTTGCCCCAGGGGTGGGGCAAGGTGGCGAATTTGCAGACCATTTTTATTTTTTAATAGCTAAAATAAACATTGAAACTTTTATATTGTGATCGTTGATGTCTAAGATAACGAAGTTTAATTTGGTGTAGGAATTGTAATTAAAAAATGTAATATTGACGTTCAGCTCTAAAAAAAGCCTTAACATCGTTGACTTGCCCCACCTTCCCCTATATATATATATATATATATATATATATATAAATATATATTATAAATGATGTAGCTTTTTAAACTCTATAATTGTTGGCTTGCACAAAGTTATAAAATCTATTTGTTTGTTTTATCATAAGGTAGTCTTAGCCATAACGCAAATTGTCTCAGCCATAACATATTATCCGTTATGGCTAAGACGCTATGGCTCAGACAATTTTTTACAATTTGTCATCTGAAATCTATACTATATGACTATAACTCGCTCGAAATATGTTCCATTGACACACCATGTTGGTATACACGCAATGCCACTTGTATATTATATAAGGCAGATTATTAAATAGTTACATACCATTTAATACGTTATGGCTTAGACAAGTAAAAAATACGTGGCGAATTTCAGTCAAATAAACATTCTTTTAAGAAGGAAGATCACAAGCCATGCTAGCGAACATGTGATTTACAAAAAGAGGGCAAAATAGGCTACTGCTACAACAATTAAGGTTTGGATCAGTTTCAACGATTCACGCAGTACATGGTATGTTACGGCTAAAACAAAATACCCAGGGGACAGATTTTCAAAGTCTGTATTTTTTTAATATTGACATTTTCTTAAACAAGTTAAGCAAAATATGATTGTTAAATACATGAACTTAGTGTTCATTAATACATCGATTATGCTGCTGTTATACAAATATGTTGTATCGGTGGTTAAAGTCCAAATATATTAGAAGGGACACGTTATGGTCAAGACGTTCCACATATCTGATTATTTATTTACTGCAATGGTATTGACTGCCAAATATTGAGAGGGTACACAGCAAACGTATAAAGGCATTCGTTTTACTGTGTAGAGCTATTCATGGAAATTGAAAGCTGGGGACAAGAAAATACAAGTTACTGTAGACTGACTCACATCTCGCGACACTAAGGACGGGTGTCAAACAGTGCTACATACTTAGACGCCGTGTCATAAAACAGTATAACACAACGATAAAAGAAGAGTAAGCCTACTGCCATGTTCGTGTCCTTATGACACGCCATGGTATGCCTAATTGATCTTCGTATTGTAATTCGTTTTGTTGATGGAATAAACGATGAACAGTAGCGTGAAGTTCGTGCAACGGACGCGTACTGTCGGTAGCATTTTCAAGCAAACGAACAAACAGAATTATAATTAATTGCGTGCTAAAAATAACTAAAGTTTACGTAATTTTATTTGTGGAAACTCCGCCTTCTGCGGAATCAGCACACGCATATGATGTGTGAAAAATACGTTCTCTTGTGGTTCATAGTCGTGCCACGCCTACGCAGGATTCGTACAGCACGTCACTAATTTGAAACTAGCCTGAAATGCTAAGCTATTTGACATACTGAGGATACGCGTTATAAATGTTAATCGGTAACGGTGTTACAAATAGTCGTATTGCGAAAGCGGGATGTGCTCAATTACGCAGAATTAAGAACGCTGTTGCTACGACATGGATAAACAAAGTCGTAACGACGCACGTGAGTGATACCTGATGCGTAGGAAGGCGGTAGAGACTGACTCGGAGAGACAGGCCAACGTCTCGCGGACGGCAGGGCGCGAGAGACTACGGCGAAAGGTAGATGCATGTTTTCGTGTCATTGCCATATCGGTCTTGTTTGGTACACGCTTTCCGTTAAGATATTCGTGGATGATATATTGCACTCGTCATACCAGTTATATAAACGTTAGTCCAATATTTTGCAGCATCCATGTATGTATACGGAATAGCACGATCTCCAATGTGAAATCAAACCAATCTGAATTTTATATTCAATTAATTAATCTAATACGCAGGCTACAGCGTTATGTAATGTCTCGGTGTAGTCGAACAATATGACACAACCTGAATTTTTTTTACTTGTAACAGGGTGCCTATAAAACTAGATTACCTTTTATAAGCACATCAGTCTCACAAGAAGACTGAACTTGGTAAATAAAATGATTTATGTTGTGATCACACGTCTCCTAAGAGGTAGATGATTCGACGGTAAACAGCGGAGGCGCAAGAAAATCTGTTCACGGATTGTATGTACCAGCCTCTCCGATAATCCGTGATTAACCTTCTTGCAGATTGATTAACGTGGGCAGCAAATTCACGTGGCATCACGGCAAATTTAGAGTCAGCGCAAATTAATTTGCCAAACCATCATAATATTTGCAGCGTTCATTGACATTATTTCCCTATAATAGTACCACACTGCAGATTATATATCCAGACCAAACTGACACTGATTGATAGACGGGTGTTTTATATAACATGAACATCAGCGTTTAGATCATACCAAAACAGGAAAGGCACTACGTATCCTGTTCGGCTCGTGTCAGCTGTAGAATGGGTTGCTCAGCAAGTACCACGGCCGATACACCACTTCCGGCCAACACGAACGACACCGTCGAAACACAAGACGTCGAGAAGTCGGACGAACAACACAAGTACCACAGGTAAGGTTAACTGTCTGTTTTGTTTCTGATTCTTACCAATCGCAACAATGGCAAGGTGTCCAGGAGTAATAACGATGCGAATTTAAAAAGTGTGTCTTATAATTAATTTAATTTAATTTAGAAAATTGTCACGGGTGGACATGCTGCTAGACTGACGCCAATATTAGCGTGTTGATACTATTTTGTAGATAGATGTCGTTTCTTACCTATTGGTCACATGAGTCTCAACCTATAAATGTGGCGTCTGAGCAATAACGTCTTGCCACACTGCATCTATTCACAGATACAAGCGAATCTTTAAAATAGGCCTGTCAACGATCGATGATGACATTGGGCCCACATAGGTCTACAAATGTACGTTATAGAAGGAATACACACTGTTCAACCACTGACACAGGTGCATGGAATATGCAGGATAAATCACCTTTCTCCGTTCATCCGGGTATTCCAATTTGTTAATTAAAACTGATAGCCAACGCAGTAGAACAGAAGAATGTGTATATTACGTTGCAATAACATTTTGTGTTGCAACCCAGGATTATATTAAAATTCCGCATATTACAATTAGACACTCATGTTTTTACTATACCTGCCAACTTTTTTTTATTCCGGGAGATTCGCCAGCGGTACAGCACGCTTCCCATGTCGCGTTGTCTCGGATTTTGACTTCGGAAGAATGACATCGGAAACGAGGGGTGCTGTTGGAGATTTCTCGCGGGAACTTCAGCGGTTCAGCTCGTCTCCAGTGGTGTCGAGAGACGGTGATGGTGAGGGGTGCGGGTTGGAAATTTTAAGCGAACGTTCGGGATATTTGCCTGTATTCCGAGAAACCGGGAGATATACATCCAGAATTAATGAGACACCCGGGAATTACGGTAGATTTGGCAGGTACATTTTTCTTATATATTGAATGCTTCTATTTCGGTGTCCACTACAGGAACTCGTCTGTATACACGGAGTCGTACGTGACGGTGGAGGAGGCGGCGGCCTACGTGGAGCAGGACCTCGGCATGGCGAGCGAACAGGCAGAGCGGCTAGTGGAGACGGTGGAGAGGAATTCAGATGGCAGGATATCATGTGTCGAGCTCGTCCAACTCGTCGCTAGGATCAAAGAAACGTACGTCTTCTTCCCATTGTTCTGTTCCGTTGTTTCACCAGTTTTGTTCCATTGTTCCGCCGGTTTTGTTCCGTTTTCCCGCCTGTTCTGTTTCGCTGTTACGCATATTCTGTTCCGTTCTTCCGTCTGTTCTGTTTCGTTGTTACGCCTGTATTGTTCCGCCTGTTTTGTTCTGCAATTTCGCCTGTTCTGTCCGTTGTTCCGCAGTTTCGCCCTGTTCTGTTCTGTAGTCCCGCCTGTTCTGTTCCGCAGTTTCGCCTGTTCTGTTCCGCTGTTACGCCTGTTCTGTTCCGTTGTAACGTCAGTTTTGTTCCGTTGTTCCGCAGTTTCGCCTGTTCTGTTCCGCAGTTTCGCCTATTTTGTCCGTTGTTCAGCCTGTTTTGTTCCGCAGTTTCGCCTGTTCTGTTCCGTTGTTCCGCCTGTTTTGTTCCATTGTTCCGCAGGTTTTGTTTCGTTGTTCCGCCTGTTCTGTTTCGTTGTTCTGCATGTGCTGTTCCACTGTTCCGCCTGTTCTGTTCCGTTCCGTTGTTCCGTGAATTATGTTCCACTGAACTTGTACTGTTCGTCTGTTTGAATCTAGTATCCACTTTTACCAACGATTGATGGCGGTTATATATGAGTCATCGACCCTGACGAGCATGCACCTCTACAAGTTAGCAAATTCCACACAGCCTCATTTTAATGAACTGATACCGTCTCACTGCAATGCGTTGTAATTGGTCAACGACTCACGCAGTAATTGACCTATCCATCATGTGACCTGTTGCCTAGCCAAACCTCCGTCAAGTCATCGGAAAAAACACATGATGCGTTCGGACATACCGTCATACATTTTGTTGAAATTGTGGTCACAAAAGTGTTTCTTTATGACAAAAACATAAGGCAAAGTTTTTAAAGTAACAACTGTATGCGGAAATGTTTGATTAATGAGATGTCATGCAGCAATAGTACTGTAATTCACGTATATAACAGTTATTAACATTGTTTTCAAAGCATGACGGAGGTCACGCGCAAAAATTCTATTGTGACGTGTTTGCATACGTCACAATCAACAATTTGCGCGTGACCTCCGTCACGCTTGGCATTCGCTTTGTTCATAGCGGTTATATATGTGAATATTAAATTACTACTGCTGCATGACATCTCATAAATAAAACATTCCCGCTTACAGTGTCACTTTCACTGTCACTAGAAACTTATCCTTATGTTTTTGTTATAAAGAAACGCTTTTGTGACAAGAGTTTCAAGAAAATATACGACGGAATGTCCGAACCCATCACGTGTTTCCTGATGGCTGGAAGGAGGTTTTGCTAGCCACGTGATGGACAGGTGAATTCCTCTCTTGGCAGCAAAACCAACCTGCACGCGAAGTTCGAGCAATACGACCCGGACGGCACGGGGTTTGTGAAGCCGGAAGAAGCTATGCTCATAATGTCGCATGAGTTCCACGGGATCCCCCAGGCTTGCATTCACGCCATGGTGCAACGTTACGACCGCGACCACAACGGCATGGTCGACTTCGGAGAGATTGTCGAGTTCTACGCGTGTCTTAAAGCGAAGTGAGTGCTCTGTTGCAGTGGTGTCACGTAGTTCATGTTGCAGGACGGTTGAACTTCGCTTTACGGTCACCTCGGTAATACACCACCTCACAAATAAGACCACCGTAGGATAGTCCCAGATGATTCTAATATAGAGGAGTAAAAATATAGGAAATTAGTCCCGCTAATACGGTCACCTCGTCATTCAGGCCACTTTCAGCCAGTCCGTTAGATGATCTTAATAACGAGGTTCAATTGTAGTTGTAGTACTGTTGTTGAGCGTTAGCGTAATTTAGGTTGTCATTTTTGTTGTTGTCGTCGTCTTCGACGTCATCGTTGCTGTGATAAAGGAGACAAATGTAGATCACTATCTGGCTGACTTTGTCAACCGCATTGAATCCCACATTTGGAGTATTTGTTTACATGGTCATCAGCTGGACCCTATTGCTAGAACATTGGAAGCGCGGGACTGGGTTAGAAACCAACAAAACGGCAAGCATCACGAACGAATTGTCTGAAATCCACATTTTGGTAGGACGTATAAAAACAACTGGACTTCAAGAAATTATTGTGAAGCGGCTTCGCAGCCACTGCTTTCTTGTGACTGATATGCTGAATACGTTTGGTTAAACATACACATTCCGCTCTTTCAAAAACGCATGTATGCACGGCGCCAATCAATATTGACAAAACAAACATACTGCGCCTACGTTTGCTGTGACTAAAATCACTTCGCCGCTGCTGATTTGATGTTGCCTTCGCAAATGTCTGCTTTCAGTGCATGTAGATGTGTCTTCGACATCTACACGCACTGGCGTACTTAGCCTTGCTATTCCTGGAATACATTCATATTGGAGCATGCATGACACCGATTTGGTGGGACTACCTTACTCACAGACTAGTTGTTCATGCTAACATGCTGTGCGCAATAGGAATACTTAAAACTTACTCTGACACAGAGAGGGTCATGGCTTAACGTCTTCTTAAATACGCCACCGCATGAACACCCGCACACACATGCATGTACCTGGTGAATACACCGTCCGTCTATCTCTCATTCCAGGTCTCACGACCTTGAAGCCCGCTTCATCGACCTTGACAAGGACGCGAGTGGCGATCTTGACGCCGAGGAGCTGTTCCAGATACTGAAGGCAGAGTGCGCGCTCAAAGACTTCCAGGTGCATTCTCTCGTCGAAGACTTCGACATCAACAAGGACGGCAAGATCGACCACAGCGAGTTCCTCTACATGTGGACGAATCTCTTCGGCTGAGCCTTCGCGTACGCTACCCCTTGCGCTGGATCGCCCATCGGATGAAGGCTTTTTTCCCGGCTTAATCCCGTCCAACGTGTTGTGCCCACAGACACGCCAAAACTACGCCAGCGTGACAGGTGTCGACTAATTTAGGTGCATATTTTGTCCTTCAACATGCAACAAAGTATGTAATTTTGTCAACTTTGTCGAAATCAGGGACGTGAAGTGTGGTACGACACCCTGTTACTGAACGGACTGCCTCTGATAAGACTGCATTTACTTTGTTGAAAGGTTACATTGGGCAGTTATGTGTATAGTTAATGGAGATGATAAATTTCGATGGAGGTGGTGTAGACTGTTCTGGAATGCTTGGACGGGTGATATCGTACACTGACGGGTTATATTCGTCAATCAAAAGTCTCGCCAGTGCACGACGGACTCAGCCCGTCAATATGACGGGGAGACAGAAATCTAGGTTGGTCTATTTGCTGGTTTTGGTACCGATGGTCGGATGTCGCGTATCGAAGTTATAAATTCAATGCATGTATCAAACAAACAAATATAACTGAATTACATAATATTATGTAATACATAATTAGCCACCATCACGTAGGTTAGAACACCTTGTCAACGTCCTACTTTCCACACCTGACACCATATACAAATATATTAATTCACAGGGATAATGAACACGGAAAACCTGTTGATCGTTCATAAAACACCTAGCAGAAGTCTAATACGGCCGCCCAGCCAGTCTACATAGCCACGCTTGCCTGACAAGTTCTTCACGGCACAATGAAGCGAGGTGTGGGCAGCTCCTGTCATAAGTTTTAAACATCGTTTATGCCAATTGTTTACGGTTCACTGCGAGCATGAATGGTTTCTTGTGTCCAATCCGCACTGTGCTTCTATCGAAGCTCTCTACTAGGTCTACATTATAAAGGTTTAAAAGAAGTGCCTAATAGTATATAATTTCGCTTACATTCAGTTCCATGAACTTAACAATTTAATCTTGAGGCGTTTTTCATAGCAAAGTTGTCGCATTTCTGGGATCAGCTTTAGTTGTCCTTGTTTGCCAAAGGTAAAAAAGGTATGATGTTATATAACGCAATATCCGGTCCTTAAACTGCTCAAATCGCTTTACAATTCACCCTCTGGCAGACTCGTTCCGGCATCCGAAAACCATCTCGACTCCTTCGGGAAGCATTGCGTTTTGTATCTTATCAGACTGCTTATATCCTTCGGCAAGACTGTTATGCTATGAGCAGTTAAGCACCCTCAATGCTGTTGACAAATTGTAAACCGTTACATATATGTTGTATGTAGAATTTGAATGTCATTGTCATTTAAAAAATAATAGGTTTCACACTTTCAGATATTACCCACTTTTCGCCTAGGACTTGATGACATTATATTTCGTCCGAAATAATAAATGAACATGTTGACCAATTTCGACGACAGTTTACAATAACTTTTATTTAGGTGTAGTTTCTATATAGAAGCTATGAAAGCACACTTTCACCGACAAATATCGCAGTAATCAGATTTGTCAGCATCTTTATTATCGCCAGTATATATATGCTAAATCAGCGTACTATCCTTTTGTCAAATGATCTTCCCGACTCAGCCCGCCATCTTTGTTTACGATTTACAGTGGATTCCCTCTTTCTATGTCGATAAACCAATGAACGGCGCTGATTGGGTAATTCCTCCGAGTTCAGACAGCATATTTAATAAATAAATGTATTCACAGATCATTCAATTATGTTATGCCTATTTATGACATCATTTATTACAAGGTAACTGTTTGAAGGCATGGGAAACTTTGCATGTCCCGCGACCGGAAATTGGGTCGCCGCTATAAAAGGTCAGGGACCGCTGCTGGTCGAGGGTCACGTGATCTTTGGTGGTTCTGCTGGACAAGAACATCTTGGCTTTGATGATTCGAGTAGGGTTCTCAAAATAAAAGTTTTCCCCAAACCCAAGCCATTGGGAATACCTAGGCCTAATGGCATCTCTCATTTATAGTTATCAAAGATCACTAAGCCAACTGTGTGATTGCGCAATATAATTATTGTCAATAAATGTTGGCAATGCATGCCTAAAGTCTTTGCAGCCTGAATTGTTTTGCATGCATTCATGGATGCATGCACTGCAACCATTTTATCTACAAATATGTATATTTTGCAGTAGTACTTGCTGATTTTAAATACTATGTTGATACATGCTGATGCACACCACTCTTGTGCATTGATTCTATGGACAATTAAAAGAAACAAAAGGCAACGTTGTGGTGTTAAGCACCTAAAAGAGTTAGCACAAACTAACCATTTGCATCTACAATCAAAATTTTCATTTCGGTGGTTTACTCGGAATGTAGTCTTAAAGTGGAAGATTCTAACGAAATCTGCGATAACATGTAGACTGCCATCTTACTGATGACGCGTTCATTTGGCCGAAACCAACCATTAAACGAGCAGCATTATTTTTGGCGTGTACGTCACACAGTCTGTATCAGTATTTTGACTGGCAAAATGTCCTATGGACGTATCATGCCAGTGCGCATGGTGGCTCTTATGGATTATTTTTTTACATGTTGGGCTAGACTAATCTGGAATGAATTCAGTGATGTACTTGATATAATGCTTGGAGGTAGAGAATTCCACTCTTTTATTGTGACTGGGAAAAAGCTGTTGCCAAATATGTTTGTCGAGTGCCTGATTTGTACTAACTGTTTATTATGTTTACGTGAGCATCTGGTTTTGCGTTTAATGTATTGATCTAGTGGGATATCTATGAGGTTATGTTCCATTTTATATAATATGCTAAGTCTTTGGGTTTTTCTTCTTGATTGGAGGGTGTCCCACTGGAGATCTTTAAGGAGTTGTTTTACCGTTCCTGGCTCTCTAGAATAGTTGTTCTTACAAAATCTGGCGGCTTGTCTCTGGGTTCTTTCTATGAGTTTGATATTTCTTAGGCAATGTGGATCTCATGATGCTGATGCATATTCTAGTATAGGGCGGAAAATTGTGTAGGCTATGGACTTGATTTGGATTGGGCATTTATTTAAATTTCTTCTAATAATTCCCAATGTCTGTTGTGCTTTTTTGTGACTGAGTTGCTTTGTATTGTCCAATTTAATGTATTTGATATATGTATGCTAAGATAATAGTGTGATTCAACAGATTTGAGTTGTTGTCCGCAGAAGGTGTAGAGGTTTGGTGTCGGTTTTCTTGAGGCTATTGTCATTGTATAACATTTAATGGGGTTGAATTTCATAAGCCACGTGTGTTGCCATTTCTCAAGTTTGAGCAGATCTTTTGGAGGGCAGGTGTGTCTTGGTCAGTTTTAATCGGTGAATATAACAGGCAGTCGTCTGAAAAAAGGCGAACAGTTGAGGAAAGATTGTCTGGCAGGTCATTTATGTAAACTAGGAAAAGTAGGGGCCCCAGTACTGTGCCCTGTGGTACCCCAGAAATGACTTGAGTTGATGTTGACTTGGATCCATTTATAACAACCTGTTGAGTTGTTCCTGTAAGGAAGCTATTTATCCATGATGATAATGGGCCTGTGATGCCATAGTGTTTGAGTTTGTGGATTAGTCTTTTATGTGGAACTTTATCGAATGCTTTCGTGAAGTCAAGGATGGCCATGTCTACAGATTTCTTCTCATCAAGTGATTTGCTTATGTCATGGATTGTTTGAATTAATTGTGTTTCAGTTGATCTTTTGGCACATATTGGTGGTCAGTTAGAATGTGGTGCTGTTCCAGGTATTTCATAATGTGACTATGTATGATGTGTTCAAGAAGTTTAGAAACCACAGGTGTTAAGGATATTGGTCTGTAGTTAGATGTTTCTGCTCTACTTCCTTTCTTAAAAAATTATGTTACATTGGCTTCTTTCCAGGTATGGGGGACCTGTCCAGAGTCAACAGATGATTGGAAAATGTCATGTATTACTGGTGCTAGATGAGAGGCGTATCTGTTTAAGAACCACGGTGGAATGTCATCTGGTCCTTGCGATTTAGAAATGTAAATTTTGGAAAGTTGATCAAGTACTCCTTTAAGTGAAATTGTTAGTTTGGGGATTTCTCCATGTGGACTTCTGGCCATATTTGGTAGGGTGGAATTTCCTTCGTGTGTAAAGACATTTTGGAACTGATTGTTTAAGGCTTCTGCTTTATGTTTGTCGTCGCTAATGATGTTACCCGCAATGTTAAGGTCCCCAATACCCTGGTTATCCTGTCTAAGTTTAGAAGTGAAGCTCCAAAATGATATAGGTTTCTCTGTTATTGTTTTTGTCAGGAATTTACTTATGTAGGATAGTCTAGCAGAACGAAGGTGTTTATGCATGTTTCTCCTGATGTCACATAATTATTTCCAGTCTTCTGGATTTCTAGTTCTTTTTGCTTTGTTATATAGCTGTTTCTTTCTTTTGCACATTTTCTTTAAATCTTTATTGAACCAGGGAAGATTGTGTCTTGAGGTAGTAAGACGGTGCGGTACATATTGGTTCATAATGTTGATGATTTTCGTGGAAACAAGATTCCACTTGTCATTGACTGTCATGTTTTGGTTTTGAGAGAAGTATTCATGTGTAAGTTTTTCAAGAGATTTCTGGATGTTAATGTTGTCGGCTTTATTTCTAATGAAGACTTTACGTTTCGGACGATGTTTGCGTTTGGGCGAGATGTTTACGTCAATGATGACTGTGCTATGATCTGCTATTCCGTCTACTACATTTATCTTCTTTATTAACCCAGGTCTATTGGTGAAGACAAGATCTAAAATATTGTTGGCATTTCCCTGTCTGTCCATGTTCCTCTGTAAGAGAGAGTAATTTATTGACAGCAGTTGTACTGCATCCATTGTTAGGTGTGACTTGGTGAATTTCCCAATTGATGTTAGGGAGGTTGAAATCGCCAGTAATGATGACATTATGTGTGTTGATCTTGTTACCTAATTTAGAAAGGGCTAGGTCTAGTTCTTCGATTTGAGTTCCATGAGAGTCATTTGGGACACGATAGAGGGTACACATGATTATTGGTTTCATTCCTGTTATCTGGGTTTCAGTCCAAATGTTAGTGTCTAGGTCTGGTAGGTGGCTTGTGATGAGGTCATCTTTTGATATTTGAAATACCCCCCTCCAGTAGTGTATGTTTCTCTGTCCTTTCTAAAGACGTTAAAGTTGCTTGGGAATATTTCTCCATTTTTTATTGAGGGATCTAACCATGATTCAGTGCCACAGATGATGTCTGGGTTGTGTAGATTGTTTAGTGCTTCGATGTCCGAGGCTTTCTTTTTAACGCTTTGGCAGTTTATGAGGATGCATCTGAAGTTTGATATCTTTTTCGGTCTATATGCTTTATTGCTATTAGTTGTATTGTTGTTGGTGGTTTCGTTTAGGTTATGACTGTTACTGTCCAGAGGATAAAAGGGATTTGCTGTTGGGATTTCTGTATCTCTGAAGAAAGAATTTGTGAAGTTGAAGTTGTTGCATTCGGGACAGGCCCACGAACATGAGGAATTTATTAATCGTTTGTATTCATTGTCATCTATTGCACAGCATTGTGTGTGGATCCAGTTTAGGCAGTGGTCGCACTGAATTGCTTTATGGTCATTTAGGACATCCCCATGGCAAATGCCACAGGGTGCTGAGCAATTTGAACAGTGCCACGGTACATTTAGGTTTCTGTAAGTGTTGTTAAATTTTTGTCTGGATATCCTGGCGCATTTGATGTGTGTTGATTTATTACAATAATTACAAGTTAGGATGAGTGCATTAGACTAGTGATTTCTTACATGAGTGACATTTAGAGGGGCCTGGATTTAGTTGAACATCTCCTGATAGCATGATGCATAGAAGTATAGAAACTTGTGTTGTTGTCCTGGGTTTGTACGGTAGAGGAGTGATCTGTAATCCAGTGGAGGTGCTGGATTTTAGACATTTCAATTGGGCTATGGTTTTCCATATGGGACTGTAGATGTAGTAGGACGTGACAGAATGGATGTCTTGTCTAGCTTTGGCGTTGACATAAGTCTCGTTTGTGTTGCTCTGGAAACTCTCAAACTTTTTGAAATTGGTATCATTTAAAAACCTAGAAGTGATCTGCAGACATAAAACCATGAACAGGGTACATCTAAAAGTGCATCTTGTAGGGGTATGTCGTACGGAGCCTGCCATGTCACCAACTCGAGTGGTAGTGGTTAAGAATTTATAAAACGGTCAAGTTGTTATTAAGAAACACACCCACACTTAAATACACCCACACTTAAAACGTGTACTGAGATAATATTAAAAAATAAAAGATAAATAATTATAAACTATCTGTCCGTGTAAAAGGTTTAGTGACTAGTTGTTGTTGTTGCTGTTTTTCGACAGCCTACAATCCGGATTTGTAATAGTATGATACGTAAGCTTTATGTGAAAGTATATATTTACATGTGTGAATGTTGAACCAGCTCACACTGGTTCATGAGTCAAACTGAAAACCCAACTAACACGACACTTCCCTGTGTGTAGTCTGACTATGGACTGGTCTATGCACTAAATTATTGGTATACAGTTTATTGTGTTTACTGTTTATTTCAGCTTGATTTCTCATAGTATATAGACAGAATTAGTGATGATAATAACATAGGTTTCACTTTGTCACTGGGAGAATGCACCGATTTATGAGTTGATTTGGGGGTGGTTTGGGTTTCGCGCACTTTATACCCGTCGTTTACTAGTTCGCCATCTTGTTTTGTAGGTTTTAGGCTGGTTGTTAGGGAAGCTAATTTGTCAAAAACTTGGTTTATGTATGTCAGATTGCAACTACAACCGTGGGATTGTATTCCGATGTAGTTATACGAGTGTCTCATTCATTTATGAACGAAAGAAGTGTGTAGTTTGCATAGTTGGTTCATGTTCATGGGATGCGGTTCATTATATTAGTATAAGTTGAGCTTACAGTGAAAACGTGACTTGCAATATGCCATATTGCTCTGCATACGGTAGTAACAATAGTACAGCGAACAATAATGAGCTGTCTTTTGTGTTTCCCTTTGAAACAACCAGAAGTGAAACAGTGGATTCACAACTGTGTACGCCCGGGCTGGTTGGAAGCCTTCGAAATACAACGCATTATGTTCAGATCATTTTGAAGAAACGTGCTTCGAAGGAAATCTACATCGTCAGTTAATGACACAAGATCCGACAAAACGTCGCCGACGTCGATGTTTGAAGCCAGGTGCAGTGCCTACGATATTTAGTCACGGACCTCAGCCGTCGAAGCGACGCATATTTTCGGTCAAACGCGCCGCCGCCGGGAAATCAGATCGCAAGAAGGTTAGTGCCGAGTTGATTGGTATCCAATTATAATCTGTTGACATTTGAGATGCAAGATATGCTGGAGGCAAGCTAGAACAGTACCAGGATGTACTATATTGCAACATAAAGAGTTTAGACTTTAGGAGATAGCCGAATAGCAAAAATTAACGGCAATCAAGTCGCGTGAGCGATATTACAGTAACGGATTAACATGGGCTGGAATAATTGTCGTTTATAATAACATTGCAAAACTTACTATTGTAGTGTATTCAATTGTGTCGTATCTAAGCATTGATTAATACAGAGACTCACACAAACAAGTGCTTTCCAATTTTTTCTCTGTATTTCTACTCCTCGCTTCCGCCCAGGGATCAGGCCTTAATTACATGAGTAGGGGAGCGGTCTTTAACAGTAGACATCACATCCCTCCCTTATTCAAACTGGAAACATGTTTTCTTAACGTTCATATCTAACGTCCATTTGGTCAATGTGACACACTGCAATTGTGCTATGTAGTATCATGACGCTATGCCTATTACGTTCTATCATGATTGTCGTTTTATTAACCAATGACGTTCCTCCTTGTATTCGGCCCATATAATAAAAGATGTCGAATTCATACAAAGCGTGCTTGTGACATGGTGTCAGAAATATAAACAACTACGCCTACTCAAGTAAGTTGTACTTTTGCGCACAAATGCCGCAATAGTCTATAACTATGGAATCGCTACGAAGGCCCGATACTATGCGTTTTGACGCGGCCAATCTAGCGGTAACTTGGCGAAGATGGAAAGCAAATTTCAATGTGTACCGACAAGCTGCGGAACTGAGCGATAAAGCAGCCGTTACGCAAGTCGCAATTCTACTGCACAGCATGGGGTTCGACGCGGTTGAAATTCATGAAACGTTCACGTATGGTACAGATGAAGACAAAACTGACATTGAAGTTGTGTTACGAAAATTCGACGACTATTGCATTCCACGCGAGAATAGCGTCTACGAGCGATACAAATTCTGGAGCAGAGACCAGAAAGAGGGCGAGAGCATTGATCAGTGGGTCACTGATTTGCGCACTCGTGTGTCGACTTGCAATTTTGGAGATCAACAGGAGCTGTTGCTTAGAGACAAAATGGTGTTCGGCGTGCGTGACGAACGCATAAAAGAACGATTACTCAGGGAAACTGACCTAACTCTTGGTAAGGCACTGTCCATATGCAGAGCTTCCGAAGTTAGCAAGGCACAGTTACAAACGATGTCAACGAGTGGCAACCCTGAAACAAGCACTGAAGTTCACGTCATCAAACGCCGACAAGCTGACAAATATAAAGCTAAAGAGAGCACCAAACTGATACGCGATTGCAAGTACTGTGGGCGAACGCACGAAGCAAAGAAATGTCACGCGTTTGGAAAAGTCTGCAGTCAATGCCAGCGACGCAACCATTTCGCAGCGGTTTGCAAGTCAAAAGTGGTGCGAGCAATAGACTGCGATGTTCGTGACGTCGAAAACGAACTGTTCATTGGTTCGTTGTTCATTGGTGACATTCCAGACAAGTGGCAGGCAGACGTATCATTTCATGATACACGCATTCGTTTCAAGCTTGACACCGGTGTTCAGGTAAACGTGCTGCCATATCAAGTGTACTCAAAGTTTGCGAGCAGCGTGCCAATGAAACCGACAAGCTGTGTTCTAACGGCATTTGGAAACTCCAAGGTACTGCCTATGGGTACAGTCGTGCTAACCCACACGAGCGGTGATGAACGACATGCGGTTTCATTCTACATCGTCGACGATATCAAGTCAGCAATACTTGGACACGACGCATGCGAACGCTTGAAGTTGTTGTCCCGCCACAACATCGATGAAGTGAAAACGAATGAGAAGGGCAAGCTCACCAAAGAAGATCTGCTAAGCGAATACCCAGCAGTGTTCAACGGCACAGGCATGTTTGCCAAAGAATATCACATCGAGACATCGAGTGAAGTCAGGCCGTGCATCCAGCCGCAACGCAGAATCCCATACACACGTCACGATAAACTGAAACAGACACTTGATGACTTGAAGCAGAGAGAAATTGTCGATGACGTCGATCGTCCTACGGATTGGGTCAGCAACCTCGTTATAACGGAGAAGAAAAACGGGTCGATGCCTCTCAATACAGCCATCAAGAGAGAGCATTATGAAATGCCAACAGTCGCTGACGTCCAGGCCAAACTGGCTGGGAAGAAGATATTCACTGTGCTTGACCTAAAGGATGGGTTTTGGCAAGTGCGTTTGAGTGACGAATCATCATATCTCACAGCGTTCAACACACCGTGGGGTAGAATGCGCTTCCTAAGAATGCCGTTTGGCATATGCTCAGCCAGCGAAGTCATGCAGAAGCGGAACATGGAGACGTTTGGTGACATCCACAATGTGCATATTATCGGCGATGACATGATTATCGCAGCTGTCGACAACGAAGAGCACGACGCGATCATCCGACTGGTAATGGAACGTGCGCAGGCAAGTCACGTGACATTCAACAAATCGAAGATACAATACAAGGTAAACCAGGTGAAGTACATGGGTCACATCCAGACGCCAGATGGTTTCAAACCCGACATCGACAAAGTGAAAGCCATATTTGAGATGCCTCGACCTGAAGACAAGACTTCACTGAGACGGTTCCTTGGAATGGTGAAATTCCTGTCGCAATTCATCCGGAACGAGTCTGACATTACAGCGCCACTCCGATCGTTATTGGCAACGGACGTCGAGTGGGCGTGGCATCCGGAACATGACGCAGCCATCGAGAGACTCAAAACAATATTGACCAGTGAACCAGTGCTGCGATATTATGATGTCACGAAGCCCGTCAAAATACAGAGTGACGCATCGCAACGAGGCCTTGGCGCTGCATTGATCCAAGAGCGGCAGCCAGTGGCATACTCATCACGGGCAATGACATCCGCTGAGTGCAACTACGCTCAGATTGAGAAAGAACTTTTGAGTATAATCTACGCGTGCGAAAAATATCACCAATACATCTACGGAAAGGTGGTGGAGGTCGAGACAGATCATCGACCTCTGGAAGCAATTCTGAAGAAGCCGATCGCACGGGCATCACCTCGCATCCAGCGTATGATGATACGCCTGCAACGATACGAAATCAATGTGAAGTACGTGCCGGGTCGTCTCATGTACCTCGCTGACACGCTGTCGCGAGCGTACAATCCTAAACAGGAAGAAACGAACGATCTACATGCCGAAATGGAAGTCATGGTGCATACACTGGTGGAATGTGCTTGTATTGGCCGGGCATGAGCACCGACATAGAGGAAGTCGTGTCGAAGTGCCAAGCGTGTCTGAGGTACAGACCAAGGCAACAGCGTGAGCCGCTGAAGCCTCATCCCATCCCCAGTCTACCATGGGAGAAAGTTGGTATGGACGTCATGACATACAACAACCATGACTACTTAGTGATTGTGGATTATTATTCCAAGTACCCTGAACTATGCAAGCTCGACAGTAAGACGGCCAGCAGTTTGGTTGTGCACTGCAAGTCGGTGTTCGCAAGGCACGGCATACCTCGCGAAATCATCAGTGACAACATGCCATTTAACAGTGCCACCTTCAAGGCGTTCCTGTCCGAGTGGGGAGTTGAAGGAACAACATCCAGTCCGCGGTACCCACAGTCAAACGGTGAGAGCGAGCGTTTCGTTCAAACACTGAAACGCATGTTGCAGAAGGCGAATTTCGAACACCGTGACCCATACATTGCGCTCTTAGAGTATCGAAACACGCCGGTGTCTGGCATGACGTTATCGCCAGCTGAGATGTTGATGAGCCGTACGTTGAGGACGAAGTTGCCTGATTCGAAGTCGGCGTTGCGTCCACGGGTAGTCAGCGCAACTTCTCAACTACTACAACGCCAGGCGACGTACGCCAACCACTATGACCGTGGCGTGCGTACGCTACCTCCACTGCGTGAAGGTGATGCCGTACGCATTCGCTCCGGTGCAACATGGGAGCGAGCCGTCGTGAGCCGAGTCGAGAATACTCCTCGCTCATATACGGTGACAAACGAAAACGCGCAGGCATACCGACGAAACCGGCGCGACCTCCTGAAGACGAAGGAGAAGCCGCCGCTCCCGACACCGCCGACCGCGATCGACGAGCCGGAGGCACAAGGAAGGCCTCATCATCAGGCTGTCCCCGAAGCCGTGGCTCCTTTGCGACGTAGCAACCGCAACGCAAACCGCCCAGGGTGGTTGAGTGATTACGTCGGCTGAATATGCCAGACCAGCTGAGGACAGTCTACTCCAATGAGGCTGGTCACCTGTTTTTTGCGTTAATTGCGTTGTTAGTGTTTTTAGCAGTTAGTATTCGTGACTCTATATAACCATATCAATTACTTCGACGAAAGGGAGATGTGACACACTGCAATTATGCTATGTAGTATCATGACGCTTTGCCTATTACGTTCTATCATGATTGTCGTTTTATTAACCAATGACGTTCCTCCTTGTATTCGGCCCATATAATAAAAGATGTCGAATTCATACAAAGCGTGCTTGTGACAGTCAACAGTTCTTCTTTTGTAATTATTATGCTTACGTGATCTGGATAATGTTTACCAAATAAAGAGATACTTGTTATTATCATCATTGTCCATCATTTCGTTACGATCAATCTGTAAACACAATCAGTCTCAGAATTTCCACTTTCCACTCATTACTTTAAAATAAAGTCATTCAGGTACTGAGGCGGTCTTCTTTGACGGGGTTATCTACGATCACCGATGTTCGGGTTGTCATGATCTGCAGCCTCGGGTTCTCTTCTTTCAGGGGGTTGTCTACGATCACCAATGTTCAGTTTGGCATGATCGGCAGCCTCGGGATGACCATCTTGTCTCACCAATGACTCATTACTTGAAACAGAAATAGAGTCTGGAATATACTCCGACTCAGTGTCATTGTCTGTTTCATCATCTCGTGGAGTTATGTCTGGGGGAACATACTTCTTCACATGTGAACAGTTTCTCTTGTACTGCACACCATCAAGTGATTCAATCACTACCCGGTTACCGTGTTTACGCGTATGTGTACGGCACATGTTCGTATGCCGGAGTCAGTTTGTTCTGTTTCTTCTGTTATAGTAGAACTTTGTCACCCGGTTTAATGGTACTTTCCCGTGCACCTCTTCAGTCATCCGAATACTCTTTCCCTTTCATCTTCAATTTAGTGTCACGATCGCATACACCCTCATCTGTCATGTTGCTGTTGGATTCGAAGGAAGGTAGTTTCGTGCGAATGTTTCGCCGGAACAACAATTCAGCCGGACTCACACCTGTAGTTGTGTGATTCGTGCTTCTGTAAACAGAAGATATGTGTTGAGTTCTCTTCTCCAATCACGTCCTTCGACTTGTGCTGCTCTAATAGCCTTCAGTAGAGTTCTGTTGGCACGCTCTACTTCTCCATTAGCCTGTGGCCATAGCGGAGACACGGAAGGATGCTTGATTCCATTGGTATGAAGAAATTCTTCAAACTCTGCTGACACTAGGTTTGGCCCATTGTCAGTCGTCACGGACATAGGTAATCCGTGCGTCGCGAACATCGTTTCAAGACTCCCGATAAGCTTGTCTGTCGTAGTAGACTTCAGTATCGCGACTTCCGTGTATCTGCTGTAGTAATCAGTCACAACAAATATGTGTTCTCCATTTGGGAACGGTCCCATCAGATCAAGCGCCAAGTCTTGCCATGAACCATCTGGTAGTCTTGTACGGTGCATAGGTTCTGGTTTTGACTGTGGTGTCACAACTTGACACGCATGACATGATCTTATGGCTCGTTCCACGGCCACATCAATTCCTGGCCACCATACTTTTTCGCGTAGTCTACTCTTGGTTTTTACTACTCCCTGATGTCCCTCATGCGCCAACTCTATGACACGTTTCCTCAGTGATTTGGGTATCACTATTCGTGTTTGACGTAGGATCATTTTCCCTACGACAGAAAGTTCATTTTTCACCCACTTGTAATCCTGGGGGCATGTTCGTGGGTCACCACTTTTCAGGAATTGTCTCACTGATTTCAGTTCTGAATCAGCTGCTGATTCCCGTTCAATTTCTCACGCTGTCAAAGCTTGAGGTACCGCGTTAGTTGCAACGAAGTAGATGTACTCATCTGCAACCTTTGACACTTTGCATGGTTCATGTTTCACTTCGGTAGGTAATGTGTTCACTTGTGTCAGTCTAGACAAAGCATCCGCGATGTTCATGGGTCCGGGTACGTATTTCACCGTGAAATTATACGGTTGCAAACGCAGAACCCATCGTTCAATTCGCGCTGACGGACGCGATCTCACAGAATAGATTGTCTCCAACGGCTTATGGTCTGTGATCAGTTCAAAATGAATACCGTAAAGGTACATGTGGAACCGTTCGCACGCCCACACCAAGGCCAGTGCTTCTTTCTCCGTTTGAGAATATCGACGTTCGACGTCTGTGAGTGTTCTGCTTGCATAGTACACAGGATGAAATTCGCCATTTTGTTCCTGTATCAACACAGCACCGAGTCCTACCGGTGAAGCATCTGCAATGACTTGAGTCTTTGCATCCTTGCCCCTGTCGAAGTACGCAAGAGTCGCTGCATTCGCCATGCTCCTTTTCACACTTTCAAACGCTTCATGTTGTTTCCATTGGAATGACACATTGTGTTTAGTTAACCGTCGTAATGGTTCAGCCACTGTTGCCAAGTCTGGAATGAACTTCGAACAGTATGTGACCAGTCCCATGAAGCTACGGACTTCCGATGCATTTTCCGGTCGCTTTGCCTTCGTGATTGCTTCCACTTTGGAATCGTCTGGTGCAATTCCATGTCTCGACTGCACATGTCCCATGAACATTAACTTGGACATGTAGAACTTTGACTTTTCTTTGTTCAGTGTGAGACCTCTCTCGCTTAGACGTTTGAGCACCGCTTCGAGTCTTCGTCGGCTTCGTCCCTGCCATGGATGATCAGATCATCAGAGATATTGTTGACTCCTTCACATTCTTGCAACACATCCTGTATGACATGTTGGTACATCTCTGGTGCTGACGATATCCCAAACATTAATCGTTTGTATCGCCACAATCCCACGTGACTTGTGAACGTCGTGATCTCACAGGATTTCTCGTTTAGCTCTATCTGGTGGTATCCCATTTTCAAGTCGATCTTGCTGAATACCGTGCTATTGTTCATGTCCTCGAGGATTTCATCCACTGTTGGAATTGGATGTCGCGCTCGTTCTGCCGAATTTGATATCTCCCGACGGTTTTGGAACAACAACTATGGGAGACACCCAACGGGTTGGTCCAGTCGTTCGTTCGATTATGTCCATTTCCTCTAGCTCTCGGAGTTTGCTTTCCACTTTCTTCCTCAACGCAAACGGGATTCTACGCATTGGCTGTACAATCGGTTGTACATTCTCGTTTATGTGCAGACTCAACTGATAGTCTTTCAGTTTCCCGACTCCAACAAACAGCTTTGGATATTTACGGAATATTTCCTCGGAACTTGTTTCGGTGTGACCATCTACTTGATTCACTGTCTGGATCTTCACTAGGTCTAGTTCCGTTGCTGTCTGGTAGCTCAGAATGTTACCTGAATCGCCACGCACAATTAACACTGGTGCAGCTGTGTATTTGTGTCCCACTTCAATTTCGGCGATAAACTTCCCTCTTACATCTAATGCTTGCTTGCTTCCATATGCAAACACATTTGTCTTCTTTCTGGGTAGCTTTGGACAACCAAGTTCTTGGTAAGTGTTTTCGTCTACGATATTTACACTCGTACCTGTATCGATCATGCAATGAACTGCTCTCTCATTCATCTTTACAACAGTTTCCGGTTGTTTTATGTACTTCTTCTTCTGTCTATTCACGCTGAATATGTACTCGTCGTCACTCTCGGTGTTTTGTGCAACTTTGTTTACCGCTTTATTCTTGTCCCTGTGTCTTCCACACTTTTGTTTCGTTTTGCACATCACTGCAAAATGTCCTTTCATATTGCATTTTCGACATATTTCATTCTTTGTCGGGCACTGAGGATCTGTAGCAAAATGATCAGGCTTCCCACATCTGTAGCATGACGTAGAATGTTGATATCCACATTTCGACCTGCTTTGATATTTTGATCTGGTTCCTTTCTTCGTGCCATTGCCGTTGCTGCTGCTGTTATGGCAACTACCGCTGCATGACACTTTGTTTACTTCTTGTGGCATCTGCACATTTCCCTACTCCATTTTTCTGGCATGCATATCTGCTGCTTCCCCTGCTCTAGCAATATCTTGAGCCTTTTGTAATGTCAGGTCTCTCTCTCACAATAGTTTGTGACGCAAACGATGCGATTTGCACGATTCGACAAGTTGATCTCGTATCATATTATCTCCCTCGGATCCGAATTCACATGTTTTCGTCAGTTGTTTTAGCCTTGTTACGAACTGGTCTGTCGTTTCATTGTCTATCTGTCTGGCTTGACGGAACACGTGTCTTTCGAAAGGAATGTTGACTTTTGGCGTGAAATACGTTGTCAATGTTGTTATTGCGTGTTCGTAGTCATCGTCACCACCAACCTCTTCCATCGTGAAGAAAATGTCTTGGACTTCTGTTCCTGCATGATGTAACAGCACGCTCGCTTTTGTTTCTTATCTGTTACCCCCTTCGCTGTCACGTACAGTTCAAAACTGCGACGCCACTGCGTCCATTTTATTCCGAGTTGGGTCGGATCGTTTTTTGTATCAAACATCGGAATACTTGCGATTTCCAGCACTACTGCCATTCTCGTTTCGTTTTATCGTTCAACTGTAGTTTTACTCGTCGCCAATGTAGTGTATTCAATTGTGTCGTATCTAAACATTGATTAATACAGAGACTCACACAAACAAGTGCTTTCCAATTTTAACTCTGTATTTCTACTCCTCCATTCCGCCCAGGGATCAGGCCTTAATTACATGAGGAGGGAAACGGTCTTTAACAGTAGACTTCACAACTATATTTTGTGTTAAATGAACAAAAACTTGTAAATACGTTCTGCATTCAATAGTATTGCATTATACATTGTCATATATCGAAATGTTTGGCCTATTATTTATGTCATGATGTTATATAATTATGTGTGACTACTGTTTATGTGACGAAGAATATCAGACAGACAGACAGTATTTATTTTGACCATCATAAGTACATAAACTACAATATAAAATTCATTGTAAGGTCAGGGAGGCTCCCATGAAGACAATTATATACCGCTATCATGGGAGTCACCCCACTGATGTAACATAATTATATGATTTTCACGTGATCAACTCTATATGCATACATAAATATAGTATGTTTAGTATAGTACATTATAGTATAGTATAATACATAAATTAGTATAAACAAATGCAAAGTCATGTCTAGTTTAAGAATGACAGATGTAACAGTTAGAAATATGACAACATGATTCATAGTTCTTGATAAAGTAATTTTTTATATAAGTGGAAAAACCATATAAACTGTGTGTATAAATGTTATCAAGGATGATGTTTGGAGTATTGTTAACAGTTTGTATAATGTTGTGTCTGATGTACTTTTTTGCATATTTATGATTAACTCTATAAATAAATAATTAGTTTTTACCACGTGTATTGTATTGGTGAATAAATATATGTGTATGGAATACGACTGAAATATTCTGGTATAACCTTGTTGATCAATTTCTAATAAAATTTGAGCTGTTGGAGTCTGTAGATGTCATCCAGCTTAAGAAATTTACATTCTTTGAAGATGGGATCTGTGTGAGAATTGTATTTACTTGAAGTAACTATTCGCACTGCTTTCTTTTGAAGTTTAAAAATGTGATGGGCTTGATAACCACACACCAATATGCCACAATTAATCTTGGGAAGAATGAGCGAATTATAGATAATATATTCTTAGGTAATACATGTTTAAGTTTATTTAAAATTCCAATTATTTTGATCACGTGAAAATATTATGTCATTAATATATATGATAAATAGAAGGGGTCCTAAAATAGACCCTTGTGGGACACCAGTGTTTATGGCAGCTTCTTCCGACTTGTAAGTGCCAGTTTCAACATATTGCTTACGATTGTGTAAGTAGTTTTTACATAGATCTAGTGCTGCACCATTTATTCCATAATAATTTAGTTTTTGTAATAATATGTTATGATCAATTGTGTCAAAGGCTTTAGAGAGGTCTAGGTATATGTTTATTGGGGTTGCTGATTGGTCAAGTTGTTGGACAAATCTGTCTATTATTTCTAGATTGGCAAGTTCCGTAGAATGGTTTTTCTAAACCCGTATTGATTCTCACAGTATAAGTTATTGGAATTGAAATGTTCGTGTAGTTGATTAAACATAAATCTTTCAAATATCTTGGAAATAGCTGTAAGATAGAAATTGGACGATAATTATCAAAGATTGTCTCATCACCATTTTAAAAAAGTGGAATAACTTGAGCAATTTTTTATTTATCTGGAAATATGCCAGTTGTTATTGATTGGTTAATGATTAGAGTGACTGCTTCACTTATTTCATTTTTTATTAGCTTTAGTAGTTTGGTTGATAGACCATCTTTACCACAGCTAGATTTTGGATGTAAGCTATCAATTCTGCTAATCGTTGTACTATTGGCTTAAAGTTGAAAGTCTGTATACGTCTCTTTGTTAAATAGTCTGTGTAAGAGTTATCTCCAGTATTGGTTATTTGTGATGCAAGTGTAGAACCAATATTGATGAAAAATGAATTAAATTTATTTGCAATAATAGTCTTGTCAGTTACTTTTTTCCCATCAATTTGAAAGAAATCAGGAAATGTTTCTTTCCGTCTTTTTTTTAATAATTTCTTTAATCATAGACCACGTTTTTTTAATATCGTGCTTATTTCTTTCAAAACTGGATTGATAATATGCTTGTTTGGCTAATATAATATTTCTTTTAAGAATTTTATTATATGTATGAAAATTTGTATTGAATGAAACATTCTGCTGTACCTATATGAGTATGTTTAAGTTTTGAATACAATTTATCTCTAAATTTTATAGATCTAATGATACCTTGGGTAATCCAACATGACTTTTTGTGTTTATTATATTTAATGATTTTAGTAGATAAGAATTTATCCATAGCAGTAGTAATAGTTTCATCAAGGAGGTTGTAATTGTCGTTGGGATTAGTATCTATATCCTTATTTAGTTTATTATAAATGTTTGAACGCATCAATTCTATTTTAAAATGTTCAAGGCTGTCAGTATTTTTTTTCTAATTCTGATATATTTAGGGACATTTGTAACAGTTGCATTGCAATCAAGGCATATAAAATACGGAAAGTGATCAGAAATGCTGCTTATTAAAATGCCGGCAGTTGATTTACAAAGACCTTTTGAGAGTTTGCATAGAAAATTATCAATAAGCGTGCAGTTGGTATTTGAAAAACGTGTTGGTAAAGTAATTTTAGGAAAGAAACCATATGCTGTGATTGTATCAAAGTATTCACATATTATGTTTTTTTCTTTTATTTTCAATATCACTATATACTCTATTGTAAAACGTTTAAAATGGGTTCATTTGTATTTAGTAAAATTACATAATGTTACTCAATTTTAGTTAAGGGGATACAACCCAGGTGAAAGTAGTTTTTTTAGAAAAAATACTCAAATATTTGTTATGCCAGATTATGTTAGCTTATTATGTTTACTGTAAATATATATCATTTTACAATTAGATACCTTTAAACCACTCTTATCCATGGAATAAGGGTGTCAATATCAAGTAATTGTTATCCATTATGCCACATTTGATGGCCATTTTGTAAAAAAAAACATTTAAATTCTGCATTTGGAAGGATATCTCTGGGAGTTTTTGATCCAAATATAGTTATCAATGAGCTTACCAGATACACCATGTTTGTATTATAAAAATACTGGCACCACGTAATCATATATTGTTGAAATATCTTTAATGATATACCACACGCACACATCTTCACTAACTTGTTTTTTGCACACTAATAGCAAAAACAGGTAACAGCTGTTGTGAAAATATCTTGAATTTGGATCAAAAATATAAATAATTGTAATTTGTATTTCAGCTCGATCACCAACATGATATCGCACATGGGGAAAGGCATCAACCACAAGTTTACTGCAAAGGTCTGAGGCAAGGGATGCGAGGACCTCCTTCATTGGATACAGAATGTATCAAACCATCTGTGGTGGTGTTGTACAACATGCAACGGTGACGCACAGTTCCTGGAGTAAGTACCAAACTTGATATGTATTCATTATATACCTGAGGCATGTCCAAAGCAACAAGTAACCCTTAGATTTGCAATCAGTAGATGATGAGTAGGGACCACGACCCAAGTAGTGATTAATGCTGTAAGGTGAATTCCAGTCACCGACTTGAATCCCAAATACACTATATCAGCTCCTATGCATAACTAACATTATAATAAGTTTTCAAAATTACTGCATTTCATAGGCATCCAACTCGTTTTTTTCAGGATGGCTACTCAAAAGTACCAGCCAGCATGACTACTACCTTATCAGTAAATGTGTTTATTCAGACTTCCAAAACTGATAATGTAAATGCTGTTTACATGTTATGTGTTAATATGTGGACCACCGACTTATGTATGGGACCAAAAATGTTACGTAGTCAAAGTTCCTGATGACCAACTTTTCAATAGTTCAGTTACTCAGATGAGGGGATGAATACTCCACAGATGGATAGTGCCCATTCTGTATCACCCTACCTATTCCCTGTAATCAGTTGCTGTGTACATTTATGAGTACAGTTACTTGAGTGTAATAAATTACATCTCCGTGTAATAATTACATTCCAGAATGCAATTGTCTGTAATGAAATAAATAAGAGCACTTGTGTCGTTATCACCAATTTTATTAAAGAAATATAAAATCGAAACATGATATCAAAATACAGTGACTGTATATACAGTAGATACATAAATTAAGAAAAAAACAAGTTATAATAAATTATGTGAAGGAATGTGATGATGGAATGCCTTATTTGTAAGGATCAGTATCATTTTACTAATGTACCCGTAAGATTGCCATTATATTGTTACTAAAAACAACCAACACTTTACACAGGAAAAGCATTTTAAAGTTCACTGAATGCTACAGTTATAAGGTAAATAACAGCAGCTTACTAACAACATATAGACTGGTGTGTTACACCAGTTGTTTGCAGACATTTTATTAGAATATTGCATGCACTATTCTTCACTGTAGGAATGAAAGCTAGATTGATGCTGTCTACTCTGGCGTGGAACTACCGACCACGTCCCAGACCCGTTGAGACTGATGTCATGTGGTCCAAAAGACGCAAGCAATGGGTGCTGCGTAACAGATCACAGCAGATGAACCCACGTACCCACCTACCAATGCTCACGGATCGAGTGACAGATGTGTTTATAAAGAAATATCACACTGCATCCGATCACAGTCACTGGGGCAGATGTCCCAAAACCAGAGGAGGATCTGCTGGCAGCAAGAGTCAGTCAATTTGTAAAGAAACAGTAAAAACTGCCACCACCCACCTACAGCGTCATAGGTCACATGTACATTGTCTAGTTTAGTTTTCAATTCCAGAGTGGTATTCCTCGTGTTGTCCCCCATCGGGGGCAGGGAACCATGATCTTATTTCATGGCTGGGCTGGTAGAACTCTCCGTACCCTTCGTCCCAGCTTGCCATGGATCCACCAGGTAAACTGTCTGTATGAAGCCCACCTGAGAGACCTGAAATAAATTAGGCTCAAATAAACATCTGACACTGTAAATAAATGACATATAAAAATCGGTTCTATAATTACACCATTCCTTTATATAAATTGTTTACCATTAAACACGTGTTCATCTGGAATAAGGCAAATATTGATAATTTTGCACTACAGAACAAATTATGACGGTGCGACAAATATTGTATCTATACGTTATGATAACTTAAGTGGAATCATTATAATCTGTTCTGTAGTGAGAGAGTATCACTTTATTCATACAACAGAATACAATAAAGTGTGAAGCGATAACCCAAGTACATGTGTGAATACAGGCTAAGGGAAATAATGACTAACGGTTAAAGTAAGTCATATTGAAAATGAACACATTTATTTATAGCATTACTTGCTGTTGAGGGGAATTTTATTTTGTAATTATTGTCATATTAGGGTGATGGTCATCATATTTAAATTAGTCTTGGGTCACACCATTGTGGTTCGTCTTTACATTTAGAAAGGGTGAATGGCGTTATCAGGGCTAGTTTAGATAAGCATACGATTGAATTAGTTGATTTGTTGGTGGTTTTATTCCAAGAGATTTTAAAGAGGTTGTCAGTCTTAGATTTGTTGGGTTCAGATACATAGCCTCTGCAACCTATTTCAATGCATGTTAATTCTGATTTTATTCTGTTATTGTTTTCATCATGGATTAGTGTGACACACTTGTTAGTTTTGAATACATGATGTTTCTTGATGTTAGTTTCAAATGGTAGTCAGTTCAATTATGTGAATTTGCTTAGCATGTGGATGGTAGATGACGTATGGTAAGTCCACTAAGTAATTTCCCTGGAAGATTGCTAATAATCTGGGCATCAGGCATGAGATTGCTGACAAAATTATCTATATATATATATATTTGTATTGCGAGATGTTGTATTGTGTTCATTATTAATACATTTCAATAAATATTTAAGAACACATTTCACTGGTCTTGTAACAATGCATGCACATATATACGTACTTGTTTGTTGGACGGTCTAATTCCCATTCTGCAGCATCACCTGCTCCAAACAAAGAATTCTAAATCCCCTGCACAGCAGTCCACCTGTAACAAAGAATTAAACATTTAAATAATAGTTTTATACGAACGTTAAGCAAACATGGATTATTATTCTGAACAAAATTCACAAAGAATGCATCACGATCCTCTAACTGTATTCATCCCAGTATTATACCTGGGTCCATAGAAATATCATGCAGATTAAGGAAGGCAGTTTTGAAATGTGTCAATATTAATTTTGCACAAAACGGTGGTCATTTTCTTTGTCACCAAAACAAATGGGGGCTCTTGCTGAAGGGGAGTTAATTCCTGCTTATTTTCTATCATAGCTCTGCCCTGTACAATTTTGGTTCACATGAATCATGGAACCATTCAACTACATTTCTTTTAAACAGTGAGAGTACAGCCTTGGGTGGTATTCGAAAATGGACACGTCAAAGTTCAAACACCGAGTCCAGTGGCACTGAGAGTGAGATTTAACGAAGTTAAGACTTAAGTCAACCAATCCCGGCAAATGTAAGACAAGTGACGTGTCCCGGCCCGAGCGATCATCACTCTCTCGCTGTTCATACGCAGTCTGGAACTTAGACTCATCGGTTATTTAAACAATAAACTAAACATATTAATAATTACCTTCACCAACAGCGTTGCTGTCTATCATGCTATGCTATCTGTATCTGCTGTCGAGTGGCAACCGCCTCCTGGCAGCAGACATATTCAGTTCTTGTTCCTGAACAAGGAGCTCACTGCGGTATTTTCCACACCGACACCTGTCAATTTCATGTTGGCATGGTATGTGCCTCGACATTTCCACTGCCCGTGGGCCTTCCTGTTCGTGCCCACCGGCACGCGCCTCTGCCCTATCTTCCAACACAGGCCCTTGTTTTTGTGGTTCAAACCGATAACCAGCTGCTTCGAAATCGATTTGGTTTTCGTTGTCTTTCGAAAAATCGGGAAAGCCATCTTATTTACACAGTCACAGCGCATGCGCACATAGTTTAATTGGTAAACGTACCATAGCGCCACCTAACGGAGTTGGGAACAAATAGTACGCAGAAAATTTACGAAGTGAGTTACGACAGTGTGACGTCACTTTCTTCTAACAATGGCGTAGTCCATAGAAATTCGGTAGTTGTGTGTTCAAAAATGTTTTCCTGGTAAACCGCTGACGCTAAAAATGTGATAGTAGTTGGAAATTGTTAGTTTGTATTAACTCTTTTAGATGCTTAACACCAAAACGTTGCCTTTTGGTTTCCTTTAATTAAGTTTAATAAACACTCGGTTCACACTGTGGAATATGAAACTCGTGTTGCAACCTAACTTGATTATTCCAAATGCACTAGAAACGAGTGAAATATTCAAACTCACAGTATATTCCCTGACGCAAGTTTCTGTATGCTATCCTGTCCTGTCCTGTCCTGTCCTGTCCTGTCCTGTCCTGTCCTGTCCTGTCCTGTCCTGTCCTGTCCTGTCCTGTCCTGTCCTGTCCTGTCCTGTCCTGTCCTGTCCTATCTTATCCTATCCCATCCTATCCCATCCTATCCAAGTTCTGTATCATTTCGCAGTTACCTTTTTCAGATACCATCAGCCGACATAGTAGCTATATGACCCCGTTTCGCAGCGTCACTCGATTGGAATATCAAGGTCGCCAATTTTATAAGTACAAATCTGACTGTTTATGAGAAACAATGTGACAATGAAGTTGACAATCATCTTGTAATCCAATGCTATGTCCCCAAATACGTGGGTTTAGCCACCGAAATCAGCTTTAAGTGTGGTCTAAAAGTAACGATATGAGAAAAAACTGGGAGTAATATGGCGGCCATTTTGAAATCTACGGTGGCGACAATAATGTAACTTTATTTTGTAAAAATGAAATTTCTTGTCTCCATATATATATATATATATATATATATATATATATATATATATATATATATATATATATATATATATATATATGCAGGATTAGCCACCAAAATCGATATTCGACATGGCTTGTAAGTCCGAAAATATGCTGTTCAGTCTAGATGGATTTCATTTGGGCCCCACCGAAGTATATTATATACTTGAAACATGCTTCTACATAATACAGCTAAACAATTTTATGATTAAAAAACGACATTGTGACCCAGACTACCGACTACTTCAGGAAATAGTTCACACTGTTTTATACTTGTTTTATCTATAATAAATGCATTTTATTGACGTGTGTTAAATTTCGAAGGACACATCCCGTATCAATCCCAACAGCAGCGCAGTTTTGAGTTGTTTGGGGATTGTCTCATCATACAGTCCACGTAGGGGGTCAAACCTTTTCGGCGTCGTTTACATAAATAAACGCGGTTGGTTTCTGATATACGTAAATTCTCCTCAATAGCTGTTAGTCATGTAGCGTGCACGTTGTGACAACAATCGACAAGGAAGTACTAATAGTAACGCGAATTCTTCACGATGACTCACCGGCGAAGAATGGTTGTGCCCTTTCATGGCATGCCATACAGCAATAGTGTTTCTGGTCGTCTGACAAGCTCATTCTCCAGTGTTTGCTCAAGCTCAATGTTCTTCTACAGTAGTTGTTAAATATTTTTGTTCGGCTCGTTTCAGACTCAGTTAGCAAAAATAGTGAGCACATCTCATACGACCTACTGCATGACATGCTAGCTAGTTTGCACAAATTGTTATTTACTTTTGGTAAACTCTTCGGATAAAGTATTAAATTAAAGCAAACATTAAAACACAGCATTGCACTTACAAGTAGCTTACGATTGAGCATGTATGTTCAGTCCATTTCATATTCGGTCCTGGAGCACGATTTACTGGGTTACACGTAATGTATTGGCGGTTACACATAATGCATTGGCGGTTATACGTAATGTATTGGCGGTTACACGTAATGTATTGACGGTTGCACATAATGTATTGGCGGTTACACGTAATGTATTGGTGGTTACACGTAATGTATTGGCAGTTGCACGTAATGTATTTGCGGTTACACGTAATGTATTGGCGGTTACACGTAATGTATTGGCGGTTACACGTAATGTATTGGCAGTTACACGTAATGTATTGGCAGTTACACGTAATATATTGGCGGTTACACGTAATGTATTGAAAATTACACGTAATATATTGGCGGTTACACGTAATGTATTGGCGGTTACACGTAATGTATTGGCGGTTACACGTTATGAATTGGCGGTTACACGTTATGTATTGGCGGTTGCACGTAATGTATTGGCGGTTGCAGGTAATGTATTGGCGGTTGCACGTAATGTACTGGCGGTTACACGTAATGTATTGGCGGTTACACATAATATATTGGCGGTTACACGTAATGTATTGGAGGTTACACGTAATGTAATGGCGGTTACACAATATATTGGAGGTTACACGTAATGTATTGGCGGTTACACGTAATGTATTGACGGTTACACGTAATGTATTGACGGTTACACTAATGTATTGGCGGTCACACGTAATGTATTGTCGGTTACACGTAAAGTATTGGCGGTTGCACGTAATGTATTGGCGGTTACACGTAATGTATTGACGGTTACACGTAATGTATTGACGGTTACACTAATGTATTGGCGGTCACACGTAATGTATTGTCGGTTACACGTAAAGTATTGGCGGTTGCACGTAATGTATTGGCGGTTACACGTAATGTATTAGCGGTTGAAGAGGAGACGGTTGGAGCAGCAACAGTGCAAGAACAGCAGCGAGGGGGAAAACAACGAAAGAAAAAGAAAATTCGAAGACCAGTTTCGAGGCCTGTGTCCCACTGGGCATTCTGGGAAAAAGAAGAGCAGATCAACAACAACAACATCAGCAACGACGACAACATCAACAACAGCAACAACAACAACAAACACAATAAACACAACAACAACTGCAACAACAGCAACAACAACATATCATCATGTGTATCATAGTACTAAAAACAAACACACTGAAGTAAACCAAATGTAGCAAATGTGCTCTAGTTGCATGGGATACTATGGTATTTATAATTTCAGATAAATTAACAGCTTTTTATCATGTGTTCTCAGCCCATATGTGTTCGACATTCTTTTATTATCGCTCAGAAATAGGTTAGGGATCCTCGTGGAAAGCTAAGGTCGAATGAAGCGTGATGTGTGTTTGATTTGAAGACAGTAGCCATGGCTTATGGGCACACAGGGCAGATTATGCTTGAATAGGGACATTTATTTCTACAAATTAAACACAAGTGCATATACATGAGACAAACGTTTGTTTACCATAGCATTAATTATGTGTGTTCATGACAATATGAACATATATGTATATATATATATATATATATATATATATATACTCACTTGCAATTAGTTGTGTAAGTTTACTTGTTCCGACGTAAGCGTTCTTTATTGTACTTAAATGATGCTATTGTGATATGGATCCCCCTGTCTGCACAAATTGTGACACCCCTGTGGGACTCCGGCACGGGAGAGCGGTGTGCACGAGCGCGGAGGAGGAGAGGTGTGACGCGGGTTGCGTGTTTTGTATTCGGTGTTGGCTTTGTGATTAAACCTGTTTCCTTTATTAAATCGTGTCGTTACGAGAATGTCACATTGGTGCCGTGACCAGTCACATCAGCCATTACAGGGAAGTACTGTTCGTTTCATGTTTTAACCTTGATTGATCTCGTTATTTCCATCCAAGTTCGTAATTGTTTTCGCAAATGCAAATGGCGCATTCAGCCGATCGAAGCCTAAGGCTGGGGGCTGTTGAGCTGGGCAGCCCCTATCGTTATGCTACGCCTCAGTTCCCTTCGACTGTTGACAGGTTAACAATAACACCCTGTCGCATTAATATGTCAGGAGCTTTCGAGGATGCCCCGCACGCTGAACTGTTTCCACCTACGGCAGCGGTTCCGTCCACAACAATGCCCGTTAACCCTTTAACGCCGGACGAGGTCAAGTTACGGCTATGGCACGCCGGATTGGAAAAATTCCCAAAATTGCCGACGTTCTCGGGCAGTAAAGATGCCAACACAGTGGACGATTTTCTTAATCGTTTCGACACGATTGCCGATATTTGCGGTTGGACAGCTGGCCAACGTGCCCTCCAGTTGGAGATGGCTCTCGTGGGGGAAGCTTACCGTTTGGTGATACATACCGTCCAGCCGAAAGACTACCGTTCTCTCCGTGCGGCACTGGTCTGGCAGTATAGCCAGTTCGGTAGCGGAGTCGCTCTACGCAGGTTTAGGCAACGCAAACGGGGTGCTACCGAGCCGTTGCGAGTTTTTACCAACGAACTGCTGGACCTGGCTCGTCAGGCATATCCGAATTGCGATATGCGCAGTCGTATGTCACTGGTCAAAGAGCAGTTTATAGCCACCTTGACTGATGAATTCACTCAGAGACTATGCTCTATTGAGAGTGATGCGCCTCTCGAAAGGCTCGTACACATTGCCGAGAAGAGTGAACAGTTTACCCAGTGTACCGTTAAACCAGACAATGGCGGTATATATACTCTAGCAACACCGAGGTGCTATGAGGCGAGCTGTGATAACACATATGCCAATGATGATACCGAAATTGCCGCACTAGTATCTCGTCTAAATATCGTGTTGCAAACACGCTCGCAGCATGGAGGTAATGATCATGGTACCCCAATCTCGAGCACACGACAGACAGATCATAGTCGCAGTACTCAACATTTGCATATCACCTGCTATAACTGCGGACAGCAGGGCCACATTGCACGCTATTGCTCAGCACCACGTCGTCGTCAGACCTACTTTAGATCCAGGTTCGACGGTCAGGCTTCTAACTCGCAGTGGCGCAGCAAAACTCCTCGTTCGCATAATGGGACAGGGCCGGATTCCCCAAACGGGAACAGGCTAGAATAAACCCGGGAAAAACTAGCCTTTCTCCGAACACTGATCCGGGAAATGAAGTAGACAAACATGTGCCACCTACCAGTAATCTTGGTGTACACCCACGATTTTACAGAGTGAAGCCAGTTGATGGCTGGTTGATTCGTACATGCATGTATGGCATGGAATGTCCCCTACTTTTGGACACAGGTGCCGCAGTGTCATTAATTGACCATCAAACTTGCTTGGGTATCGCCGCTAGTCATCGCCCTCCGTTGCATCCTATACACACTCAGCTACAAACAGCAGATGGTGGCCAGATGAAATTATTTGGCGAGACAACCCTAGAGTTGGCATTTGATGGATTCCACACATCACAAGATGTCGTAGTAGCTGATCTACGAGAACGTGGTGGAATTCTTGGGTTGGACTTCCTCCGTGAACATGGGTGCGAAATGTCGATGCGGGATGGGTTGCTGAAGATTGGGCCCACAACATTTGCATTGACCAAACAAGGTAAGCAAGACACAGTTGCACGTGTCCGCCTAGAGCAATCTGTAGAAATTCCGCCAGCCATGGAACTAGTTGTTACTGGAAGAGCTGAAAATAAGCTGCAGTATGCTGGTGGCAGCACCGCCTTGCTGACACCAAGTGCTAGTCTAATGACTGATACCGGGGTTGTTATGGGTGCATCGTTGGTTTCAAGTGGTACCAAGCACATACCAGTGGTACTCCTAAACCCCACGGATGAGTCGATATTTCTCCGTAAAGGTGGCACAGTTGGTGTGCTACAGTCGGTGCCATGCATTGAGGTCTTCAATGTATCAGACGAGGACTTGCCTTGTAAAAGATATGCTGAATCAGGACAGACGTATTCCAAATCTACGTCTGAACAACTTCCCCCAGCGCTAGACAAGTTGTCTTCTGAACTGTCAGCAGAACTAAATTTTTCTCAGCAAGATGCTGTGCGAGCCGCTCTCCGACGTTATTCGGATGTTTTTGTTGAGACTAGTTCCCAGTTGGGTACGACTGGTCTTACAAAGCATAGGATAGATACTGGCGATGCTTATCCAATCCGCCAACGGGCTCGACACCTTCCGGTGGCTCAACAAGAGATAGAAGCAAGAGAAGTTCAGTCCATGCTGGATAAGGATATCATAGAACCGAGCACTAGTTCATGGAGTAGTCGGGTAGTCCTTGTAAAGAAGAAAGACGGTACAGTCCGGTTTTGCGTAGATTATCGTCGATTAAATGATGTCACCCGAAAGGATGCATACCCCCTGCCGTTGATTTCGGATACATTAGATGCTCTGGCTGGCTCTGAGTGGTTTTGTACCCTTGATTTGGTATCTGGTTACTGGCAAGTGGAACTGGACGAACGAGATAAAGAGAAGACCGCATTCAGTACGCGGCAAGGTCTCTTCCAGTGGAAGGTCATGCCTTTTGGGCTGTGCAATGCCCCGGCAACATTTGAGCGTTTGATGGAGCTCGTTTTGAGAGGGTTGTGCTGGAAAAGTTGTTTGGTTTATCTTGACGATGTTATCGTCTATGGAAAGACCTTCGAAGAGACATTGCACCGCCTCACTACAGTGTGGGACAAATTTCGTGCTGCTGGTTTGACGATGAAAGCCAAGAAGTGTAGGCTATTCCAGACTGAGGTTTCCTATCTTGGCCACATAGTCTCTAGACACGGGATTGCTACAGATCCACAAAAGGTATCTGCAGTGCGAGACTGGCCTCGGCCTACTACGGAAAAAGAAGTTCGTCGATTTTTAGGCTTAGCATCCTATTATCGGCGCTTTATACCATCGTTTGCTCACATTGCCAGCCCTTTGACGGCCATGACGAGGGCAAAGCGTTCTTTTACCTGGTCAGATACCAAAGAGAAGGCGTTCCGAGCCCTTCGACAGGCCCTTTGTGAAACGCCTGTTTTGGCATACCCCACTCGAAATGACGAGTTTGTTTTGTATACCGATGCGAGTGCAGAGGCTATGGGTAGTGTACTTTCACAACGCCAGACGGGTGGTGAGAAGGTCATTGCCTATGCATCTAAGACTTTCAGTCGTACGCAGACTCGATACTGCACAACATACAGGGAGTTGTTGGCAGTAGTGACCTTTGTCAAACAATTTCACCACTATCTGTGGGGCCGACCATTCACCATTATCACAGATCATGCGTCACTGACATGGTTACTTAATTTTAAAGAACCTGAAGGAATGGTTGCACGGTGGCTCGTCACCCTTGGTACCTATGATTTCCAGATTGTTCATCGACCAGGAAGCTCGATGGGTAATGCTGATGCACTCTCCCGCAAGGTGTCACGGCCATGCAAGCGGTCAGAGTGCAAGGATTGTACTCCAAATACGTGCAGTGAGCAACAAGCCTTACAGCAGCCCAATTCAAATCACAATGTTGTCCCTGCACTGTCCAATGACAATCTCTTGTTGGGCGAGATTGCTGAACAGATCGTGGATCCACCCAAAACTTCTGGCAAATCTGGCCAATCTGGTTCCAACAGCCACTTTAGTGACTGTTCATCATCTCCGGAGAAAGGCGCGGAAAGCGGAGTATTTGCAGTGCAGTGGGTCCCAGGTGTGACGTTACCGGACATACGTCGCTGGCAAAGCGAAGACGAGAGCATTGATTGTATGCTCCGCCACAAGGATACCCGCGCCCAGAGACCACCGTTTGCACAAATCAGGGACCAAGATTACATGGCCAAGTGTTTATGGCAACAATGGGATAGGTTGACCATAGTGGATGGCATTCTCTATCGTAAGAAGAAAGCCAGTTGTGACACCGAAGAGATAATCCAACTTGTGGTCCCTTCGCCAATGAGACGGCGACTTTTCCAGGCGGTACACTGCGACCGCCTTGGAGGGCACATGGGTCATAACAAATCACTTGCCTCCCTGCAACGACGTTACTATTGGCCTAGGATGTCAGAGGACGTCAGTCGGTGGCTAACCCTGTGTAGGGACTGTGGACAGCGCAAACCGGCATCGGCTCCACACCGCGCTCCTCTGACTCCGATGGCAGTAGGAGTTCCTTGGGAACGTATAGCTATGGACCTTATAGGTCCAATGCCCAACTCGGTAAGCGGAAACAAATACGTTCTAGTCGTCGAAGATTATTTCACGAAATGGGTTGAAGCCTTCCCCATACCCGACAAAGAAGCACTCACAGAAGCCGATAAACTAGTCACAGAGGTATTCTGTCGATTTGGCTGTCCAAGACAGCTTCATTCCGATCGGGGAAGGGAATTTGACAATAAAATTCTTCAGGAGGTGTGTCGCATGATGCGAATCGACAAGACGCTAACTACACCTTACCGTCCGCAATCAGACGGATTGGTTGACAATTTTAACCGTACCCTCCAAGATATGATTTTCACATATGCCAGGCTACACCCACAAGACTGGGAAGACCATCTTCCATATGCCTTGTGCGCATACCGTGCTACGGTACACACCAGTACTAAGGTGTCCCCATACCGGATGTTGTTGGGTCATGAGATTGTCCTTCCACTCGATCTACAAATCGAGGGACCCCCCAGGGCACATGTCCCACAATGTACAACTCGGTATGACGAATGGCTTCGTGACGCCATGGAGTTAAGCCACAGCATAGCTCGACGGGAAAGTCGCAAGGCCTCCCTTCGCCAGAAGACCGCATATGACATGAAGGCGACTCCAGTAAATTTTCCGAAAGGGAGCTGGGTATGGCGTTACAGCACAGCCACAGCTAAGATGAAAGGTGGAGTCCGATGGTCTGGTCCATACCTAGTGGTGGGTCGTCCTTCTGGAGTGACTGTTGCGATACAACGCTCTGCAGGGGACCGAACAATAGTCGACCACATCGACCATCTAAAAGAATATGTGGAGGACAATGATGATCCACTAACCAGTTGGTTGACCAATGACCTACCAATGGACACCGAAATATGCTCTCCAGACCCAGGACGCTGGACACAGACTCCAGAGCTTCCTGCTGCCCAACCTCGAGTACAGGCTCCGGATGATCGTACTGTTGGTGATGATAGCGAGGTAGTCAGCCCCCCAGAGGCGGCTACCGACGATAATATAAACCTTCGTCGTGGCCTACGCACACGTCGCCCACCCACTTTGCTTGATCTATAGGTCAACACATCGCTGAGTACATGCTCGTAATCTTGGGCGAAACAAAGTAAATGTGTTAATCTTTGAACGAGTGCTAGGACAGATGTATGACTTTCTCCAGCGATGTCTCGGAAACTGTGGGTGACATGATGGATATGCAGATTTCTGTTAGCAGTTGCACGCAGTCTGACATCACTCACCAGCAGTGAAGAAAGCTACTCACGCCATAGTTTGGTCGCCTTAGTGTTTTAAAAGAATCTGTTGCACTTAACATGGTAGAATGATAATGCAGTAACCGTGCTCTGCTTCGTCAGTTCCACATTTGAAACACATTCGCCTGTGGAATACCGTGTTATTGGTTTCCAGGCAGACAGTAACCTTTGTATCAATTTTGTTTGGTACATTACTGTCGTGTGTAAGCTTGGTTGAGAGTGCCATGCCAAATATGGTGTGGATGTACTTGTTGAATTTTGTTGAATAATAATATTTTTTTTTAAACATTGTTCTATGCCATGTATTTTAGTTTGTTTTAGTGTCACGGCCATCTCTAGTGCGGTTGCCTACTTGCACTAGCAACTGTTGACAGAGCACGAGGCAGTCATCTGGAGGAAGAATCTTCCCTGCTGGACACTAAATTCTTGACGACACGTCTGGCGATCAACTTGTCCCTAGGCTCGTACTCATGCTGATAGGGTAAAAAGGGAGTTCAAACTTGTTACACATGGCGAGATGTCTCCATACTGAAGACATCTCAGCACCAGAAAGTGTAGTGCCATGGTGGTACACACTCACCGTATCACGTGCGTCGTCACAGTTTGCGAGGGTGCCGCTACAGTCAAGAAAATGACATTGGACGTTGCTTATATCGCCACCATCACCCCAGACCATTCGCTATATATGGTGCAGTTACTTTCATCAACGATGCTTGATATGTGTTAGTTAACGGACACTTAATCTACGTATGCGAACATTCTCCGGACAATGATGAACATTTATATTTCATGAAGGACGTTGCATAATCAATTTTTTGTTCTTTCTTTCTCGAATTGTTCTGCATAATTGTATACACTTGTTATATATCGTGATCTTGGAAGGATCCATGAGTTTCGTTCGTGGACGAACGTGTTAAAGGGAGGGGGAATGTGATATGGATCCCCCTGTCTGCACAAATTGTGACACCCCTGTGGGACTCCGGCACGGGAGAGCGGTGTGCACGAGCGCGGAGGAGGAGAGGTGTGACGCGGGTTGCCTGTTTTGTATTCGGTGTTGGCTTTGTGATTAAACCTGTTTCCTTTATTAAATCGTGTCGTTACGAGAATGTCACACTATATAGCAATG
This sequence comes from Escarpia spicata, assembly GCA_963995525.1. Classification (NCBI taxonomy): domain Eukaryota; kingdom Metazoa; phylum Annelida; class Polychaeta; order Sabellida; family Siboglinidae; genus Escarpia; species Escarpia spicata. The sequence continues at coordinate 51,504,112 of OZ023212.1, forward strand.
CATTACAATAAACATGTTACGTTGCAGCTAGGCACAATTTAAAGGTAGGTTAATAATATTTTAATGTAAGCAGAGAAAAGGTGAGTTCTTATATGGCGCTCTGCACTTTACTCACTGGCAAACCTGTTGATCGAACACCATCTCAACCTCTATGGGAAGTATTAGGCCACTCTGCAACTAATGCACGAAGCCTATTATTACACAAATATCCACTAATCACTATCATATGTTCATATTGTCATGAACACACATGATTAATGCTATGGTAAACAAACGTTTGTCTCATGTATATGCACTTGTGTTTAATTTGTAGAAATAAATGTCCCTATTCAAGCATAATCTGCCCTGTGTGCCCATAAGCCATGGCTACTGTCTTCAAATCAAACACAAATCACGCTTCATTCGACCTTAGCTTTCCACGAGGATCCCTAACCTATTTCTGAGCGATAATAAAAGAATGTTAGACGATCACTTTTCTGCAAGTTTCAAACAAATTTCGCTCGAAGGAAGGCCGCAGTATTGCAGCCACTGTATTAACTATGTATTCGAGTATCTTTCTACATGTGTACGATATAATTTCGCCACAGGAATGTCATTTTCTAATAGCATATATTTTTGAAAAGGCGCGGTCCCGCAATTTTTACTGTTGTACGACGCATTTATTTGCCCGCGCATTCGGCTTTGCGACGCGCGTGCTAAAATAGAATGATGTCATGCAGGTGTGACGATTTACTACATCAATAAGTCACCCGCTTTTTTTAGTATAACCTGCCACTACATACCTTTTCATGTAAATGTTTTGCTCCATTAGGCATGTCCTTTTGCCTCACGTTTTGCCCGATTCTAGCCACGCTACCGACCAGTTTTCGTGCAGTACATCACACGTTATCCGTATTGGCCACTTGTCCTTGGTGAATGGTGCCAATTCCTTATCAATCGAGCGAACTCGGGTTCGAATCCTGTGCGTGTCGAACTTGGGCAAATTCGTTCACTCTGCGTTGCTTCAGTTCACTCAGGTGTTTATATAATACATACTGTCACTCACTGACGTGATGTTTTGCATTTTAAATATGTATTTGTATTATTTATTTTAAAGCAGTGACTAATTGTGTTTGTTATCTATTAGATTAATGTACAGCACGATGAACATTAATGGATATAGTGCTGCATAAACAAAAACATTATATTATACCATTTAAATACGTATTTTAGTCGATGTAGCTGTATATACTTATTTGTTCGATACTTTTTTTTCACATAACGTAAGTTATTTTAAATTACTTACTATATTTTTATTCTTTCTTAAATTATTTTGATAATTATTATGTTTTACCAATGATATATTTTAATATGGACAGGTTTTTTGATACGGATACACGGCATTATACAAGTAGCAGTTTATTACTATGTTTGAGTGTGTATGCGTGCGTGCGTGTGTGCGTAGGCTTACTCTCTTAAATTACATTATTATATATTGTTTTACGCATATCTAAGGAAACCTTCATGTGACGAATCAATATGCTAAATTACTAATTATTTAGTTATGTCATCGATTGAGTACAGACACATTGTTAAAAGTTGTCTTAATTGTGAAATAATTAACATTATCTACATAAATAAACGTTGTTCATATTCAGTTGTTAGGTGTAATAGTTCGGGCAGAGAGAAAGGGAAGGAATGTATCCTCAGACCCCGAACATCCCCAGTTTCCATGCTATAAATTACTTCCTTCTGGCCGTCGCTTTCAACTCGCTCACAGTAAATTGAACCGCACTCGAAACAAATTTGTTACCTCGTCAATTACACTATTGAATGAGTAACTGACCTTCGTTCCTCTCCATCTCTGCCAGTCTTCAATGCCAGTCTGACACTGAGTGAGCCTGACATGATTTGTGAGATGATTTTACTTTTTAAAAAACTGTTGTAACGTATTTAACATATTTTATAATGTGTATACATTTCTTTTATTTGTTTTAATAGGCTGCTACACTCCAAATGGATTTCCCTTCCAAGGGGCAATAAAGTATTGTGATTGTGATTGTGTTAAGTGTGTAGCATTTCTGCTATTTCAAGATGGTTAAATCTACTTGCCTGAGGTTTAATTTGGGAAATGAGGAAGGTCAAGCCAGTAGATAGACATATTATTGACCAACCACCTTGGTTACGTAATTACGGCCACTCGGTTGCAGATGCGCTCAGTGGAGCGTGGTATTCTGTTGCTAGCATTGCCAGCAGGTGGTTTCACTGTAATCTTAGAGGGTGTTCCACAATGTTTAGTTTGAATTGTATACTGCTTTAGCCAATAGAAATGATGGAAACCTGTCATATGATGTGTAATTAGGTCCGCTTATATAAACGTTTATTGTACGCATTTCGCCATCTGGGCGCTGGCGAAGGACTGGGACAGATCCAGGGTTGAACGAGACAGGTTGCCCTGCTGCCAAGAGAATGGCTAGTCAAGTCGTAAAGCGTGGTGGGAATCGTTAACGTGGGTTACGTTCCCAAGCTTTTGTGTGTGTGTAATATTCAGTGTCCAGAGTGACTGTTTGATCGAGCTTCGAAGAAGCCATGCCGCCACGTCAGCGGTATATTGAGATAACGTTCCAGTTGGCCCCAACGTATTTGCGTCGATGAGCGATAATCGCGACGCGCTCACCCAGCACGGGCCATCCTCGAACAGCGGTCTCACAGCGACAACGTCAGAATGATTGATCGAATACGACTCGCAGCGGCCGGCGGTAAACGTATACTGCCAGGCGTCGTCATTTGCGCGAACCCGTTCATTCGACTTCTCGATCGTTCGCAACAGGGCAAGACCTCTCGATCGAATTCGTAGCGGCCGGCGGTAAGCGTCTACTGCCCGGCTTCGTCTTCCAGTTGAACGTATTCAACTGACTTCGCAATCGTTTGCGACCGTGCGATCATTGAACGTACGCGACTCGAGAATTCGCGGCGTACGACGGCAATCGTCAAGTGCCCGGCATCATCACTCGTGCGGCCGAGATACCCCGTTCTAATTGTGTTCGGAGCTCGGCGTGTTGACTTCAACAAACGTTCGTATATATATTCGAGATGGGATTAGCCCAATATAAATGTCTGTTTTCTGATTGAACGTATCTATTATTTGCTGTATTATGATTGGTTGTTATCTGTGTTTGAAGTGAGGTCTTTTTACCCTTGAAGTATTCACATATATATATATATATGTGTGTGTTGTAACAGATTACTGTAATGAGAGTCCGCGAGGACTAGCTTATACTGTGTATTTATATTAAGGGAGTTATTCTTAGATAACACTTGGCGCCTAGTGTAGGGTCGTGTAGCGGTATAATCCACCTTAGAAAGGGAGTGGAATTTGATAATTGAAAGATTCAGTGTTATTGTTTATTATGTTCTATTAAGTTTTGGTTACGGGATTTCATTATTCTGTTTATTTTGTTAATCGAGATATTTACCAAAAGAAGGATATCTTGTAATAAAGTTATTACCTTTTCCTCATTCTTTGTTGTTTGTTTACGAAAACCGTTCTTTCTCATATGCGTTGACCTTGATATATAAGAACCCTACTAGACTGAGCCATCTAGTGTACGGAGACCTCGCTAATCCGTGACAAAGTGCAACTGTGAATTAAGTAGACATAATAAGGCTGTCAATACCAAACAGTTATTTTTGTAATTTCACAATAATTAATGTTTTCAACAGTAAATTTTTACAACTCCTATAATAATACTAATTCGATAGCAACACATACCATACTGAATTAAAACCAAATAGGCCATTACATCAGTACAATACATCATAGACGTAGTTCAACAAATTAGCTCAGTAATAGAGTAGGCCATGCTGTGGTAAGGATGTCAATAAACGGAACATTTCGGGAATAATACATATTTATTTGCAACTTTAACTACTTGTAGTAAACGCCCATTGACGATGCAGCCTCATTAGTCTCGGGCGATTTTATTCGTGTGCTATCGTTTCAACGCGAAATTCCGTTGCAACGCAGTATTGTAATTTTTTCTCAAACCTCACATTTGCACTAACTGATGGCACACCAACCAGGTTTATTAAGACTGTAGCTGCCTGTTTTACATACACTTTCACCGAAGCAGTCAAACGAGTCAACGTCCAAGGGGATACCAAATTGGACGGTGCACGAATTTAGGACGTGAAAGTATAAAACACAATGGAATATGCAGTCTGACATTTTCATCGACATCACTAGCTGTAGTAAGGTCGATAAATTGTCCCTAAACTTCAGGAGCCCGGAATTGGTTGTAAGTTGGTAAAGCCTTCCCTCGGACCAACTGCAACTAAAAAGGTACAAGTTGTGTCGTGTCGTGTGTAGACGTTACTTTAGCGAAGTTTGGGGAAAGGGGAGAAATAAACAGCCCCGTGGATGCTGTCAATGAGCGAATCTTCTAGTTCTAGTTATTTCCAGCGCTCGGCAACGTTCTGTTAACTGACTAGTCTGTATTATTGTGGTTACAATGTAATGGTCTAGAATGATAAGGTGTCATTCACTAGTCAGCCTTTTCAGAACATTATCGCCAAACCGATCTTTATATGCTGGCACTGAGTGTAGTCACTGCCAGAGTGCTTGTCGTCCTCAATGGTTCTTTTACGTCCCAAATTGAGACGGGACCGACATTAACGTGATCTCCTAGTCCCGAGGGATACACAGTCCCCAATGTTGAGAGCCAGGTTGTTACACCAAATACCATGCCTGCCCGGTACGGGTTTCGAACTCAGAGCGCTGGTATGGCAGGCGGATGTGCTAACCACTACACTAGCCGCGCTCCCTATCTTGAATCATTGTTGTTAATTCCATAACTGCAATGCTTGTTAACTATGCTGGACAATCAGTGTTATACTGGCGACCTAAAAAAAGCGTTTATCGCCAATGATCCAACATGTAAACTATGTCGAAACTTCAATGTTTGCCCGTCTTTTCCGGTTTTTGTTCACAAACGCGCAGGCGCACGCGCACGCGCACGCGATGTACTATATTTAGCGCTACGCCTCAATGCTGGCGAGTGTTTTACATTTCACTCACCACAGCGAGACAGTGGCGTTGCGGCGAGTAACACTTGCAGGTAGGTTCCTTCAATTAGCAAAATAAAAGGCGGTATTCAATTGATTTTTTGGAGAGTAACACACTGTGTGTGTGTGTGTGTGTGCGCGCGCATGCGTGCGCGCGCGCGTGTGTGTGTGTTCGGCCGTTACTTAGAACACCAGAGAGTCGATCGAAACAACCGGGGTTTGAGTGCTGACTATCTTGAACACCAATTACAAGAGCTGACTGTCTTGAGCGGGCGTTCATAGGACAGGTGTATGCGATTACAGTTCATGGGACAGGTGTATCCGACGACATGTCATGGGACAGGTGTATCCCGCTACAGGTCATGGAACAGGTGTATCCTAGGATATGTCACGGGACAGATATATCCGAGGACATGTCATAGGACAGGTGTTTCCTAGGACAGGTCATGGGATAGATGTATCCGAGTACAGGTCATGGGATAGTGGTATCCGAGTACATGTCATAGGACTGGTGTATCCGAGTACAGGTCATGGAATAGGCATATTTTACAACAACAATTACAATGTACAAAAATGCCAAATATAAAATTGTAGATCATAGTTTTGAAGTCGAAAAGGGCATGAAGAAATGTGTCATTTATAACACTTGCCAAAATTACAATGGATATATTTACAATCAAAATCTATTATAAAATGCAATTTGCATGATTACAACATACAATCTATATTGAGAACGATTGAGAACGAGTGGGGACCATTCACCTAGGACAAGTCGCCAGTACGGTTAACGTGTGACGTATGAACTGCACGAAAACTAGTCGGTAGCGTGGCTAGGATCTGGTAAATAGTTAAGCAAAGGGACAAACTCAAGTACGCAATACGTTTAATGAAAAGGTATGTAGTGGCGTAGCAGGTTATGCTTGAAAAGCTCACACAATGCCGGTGATTCGAGCGCCGATAAGACTGTTACAGTTGTTCAAAGAAAGAGATCAAGTGGGAGCGAAAAAAACATAATGACGTGGCACAGTGGCGCTGTGTACGGGTGACTGATTGAGGTCGACGTGTGTAATGCATATACATTTCACCATAGCAGACAAAGCGAGACAGTCGCGTTGCGGCGGGCAATACTCGCAGGTAGTTCACTTCAATCAGCAGAATAATAGGCGGTATACAATTGTTTTTTTTTAGAGTAACGCACTATGTGTGTGTGTGTGTGTGTGTGTGTGTGTGTGTGTGTGTGTGTGTGTGTGTGTGTGTGTGTGTGTGTGTGTGTGTGTGTGTGTGTGTGTGTGTGTGTGTGTGTGTGTGATGAGACAAGTGTATCCTAGGATAGGTCATGGGACAGGTGTATCCGCGGACAGATCCTGGGACAGGTGTATTCGCAGGCAGGTCATGGGACAGGAGTATCTGCGGACAGTTTATGTGACAGGTATATCCGAGGACATGTCATGGAGCAGGTGTATCCCAGTACATAACATGGGACAGATGTATCCGAGGACGTGTCATGGGACAGGTGTATCCGCGGACAGGTCATGAGACAGGAGTACCGGCGGACAGATCATGGGAGAGGTGTATCCGAAGACAGGTCATGGGACAGGTGTATCCGCGAACAGATCGTGGGGCAGGAGTATCCGCGGACAGGTCATGGGACAGGTGTATCCGAGCGCAGGTCATGGGACAGGTGTATCCGAGTAAATGTCATGGGACAGGTGTATCCAAGGACATGTCATGGGACAGGAGTATCAGCGGACAGGTCATGGGACAGGTGTATCCGAGGACAGGTCATGGGATAGATGTATCCGAGTACAAGTCATAGACAGGTGTATCCGAGTTCCGGTCATGGGACAGGTGTATCCGCGGACAGGTCATAGGACAGGTGTATCCGAGTACAGGTCATGGGGTTGGTATATGCGAGGACAGGTCATGGGACAGGTGAATCCGAGTACATGTCGTCGGACAGGTGTATCAATATACACATCATGAGATAGCTGTACCAATTCGTGTATTATATCGACCTTGTATTGTTTTATTGGTCCAAATGCACTATTTGCATGTTTTTCTTTTTCCAGTTTTATCTCTGTAATTATATTCCTTCTAATTAAGTCTCGGGAGTATTCAAGATGTTGACGTAGCCACTCAAATGAAGAAGACCATTTTATGGTAATAAATACTGTGAATTAGAATTATTAACAAATTGTATAATGTATTACATTAATTATGACTTTATATGCATACCTCATTGTTATAAATACATTTAAGTGTGAACTAACAAAAAACGAAAATGCTCTGAAATACAGGAAATGAAAACCGACAGCAGTGTGCGATCAGCGGATGATAACGTTACTCAGACTGTAACAACCAGAAGTGGCCGTCTGATTAAGCCACCTGCATGGCACAAGGACTATGCCCTCTGATGCGACCATTCGTTCTTAAGACGAACGGGGATGTTGACAGTTGGTTTCGTTTACCGATACCTAGTTAGTGCTTTGTGACTTTCGTTGGACTGAAAGCCGATTCGTGTTTTGTGTACAATCTTCCTACTGTGTGCGCTTAGTAAATATGTGTTTGTCAAAACGTGCTTTGGTCTTTATAAGCTTAGACATAACAGAAGAACACACGTTAAACAATGCAGGTGTGACGATTTACTACATCAATAAGTCACCCGCTTTTTTTAGTACAACCTGCCACTACATACCTTTTCATGTAAATGTTTTGCTCCATTAGGCATGTCCTTTTGCCTCACGTTTTGCCAGATTCTAGCCACGCTACCGACCAGTTTTCGTGCAGTACATCACACGTTATCCGTATTGGCCACTTGTCCTTGGTGAATGGTGCCAATTCCTTATCAATCGAGCGAACTCGGGTTCGAATCCTGTGCGTGTCGAACTTGGGCAAATTCGTTCACTCTGCGTTGCTTCAGTTCACTCAGGTGTTTATATAATACATACTGTCACTCACTGACGTGATGTTTTGCATTTTAAATATGTATTTGTATTATTTATTTTAAAGCAGTGACTAATTGTGTTTGTTATCTATTAGATTAATGTACAGCACGATGAACATTAATGGATATAGTGCTGCATAAACAAAAACATTATATTATACCATTTAAATACGTATTTTAGTCGATGTAGCTGTATATAGTTATTTGTTCAATACTTTTTTCACATAACGTAAGTTATTTTATATTACTTACTATATTTTTATTCTTTCTTAAATTATTTTGATAATTATTATGTTTTATCAATGATATATTTTAATATGGACAGGTTTTTTGATACGGATACACGGCATTATACAAGTAGCAGTTTATTACTATGTTTGAGTGTGTATGCGTGCGTGCGTGTGTGCGTAGTCTTACTCTCTTAAATTACATTATTATATATTGTTTTACGCATATCTAAGGAAACCTTCATGTGACGAATCAATATTCTAAATTACTAATTATTTAGTTATGTCATCGATTGAGTACAGACACATTGTTAAAAAGTTGTCTTAATTGTGAAATAATTAACATTATCTAACATAAATAAACGTTGTTCATATTCAGTTGATAGGTGTAATAGTTCGGGCAGAGAGAAAGGGAAGGAATGTATCCTCAGACCCCGAACATCCCCAGTTTCCATGCTATAAATTACTTCCTTCTGGCCGTCGCTTTCAACTCGCTCACAGTAAATTGAACCGCACTCGAAACTAATTTGTTACCTCGTCAATTACACTATTGAATGACTAACTGACCTTCGTTCCTCTCCATCTCTGCCAGTCTTCCATGCCAGTCTGACACTGAGTGAGCCTGATATGATTTGTGAGATGATTTTACTTTTTAAAAACTTGTAAAGTATTTAACATATTTAACTCATTTTAACTTATTTATTTAGCCGACATAACTGTTATTACTATTTTAATTTATACATATTTATAATGTATATACATTTCTTTTATTTGTTTTAATAGGCTGCTACACTCCAAATGAATTTCCCTTCCAAGGGGCAATAAAGTATTGTGATTGTGTTAAGTGCAATTGTGAATTAAGTATACATAATAAGGCTGTCAGTACCAAACAGTTATTTTTTGTAATTTCACAATAATTAATGTTCTAAACAGTACATTTTTATAACTCCTATAATAATACTAATTCGATAGCAACACATACCATACTGAATTAAAACCAAATAGACCATTACATCAGTTCAATGCATCATAGACGTAGTTCAACAAATTAGCTCAGTAATAGAGTAGGCCATGCTGTGGTAAGGTTGTCAATAAACGGAACATTTCGGGAATAATACATATTTATTTGCAACTTTAACGACTTGTAATAAGCGCCCATTGACGCTGCAGCCTCATTAGTCTCGGGCAATTTTATTCGTGTGCTATCGTTTCGACGCGAAATTCCGTTGCAACGCTGTATTGTAATTTTTTCTCAAACCTAACATTTTCACTGAATGATGGCACACCAACCAGGTTTATTAAGACTGTAGCTGCCTGTTTTACATAAACTTTCACCGAAGCAGTCAAACGAGTCAACGTCCAAGGGGATACCAAATTGGACGGTGCACGAATTTAGGACGTGAAAGTATAAAACACAATGGAATATGCAGTCTAACATTTTCATCGACATCGATAAATTGACAACGAGTGGGGACCATTCACATAGGACAAGTCGCCAGTACGGTTAACGTGTGACGTATGAACTGCACGAAAACTAGTCGGTAGCGTGGCTAGGATCTGGTAAAAAGTTAAGAAAAGGGATAAACTCAAGTACGCAATACATTTACTAAAAAGGTATGGAGTGGCGTAGCAGGTTATGCTTGAAAAGCTCACAAAATGCCGGCGATGCGAGCGCCGATAAGAGTGTTAGTTCTTCAAAGAAAGAGATAAAGTGGGGGCGAAAAAAACATAATGACGTGGCACAGTGGCGCTGTGTACGGGTGACTGATTGAGGTCGACGTATGTAGGGCATATACATTTCACCATAGCAGACACAGCGAGACAGTCGCGTTGCTTCGGGCAATATTCGCAGGTAGTTCACTTCAATCAGCAGAATAATAGGCGGTATATAATTTTTTTTTTTAGAGTAACGCACTATGTGTGTGTGTGTGTGTGTGTGTGTGTGTGTGTGTGTGTGTGTGTGTGTGTGTGTGTGTGTGTGTGTGTGTGTGGGTATGTGTGAGTGTGTGATGAGACAAGTGTATCCTAGGATAGGTCAATGGACAGGTGTATCCGCGGACACGTCCTGGGACAGGTGTATTCGCAGCCAGGTCATGGGACAGGAGTATCCGCGGACAGTTCATGTGACAGGTGTATCCGAGGACAGGTGATGGGGTTGGTATATGCGAGGACAGGTCATGGGACAGGTGAATCCGAGTACATGTCGTCGGACAGGTGTATCAATATACACGTCATGAGACAGCTGCACCAATTCGTGTATTATATCGACCTTTTTCCAGTTTTGTCTCTGTAATCATATTCCTTCTAATTAAGTTTCGGAGTATTCAAGATGTTGACGTAGCCACTCAAATGAAGAAGACCATTTTATGGTAATAAATACTGTGAATTAGAATTATTAACAAATTGTATAATGTATTACATTAATTATGACTTTATATGCATACCTCATTATTATAAATACATTTAAGTGTGAACTAACAAAAAACGAAAATGCTCTGAAATACATTTTATAATCAGTTATTAGGCCATGGGCCAATACCCAAAAAATCACATGCCGATACCATTTTGAGGGACAAAGGCTCAATATATTTTTTTGAAAGATCATCACCTTGGGCACATTTTTTAGTATGATGGACATTCCCAAAAGGTAGCTTAATACTTTTTTTGTGGGAAAATATGCATTTTTTGGGTAAAATCACGCAAATGTCCCAACTAGCCAGTAGCCACCCAGGTGCTCATACTTACTGTCAAACGGAGGCTTCAACGTGGGGCAAGAAATCCTTTTGGGAAAATCCCCGTTGACCAGACAATTGAGGAAACGGTCAATAGGGATACCAAAACTCAAGGAGGTACAAAAGGATTCAGCTTGAAAGCCCCAGCTGTCAGCAGGTACCATTTGACGTGAGAATATCGCTGCCTTTGTCTGAAACAAATAAGAGAGATGGTCACTCAGCCGAATCCAAATTTCACCCATGCTGATCTTCAGGCTAGCCGCATTCAGAGGGGCCATTCTGCGTAAATTCTGCAATTCATATTCTGGAAGAAGTATGGATTAATCCAATGAGTGTGAATCATCCCGAACTTGTCAGCATCTCATGCGGGAGATTGGCACCAGTGGAGGTTGCCAAAGACATCAAGCAAGCGCACACCGTTGGAAAAGAGGCCTATGAGAAATTCAAGAAGGACCGTCTCGACACAGATCCGCCGAAACAGCCGTTTCATCAAAAAATTAACAAGCTGAAGTTGAAAACATTTTCTGACTTGAAGAAGCCGATTTAACTGACACCTGAAAAGGGTAAACATATTGTCCTGGAAGCTGACCGGCGGTTATTTGTGAACATGATACTCGCTGCGCAGGCTCGTGACCTTGATCTACAAGATGTATTGGAGTACCCATTGGGCCCAATACCATGGGCTTTGGCGACACAGGATGGTTCAACTCAAAAGACAACCAAGTCATCTCTAACTGAAGCTCTGGCATAGGACGTATCAGCTGCTGAGACTGTGCCACAGCCTAATGCAAGCATCATCGATGGGGGTGACACTTCTGCAACGCCTCAAAGGTGAAGGTCATCAAAGAATGTACAGTTATCAAAGAATATACTAGACTTAGCTTTATATGAAGGCAGGTACAGTAATAGAATTGATGTTGTGTTCGATGTCTACAGAGAAGTGTCTATAACGAATGCTGAGAGAAGAAAACGTGGATCAGATGAAGGAGTCAGGTTCAATACATTTGCGCCTGGTCATGAAATCCGCCGATGGAGAAAACTACTGCATGATCCATACAGCAAAAGCAGTCTGATACGATTTCTGATTGAAGAAGGGAAGGAGGAGAAGCATAGGGAGAGCATCGGCAACAAGACTATCTTCAAGACCTGTGAAGAAAAATGCTTCAATATAACCAAAATAAGGCAGCTGCGTGGAGATTGATGAGCTCACATCAACACATGAGGAGGCCGACACCAGGGTCTTGCTCCATGCTGTAGATGCAGCAAAAAATGGATACAACCATGTTGTTATAAATGCTCAAGACACTGACATAATGGTGCTTGCCTTAGCTCTCAAGTCCGATATCCCATGCCACCTCTACCAAAGAAGAGGAACCAAAACTCGGGAAAACATTGTAGACATAGACAAGGTAGCTTCGACATTAGGAAAAAAGCTATGCACTGCACTCATAGGCTTCCATGCATTTACCGGATGCGACTCCATCAGCTCCTTCTCGGGAAAAGGAAAGGTTATACCTCTGAACATATTGAGAAAAGAGGAGGATTATCAACAATGTTTCACGGATCTTGGCAGTCGTGGGAAGTCTCGGATGAAATCAACCAGAAGCTTGAGGCATTTGTGTGCAGTTTATATGCCTCAAAAGGAGCGGCCGTTAGAGTCAACGAATGCCGGTACAAGCTTTTCTGGGCCAAGAGGGGAGATATTGGCTCATCATCTCTCCCACCCTGCAGAGACTGCCTCCAACAGCATACTAGACGGGCCAACTATCAGGCTGCTAAATGGCGCAGGTCAGTTGAAACAAAACCAGAAGTCCCGCAGCCGACAAGTCATGGATGGATCATCGATGAGGATGGTGACATAGACGTGCAATGACCGTTCTACCAGCATCAACAACTGTTCTTGAGCTGATGAAATGCAACTGTAGCCGGGAATGCGATAGCAACGACTGCCAATGGTCGCAAATGGTCTTAAATGTACTCTGGTGTTTCGCAAGCAAAACTGTGTCAACCAGATTGCAGACGAAGTTGAATCCGAGGACCCGACACCTATTGTTGGGGAAAGTGACGATGACAATGGTTGAATTGTTAAATGACTGTTTTGCAAATGAAATTTTACCTAAAGTTCACCTTACTCATTATCCTCAAGGGATCCTGGATAATGGTGACATTCCTATTTGTCATGTTAAAAAGTTTGTAACTGAGGCATGAATTGAATATTTCACTGTAAAAGACTACAAGCTGTGCCCAAAAATGTATGTAACCTCGGCAGCCATTATTCAAATCAACTATGATAACAAGTGAACAAAATTGAAATGTACGTGTTACCATGGTAACCACTCATCAATGGGACCATTGGAATATCAATGAATCAAAATCACTTTGTAATGGTTTTTACCGATATACTCAACTTTGACAGCTTAGGGCATAGCTAGATGTCTTATAGCAAGGAAATCTCAAAATCAATCTTTTTTGTCATTTTCCTAAAAACGGCATTTCGAAACTGATGTTTTTACCCCAAAACTGACCATTCTGCCTAAATATATTGTACACAAGGGTAACTGAAAAAACTGCCTGGGTATCTCAGAATGGGTTTGCCATTGAAAGCACCCAAATATTTCATATGAATCCTGAGATATGAATTTTTAAAGTTTTGTCACCAAAAACGTATTTTTTGGTCGCAAAATGGCCGTTTCCATGGCAACCGTTGAGAACAATTTTGAATAAATGGAATAAACAAATCAACACTTATACTGGTCGTAATTTCCACTTTTAAAATTTTGTTCTACATTTTTATTCCCTTTTTTAAAAGGACAATTTCAAAAAACGTGATATTACCACAAAACAGCATATTTTCCTGCAAAAAAGGTATAAAGCTACCGCATGGTAATGTCCATGATACTGAAAAATGTGCCCAAGGTAATGTTATTTAACAAACAATATAGTGAGCCTTTGTCCCTCAAAATGGTACCGGCATGTGTATTGGCCCATGGACTATATAACAGAACGGTTTGTTTTGGTCGTTTCGACATATTATGCGTATTTTCTACAGGCTAAATATTATATCTACTACTGTTTGTCCAAGGTTGACAAGTTTGTGAGCTGATTGGCAGAGAAGGGAAAGAGAGTGATCAATCATGTCGCAAGCTGCTGTCTTCGAGCCAGGAGAGTTGAAAATCAGCATCGACCTAAAGACGGCCATGCTAACGCAGTTGGAATTCCTGCACGAAGTCGACGAGAACCCTTGGTTGCACAGTGGGCCGTACCTTCGCAACGCCATACGGAGGTACGAGCAGTGCTGGCTTCCTCTCGCCGTCAACCGCACCAATCTGCACCCTCCACTGGACATCCACTGGGTGTGGCACGTGCACATGTTGGCGCCCTACCACTACGAGATGGATTGTCTAGCTCTGATCAACGCAGTGGTCCAGCATGATCTGTCGAAGTACCGTCAACACGGACTTATTGTGACAGAGCAATTGTGGAGGGAACATTACAACGAGCCGTTCATCGTCGATTCGCAAACTAAACTCGACGACACCATTCAGAACTATAGATCGAAAAGCAGCTATGACATTGAGGCAGCCGCTTCAAGACAGAAGGAGTTCTACTACCAGGTGTCGTTACCACATTTCTGTGACAACAAGTTCTTGGATACCGCCATTCTTCGATACAAGCAGTTCCTGTTTCTGAAGCAGCAGAATCCCAACACGTTTCTCGTTCCATGTTATGACGTAGACCTGGCATGGCATGCACACCAGGTGCAACCAGCGGCCTACAAGAAAGACACCACTGCCTACCTGGGACGAATGCTCAACCACAACGATAACGTCGGCGATCGCAGTCCCAATTCGAAACTCTCGGAGGGAGACAAAAAGACGCGGCAGTTGTGGAAACAATTCTTCGGCGAGAATTATGCCATCAGTGGTGCAATGTACAGAGGCGAGTCGCCTCATGGGAAACTTCACAGACTTGACCAGAATGACATATTGAGCGTCTCCACAAATATGTCAAGGGTAACGCTGAAGAGTGTCATGTTCGAAAATTTGGAAATGGAACAGAACGTGCAGTCGAAGCTTACGCTAGTGGGCGCGACCAGCTCCAAATGCCTGATGAAATTGCGAGGGCCGATACCCTGTGACATGAACAAAGAATTCACTCTTGATCCGAACGTGCACACTAATCTTAAGCTGACCATCAAGAGAAAGACGGGATTATTGCGTTGCGGCAATTCGCAGCAACTTGCCTCTTTCAACATTGCTCTGG
The DNA here is from genome assembly GCA_963995525.1 of Escarpia spicata. Taxonomy (NCBI): domain Eukaryota; kingdom Metazoa; phylum Annelida; class Polychaeta; order Sabellida; family Siboglinidae; genus Escarpia; species Escarpia spicata. The sequence goes on from OZ023212.1 coordinate 51,519,321, forward strand.
GCGCAATCTCCAGCTCTGCGAACGTGGCAGTCCATGACGAACTGACACAAGATGCATCCGGGCCGAGAGCAAGGATTACGGCAGCTGCAGTAACCTTGCGACGCAGGCCAATCGTCTTGAAGCTCGAGCCTGGTTTATTCGAAAGCTACACGATGCCAGAAAACATAGAGCAGCTGTGGGGACCAGTTCCGCTACACCAACTTCCGCCCGACGTGCCCAACAAGTGTTACGTAGCCTCTCACAGGTGAGTTACCTCGGCTACTGCCAAATAGTGTTGCTTCCTCAATGTTTTAGCTTAACATGAATCCGGTTCCATTACGTCCACATATGAACATTGAAACGTCTTTAACAGTTTATTATGTAAATGTCCGTTAATCTGGAATAATCAATTCCACCTAGAACTCAAAATAAACCCAACCTAACAAGTTTTGTATTATCGTTAAAAGCAAAAGTTGTAAGGAGGTATGGTGCTCTATCTTAATAAATTTTGGAATTCTCGACAACTGTGTGTTTGTAATGTTTTTGTAATGTTCTACCTCCACAGTCATGTATTATGCCACAGCTGATGCTAAGTATCACCATAATTATGTTTATGGTTGCGCTACACTTCACTTTTGAACTTTATTATGTAATAATATGCTTGTTAAATTGTACTAATACAACAACTTAATCCACACGGTACACGTGAAATTATTGTGTTATTATTGTTATATTTGGGTTGTTACTAAATAACGTTTTAATCTTATTATGTTACTGTCGTTTATCAACTGGTTACAGGCTTAATTAGCTCCGCTGTCAACCAGGAATTGTATACCACCTTACTGTTTATTCTACCTGCTTGTATGTCTGATTAATACAATTCCAAAATGAACTACCTATCCGTCTATCTATCATCTAGATAATGTCTGAAATTGGTTTAATAAAATAATGCGTACATTTGTTTTATTATGGTGAAACGAATTGACTTTGGGCACAGTTGAACTGTGCCCATCGTTTCATATGGTAATTTGCCAAGCTAGGCCAATTGTTAGGCCGATATATAATATACAAGCCCCCAGGATTTTGTTAGCTACATTGTATATAAAAGGGCATGGCCATTCGAATACAATACGGAAATTATAGTTAAATCGGAGTGCGTATTCACATGAAGATTCAATTTTGTAGTTACTGGAATTGATTCTAAATGTAAAATTAAACAAGTTAACCGTTTGTTTGATGATTGTACCAAAACCATTTAAAAGTACACAATCAAGTTATCGAGAGTGGGTCTTAGATAGTTTGTTTTTTCTCAAAACGAGTTTGACATGAAACGAGCGAACAAAAAACCGAATTAAGGGGCATATTTAAGCAACAATGTGAAAGGGATTTGCTTTATGGGTGAATTAGAAAGGAAACTTCACGTATATGTAAAATCCCAATATGATGTCAACAAACCTGGACTTGAAAGACATTTTCTTCATAAAATGAAACTTGCCTTTGTGTTGTTGCTTATTTGCAACGCTCTTGCCTTTTTGTGGCGCACACGTTACTTATTCATTCACTATGCACCTGCGTACACGACGTTTTCCATATTGCATTTCCCAACAGGACATTAGTTCATACTGCATTTATAGAACTGTTTCTATGTCGCAGGTAGTTGAACCGTATTCATATTGCAGGTTGTTGAACTGTGCCCATGTTGCAAGCAGTTGAACTGTGTCCATGTTGCAGTTTGTTGAACTGTGTCCATTTTGCAGTTTATATAAATGTGTCCACGTGGCAGGTTGGAGCACCGTGTTCACGTTGCAGGTTGTCGAACTGTGTCCATGTTGCAAGTTGACGAACTGTGTCCATGTTGCATGTTGTTGAACTGTGTCCATGTTGCATGTTGTTGAACTGTGTCCATGTTGCGGGTTGTTGAACTGTGTTCGTGTTGCATGTTGTTGAACAGTGCCCATGGTTCATGTTTTAGAACTGTGTTAATGTTGGAGAGTCTTGAACTATGTCCATGTTGCAGGTTGTTGAACTGTGTCCATGTTGCAGTTAGCTTAACCGTTTTCACGTAGAAGTTGTTAAAACTTGTTCACGTTCCAGGTTGGTTAGCCGTGTCTCAAATTCTACGGTCACGTGTCGTGTGATTCACTCTGTGCCACTCCAGATGTCGGCAGTCCAGGTGTTTTTTAAAGACAAAATGGTCGCCGTATCGCATCTCATTGGCTATGCACAGTTACCCACGGCAACACAGGTTTCTATACTTTTTATTATTTTTTGGCTAGTTTTATATAAAAAATCCAGTGATCTAGCTTCAACTACACATGTACCCAAACTTATCCAGCGTCCTTTGTGCAGTGTAATCCGAGCTGGACAGTATATGTGCATTGCAGTTCGTATGAAAGCATGCTGGAAGAAGCCATCGTTTATATTTTGGTTCCGGGGCTTGATAGTTGGGGGTATGAATACATTAGAACTGCTCAGAACAATAATTAGATGGCGTCGCCGTAATCATTCTACGCAGTGCTGTTATACAGCAAACGTATACTCATTTATTTATTTGTTTATTTTATTGAACACGTTTAAACGATTCTTTTGGTTTAACATTCCAAAACGTTATTAAGATGGCTATTAAAATATATTCACATGTGAATTAATAACGGTTATAGGTGAGTCATGCAAGGAACAATATCACCCTAGACATCACCAAGCAAGAGAGAGCCATGGTGATCAAGGACCACGCTGGCGATCGGTACATCTGCGTTGCACACTGGGAAGGACTGAAGAAAGGCGTACCCCCAACACAAGGTACGGCAATGTTTTAACACATCGGACATACTTTAAAAGGGAAAATTGACTAGTACTGGAAAATTGGTTTTGAAGAAATAATTTTGGTGTGAAAATATGTAGTGCACTTATTTGTCGTTTTGTTTTGCTGACTTTAGCTGATTTAATAGTTTGTCCGATTATGTCAACATAAAATGCGTGCAAGAGAGATGTTTATGATTTAAACAGGAGTCCAGTCATGATTGGTAGCTGCGTTCCGCCTACGTGGACTTCCTTTTTTTCGTTGTCCTTTAAAGCATTGCTTGTAAGCTATTTTAATGGAGTGTATTTCGGTATATGAATACCATGCCAAACCTACCGGAGTCTTATATGTCTGATGACTTCTTCAGGGGTTGATTCAGGGGTGAATGTCTCCTCCCTGATCTGGTTATTATATAGTTTGTCTGCAATGGCAACACCTCTTATCTGGTAGGAAGCAGGCAAAGCATCTAAAAGTGATCAGAGACTGATGTCGTGTGATGATATTCACTTTTAAACTGAACCAAGAACGACAATATACTATACACATATTATCAGCAGTTGATGTAAATAGAAGCGTAAGACATTTGCAATCTATGATGTGTACTGGAAATGCGGAGTTTGTTTGGAGTATCCGCTGTGTGAATGCAGGATACCCATTACAAGAGTCAATGCTTCATCTAGGTACAGAGGATAACCCTGGTACGAAAGCCATCAAAGGCGAACCTGGTCACCTGGTGGTGAGCATCAACAGTCTTAAGACACGTATGTCGATGATGGTACAGATCACTTGCGAGTCGGGTCGGTATGAATATCAATTCAAAGGCATCACCGTCGATCTTTCATAAAGGCGTTATCACTGTCAACGAAGATACGGATAACGTTGCCCAAAGCCTGTGCCTGGCGTTCAGCATTTCCGTGCTACAGGTAACAAATAAGTCTACTGGCGTCCTCTTAAATGAATTTATATTAACCTAGTTCTTAAATGAAATCACACACGCACGCACGCACGCACGCACACACACAACACAGACACACACACGAACGCACACACGCACACACACACGAAAGCACACACGCACGCACGCACGCACGCACGCACGCACGCACGCACGCACGCACGCACGCACGCACGCACACACACACACACACACACACAACACAGACACACACACGAACGCACACACGCACACACACACGAAAGCACACACGCACGCACGCACGCACACACACACACACACACACACACATATCTCGCACTCCTCTATAGCACTTTGATTCTCGCACTGTTCTTAAGACAACCCTAAAAACAAATTGAGTAAGAGTGTAAGACCTCGTCAGGCCAACTATACATACGCCATACTTTACCATCCCTTAAGTCCTAATGCATAAAAAAGAAACGACCGACACACACAAATTACAGATTGCTACACTAAATATGCATGAAGTTTGATGACTTCTTGTAGGTGTTGTGTCAACCCCCTCAAACCATGAAGAAAAGAGGGGCCCGGAAGTTAAAACATGTCGACAATGAGTCTCTTGCCTTCGTTGTCGCTGCCGGGTACTGCTGCGAGACGCCCGCTAGATGCGTGTACACTGCAGGGGATCCTGGCGGGTGCGGTGGTTGTGGTGGTTGTGGCGGGTGTGGTGGTTGCGGTGGTTGTGGTGGTGGTTGTGGCGGTTGTGGCGGTTGTGGCGGTTGTGGCTGAATTGTACATGTATAGTGTGGTCAGTGGTATTTCAATGCGACCGAGTAATGGGAGATAGCATCAGTTCGCTAAGTCCGTAAATCGCATATCAGCACGTGTGGGTGGACGGTGGGTTGTGTGTTTGTTTGTTCATTTGATTGTTTGCGTGTGTGTGCGTATGTGGTGGTTGCGGTGGTTGTGATGGTGGTTGCGGTGGTGGTTGTGGCGGTTGTGGCGGTTGTGGCGGTTGTGGCGGTTGTGGCGGGTGTAGTGATTGAGGTGGGGATTGAAATATAAAGTAAGAGAATATCTGCCAAGTTGAGTGCTGACCACCTGAATTGTACATGTATAGTGTGGACAGTTGTATTTCAATGCGACCGAGTAATGGGAGATAGCATCAGTTCGCCAAGTCCGTAAATCGCATATCAGCACGGGTGGGTGGACGGTGGGTTGTGTGTTTGTTTGTTCATTTGTTTGTTTGCGTGTGTGTTCGTGTGCGCGTATGCGCGCGTGTGTTTTATTCGCTCAACAAATAATTTTGAGAATTCAGTGGTTTTCGACTTTACATATTGGCAAAAACCTCTACATATTATTCCAATGAATGACAAAGCGTCGTTCTGTTTCTGTTTATTTACTTAAAAAGTGAAGTTTGTGCATTGTTCATTAAAAACGTGCAAATGTACACGTGGAACAATCTTTTAAAACACCATGCTTATTAATATTTAATAGTTACATTAATGTTGCATATAACAATAGCACAACATTTGTATATGTAAACAAATTATTATAAAATAAAGAACATTATGTGAGTATAATTCGTTTACGGCTATTATACGAAAAGTGTGTATTGAATGAGACAGGCAAAACTGTTGATTTTCTGCATACGTAATTTCATTTATTATATTTAAATAGCAAATAAAATATCAAAAATGATTGCATTTGTAACACAAGTACATATTATTTGCAACATATATACAAAACACGGTTAGTTTCGTCCATTTCCGTGTAACGAGAGCAACTACATGTTTTAGGACATCGAAAGTATAATATATATATATATATATATATATCTATATGTTTATAATTATTCCCAATATACTGAGAAGATGGCGTGTATTCATGGTTATATTGTTTTAATGTTTTGTGAAGAAAATTGAAAGTGGAAACTTTGAACGTTGTAATATTTGTAGTGTTGACATATCATAATCTGCATAATGCCATAGTGGCAATTTTGAAATATCGAGATAACCGCAGATAGATAAAAACATAGAATTGATCATATTGGTGAATGCTATATACAACATATATACTCAAGTCGTATGTGCGTGCGTGCGTGCGTGTGTGCGTGTGTGCGTGTGTGCGTGTGCCTAAGCTTTTATACTTTACTGGTGGTGGTGTCCAACAAAGCGTACACAGATACATATGTAACCCAGGAGTACTGTTAAATCACTACCGTTATTGCAGAAACAAGGACAATTGAATAAAAAATAATATTGTACCTCCTACGGTCTTCTTACTTTGTAAGTAAAGTGTAAATATATATTTTAATAATAATAATGATAATAATAATAGTCAGGTAATTTATTTTTCGGCTAAATCCGAGGAAATCAATTTTATAAGCCTATGAAGACAAAATGTCCAACGGTACGCTCCCACCTTTTTCCGATGTTACGACCGACAGCATCCACATATTAAATGAAACAAAAATGTGGAACTTCTCCGTGACAAATCTCCAGCAGCACCCCCTCGTCTTCTAATATAATGGCAGCAGTGTAGTGCTGAAGCTCCGGCACAGCCCACCCCAATATTCACTTTCGTTCAAACGCCTATGCTGCTGGTTGTTTACATAAATGTGGCTGGTAGGTAATATAGGCCATGGGCCAGATATGCCCCTCGTACACCCGCCCACAACTCTACCAACCCATGTTTTTTTGAAGCTTTGGGGTCCCATGAAGATGATTTCAAGTGGTAACAGTGAAAAAGTTGGGTCTCACTACCCATTTCCAACCTATCTTGGATGGTACCCTGAAATATCGTATTTCTCATCAATGTCGCGTGGTATTTAATCAGCCACACCACAATCGTCATTGTATAGTCATATATGTATAAATATGTACTTGTAATATGTCAAATTGAAGGTTTTCATCTGCTGATCATTATAATAACATTCAATATATATATATATATACTATTATGGCATGTGCCCTAATTGGCATAGAATAACTATACCCCATTCTCACTCGTGATCGTATAGACATCATTATTTTTGTTAAATATATCAATTTCTTTTGATCCTATGGCCTCTTTAAGATTACAATAATAATGCATGACACTCTGTAGCATAATATCTTAAATTTGATACCAGAATTGTCTTTCTTTCATTACAAATGGATCAAATATGATGCTTCAAAAATAACCGTACTGTCGCGGATCAAGAGGCGTAACCCAGGGCATTTTTTATTATTACACACTGTACTCCATCAGCAATGGATTGTTTAAAATGTAATGAAAAAGTGACTATAATATTGTTGTTTTACAAGTCATTTACGTTCTTTTGCAGTATCTAGGTACATGTTTTCAGCTGAAATATTAGTTTTCTTAAATGTTTCATCATGGTATACGGAGATCACAAGGTTGTATCCCATATTATATTATTAAAGTTTCATATTATATCATTTAAGTGTCATATTATATTATTTAAGTTTAAATTGCAGTTTATACGAATACCTCAGGTCAACTTATCAGATATCGATAAGTTAAACTGTTATTTAAGTTGGATAATGATAAATTATAAGCTTCACCTGCTTTGACCTGCTGATATTGCATACCTACCTTTGTATGTATTTACTATTAAAACGAAAACGAACAAGTGATCAAACTGTCAAATCTACTTGTATAGTTCACGTAAAGGGCTGAAAATATGGAGAACTTCAACTCATGTCTGGTATGTGGGATGCAGAGAAGAAGTTGGAGAAATTGCAGGAGATCAAAGAGAAGAGACTTTCAGAACATCCAACTTCAACCCACAGGATGAAGGACACGTGCATTCCCAACACAGTGATGGAATATCATGGCTTCCATTGGGAATGCTATAAACGTTTCATCATGAATATGGACAGGCTAACGTCCACCTGATCACCACCATCTGATGCCTCCACACCCCAACGTACGAGCCGTATAACTTCCACGGAAGGTGATAAAATCATCTTCTAGTCGGACTGTATTTTCTGTGGATCAGAGGGTCGTAAGACGGTAAAACTAAAAGGCACATGAACCAGTCAAGGCATGAGTCAGTTTGAATTTGATGAATGTGGCGACGATGGCAGAAACAAAACAGGATGAGAAGGTCCTCACAAGAATACGGTATGTTTGCTTGTGAAGCCAAGTTCCACAAGAATTGCCGCATGAACTATGTGCAAAAACCAGAGAAATGACGAAGTACAGATGAAGAGGCACGTGTTAACAAGTTCAACTTGACGGAAGCCCATGAAAAAAAAATTGACATGGTCTGTTGCATGGTGGAGAAGCATGTCTTGCATGATCGGAAGATGGTGAAATTGGCTGACCTGCAACAAGTGTACATGTCCAATCTAGAGAATACAGAGCATAGTAATCATGCCGGAGTGAGAAATTAAAACTCAAACTTGAAACCCATGAACCCTTCAAAGGCAGTCTGTCCTTCTGTGATATGGAGAAATTCCAGTCAAGCGTAGTTTGTGTTTCACAGATTGACGTTAACACAGCCGTGAAACATGCCTTCCTGTTGGGATCAACTGATGTTATCAAGTCTACGGGTACATATCTTCGACAGTTTATCCAGGATGGGTTTGCTGAAGCACCTGATCTTAAATGGCCACCAACTCCCCGTGATTGTGACAGAATTGACACTATTGTACCAGACACGCTGTACATTTTTTATGTTATGTCATAATTGGGATGGCAGCTCCCACATCATCCCGCACAGAGAGACTTGTTCTGTCAATTGGTTAGGACATCTGCCGGGCAACAACCAATGGATCGTGGAAGCTGCCAGAACACATATTCATGAGCATGTCCATGCGTCATTTGTTCAAATGTGAAAAACTCGTAATTCTCTTGAATAGAATGGAACACTGTGAAAGCTACTCCTTTTCATTGGAGCTAGAGACAGCGCTAGCTGAACCTGTTATGCAGTCGTCCACTCTTCTCTCCAACCAGATTTTCAGATCACCACCAGGACCAGCGGTATTACATTCAGAATTTGATAATTTCGAACATCTTCTGAATTATCTCACAGGAAAAGGATAGGATCAGTTCACACATCTCATGACATCATGTTACAGGAAGTTGGCAGTGATGATCATTCTGCGGAATCTGGTGACTGTCCTGAGATACCATCTCAAACAAGGAAAAGGAGATGTCGCTGAACCTGAAGGAGTCGGCCACACTAGAGGGAAGCTGATTCTGAAAGGAGAGGCAACCAAGAGGCCACCTGATTGGAAATCATCCTTGTCCAATGGTGAAAACAAGTGTCAGTTCATAAAACTACTTCTGAAGCTGTGGCAGAATGATGGATACACACCAAAACTGCATGTAAGACAAGTGATCTTCATATATGAGGAGAATGCCACTATACTGACTTCCAATGATGGCCGGACGACAGTAACCCATGAACTACCCCTTCTGAAGTCATCACAGGAAACTGACTCAAGAGTTATTCTCTATGTTAATAACGCGAGGAGTAGGAATTACCGATTCGTTCGTGTGAAGAGCCCAGATTCAGACATCTTCTTCGTTCTTCTGCACTATGCTGCATCAATTAGAGAAATCACCATCTTGTTTGACACTGGTGTAGGAAATAAGCAAAGATTGATTGATGTCAGCAAACTAGGAGTTGATCTCGGCCAAGACAAACGTACGGCTCTGATGGAAGAAAGCACATATTCCTGAGCCTGACGGCCCCAAAGTGAGCAGAAACCATGGCTGGAACATCAGTAATGGAAGCATTGAGCCACTCTGGTGTGATGAAGATGTGTTGCCACGTGAACTGGCTGATATAGCTCAGGTAGACCCCAACCACATTGATAGTGATGACGAGTCTGACATGAACATGTCTGACGGGATGGAACTATATGCTGACAGTGACAGTGACAGTGATTATGACTGAGCATCAAAATGTGACTAATTGGTTAAGTAACTATCAATGTTTGGAAAGTGTCCGTACACCAACCTAGATACTGTATGCTATTGCATACAATTAAGATGTGAATAACTTTCTGGTATATAACTACATTTTGTTTTATCAATGGCTAGCATCTAAATGAATGTCATACATACGTAATTCGCTTTAAACTGAATTATCATATTTTAAGATACTGGCTTTCGATTTGTCTGTGCTGTTGACATTTGTCACGTCTTAATTCACGAGTTTTGGATATCACATTAAGCTGATATACATGTACATTATATGACATATGCAGTGCTTTGTTTTATGCATCTAAAATTAATATGGCGTAAATGTATACCTGAAAACACACACATAATGTAAACAGTTTTGACATGTATGCCATCCATATCCATGGTTATCTTTGCTTTCGCCACTTGATCAGCGACACTACGATTATCTTTGAAGCATCATATCTAATCCTTATGTAATGACAGAAACACAATTCTGGTATCAAATGGAAGGTATGATGGTGCAGAGTGTTATGCATTATTATTTTGATCTTAAAGAGGCCATGGGATCAAGAGAAATTGATATATTTGACAACAAATAATAATGTCATCTATGCGGTAACGAGTGAGAATGGGGTATAGTTATTCTAGTCTAATTAGGGCACATGCCGTAATAGTATATATTTATTGAATGCTATTATAATGGTGAGCAGATGAAAACCTTCCATTTGACATATTGCAAGCACATATTGAGACATATATGACTATACAATGACGATTGTGGTGAGGGTGATTAAATACCACGCGACATTGATGAGAAATACGATATTTCAGGGTACCATCCAATATATGCTGAAAATTATTAGCGAGACCCAACTTTTTCACTTTTACCACTTGAAATCATCTTCAAGGGACCCCATAGCTTAAACAAACATGGGTTGGTAGAGTTGTGGGGGTGTGCACGAGGGGCATATCTGGCCCATGGCCTAATAGTACCGATTTTAAAATGATCAATATCAGACAGGAAGCCATTGCAGAAACGTCATTTGTTTGTTTCTCCATCACGAATACTGTGGTCTCCCCAGTAGTAGCATGGACCATTTGGGACCTGATCCTACGGTGAAATTGCGCCCCCATGGTCCAAATCTAAGATGGCGGCGCCCACGTGACACTCCACATGACCTAGCTCCCCCTATCGGAAAGAAGTGTAATGAGTGCCGCCACCTGGTGGCTGTAGAGGGGTGAATTAGCAAGATGGCGGCGCCCACGTGACACTCCACACGACCTAGCTCCCCCTAGCGGAAAGAAGTGTAACGAGTGGCGCCACCTGGTGGCTGTAGAGGGGTGACGACCTCAGGTGGGGTTAGAGATATATGTGTGTGTGTGTGTGTGTGTTTGTGTGTGTGTGTGTGTGTGTGTGTGTGTGTGCGCGCGTATGAAAGAACTAACGAAACACAAGAATATACGAGTGCACACGAATTGTATTGAAGAAAGATACAAGCATACGTATGACATGAAACCATATTTTATTAACCGAAGACAAGCGCACGACGGTGTGACATCAAGACTTGTGGGTGACTGAACACCGCGACAGAGGTCGTGAGCTTAGGGGTCATGACGACCACGCCAGTGGCTCGTAGGATGGTAGTACGACTTACGGGTGAGCAAACACCACGCCAGAGGCCGTGAGCTTACGGGTGTGTGACCACCGCGCCATAGGCTCGAATCACATAATGATGATGATGATGATGATACCTGTTCGTTAATGAAACACGGTTATAGCAGTTGTTTAAGCCAATTAAATACACGGCAATCGTTTGCTACCAGATCAGTGCCGAAACCGTTTACGAAATCCTTCATGACAAGTCCACGACAGCGAAACAAGAGATAAGCAAAACAGTATTGTCCGCAAACGTTAGACACGGGACTCTGAAGTCTCTTTGAATTATGAGTCCACGCTACACAATGTTTATTAAAGAATCGACGGAACTCGACGTGCCGTGGCGGCAAGCGTCTACGTAGATCGCTATCCAATGTTCACCGAGTTTACCCGCGTCGTGCATGTTGCACACGAAGGCGACGGGGTAAGCGTCAATTTGGAGAGCGATAAGTACGTTTTTGGGTACGATCCCGCGGATGATGGCACGGGCGGGCGAATCGTAGGTGAGTAGGCGGACGAGCTGCAAGTTTTCCATCAGTAGTCGTAGATGACGTTACGAATCTTGTCGATCTCCAGCACTGTCTCGAACTCGGCGTTCACAGTGGTCGTCAGAGCACCGCGGAAATGAATCTCGATGCGCAGGTTGCCCTTCTGTACCAGATGGAAGCAGCAGTCGTCGCACGCATAGGGGGTGAGGTCCAAGCCGAAGAAGGTGTAGCCGTGTCGGAAGTCGGCACGAGACAAGCCGTTGCCTTCGTCCTGCCACACCTTACTCATCGAGGTGAACAGGTTGTGGTAGCACCTGACAAAGAGATCGTCGTCGAAATTGGGCTGAAAAGGTTTGGAGGGTAACTGTCGTCCGTTGACGTACACGGCGAGGAAGTTGATGTGGTTGATTTTAGCGTGAAAGGGATTTATGGCATAGCTTCCGTTGTAGGCGTCGTTGTCGATGCAGCACAACACGAGACGTTTCGGAAGAGTGCCAAGAAAGAGATTCTCGTGCGTGTGCGAGAGGGTACCTGTGGGAGTGGAGTAGACCTTGCAGTCGACGGGTCGCATCGGATACTTGGCGGTGTTTTTTTCGAGGGCTTTGATGTGAGCCATCTGCACGCCTGGATTCAGGGTGGCCTTCTTGACGAACAGTGTAGCGTTGACGATCTTTATCTTGTAGTCGGGGTTGGCGCCGCCGGCCATGAGCGCGAACGCATCCTTGCTGCGCACCAGATGTATCTTGATCTCGACGCCGTTGATGAGGAACTTGTCCTGGAGGAACAGGTCGACGTGGAGACGACCCATCATGTCGACCACGCGACTCTGCGCGATCATGTTGCGTCTGGTGACGAACCCCGCGTTGACTGCTGCATCGTCGGCGTCTATTACGACGGCGTTCATACGATTGCCCTTGTCGTTGTGCCACATCTGACTCGTCAGTTGCGTCTCCTTGGCGTCGTCTCCGTAACCGAGTACCGTTTCTATGTAGGCGCGGTACGGGTACGTGTTGGTCGAGGGATCACGAGCGTTCCGTTCAGGTAGACGTCGATCTGACTGAACAGCGAATGGAGCCAGTTATTCACGGGACCGACGGGATCGGCGTCGACGAGTTCGGTTCCGTCGACACGCGTTACCTTCGCCTGAACGTGTAGCATCGTGCTAGCGAGATCCAGGTAATCGTCTACCGAACTGGGTATGACGAATTCGATCGGTCCGCCCGAGTCGAGCGAGGACATCGGTTGGTGTTGTATCGTGTGACTATCGATGATGCTGGTCTGAGTCGGGGGCACGGCGAAGATATCGAATTCGCTCTTGAGTCCCTCACACAATAGTTTATGCAGGAACGCCATCGTCGAATATATCGGACTCACGACGTGTCCTCTGCTGCTGCTTCTTCTTGCGTCTCCCGGTTCTACTGACTCGTTTCGTAGCGGGTGCGCGTCTTATACGCTTACGCTGTTAAACGCCAGGGGTTAAGAGGTCGCTCATCATGTCTCTACCGGCAGCAGTGACGCGACGTTTGGCGGCGGTTCGAATGTTCTGACCTGACAGGACGTCGTCGGCTATGCGTGCGCCGGTCGACACCGCTCTCCTTCCCAACGCCACGGCACCTCTCTTGACGAGCGGCATGACGCTACGCAGTAGACCTCCGAATAGACTACCTAGTCCGTTTCCTCGTTGGTATCGGGCACCCGCGAAATAGGGAAGGGCACCGCCCGCTTGACGAGCGTAGTAGTCGTTGTAATTCATCTCTCTTTCTCTCTCTCTCTCTCTCTCTCTCTCTCTCTCTCTCTCTCTCTCTCTCTCTCTCTCTCTCTCTCTCTCTCTCTCTCTAGAACAATGCCGTCCGTCGCCATTGGAAATGAAGTGTCACCGTCACCTTACCGATCTCGAATGGCACGCGTCGTCCGGTGTCATCTGTTATATCTATCTCGATCGTGCCAAACTCTTTGTAGAGCACGGGTACGTAGCGAGTCTTGTCAAAGGTCTTCGACCCGATGTCGCCGTGGCTATCGCTCAGCGGGACGATGCGCAGCAGTGGTACGAGGCTGTCACCGACAACTCGTGGTTCAACGACATCCGTGTAGACGTAGAGCGATTCGAACCCTCGTTCGATGTTGACCACGGTGTCGGCTTCCGTTATATATACCTTGAACTCGGGAGCCGCGGGATCCTTCGGGATTAGTGTCCGGTCCCGATTCTGGTAGTCTTCGTGTGCATGGGCCACGGGTTCTCCTCGTCGTCTACCACGTTGTACCAACTGTGCGGGTACTGTATCTCCACCAGTCCACACTCCCATTGTCCCTTTAGTAGGATACGTTTCGGTAGCGACGTGACGTAGTGGGTCAGCGTGTTATCGGGATGCGTGCGCATGGAAGCATTACTAGGCAACGTGAGATAGAAATCACTCGTCGGCATGTTTCAACGTCGGGCTGGGTAGCAGGTAACCCAGCGAACTGCTCAACAGGGCCGTCCACAGAGTCGGATTCGCGTGGTGTCCGAACGACAGGTTGTAGATGCTGACCAAGATGACCGTGTACAAGACGACGACCTGATAGAGAGAGACGATCTCCTCTTTGGGACACGCGGTGTCGAATATTTGCCAAGGAGTCCTCTCTTTCTGTGGTGGTAGCGCGTCGACGTCGTCTTCTTCTTCGTCGTCGCTAACGGTGATCCGTGATATCGTCTCGTCCGTCATGAGTGGACGACTGATATCGTGACGCGTGACTAGTCTTTATAGCCGACGAGGGCCTTTGTATCGATCCAACTGTTGAATTTCGAAGGGTATCCGAACCATTTCACCAAAACCTCCCGTCGCCTGCCCACCTTGCGTCACTGCACTATCGATTCCACGCGGTACAATTTATCGGCCGGAACCGTCACCTTCTGCAACTCCTGTTCGTAGAAGGTACCGTCCAGTGTTTCGCCGAGATCGTCCGTCAGGCGATAGACGGGCGGATCGGACGGATGGACCTCGTGTATGGTGAATAATTTCCTCGATCCAATTCGCCGTGTATCCTTTATCGAAGCGTCTCTTGACCCTGCTGATACGGACGCGATCCGCCACACGATACTTGGCCACGCCCTTACCGTGGTGACCGCCGTATAGCCGCTGCCACACCTCTTTCTGATTCGCCGCATTCACTTGCGACGCCACCATAACGATGCGGCGGTGAGGCGTGTCGTTGTACGAACGTACCAGATCCTGAAGGACATCCACGTATCGCCACTTCTCGTGTTTCGTCAGGTGTTGCCACATGCGCGTCTTTAATGTGCGATTAAAGCATTCCACAATGCTCGCCTTGGTCTCCTCGTTGTAGGTGGAAAAGTATTGGATACCGTGCTTTTCCAATACACTCCGAACGTCACGGTTCAGGAATTCGAGCCCACTATCGGTCTGCAACGTCAGCGGACGAACGTCGGGGAACAGTTCGTCCAGCGCCCTCGTCATCGACGTCGCCGACTTGGTCTTTAGCGGAACGCATCGGGCGACTTTCGAGAAGACGTCGATCACCGTGAGCAGGAACGTCGTACTGTCGTTGACACGTTTCAAACTGGACACGTCGACGAGATCGGCCTGCCACTGTTGATTACGACCGCCGACGACCACACGTCGCCGCCGGAAACGAACTCTCACCGGTTTGTGTAGGGTATAGGCGTTCTGTTCCGATAGCCATTGTTCGACGACCTTTCTCGGTACACGCTGTATGGGTCGGAAGGCGACCCGACGCAACGACTCAATTCCCACGTAACTCCCCACCTTGGCGGGATCGAAATATACGTCCTGCAGCTGTTTGCGGTGGCGGCCCATCATGTACGACGGATGATATAATCTATGGTAATCCCGCACACGATGTGAAGTCCGGCGTAAGCGACGGCGTTAAACAGACGACGTGGTAGACTGTCCCGTGGATCGCACATTATGCTGCCGATTCGGGACGGTGCGTCTCCTTTATTAAAGACGCTCCCACGACTTGCTGTCCGACGGTGGCGTAGGTAGGGCGGCGGTGGACGGGCTCATTCGGGGCCGCCGCTGCGCGAGGGGTGTCCACTGCAGCGTTCGACGCGATCTACCGAGCGATCGCGTGGCCGCCGCCGCCGCCGCCACGGCACTCTTCCTTTGCCCCTGTTGAATGTGTAGTCTCCTGGCCTCTTTTCCCACAAACTCCATGGATATATTCATGTCGCCGAGTTGGCGCGCAAACACCTGCCATCCCGTCGGATCGCCGACGGTTATCCGCTGACGCAACAGATCGTTCACGAGGTCCACCACGTTACTTCCGGGTACCGCTACTGCTATGTGCATGAGCTCCCCACGCGCAATCCACGCGACGTTACGTTTCAGACGTTCCATCAGTCGTCTGGCTTTCGGCTGCAGCGTCTTGGGAACGCTGTCGACGCCTTCCGCTTCTATACCTCCTGCCCTCACCTCCGGTGGGGTCGGCTCCGTATTGGCCGCCGCCGCCGCCGCCGCCGCCGCCGCCGACGTGGCCACTGGGGACGTGTCTTTGTTGTTTTTGTTGTTGTTCACCGTCATCACGCGCACCGGTTCGCGCGTGCATCGATCGGCCAACGCGTTGTAGCGTTTAACAAGATTTAACAAGATTGCCATCCAGAAAATTACTCTGGATGGCAGGTGGACAAGGAAGCCTTTTGGCTTATCGAGAGTCCAATACTTTTTATCTACATGTATCCCGCCTTTTTAAGGTGTGTGTCGATTTTATTTTTAAACATATTCACGCTACTAGCACCAACACAATCAGGAGATAATCTGTTCCATTCATTTACACTCCTTTGTGAGAATGATAACTTTCTTATATCTAATCTACACTGCTCCTTTACTAATGTAGCTTCATGTCCTCTGGTCCTTCTATCTTTCTTAACTGAGAAAAAAATGTTTCTATCAATATTTTCATAACCATTCAATATTTTAAACACTTCCATGTGATCTCCTGTCAAACTCCTGGTCTCTAGTGTTGTTAAACCACATTCTTTTAGGCGTATTTCGTAACTAAGATCCCTCAGATTTGGTATCATTTTAGTCGCTCTCCTCTGTACTCTTTCTAGCATATCTATGTCCTACTTGCGATATGGCCTCCATGCTTGTATACAATATTCTAAATGAGGCCTCACTATTGTTTTGTACAGCGGTACTATTAATTCTTGCAACACTTGATTATACATCACGACCTTGTCGCCGTCGGTGAGATCGTGTCTGTCGAGTATGGCTTTCATCTCGTCGTCGAGCACCTGTACTTTGCGTCCTAGGATATCCGTCGGTGGTGCATGTAGATTGTCCAACAGTCGTGGATCTACCAAGGTCATCTTCCGTGCGTGTTCCATCGTCGTCGTCTACTTGAGTAGCACCTCTTTGAGCAAGGGTAGAAAGACCGCACCGGCCAACGGTGCTAGCAGCGCCGACAGGAAACCGCCGCTCTGTCCCGCGCCGACCTGGTTACCCTGTCGCAAGATGCGACATCTCCTCGCCGCCGGCACGCCTCTCCGTGCGAAGGAGTGCAGGTTCGCTTTGTACCTACTCAAATGGCGTCTCTGTGCGTCAATCAAAGGAATGTTCTTCTTCAATACATTGTAGGCACACTCGGCTAGTGCGCACAACAGATCGGCGTCGGCGTTTCGTTTTCGTCTCAATTTCGTGCTCTTGTACCTGTTCAGCGCCTGTATGCAGAGGAGGTGTCCCTTCACGTGCTCGGACATGCTGTTGTATGTCTCTTCACGACCACTGACATGCTGCGACTGAAGGGACGAGGCGCGTGCACGGGCGTCTTATATCTTGGGTTGGTACACGTACTGAACGCCGTCGTCCGGAAGGACGCCCGTACGCAGACGCATGTCATCGGGCGTGTCCTCTTTCAGATCGATGAGGAGATAGCCGTACGGTGGAGACGTGGCGTCTTTGAACGCGTCCTGAAAAAATTTCAGGCGACCCGGACACATCTGTCGCGACAAGTGACCTATCTGTAAAGCGTCGCGAGGATTTTTGAAGACGACAATGTATTGGGCGTTCAGACTGATCGTGCGACTCTCCTTGTTTTTTGGAAACAGGTTCTGTACGAGATACATTACGGACGTGTTCTGGTGATGACTCTTTTTCGTGAACAAGGTCGTGACCCGTTCGTCCGTTTCCGCCATCAGATCGTCCATGACCACGAGGTTACGCGTCGACGCGTCGAATGCACCGCTCGGTAGGCCTTCTTCGAAGGGTACCAGGTCGTTGTCGATGGTGTCGTAGGCGCTCTGCCATTCTCCGTAACACCACGTGATCTTCTCGTGAGGCGGTTCGATCATCGTTGCGGTGTGACGTAGCATGCGCGTCACGAAAGTAATCTTTCCGCACCCCGTCGGACCCGCGACGATGCATGTGAAGGGATGTTTACATCGCGTGTCCATCTAGTAGCAGGTCGTGGTTGCGTTCGACAATGTCGCGTTGTCCGCTGTGACGTTAGAGACGACGATATCTCCACCACACCAACGAAGGAAGGGATCGTGGAACAAGACGTGCAAGACGTACAGGTACACTCCGACTGCTCTTACTAGTGCTACACCTACGACCGTTCGTGTCCGTGACATGGTACTCTATGATTTTCGATTGCGTAACATCTGTCTAAATAGAGTTATCTTTTTTTGTGTGTCTCTGCCTACTAAACGCGTGACAGCTAGAGGCGCCTCTAAACCCAACTGACGTAGGGGCACATTTCCTCATCGTGTCAGCAGTGGTTCGGCATACACGGCAATCGATCGTCGTTACACGTCCACCGGACCCGTTGTGACTCCATCCTCGTGGACCACGCGCTTGGCGTAGAAGTAAGTCAACGCCGCACGTTCCTGGATGTACGTCAGGACGGACGAGTGGTTCACCCGGAACCCGCGGTTCTTTCCGCTTCCGCTCCAACGACTGATCAGCACGTCCAGGAACGCCTGCTTGTCGATGGTGTTGCGTCGTTTGTTCAGACCCTTGGTGCTGTATTTATCGACCGCACCCGAACAATAGTAAGTCTTGCTGCACAGTCCCAGGAAACAGTTGCCGGACCATTCGACCTTGAAGAGTCCCGATGTTCTCTTGTCGTACACCCTGCGCGCCTTACAACACGTCTCCGCGCCGCCCCACGGACGTCCGGCCAGTCGACAGCGCACGTTCTCGCTCTGATGATCGACGCAATATTCGGACGGTAGCCATTCGGAACGGTGACGAAAGTAGTGTTCGCTCAGTGCCGGGGTCACGAGGTCGTCGATGGACTCGCCGGACAGAGCCAAATAGGCGCTGTCCGTATCGGTTTCGCAGTACTCGAACAGCGGACGTTCCACGTACCTGACCATGAAATCGTAGTAGATCTCCAACATGCGCAGTTTGGCCCACTGCAACACGAAGAATCCCACGTGTGTGGGCAGGGTGTATTAGACGGTGCGCTTGTG
Source organism: Escarpia spicata (assembly GCA_963995525.1). Classification (NCBI taxonomy): domain Eukaryota; kingdom Metazoa; phylum Annelida; class Polychaeta; order Sabellida; family Siboglinidae; genus Escarpia; species Escarpia spicata. The sequence continues at coordinate 51,538,521 of OZ023212.1, forward strand.
CATTTCGATCTCGTACGCATCGTCGGTGACGGCGTCGAGTTGGCGGAAGAGGCGATCGTTGATCGCGATCGACGCTCTCTTCTCTGTGCAGTAGGTGACTTCGCGGTGCTTATCGACATTGGTGATACATTTCCCATTGGAAGAATTCCCCATAAGTTTGTTGGTGTCCGCGATCATGTCCTTGTCGGGGTGGACGTCTCCTTCGCGTCGTGCAGTGGACACCGCCTCGCCGAATCGTCGGAAGCAGGCGACCAGTGTGTATTCGATGACCTGGTAGACGTGCGTCACCTCGAGTCCGTGCTTGAGGTACCATCGCAAGAGAGATGTGCAGAGAAAGATCTTATCCCCACGATAACTCCTGACGAGCATGCGACGCGGGGTTGCCATGATATCGTGTTCTTCGGCGTATCGACGCATGAACGGTCCGAGGTCATCGCGGGTCAGGTGAATGTTCTTGAAGATGGGCTGCATCTCGACAAAGTGCGTGCGCAGTTCCTCCGGTACAGGTGTGTCGCACTGAATCATACCGAACACGCTACCGTTGCGTACGCCTGTTAGGATCTGTTGTGGCGTCATTTTCCAGCGTGCTTGACGACGGCGCTTGCAAAAGGTCACGTCCAGAAACTTTTTCCCGCACGGATCGCGTCTCGCGACCTTCCACTCGCATTCCCACAACTCGACGACCCTCACAAAGTGACGAAGATAGGCCGTGTTCTTTCGCGTTTCGGCGAGCAGTTCAGTCCGGTTTCCCGTTGACCTCATTGAGCTCACAACCGGTGCACGGACAGCCATGGTAGAAACATCCGTGAAACTGATAGGCCGTCTTCGTTTCGCTGCATCAACCGTCCACCAGCAGTTTACCGATGCGCTTTTCTCGTCCGTTGGAATGGTGACGTATAGCGTGTCCCGTGCTTTCGGACTCCCACGTCAGCCATTCGGCGGCCATCTGACCTGTGGGCTGTGCGGCTTCGGATCGGAACTCCTTCTCTTCCCGTCGTCGCGTGTACCATCCCGTCGGCATCGCTTGCGATAACGACCACAGATACAATGCGTTTGCATCGTAGCCGACAATGGACTGACACGTTCGCGCCGCATCTCCGTAGTCGTTCCGTCGTATTTTCGTGACCCCCTTCTCGTGATGTCTGGTGAAGATGATTGACGGTCCTCCGACGATATTCTCTCTGACGAGCTGATGGACGTCCTTGTTCGTCTCGTTAAAGAGCGTAAAGAAGGTCATCTGCGGCACGTAGTTGAACAGGTAGGTCAAGGTCAAACCAGGTATAGTGATCCCTTGTTTGAACATGTGGAGACCGCGTTGCCGGTAGAAGTCGAACTGTTTGGCTATGGCGTCCATGAACGGCACGACGTCCCTGTTGTTGTGCCAGACGAGAAAGTCCCACAACGTCTCCATGTCGTTGTCTCGCCACGTCTCTCGACATCGTGTGTAGTCGTCTTCGGATATACCTTCGTTCTTCAGTCGACTGTAGAAGGCCTCTTTGGGAGGTAGAGCGGTGTCGTCGAGTCTCTCCAAGCTGTCCATGTATTCGTACGGGAAGTGACCTTTCGTGACCTCGCAACCGTACGCTTTCAGGTACTTGTCGTACGAGAACACCGGGGCGATATAATGAGTCATGTCGAGGAATTTCAGGTTGTCCGTCGATAGACACATAAACGTGTTGCCACGTTTGATCACGGGAAACGCTCCGCCAACATCTTTCTTGTCTTCATCTTCTGCTTCGTCTTCGGCTTCTGTTTCGTTCTTTGTGGACAGGAATTAGGGTACCAGGAACTGTTTGACGACGTTCAGATCGCATCTGCTCCAGTTGAATCCGATGACGGGCAACTGGTGAAGCCAACCAACTGTAGGGATTGGTCGGTTGTAGCCTTGACTCTTTGTACCCCTCCGCGGCGTGTGCCTCCTGTTCGTGCCATGTCACGATAGCGTCTGCGATTTCTTGGAGGACGCCCTCGTATTCGTCTATGATGGTTTCGTAGGCAGCGTAGCTCATAGACTGAAGAATGGTCATCATGTCGGATACCAACTTGTTGCTATCACCGTCCGTGATGAGACATTGAACCTGTTCTAATCCGGGTACGTTACTCGCCAGGGTCACGCTCAACGGTACGTGACGAGCCACCCAGTGGACCTTGGTGCTGTCCGATGGCAGTTGTGACGTATCGAACCAGGACTCGAAGTCGAAGGTGGCGCGATAGGGATAGTAGCGCAACCACAGGGAACGCGAATGTTTTCGTCGTCCAACCGCTGGAAGACTGTCGGCGACGGATGGTAGACGCCACCGGGATAGATCTTTCGCACGCCTCCCGTGCACCCGTGCTCGTGTCTCTCTAGTTTGGATGCGTACTTCCATAGCGAGGCGCCGCACTTCCTACATCGATAAGAGTGACAGTACATGTTCACGTCTTGTATGTAGGAAAAGTGTGTCTCGTGAAGATTGACGTACAACGTATCGGGATAGTGACACAACGAACGGCATACGAGTTCGGCAGTCGCCTTTCCACCTTCTCCTTCTTCTTCTTCTTCTTCCGGTTCAACGAGTGTGTACACGCACACGTTGGTCTCAAAGGTGGTCTCGACGCGATAGAGATCGTCCATCGACACCCCGTTAAAGTCTTTCATAGCCACTCCGTCTCGGTCGTACTTCGGGAAGAGTGCCCTCACAGTGGGTTCCAGGTGGTGTCGGTCGCACCCACGATGCAGAGCCAGGAACCGGAAGAGACACAAATTGTCGGTATATATCTTGGACTGGATGGGTTCTCTTTCCAGTCGGATGACGGCTTTTTTCCGTTTGATGTACCTCGTTAGTGTGACATTAACACATCCTATCGGGTGGTCTACTATATGATTGACGAAGAAGGTGACACTCGTGACCACCTCGCATACCCATTGACTGTCCGGACGTTGATTGATGACCCACTGCAACACGTCTGTTTCTCGGATATGCTCCAGAAACGCATCAAAGTCTGCAGTGTTTATGATCAGACACGGTTCGTCAAGGTAACTACCACAACAGTTACAGGACGAATGGTAGTATCTGTATCGATTAGTGTTCTTGTTCCTCAACACAAAAACGTAACTAAGGTTAATCTTAAACGCCTGCGTCTGTTCGCGGAACATGATTTTCAGTGACGGTTCTAGAACGCTCGTGTCCGATGTCGACACTCTGTAATTGTACCTGGATTGCACGGGTCCTCTGGACACGTGGGTTCGGATGGTCGACCAGCGATCTCGGACGACGTCTCGCAGCTCCCTCAATAGAGTGTCGGCGAAGGGCAGTCGGGCTGGCGGCTGTATTGGGTCGTCGTCGTCGTCGGCATTGTTGCTCACACGTGGCCGCTCTTCGCGTCTCGGTAGCTTGCGTAGGGGTGGATCGGTCACCTCCACACGTCTGCTGCATACCATCTTGATATGACGTAACAGACTATCACGTCTCGTGAACTCACGTGCACAGGTCTCACAGCGGTGTGTATCGCTTTTTTGTGACCTGCCACATGACATCCTGTTGTGACGTACCAGGTCCCGTCGTCTCGTGAAGTCTCGTCCGCTTCTCGCACAGCGGTGCCTAGTGCTTCTCGGTGTTTCGTCAGATGGCGCCACTCGCGACGGTGGTTTGCTGCAGGCATGATCGTCAACGTGTGGTGACTGGATCGATGAAGTTGATGAATGCGTTCGGTCTATGTGCCGTGGTAATTCGTCGAATGTATCGAAGACGATTCCACAGTGGCGACACGATTGTTGCTTCATCGTCTACCTACAACTGCTGGATGGACGATCCTTGCATGTTTCTATATAGTATACGCTGCGTGACGTCATATAGGGTATGGAAGGGCGTTACCTTGTGTGAGTGTGCGTGTGTATATATGTATGTATGTATGTATGTCTGTTCGCCGATCGCAAGGGCAACGAAGTGGATAGATGTCAACGAGGAGGCGTGGCTACGTATAATATACTGCAAAGTCACACTTCAATGTACAAGAACAACAGACACCGGAACCGTGGATTACATACACCTTTATTCATACAAGAACAATGAAAGCGATCAAAGCTAAGCGACTACTCTACAAGAGGCACCTATAACCCCAACTGGCGTAGGGGCGCATTTCCTCTTGTATGTCACTAGCTAACCTATGTTCTAACGTCATCATCCCACTGAACCTGGCTATACTGAAGATGGCTACAGAGAATCTCGGCGACGAAGTTCACATGGTCATCGCGGATAATGTTCCGCGCTATTTCCGCACATATCAGCCGCACCGAGTCGTGTACCGTGTACGATTCGCGGGTTGCCAGGATGACGCCGGCTAACCGTTCAATGTCGCGTTCGTTCTCTCGAATACCTTCGAATGTGGCTGTATAGGCGTACGGAACACCGGTATAGAGTTTGGACCACACCAAGTGACCATCGGTGGCTAGGTCGATTGTCGATGTGTCGCTACGGAGCGCCTCGTGCTCCTATGCCGTTGTGATGACGTCATAGTCGTCATCATCATTATCATCATCGCAACTCATCTGGAGAGGTGTGGTATCGGATATCGGTGTCGTTATATTATCGCACGTCATCTCTAGGGGTGGGGATGACGTGTGACGCTGGTCATGGAGGCGGACCAAGAGCGCGCGCCGTAGCGGCACGTCAACGCGGGAGCGACGCTTCTTTCGCGGTGCCCACGTCAGCATCTTGTCCGTATACGCCTTCCGTGTACGGTCCAGTCCGCTCGAGGCAGCACCGGCGTCCTGTCAATACAACAGCAACATTAGCAGGTGTAGTTTGTTTCCTTGTCAGTGTCGTACAACAGTGACATTTCACGTATACGCAGGATGGCTTGCACACGTGCTATAGTGTCACTTCTGGGTGTCCACTGTATACCTGTAATATACCACTGCCCACTTCACATTGTCGTATATCAGGTCACTACGTATCAGGTAGATGTCGTTGTCCTCATCTTCAAACGTGCGCCACAGTTCGATGCTTATGAAACGGTCGATGGCATCGACTTCTCATCCGCCACGGTTATACCTCGGCTACGCAGACTCGCTTTCACCCGTGGTATAATATCATGAGCAAACCTCGGTGTGTGCGCTGCACATGTCAGTTCAGCCACTACCATACGGAGACTATTAAATATACGTGACCGATCCACTCTGTACATGTCCTCGTGAAAACGTCCGCATAGTGCCGACACAGTCCGTTGGCTGCATGGCGCACCCAGGCGGTGGTTAGAGTGGCTATAAATAGTTCCTCGTCTATCATTTTCTCCGTACGCTTCTGAATGCTATTCACCTTCACTACCGCCTCCTGTAATTCACTACGCCTACGGTCCTCTTTACCATCATCATCATCAGCATCATTAGCATCATTAGCATCATCATCGCTAGTCCACGTACATGACCCCACACAGAGTACACTTGCCTCGTCGTTGTCGTCGTCGTCGTAGTCTTAGGACATGGGTGTGAAACTAAGATGACGTTTGATGAGATGGTGTCACCTGCGTCATCGCAATGACGTCATGATGAGATGGTGTCACCTGCGTCGTCGCAACCTTATTCTCATTCGACCAAGGGGACACATAATCCGGGTACATCTACAACACGATATAGGAACTTACATCATCGCTTCCGGTGTCAAATAGACAGACAGACAAGTCTTACGTCTGGATTATTTCCAGGGCCATCACGGTGTAGTTCCGGTAGCCTGTTTTGTTGTCTTTCTAATTGTCACCCTAGACTGTTTGCCACGTAGGACACTCAGTGCCTGGTAGCGTTCGTCGTCGGTTTTAAGCGACATATAGTCGCTTGCTGTCAGTCCCCCTAAAACCCGCTGGACTAGACGGTCAAATCCTATTGCCCACACTTCGTTGCCCTTGCGATCGGCGAACAGCATGCCCATAGCATATTTATATACGGGAACCCCTTCTGTCGCCCATGGACCGGACATGCAATGACGTTATGGTGGCCTTTCGTCGTTTCAACAAGGACTTTCCGGTTACAGACACGACACGCTGGATAACATACGTACTCAGACGACAGAGCACATGTTACGAGTGCGAGTTTAAAGAAATGCGTTAGCGGAATTCGGGATGATGATAGCTGCCCGAAATGCGGTCGAACGTTCACCTATCATTATACTATGGTGAGACATTAGAGAACCTCGAAGACCTGCGGTGAAAAAAAGAAAGTAAAAATGGTACCACCACCACCACCACAACCGCCGCCGCCGCCGTCTCCACCTATCGATGACGACGACGACGACGAGGAAGACGAGGCGGTGTCGGCCGGTCTACGGCGTACCGTTCACGAGCACTGGTCAAGTATACGTACGTATACGTCGCGCGGACCTATCCAGTCGAGATATAATTATCAACTGACCGAATGTTCGGACACGGCCGCACTCGACCCCCGACTACGACAAATGTTCGCGGAGCAGACTCGAGCGTTTAAAATAAACTTAAGTTTCGGGTTTATTCTATGAACCAAGGAGACGGGACGTTACAGGTATTATCATTCGTCTTGTAATTGTTGCGGTCGCTAACTCGAAGCCCCAGCGCTCATCACCGACGCCGCGTCGTTCGAACGCTTCCTCGACGATGTCCGACAACCCGATGTTCTTCAATACGTTATAGCGCAACGATCCGACTCGGGGTGGGTCGCCGAATTGGTAACGAACGTTACCTACTTCCTCAACGCTATCATCCACCATCCTATCGGTTATCTCGACGCACAACTTCCCGCCTACTTGTACAACAATAAGGTGATAGTCGCTCTAGCGAAAGATCGACACGGTAAGCCCTACTCCGATAACTTATGCTTCTTCCGTTGTTTGGCGCTTCATAGAAGAAAGGAAGACACGGGCGACGATGCCGTAATCACCCGTTTGACGGCCCCCGCCTTAAAGCTCTACGCCGACTACAGCGGCGGCAGGGTGAGTCCCTTCGCGTTTGCCGGCGTTCCTCTGAACGAACTCGACCGTTGGAGACGGTCTTTAAAACCAACGTGGCCGTGTATCGACTGACGGAGGAGACGCCAGGGAAAACAGCCGCCGAATTGATCCGTCGTTCCCTCTACAGGTACCCCACTACCATGAACGTCAACCTATACGACGCGCACTATTCGTATATACGCGACGTCTCGCTGTTCACTCACACGTACCTATGCAGTAAATGCGGTGAATCGCTGTGGCGTAGCGCTATAAATTGCGGCGTCACGAAGCGACGAGCGAGGGTGGCGTTCGCCACGTCTTCCCCAGCAGTGTCTACCACCCGACGCCGTCCGTGTTTCAACAGTTGGAGGATGAGGGTATCTACGTGGACGAACCCCTGCGCTACTACCCGTACAGGGCGACGTTCGATTTCGAGTGCTACTTCGACGATAGTGACCTGTCGGCGGATAGCGCCAAATGCCGGTGGATAGCTCGACACGAGCTACTCACCGTGAGTATCGCCTCGAACAAGTCCCCGGACACGAGCCGGCGCGATGCTTCGTCACGACCGGGGATTCGAACGACCTCGCGAAGCGCCTGATCGTCGCCCTGGAGGCCGTGAGCGAAGCGGCGTGCGCGGCTCTGCGACCGTCGTACGACCCGACCTTTCGAAGCAATCGGCGCGCTCGACGCCGACTGGCGAGCCGCCGCCGCCGCCAACGTGGAGGAAGATTCGAACAAGTCCCCGTACACCGTACTCGCCGACCGCCTGTGGGCTCATCTACGCCGGCTCCCCGTCCTCGGTTTCAATTCGGGTAAGTACGACTTGAACGTCATCAAAAAGTATCTCACTCCCCTGCTCATGACCGAAGAACAAAACACATCGTCGTCGTTTACGATCAAACGTCAGAACAACTTCATGTGTCTAGTGACGGCGACGCTGAAGTTCCTAGACATCACCAACTACCTAGCCCCCGATTTCAGTTACGATAAGTTTCTGAAGGCTTACGGCTGCGAAGTGACGAAGGGCTACTTTCCCTACGAGTACCTTGACACGTTGAGGAAACTAGACGACACCGAACTGCCGCCACGGGAGGCGTTCTACAGCCACCTGAAACGCGAAGGGATCTCTGCCGCGGCGTACGAGGGCTGCGTGACGGTGTGGCGCGACGAAGGGATGACAACGCTGCGGGACTTCCTCGTATGGTACAACAATAGGGACGTGTTACCGTTCTTACAGGCCGTCGATAAACAGTTCGCCTTCTACCAGCAGCGTTGCATCGATATGTTTAAGGATGCCATCAGCGTACCGGGTCTAACGCTACTCTACCTGTTCAACGATCTCCCGTCGCCGATTCACTTCACTCTCTATTATCAATAAATCACTCGCAAGAGGGTTTTCACATCTACACAGAAGGACGCGAATTTGGATACCCGGGTCTGTGATAGTTGTAACACCTGACGTTGCTCTCGTAACCTGTCACTAAACAGTAAAGTCTGCCAAACAGCACTACACAAGCGTAGAGTGTGCGATTACGTATTCATCATGGCTTCTCCAACTTCGAACAGAACCGGTACGTTTAAACCTGTTTAGTCAAAAGCCAGGTATAGGTAGGTTGACAACTGATCCCAGTATTGTCGCGACAATAAAAAACATAAATGGTAATATCTTACTCGGTCATTAGTATGGCTTTTTATGTCATTCTAACATTTTACTATAACATTAGTCTAGGCCTTATGACTCTTATCTCCTAAATTACGCAAAACGTGCATGGGATACAAAACAAATCGTTTACCAAAAAAATAAAACAACGTTTTGAGGGTTGTTACATCTTCTAAATATAATCCTTATGCACTACCGCATTTAAAAAGGAACATGCTGATTTCGACACCCCCGATTTCTCTAAAGCTTTCGACACTGTACCACATAATAAACTCCTTTCTAAACTGAGTCATTATGGCATAAGTGTCCATGCTGGATAGCTAGCTTTCACAAACACCATACCCAGCGTGTCCTTGTAGATGGAAACTTCTCTGATTGTGTCATTGTCGAGATAGGCATGTTTCAAGGTAGGACCTACTGTCTTATACTATATATATAGTGCGTCCGTGCGTGTGTTTATGCGTGAGTGTGCTGTGAGTGCGTGCGTTTTAAAATATTACTATTTGTGGAACTAGATCATCGTAGCCAAGATCAAGACCATGAGACGGGACAGTCTATCAATGATCTTGAATGTGTCTGTCACCAAAGCAAATGATCTCAAAGTTTCTAGAACGTTTTCCAGCGTTGGTCTCCAAACTGTAGGCCTACTGAAGAGTGCTGTGATATCCAAACATAACGCGAAGAAAAAATTTGGCCAGAAAAAGGGTGGTCAACAAAGGTCATAACCTCATAGGAACCACGCCGAGACCTTGCTTTAATTGTAGATAAGTAATTAAATAAACATCTCATGAGTTCTTTGCACTGGTTTCATATCCGATATATCGTATCAGTATTGAATCGTATTAGCCCCTCTGTTGTTCTTAATGCACAAACATTATTTTTCGTATCCGATATATCGTATCAGTTTTAAAGTCTGTACCATTACCTACCAGGCACTTTCGTGTAAGTAACCAGCATAGTTACATTCACTGCTTACTCCCGCAAGAACGCCTACCCTGCTTCGATCATCTAGTTCTGATTTGCTTTTTGTTCCTAGAGTCAATACTAATTTTGGAACTAGGTCATTTTCTGTTGCTGCACCAACATTTTGGAATATGCTCCGTTCAACGGCACCCTCGTCCACTGCCAAGCCCTCCTCTGTCGAAGCTGGGCACTAAAAAGAAAAACACTTGTTTCATTACATTTTTCTAATTGGTTTGTTTTCCTATATATGTATGTCTCAATACTTGCATGACGGTTTTCTTTGGTGTTACTCATCGACTTGGCAACAATTATGTTTCCATGCTGAATCATCAATGCTACTTACAATTAGTTTCATCAACGTGGGTGTACACGACTTTACAAATGTGTGATCAAGATTGTTTAATGTTTACAAATGCAGAAGAAAACGTGTTAAACGATTGCTTTTTGATGTCATATGGCGAGACAGTCTTTTACTGATTGATTGGAATAATTGGAACAAATACAATATTCGTGTGACCATTAATAATAAGTTTGAAAAAACTAAGATGAAAATAATACCCACCGCACCAGTCTAAGCAGCTAATACAAGCAACTATTCGCAATATTCACCCCACATATTGTTCATCATTAATATATGCCTTTGTCACCACATATTTAATGTGCTGGCGTTTCCTCACAAAATATTTCCGTCTTTCGATAATCGTTGCCAGTTGGGATATAACTAAACAACTTTTCTAAAAATGCGTTTGCACTAATGCGATCAAATAACTGTCGACGACTTAAAATAGAGATTAATTGTGAAAGCGGCATATACATTTTTTGGGGCAAACCGAATATTGTTATTTTTTTTAGCAACCAGAATGTTCTACTCGGAGGTGGTTTTACACCATCTTTTTTTGCTATATATATATATCACTTATCAGGATAGACATTTGCACAAGATTAGATAGCATTATCCGTATTCTGAACCATAGACGTTATACAAATAAATGGTTAGACAATTTGTTTTAGTTAAATACTTACAAGTAAAAACGAAAACACAATTAGCGACAATTCGCCAGTAGGCTTACCCACGAACCAGAAATCGCCACGCCTTTTTCGAAACACCCACTGCACGGTAAAACGCAATGCCAATGTACGGGGCCGTTCATTGATTTTCCTATAAACGTAGTAATTATTAATATTATGAATACTGTGCAAGCCGTGAATGCTACGTTTTAGCAAAGAATGCACCGATGCGTCATGCATTGTAGACCAAAAAACTTTTCAATAAGTCATGCCTTCAAAACAGGAACACATTCTTATTAAGTCTACAAAACAGCGGCAAATGGCTGAACTGTAAACGCACCCACTTACGTCATTCACTCACTGTCTCTGAATGTGACGCAGCGAAGTTGAAAGATAAAAGTTATTAACTAACAGGTTGAACATAACTTTTTTTAATATTTCGGACGCCAAATTGGACAACTTTGGTTCGGAAGTTACAGCACATGACGTGACTTTGGTAATTTGGTATACGTGTGGTGTAAAGTATCTGTTTACTACTACGCCTAAGGCAATAATATAATCATGTCCAACTCCGACAGCAAAACCAAGTTCAAGGGCAGGACATCAAGTTCAACTTTGTCTTTGAATGGTAGGCATATGACTATGTCTATGACTATGGCGTTGCAAATGTGTGTCGTAAACTTATTTGTATTTATTGACTTAAAACCAAAACGACGTGGATCGTGGCGTGGTCATCATGATATCATAAGTATAATACATAATGTTCTGCGCAGGGTTAGCAGCGTCATTTGAACTAGCAAGTGCCCTAATATTTGTTATAATTATAAATATGTATTAGTCACCTACTCGGTTTCTGTCCTATCTGAGTTTCTGCCTCATTACAATTATATAGTTGGATCTTATATTAAATACATTTTTACTCCGATATATCGGACACAATGAGTAAAGGACGTCTACAAACTTACAACAAAGTTATTTGTCTGAAATTAAAACAAGGCAAACAGGTTTTTGACATATATTTTGATAGCGAACGCAGACCACATGACTACAGTGCACCATATCGGTGACGGTGATGTAAACGACCGTAATATTTAAATTTCTCGGGCGAAATTGTAAGCAACTATTCACCCTAATTACCACAGGAAAGTTAACGAACAGCCCGTGGTGTTTATACAGTGACGAGGGGTGCTGTTGGAGATTTCTCGCGGGAACTTCAGCGGTTCAGCACTTCTCATAGTCCGGGCGTTAGCCAGTGAAGCGTGCACTGGGGTCCGCACGATGTTTTGTCACCTAGGCACCCTTGAGCGTTTTTGTATAAACCCATTGATATGCAAATTAGTCATCGCCATTACAAAATACTGTTTTCCTGAATATATCGAATAGTAAACATCCAAGACAATCAAAATAAGGTGTCCAAGTGAATGTTTTAATGGTCTATTGTTATTATTACATTAATGAATAAATTATAGTATGCAAATTTGTCCCATCAATATGCAAATTAGCTCTGACCATTTACCTTACTCATTAACATCGGAGTCGTCGTCACAGGCAAATGCTGCAGCTGCTCGTGTTTGTTCATTCCTGCAGCTCGTTTATCCCAGACAAGCACAGAAAACTGTGCATGGTAATTTGGCTAATGTACACCGACATTGCGCTATGTAGCATGGCTTGTCAAAGGAACATCCACACCGAATCATCTCTAAGATGGTGCAAGAGCGACATCGGGCGGCAACATAGCTGGAATTAGTGACCTCGATGCTTCATCGCGTGCCCAGCCATACTTTGTTGGATCCAAAGTCGGAGGTTCCGACTTGACTGCTGACTTCCATATTGCCATCTGAATATGAGCATGTCGCACGTTTTGTTCAAAGGCTTCGGTGGTAGGTCTGGCGTTGCTGATACCTTTGGCTTCCCCATCTCTGTAGCCCACACGTCTCAGCTAACATCTGACATGCTGTTTGTTGGTTTACTTCCAAAACATGCAGCGATAAACCCAGTGGCCTCAGCAACCACCTCATCGATACACATGTCAATGTCATCAAATTTGTGAAGAGAATGGCCAGCTTCTAGTGCCTTTCCCTCTGCCTCAGCTGAGAGAGCGTGCAACTGGTAGTTGTCTGACGATCCTTTCATGTTTTCTTGCAGAGGCCCCAATATCTCTCACGGCTCGTCCTGAACTGGTGCTTTCCATTGTCAGACTGCAATGAAGTTGAAGTTGAGTAAAGTGATACACAAGCAACACAAATACATCTGTATCATCACAAAGGACTTTGATGCTTTCCGCTCCGTCTTTGGCAACTTTTATTAATATGTTTATTTGCCAACACATATAATACAGATTATAGTAACAAAGACAGATTAGTGTTAGAAAAAGGGGTATACTGAAGAATTATCTGATATATTCATATACCCTTATTACATTACATTCGTAAATGAATCATTGTGATAACGTACATACAGCTGTTAATGTTTATATCAGTCAACTGAAACATAAGTCCTTTTATCTATACTACTAAGTAATACAGTAATATTAAGTGTAATACTAATAATGTAGAGTTTCACATATATAATTGTATCAGAATGATACTGTGTATGTAAACTGTTACACCAGAAAATCATACAGTAATATCATATTTGCTAATCATATTAGTTTTTAACTGATTAACAAATGAGTGGAAATGTGGCACTTTTGTAATGTTGACAGGTAATGAATTCCAAATGTTTACACCGTAAATTGACAGACACCGTGATTTGACATTAGTTCTCACACACTGACGTACATATTGACATTCTATTTGAGAAGAATATAATGTGGTGTTTTTGGTAAACAGCCTTTGTACATTGACAGGTATTGGCATACTGTTAATGGTCTTAAACAGAATTGATTGGATCTTCAAATCTACCAAGTGTTTACATTTCAATATTCGATATCGGTAAAATAACATATTAGTGTGACACAATCTGTTGACACCACACATTAATCTAACCACCCTTTTTGTAGTATAGTAATACAGTATACAGTGGTACTATATGTGGTTCCTCAAATTTCACAGCAATAAGTAAGTATTGGTAAAAACAGTGAATAGCATAGTGTAAATAGGCTTTTGGTTTCCAGGACTTGACTTGCCCTGTACATAACTCCAACTATTCTAGAAAGGTTAGTCTTGACACAAATCATATGGTTTTTCCAATCCAGGTTTTCGTCAATCAAAACTCCAAGGAATTGTGTCTTATTAACCTTGGCAATTTGATTATTGTGAATTCTAACATCTAGGTTACAATTTAATTTACAGTTACTACAGATCATGTAATTTGTTTTTGATACATTGAGTGACAGCTTATTTACAGTGAACCACGTATACAGTTTATTTACAGTATATTTTCATCAGAGTACAATATCTTAGTGTCATCAGTAAACAACACAAATGTCAGTAATTGAGACACATTGCATATATCATTTATATACAAGATAAAGAGTTTAGGCCCTAATACAGGCCCCTGTGGTACACGACATGAAGTGCCTAAGAGGCTAGAACAATGGTCGCCTATCTTTACAAACTGTTTTCTGTCATGTAAATAACTTTCAATCCATTTTTATGTTATACCACGGACACCATAGAATTTCAGTTTTTCTATTAATATAGAATGATTTCCTGTGTCAAATGCCTTTTTTAATTCAATGAAGACACCCAGAGTGTGTTTCTTTTTATCTATTGATGTACTAATTTCTTCCACCAAATCAAGTAATGCATGTGAAGTGGACATTGATGGTCGAAAGCCATATTGGCTCTTTGATAGGACATTGTTATTTTTTATAAATTGGTCAAGTCTGTTACTATACTATACAATTATTAAAGTATTTTTGAGAACTGGCACAACAGAGATATTGGTCTATAATTATTGAATGTTGTTCTTGAGCCATTTTTAAATTTTGGAATAATTTGTGCTACTTTCATACTGGAAGGAAAAATTCCAGTTTTAATTGATTTGTTAAATACAGTGGTCAATGGTCCAGTGATGGGTTGTATAACATGTTTATGATAACCATGTTTATAGCATTACTATCCATGGACGCTTTGTTTTTGCATGCGTTAACAGTGTTTATGACCTCTATTTCACTGATCGGGTTTAGGAACAGACTGTTTTTAAGATAGTCATGAACTGATGCACCATTTACAGGTGGATATATTTTAGCAGCTAGCTGCTGGCCAATATTTGCAAAGAAAGTGTTAAAACTGTGCTATGTCACTCTTATCTGTAATTCTTATGTCATCATTTAAAAAATAGTCAGGATAAGAAGATTCATTTTGACGTTTATTAATAATAGTATTTAACATCTTCCACGTTTCCTTCATATTTTGTTTCTGTTCATCCAATAGCCCTTTGTAAAAGGTTTTTTCAGCATTTCTTAATATTCTGGTTAGTTTATTCTTATATTTTTGTAGCACTGTTCTGTTTCATCAGATCTACTTTTGAGAAATCTTCGATATAAATATTTTTTCTTGTGACAAGCATTTTTCAACCCATTTGTTATCCATGGTTTTTGACGGTTCACATGCCTTGTTTTTATTTTATTGGCTCGACAAATTTTTTTATAGTACTTTCCCTTAAATATTTCTAGAAATGTGTCATAAGCCATATTAACATCATAGGCAATAATAACATGTTCCCATGTTTCACAACTTAAGTCGGCTATTAGAGAATTTATGTTTTCATTCTTTAAATTTCTTACATAGTTATGGCATTGTGATTTTTTGTTAATCATACCATATTTACATAAAGTGAAAACTGGAATATGGTCGGTTGTACCACTTATTAAGATACCATTTTTGGTTCGCTTGTTTATACCATTTGTAAAGATATTATAAATCAGAGTGGCTGTGTCCTTAGTTATTTTTGTTGGTTTACTAATGAGAGGGTGTAAGCCTAGGCTATATCATAGTGTCAAGAAACAGTTATATGCGCCCCTGTCACATACACCTTTCTATGCAAAGCAACGATACAAGACCAATGTTGATTGAAACAGGCTAACTTAATGACATTTATTCACTAACACATTAAACAACACCATATATACATTAAACCACACCATATATACATACATCAGTACAGAGCAAGCATGCCGGCCCCAACAGCATTGTTAAGCAATATCTACAATTTCTAAGCATTATAACTTCCGATACATATAATTACTAACATGACTAACTACATGACTGCACTGTATTTACCACTACCACCGTAACGGTGGGGGTCACTCCGCCATCTTCCTCATACTGTAAGCGTCAATTAAAAAGCTTCTGAACCAACAAGCAAAGTGATATAGGGAGAAGGGTGGGCAAAACAATGATAATAAATATAACTAAATCGACATAATTTGTAAAACAGAACACGGAATTTTGATGATTGGCGAGCCAATATTATACACTGAACGAATCAGACCAAACCAGAGAGTGAGGTTGAATTTCCTTTGTGGCTGGCCTATATAGCCCCTATCACTCATTTACATATTCTTCCGCGTTGCTCTCAGTTTGACCACTTGGGAAACGACAGGCCTGTCTACTAGAGGGCGCAACCATTTGCTCCTTTACTACTATCAATATTGCATCGCTGCCTCTCACAAAATCAATGTATGCGCCCCTGTCACATACACCTTTCTGTGCAAAGCAACGATACAAGACCAATGTTGATTGAAACAGGCCAACGTAATGAAATTTTTTCACTAACAGATTTTAAACAACACCATATATACATTAAACCACACCATATATACATACATCAATACACAGCAAGCATGCCGGCCCCAACAGCATTGTTAAGCAATACCTACAATTTCTAAGCATATAACTTCCGAGACATCTAATTACTAACATGACTAACTACATGACTGCACTATATTTACCACTACCACCGTAACGGTGGGGGTCACTCCGCCACTAGATTACCCGACATCCAATGTAACCGATCCCCACCAACCTTTATACCAAAACCTAGCCACCTTCCTAACTAATAACTTTGCCCCTCTCGGAGTTACCCTTATACCTAACTTCCTGCAAACCAAGATATAACCAAGAACTCCGCCCCTGACAGAGCCCCCAATAAATATCATGTATCTGCAAGAATCTGGATCCTGACCCAGCACCCCAAAATATCACCAAGGGCTCCGCCCCTGACAGAGCCCCCAATATCCATTCTGGAACACTTGAATCAGAATCCCGCTCACCTAGCCTTCCTTACCCCTTCACTTACTTAACTACCTTGCTACGTGCGACCTGCTTTTAGTCCCACGTAACGAATACCAACATACATCATAATATAACACCGAGTGCTCCGCCCCTGACACAACTCCCAATGTAGATCACGGATCCTGACCATAGACTAGACTGCGTTGGTACCTGTGACCCGGGAAACAGTTTTGTGCGTACGTGGTTTTCATGTTTCAGTATGTCAACATTAAAATGTCCACATAAGAATAATGTCTTATTTGTTCGTATATTGCCAACTGTAAGACATTCAAATATATTATTTACAGCCAAGGATTTGTTTTGGACTTTTGAATAATTGATTTCTTTATGCACATAGATAGCAACACCACCTCCTCTTACATTTTCTCTATCGAATTGGAAATAATTATACATTGGTAGATTATACTGTTGGGATGCTGCAGGCTCATTCCACGTTTCTGAGATTGCAAGTACATCAAACCCCATGTTTCAGTCATCTAGATATGTTTCAATTTGCTTGAAATTTGCATTTAAACTTCTTGCATTGAAGTGTATTATTTTAAGACATTCAGATATATGTATTTATGGGTGGGTGGGTGTAAATAATATTTTGAAGAAAGTAAGTCATCATTAAAACATTATTATCTGAGTCAATTTGTAAACCAGGCACATCTATATCATGATATTTGTAGTGAAATTTTTCTACTTCAAGATCACAGTCATCTACGTTGTCATGTGATGACGTTGTGTCCATTATTGTGTTGTCACTAGCCATTTTAGCTTAGTTTGTTGAAATCGGCATGCATTTTGATCTGGCTAGGTGTGGATTGTTCATTTTTCTTGACGTAGACAACACAGTTTGTTGTCCAGGTGCTGTGGATTGTTTTGTCTTTGCGGAGTGTGCGGGCGTGGTGAAATAGTTCGTTGTTGAGGCATGAGAGGTGATCTTTGAGATAAATGTTCATGCCTTTCAGTGACTTGCGGTTTTTCATCACCTCTGCTCGTTTGTCGTTGCTGTGAAATTGTATGGGGTTGTTCCATCTCGTCGTTGTGGTAGGTCATGGATTGCCGTGATCTCATGCTCAGGTATATTGACATGCAACTTTTCCCGAGCAAAGGCGTTGAAGCTACGTTTCATAACGGTTACACTGGTTGACGGATTAGATGGCGGGGTCGATGTTGAGCCGGAGCCATAGGTGCGTGTTGTTGGTCGGGCGGCGACACTTTTCGCAAACGAGTGAAGACTTAATCAAGTCACAATCACGTTCTTTTTCTTTGAGTGTTGCTCGAGGTTCGCGACACTGGATTCGAGAGTTTCCACTCGTGCGTTCAGTTTGCTGATCACGTCGTCTTTAGCTTTCAGGAGCTTTAGCAGGTTGTCGAGCTGCGTTTCATGTTTCCTATTTGTTTCCTTCATCTCATCGAAGTTTGCACACAGATGGTTCAGGGATTGCTTGATTTCAGCAGTGTCCGCGTCAATATGTTTCGGAGCCATGGCTGTATCAGAAACGATCGGTTGAACTGTGCAATGCTCGTACTATCCCCCAATTGTTATATTGTAGAGAATTTGTTTTAAATTTGAAACTCTTCTTACGTCAGTTCATCCGCGTGTGATTCACATTTCACGTAGTATAATTGTTACTGGATTTTCACTTTACAAAGTGCAAATGTTAATGGATAACTTGCCGGCACCCGAACTGTCCACCACAAGTAACCGGAAGTCTTATGAACTTTAGCCAGTTGCTGAATCATGATGACATCTGCTTCCTCGTGTGTCGTCTTCAGATAGTCACGGCGTTTTTACAACGCTAGATGAATCTCCGTCGGGGAAGATTCATGGCTTGTAACGACGAGCTTGTGGTTGTTCGGCTTCCCTTGTTGACTTGCCGCGAACAAACGATGACAAATTATTTCAATCTGCTGTACCTTGTTTTATGTGACAGTAAGAACAACCTTCTGGGGTGGCAGCGGGGTCCAGCTCTCTCTAATCGTGTTCCGCTCTTGATGCTAAAATCATAGTATCTGTCGAATACCAAATATACCTTACACTTATCTGCCTTCCCAAAGACGTAGCTAGAGAATCTATCCACAAAGTCTCGCACAGTTCCCTTGTTAGGCCAGTGTATGACCCAGAGGATCGCACAGCCGTCAATGATAGTAACGTCAGGGTGGGGATGTCAGTCTCGATGGGGTTTTTATCTGCAGATTCGTCTTTAGTGTCGCCTTTATCTTTACTATTCTCATCTCTCCATTCTCTGCGAACATTGATGTTGGCACCGGCGCAAGCTCATACTGTAAAATGTCAATGAGTTTGATGTCGTGAGATTGTTGCATTTCTGTCACCCTTGCGTAGATTAGATTTACATCGCATACTGCAGTAGCTCCGACTCGCAAGCCTTATCGTGTCACGACCTCTTTAGACAATGTAACATTGAATCCTTCTAGCCAGCTTTCTTCGTAGGAACACATCTGTCTTCTTCCTGTTTCAACCCCATTTGGTGCATGGCGCGTTCACCTTCTCGGGCCCAATTCTACCAGTGACAATGTTGATGACCCTATCCGGATGATCGAGAGGATCGAGAGGATCGATGCAGGGCTGGAGCTTTTCCTTTTTCCTTTCTCTGTCCTCTTCATCTGTCCCCTTCATCTGAGATGGCTTCTCTTCTTTGCGGGTAGTCATCTCTGTTACCGTGTGACCCTCCGACATATCTGTAAGGTCATGGACAATCTAATCTGACTGCACATGTGCATACTGTAGCCCCATTTCATCAGTGCAGATGGTTTCATTGTACTGCCAATTATTCCATGTGGGCCATGACCGTAGCGCATGAAGGTTGACTCGATATACATTTCCGACCAGATGCAGTTCCATAAACCTTTCTTGTGACTCATCACATGCTCTCCCTTCATGAACCGTTCCAGAATGTCGCCATGAAGCCTTTCCATCGAGCGAAGGTAGTACAGCCCATATCTAGCGTGGTTTTGGTGTCCGGCGGAGTATGGGAGCATTTCTGTCACAGCCCAAAGATGCAACGGCCTTCGCGTTCAGCCCGGACGAACACCATCATGATAAATACCGGCTTCACTAGGTTCTCAATCCATTGCTTTGTGATCGACCTCTATGTCGTATTAGACTCAAGAGTGTTCATTAATTCGTCCTGGGTTTTTGCTTGCGCCAAGTCTGATCGAAGAACCTCCTCAGTGACAAGTCGCAGGGCCCTACAATTATGTGGAAGCTTTTTTTCCACCACGCATATGTTTGACACTGCCAAAGGCATTTTTCATCACATCATCGAGACCGCTGTCAACCATCAGTGTTCCACCACAACCGATGAAACTCATCAGCATATGCATGCCGCTCAACCTGGGTACGAATTGTGAGAATCGCTCGGGATAAACCCAAGTCACATTAACGGCCACTCGGTAGAGCTGCTGATCATTTGTGAAGATCGTAACGGTCTGTCCACACTCTTGTGTCAAACGTTGTCCCTCCTCCATTGCTGTCACCATTGTGTTGGGATCAGCAGGATACACGTCTATGAGTGGCGTATAAATGGCCCTCGTTGCAGGCTGGACACTTTGTCCAGTTTCTCTGCAGAGCTTGGTATTGAAGCCAGCAAACTCCGGTACATTCTGCTCGGAATTAACACACTTCAGAAATTCAAAACCCACCTGTTGCGTTCTCGCAAGTTGCACTGCCTGATGAGTCAGTACACGTAGAGGTAGCACTGCACGCTTGGCTTCCTGAACGGGCATTTCAGGTTTCTTAGGTCCTTTGTACCTGTAAAGTACAATGTCTTCAGCCACAGGTGTCTTAATTTCGTCACGAGTCAGACGCCTGATGGTGGTTTCTTTATGATGTGCGTCAGACATATCTTTTACAGTTAGCAATACTGCAAGAGAATGTGTTGATAGGAGTCCGTTCTGTGATGAAATGTTTGCGTCAGAGTTATCAGCGACTACCTGAACAAGTCCGCTCCCTGCATCCGGGGTCCCTCTAACGTTGGCGTGAATAGCTGCAACCTGTGCTACCTATGCCTTGAACCGCTGTACTTCATCGTATGAACAACTCACACGATAGTCATTCATCTAGTGTCGAGCTCGTCCAACTCGTCGCTAGGATCAAAGAAACGTACGTCTTCGTCCCATTGTTCTGTTCCGTTGTTTCGCCAGTTTTGTTCCATTGTTCCGCCGGTTTTGTTCCGTTTTCCAGCCTGTTCTGTTTCACTGATACGTATGTACTGTTCCGTTCTTCCGTCTGTTCTGTTTCGTTGTTACGCCTGTACTGTTCCGCCTGTTTTATTCTGCAGTTTCGCCTGTTCTGTTGCGCAATTTCGCCTGTTCTGTCCGTTGTTCCGTAGTTTCGCCCTGTTCTGTTCCGTAGTCCAGCCTGTTCTGTTCCGTTGTTCCGTTGTTCCGTTGTTCCGTTGTTCCGTTGTTCCGTTGTTCCGTTGTTCCGTTGTTCCACCTGTTTTGTTCCGTTGTTCCGCCTGTTTTGTTCCGCTGTTTCGCCTGTTCTGTTCCGCAGTTTCGCCTGTTTTGTCCGTTGTCCCGCCTGTCCTGTTCCACTGATCTACCTGTTCTGTTTCGTTGTTCCGCCTGTTTTGTTCCATTGTTCCGCCCGTTCTGTTGTTCCGTGAATTTTGTTCCACTGAACTTGTACTGTTCGTCTGTTTGAATCTATTATCCACTTTACGATGATGGCGATTATATATGAATAATCGACCCTGACGAGCATGCACCTCTACATGTTAGCAAATTCCACACAGCCTCATTTTAATGAACTGATACCGTCTCACTGGAATGCGTTGTAATTGGTCAACGACTCACGCAGTAATTGACCTATCCATCATGTGACCTGTTGCCTAGCCAAACCTCCGTCAAGTCATCAGAAAAAAACACGTGATGCGTTCGGACATACCGTCGTCTATTTTGTTGACATTGTGGTCACAAAAACATAAGGCAAAGTTTTTAAAGTAACAACTGTATGCGGAAATGTTTGATTAATGAGATGTCATGCAGCAAAATTCGATTGTGACGGGTTTGCATACGTCACAATCAACATTTTGCGCGTGATTTCCGTCACGCGTTGCATTTACAAACAATGTTCATAGCGATTATATATGTGAATATTAAATTATTACTGCTGCATGACATTTCATAAATCAAACATTCCCGCATACAGTTGTCATTTTCACTAGAAACTTATCCTTATGTTTTTGTCATAAAGAAACACTTTTGTGACAAGAGCTTCAAGAAAATATACCACGGAATGTCCGAACCCATCACATGTTACCTGATGGCTGGAAGGAGGTTGTGCTAGGCAACAGGCCACGTGATGGCTAGGTGAATTCCTCTCTCGGCAGCAAGACCAACCTGCAGGCGAAGTTTGAGCAGTACGACCCGGACGGCACGGGGTTTGTGAAGCCGGAAGAAGCTATGCTCATAATGTCGCATCAGTTCCACGGGATCCCCCAGGCGTGCATTCACGCCATGGTGCAACGTTACGACCGCGACCACAGCGGCATGGTCGACTTCGGAGAGATTGTCGAGTTCTGCGCGTGTCTTAAAGCGAAGTGAGTGCTCTTTAGCAGTGGTGTCACGTAGTTCATGCTGCAGTACGGTTGAACTTCGCTTTACGATCACCTCGGTGATACAGCCACCTCACAAATAAGACCATTGTAGGATAGTCCCAGATGATTCTAATATAGAGGAGTAAAATATAGGAAGTTAGTCCCGCTAATACGGTCACCTCGTCATTCAGGCCACTTTCAGGCAGTCCCCTAGATGATCTTAATAACGAGGTTCCATTGTAGTTGTAGTACTTTTGTTGAGCGTTAGCGTAATTTAGGTTGTCATTTTTGTTGTTGTCGTCGTCTTCGACGTCATCGTTGCTGTAATAAAGGAAACAAATGTAAATCTCTACTGTACGGCGATCGTTCCGTTTTTATGGTATATGTCCAGAGTTATGCGTTACTTTGTCAATCGCTATGAATCCCACATTTCAAGTATTTGTTGATATGGTCATTAGCTGAACCCTATTGATAGAACATTGGAAGCGGGGGACTAGGTTAAAAAAAAAAACCGGCAAGCATCACGAACGAATTGTATGACATCCACATTTTGACAGGACTTATAAAAACAACTGGACTTCAAGAAATTATTGTGAAACGTCTTCGCAGCCACTGTTTTCTTGTGACTGATATGCTGAATACGTTTGGTTAAACACACACATTCCGCTCTTTTAAAAACGCATGTATGCACGGCGCCAACCAATATTGACAAAAACAAACATACTGCGCCTACGTTTGCTATGACTAAAATCACTTCGCCGCTGCTGATTTGATGTTGCCTTCGCAAATGTCTGCTTTCCTCTTGAACTCGCGAGTTTTACAATGTCGACATCTACATGGACTGGCGTACTTAGCCTTGCTATTCCTGGAATATATTCATAATGGAGCATGCATGACACCGATATGGTGGGACTACTTCACTCATGCACTAGTTGTTCATGCTGTATTAAAAAAGCTTTCTGACACAGAGGGTCATGGCTTAACGCCTTCTTAAATACGCCACCACTTGAACACACGCACACGCACACACACACACACATGCATTTACATGCAGTTCCTATAAGATGGCGCCGGTGCATGGCGACACCTTGTGGCGGTGGATGATTGTGTGTACGTTTTGGATGATTGTTCTAATGTTTAAGTCTATGTTTATATAAGTATGATCGTGAAGATCTACTGAGAATCAGGGAATCCATGAACTGTGAGTACAAACCAAACTTCAACTTGGAGGACACTTTTTCTGTTGACAACACAACTCCTCAAGCCGCACACGCAAGTGGGATAGACGCAGGGGCGCACTCTGTACATATTGCCGGCGCAGACTTCGACCACCACTCCCTGCTATAATTCTAGCAAATGTGCGATCACTGAGGAACAAAACAGACGAACTGTTTTACCTGTTGACTTACAAATGAGAAATAAGAGACGCCTCTATACTGTGTTTTACGGAAACGTGGTTAGAAGCCACGACCCCTGACGCGGCATTGACACCCCTTGGTCATGCTCTGTTTAGAGCGGACCGATCGAGCGAACTGACGGACAAGCAGCGGGGTGGTGACGTGTGCTTTCTTGTGAATCAGCGGTGGTGTAATGACACTCAGCTTGTCTTTTCTTCGTGTTCTCGTGAACTGGAAACTCTAGCTATCGATTGCAAGCCGTTCTATTCCCCGAGAGAGTTCTCTTCGGTCGTGCTGTTGGGTGTTTACATCCCCCCTGATGCCAGTGCTACCAAGGCAGTCAGCCATTTGGCTGCTCAGGTGGTGGCAGCAGAATCGACCTATCCTGACAGCGTAGTCATTATTCTGGGTGACTTTAATCACACAAATTTGAAGAAGGTACTGCCCAGGTACAAGCAGCCCGTAGACTGTGCCATACGCAATAGCAAGGACTTGGATCACTGCTACACAGTCTTTAAGGATGCGTACCGTGCCACCACCAGGGCTCCCCTCGGAGAGTCCGATCACGCAACGGTCGTCCTCATCCCCACGTACCGACAGAAACTGAAAACTTTGACGCCATCAAAGAAGACTGTCAAGAATCGGACGGACGAGTCGACTGCAGCTCTTCGTGGATGCCTTGAGTGCACAGGTTGGGACATGTTTAAAGAGGCATGTCCTGACCTAGACGTGTACGCTGACACCGTGACATCCTACTTCAACTGTTGTGAGGAGCTGTGCACGGAGACAAAGACTGTCTCCCTGTATGGCAACGACAAACCTTGGTTCACCAGGGACACCAAGCAGAAACTGGCGGCGAAGAACGCGGCGTTCATCAGCGGCAGCAGGGAAGGATTCAGGAGAGCAAAGTGCGAGGCGCAGAAGGCTGTCAAGAAGGCCAAATTCATATACAAACACAAACTTGAGGACCAGTTCGCTTCCAGCAACACCATATCTGTCTGGAATGGCCTGCGGCAGATTACGCAGTACTAGGAACACGCAGCGGCCACCAACAGCAGTGACCCCTCATTCCCTGATCAGCTGAACGACTATTACAGCAGATTTGACAAGCTTAACTATTCACCAGAGCAGCGTCCACTTCCAGCAGGTAACTCTCTGTCTCTGTCTCATAGTCCATGAAGCTGAGGTGATGAAACTGTTCAGGAGACAGAAGACGCGGAAGGCTTCGGGTTCAGACAACATCTCCACATCTACCCTGAAGAACTGCGCCGACCAACTCTCTGCGGTGTTTACGGACATCTACAACTTCTCTCTCCAACAGTACAGAGTTCCAGTCTGCTTCAAAACTTCCACTAACGACTACCGTTCAGTGACACTGACCTAACTCGCCATGAAAGTGTTCGAGCGCATAGTACTCAAGTACCTGAAGTCGGCCACCGACGGCCTCCTGGACTCGCACCAGTTTGCATATCAAGCAAACAGATCAGTAGACGATGCGGTAGCTTTAGGTCTGCATCACATTCTGATGCACCTAGAGAGGCCAGGAACCTACGCCAGGATCCTGTTCATTGACTTCAGCTCAGCATTTAACACTATCATCCCATTCAATTCATTCGATAAACTTTCATTGTTGAATGTACAACCTGCCATGTGTCACTGGGTCCTTAACTTTCTTCTTCGCAGGTCTCAATCTGTCAGAGTCAACAATTCTATCTCCAGACCTCTTATCCTAAATACAGGTGCAACAAAAGCTTGTGTGCTACCTTCTTCCTGTTTACTATCTTCACAAATGACTGTGTCTCCGTGGATCAATCGGTCCTTGTGATCAAGTTTTCCGATGACACTATTGTGGAGGGCTGCATTGAGAATGCGGATGAGACGCCATACAGGGAGGACATTCAGAGAATAGTTGGCTGGTGTGCGGATAACAATCTCGAATTGAACGTTTCAAAGACTAAAGAAATGATTGTTGATTTTCATAAAAAGAAGATCCCATCCACCCTCTTTCGATAAATGGCGTGGAGGTCGATCAGGTTGAATCTTTTAGATTCTTTGGAACAACAATTTCAAACGATCTCAGCTGGTGCACAAAACACACTGTGCATTACAAAAAAGGCACAACAACGCCTGTTCTTCCTGAGGCAGGTCAGGAGATTCGGCATTGCTTAGGAGTTTATGATACGATTCTACCGCGCAATCATTGAATGTATCCTCACTTTCTCGGCAACGGCTAGAAGTTATCGTGAAAGGCGCAACTAGAATCATTGGGCGCGAGTTGCCATCCATTGAATCTATTTACCATGCTCGCTGTGCATGAACATCCAAGAGCATTGTACGGGATACTACCCACCCAGCCAACCGTCTCTTTGAACGCTATAGAAGTATTAAGACAAGGACCACTAGACTTAAAAATAGTTTTTATCCGCAGGCTGTGAGTTACTTGAACCGCGAGATGCCATGATACTGTTTTCAGTCGGTTTAGATTTTATGTCACCATGCTAAATTATTTATTTATTATTTGTTTAGTTATTTATTTATTTGTATTATTTATTTATTGTTTATTAACTTGACTACATGTATGTACATACTCTTTAACTATCACCTTAGTTTTTATATCGTCAGCTAATTTATTTATACGTTTATTTATTATGTATTTAACTACAAGTATACTTTTTAACTTTTTAGGTAATGTACATACGATATTAATATTATGTTATCAAGTTCACTTTATGTCAATAGATGTACGACTGTCTTAAAATATGTTAGCAGTTGGCCTTAATTTAAATTTATACTAGTTTTAGCATAGTTTGATAATGTTTCTGATTGTATATTTTGCGTGTGCATGATGGGGGGCAGGGGAGACAAGCATGCATGTATGTTGACGCAACAACGCCAAGAATTCCTCGTACATTTTTTTAATGCTACTTGTTAATAAACAGTCTGAATCTGAAATACACAGTCCGTCTATCTCTCATTCCAGGTCTCACGACCTTGAAGCCCGCTTCACCGATCTTGACAAGGACGCGAGTGGCGACCTTGACGCCAAGGAACTGGCCCAGATACTGAAGGCAGAGTGCGCGCGCAAAGACTTCCAGGTGCATTCTCTCGTCGAAGACTTCGACATCAACAAAGACGGCAAGATCGACCACAGCAGGTTCCTCTACATGTGGACGAATCTCTTCGGCTGAGCCTTCGCGTACGCTACCCCTTGCGCTGGATCGCCCATCGGATGTAGGCTTAATCCCGGCCAACGTGTCGTGACCACATACACGTCAAGACCACGCCAGCGTTGCAGGTGTCGACTAATTTAGATGCATATTGCAACATGCAACAAAGTATGTAATTTTGTAAACTTTGTCGAAATCAGGGACAAGAATTGTGGTACGACACTCTGTTGCTGAACGGACTGCCTCTGACAAGACTGGATTTACTTTGTAGAAAGGTTACATTGGGCAGTTATGGAATGGAGATGATATATTTCGATGGAGGTGGTGTAGATTGTTCTGAAATGCTTGGACGGGTGATATCGTACACTGATGGGTTATATCCATCAATCAAAAGTCTCGCCAGTGCACGACGGACTTAGCCCGTCAATATGACGGGGTGATAGAAATCTAGGTTGGTCTATTTGCTGGTTTTGGTAGCGGTGCTCGGATGTCGCGTATCGAAATTATAAATTCAATGTATCAAATAAACAAATATAATTGAATTATATAATATTATGTAATACATAATTAGCCACCATCACGTAGATTAGAACACCTTGTCAACGTCCTACTTTCCACACCAGACACCTTATATATATATTCACAGGGATAATGAACACGGAAAACCTGTTGATCGTTCATAAAACACCTAGCAGTAGTCTAATACGGCGGCCCAGCCAGTCTACTGAAACCTGGCCGTTTCTTAAGGAAATGACATTGATTGATTGTATATAGAGGGCAGTCTTTTGTAGCGATGAAAAGCTACCGATTTCCATCTACCAATATCATCACCCGATATTCATATTGCTGCTACTGTGCTAGCAGCACCAATGCGGAAGCTATGGGTTTTATACCGACTAGTTGAGAAGCCTGCCCAAGCCAGTGATTTGGCCAGACAATCACAAAAATATTCATACTTTACAAACACGTTGCCCGGAAAACAGAAAAGTGGACCAGGGTGTGTGCCTCTCAGTGATATAAATTGATATAAGTGACAACACTGGACAGGTGGCTGTGTCACTGTCTTTTGCATGGAGTGATAACACCACTGGGCGAACATTATAGTTTCCCTTGTAGGAGTGGAAGGTTAGCTGTAACCTCGCCGGCTGTGATTGGCGTGTTTGAAAGAACTGAACATCGGTCAACTGCAACACAGTTGTTTTTGTTTTGTTTTATGCTATCTCACCTATTCGTAAGAAGGCATGAAACGCCAAAAGGTACATGGCTTTTAGCATAATGTGCTGGAAACGTGATGACGCTGTGAATGCCAATGATTCCACCAGCTTGCTAAGAATCGAAGGGGTAATTTTTAATCTAGTGTCTGGGCGGCGTGCCCCACGCTTCACCCCAGTCAGGAGCTTTTTGATTACAAATGACTAAGCAGGATTCTGGTGCCCTGCTAGTTGGTTAATGTAACCAATTGCTGTAACTTAAGTACAAATGGTCGACGAAGCCACATGCTGACTGCACATATGAGCAATGAAAAACGTTATCGCGTCTATGTTCGTAGGCAAGTGGTTCTCTATGGAATGTGCTTTGAATGAATTGGTTCATAAATTGAAAAACACGTGAATAGGTGCGTTTTGTTTGTGGTGCTATTGCTGCATCTAGCAAGTGTTGGATATCAGTCATCAGATGTCCAACCTGTGTATTGGTATAGGTGTGAGTTGCTTCGCCATGTGTGATGCTAGGTCTCGGAATCTGGCCACCTGTAACCGAGACAAATGATCTGCTAGAATATTATGATTTCCAGGAATATGTTGCGCTTTGAATGTGATATTTAACTGCAACGACTTAACAACCAAACGCCGAATGAAACGCATGACCGTGATTTCTTTGCTAGTTTGTTTGTTTATCACCATGACTGCTGCGTTGTCACTATGAAATAGCACACAACGGTTTCGCAGTGTCTCGCCCCAAACCTCTACTGCCAATAGGATTGAAAAAAATTCTTTGATGGTGATGTGAAGAAGGGCTTGTTGAGTGGACCACCCATGAGAAAACCAGTTGTTTCCAAAGTAGGCCCAAAACACAAGCCCGCTGGCATATGTGAAAAAGTGCAACTGCACTGAATTTTCTCAGAATTGCGAGGAAAACATATAAACTCCATTGAACGAGTCTATGAACAGTTTCCATGCTGCAAGGTCTACTTTCGCCTATTGGTTAAGACGTCGATGGTGATGTGTCTTTTGCATGATATTAGGCATCCCATTGGTAATGCTTTATCATAATAGAATTGATTTTCTATCTTCATGCCCAACAGTTCATAATCACTCGGGTGAACGGGCAGGATTCTGAATGTTTTCTCAATGTCAGTTTTTGCCATAACAGCGCCAGGACCCATGGACTGAATTAACTGTATAGCATCGTCTAAAGTATGATAATGAACTAAGACCACTTCTGGTAAAATGATGGATGTGCCCTCGGGAAAGGACAAGTGTTGAATGACACGATACTCGCCGGCCTCGTTTTTAGGGATGAGGCCTAAAGGGGAGACTTGCAGATTCGGAAATGGTGGGGATGAGAATGGTCCACTAATTCTGCCCATTTAATTTCACGTGAAATTGCACGTTTTAACACGTGGGGCAAGTCGTATGCAGATTTTAAGTTATCCGCATTTCTGAAAGCTCTTACCCCTGTTTACTGTAATTTAAAACCATAAGTGAAGCCATGTATCAAACCTTTTGTCTTAGTTACGTTTACGTTGTAACCTGTCAAATAATGACTCAATTGTCCTATCTTAATCGGTGTTGGCAAAGGTTTAATTTGTGCTTTTCCTTGGCTTGTTCTTTCCCTGTTTGTAGGACCTCCACGACGCTGTTGTGCCGCTGCGGGACAATTCTTGACGTGGTGGAGACCCCCACATGCCGTGCAGCTGTGGCTGAATCTACATTGCCTCCCTCGGGCGCAGAACCCGGAACGCTGAAAGTCCCAGCACCTAGCAGGGGAACTGGGATTATACCCCTGAAAGGGCATAGGGCGTTGTGCCGCCATGGCCAACCCCATAGTAGCGGCCTGGAGGTACAGCTCATTTCTAATCACCCCACTGCATCGTCAACTCGCGTTGACGCTACTGACGGAAATAACTGTCATAAAACATGGCTGCCCAAACCCAGATCGCTTTGTTATGGTATGGACTATGCTTGCATGCTTCATGAGGGAGGTAGTGGTGAGTGGGTGGGCCTTGGTGTAGATGAACACGAATATGTGGAAGGCTTCCATCCATTGCACCATGTCCGTAATTTTCACTGATCGTGATTTGGGCACTAATGTCATACTGCTACTGTTAATTTGTAACATGTATTGTTCTGGCTGGCTAAACGTTTGCAATATACTACTGAATTCCACAGACTCGTCAGCTTGAATTTTAGCTCTTACTTGTACATCTAAATGCAAATCCAATGGACGGGCCAAACTATTTAACTCTGCGCTAGTATGCTCACCGGTTAACTGTTGTACTACAGTTGACAGGGCTGACTGGATTGACGGTGACACTGATGGCACTGGCGCCACCTGTTGGCTGACACCAGGCATCACGAAACCTTGCTGGGTCATCTGCTTGATCATCTCGGCCGCCAGTGCCGCAGTGGAAGGACCCGCCCACTGCGGCGGCGCTGGGACAGTTACTAATGTTAACGGAAGAGGCATCGGCTCTTCCTGGATTGACGCGTCGACCCTCCTCGGTCGACTAGTGTCTGACCGAGTCGTCCGTGGACCTGACGCGATACGCCGAGATCTCCGTGGTGGCATTTCGATTGAAGACACTGAAATCCATTAAGAAGCGGAGTACTGGCTACCTCACTATTAGCATTATAATAGACATGTGACGACATATCATGATCCTTGCTCATGATGCTTAAGTATAATTACTGATAAGACTTCAAACCAGTAGTAACATGCATCGCTAGCCTACAGTAGGACTTATGATTACAACTATGTATAATTGACTGGCATAGTGTGTAGTAAAGCGACCTCGCGTTGCCACGCAGAATACACGATAGACTGAATGTACGACAGGTATTTAAGTTCACTAAATTGATAGTCTCCCTCATCAAATTATATCATATACCACAGGATGACCTCCTGCTGTCGCTCAGCCCGAATTGTTTCCCCGGTACGACTAGCAAAACCTATATATCCCTCATTCCAGCCCAACCTGTAATGATGACATAATGCTTGCATTATCCTTGCATCTAGCTGTCGTTCAGCCGAGAGAACAAAATCCCCGGTGCAACTGCCCTTGTTTACAAAAGCAAAGTGTTGCTCAGCCGGGTTTTCAGCTGTTGCTCAGTCGGGTGGTCATATCCCCGGTACAAATGGCATGTTCATTCCCTGAATCAAACCATTGCTCAGCCGAGTGATCATATCCCCGGTACAACTGCCATTTCTTTTTGTTTTGTTTTTTAATCAAGCTGTGTTTAAATTTTACCAGTTCTAGTTATATTATACCCTGTTATAAAATATTATATAATAATCTCCTTAGGCCTGGCCTTGCAGAATTGTATCCTAAAGAATGGCATGCTTTATCCTATTAGTCGATTCATATAATATAATTCATATAACAGTATATGATGCTTCACCCAGCGTGAAGCAACAGTACTCTGAAAGGGGACGGTAGTAGTATACAGACAGCACACACGCTCGCCCCGCCCCTTTTTGACCTACTTTAGGCCTAACTACGTGCATAAAAAACGTCCTTATCTTTTTCGGGAACCTACTTATAAAAAAAAGATCAAAGGGTTTTGTGTAACCCGAGAGAAATCGGGAACCTACTTATAAAAAACGTGATTGATGGCCTGTCACTTTTGAATGATGATATAGAGGTGCCACCTAGCGAGTAGCCCAGTAATTAGTTTAGCCCTAGCGGCTATAACGGCGTCCCTAGTTACGTTAGCAGCGTCCCTAGTTACGTGATAACGCCATCTAGCGATTATTCCAGTAACAGCGCCTAGCGATCAACGTTAGGATATAACAGCGTCCCTAGTTACGTTCTTTATATAACCATACGGTTATAGCTAAAACCACCGTGGTTATAAATTAATTAATTAATTAATTAATAATTAATTAATTAATTAAATATATATATATAGGCCTGTCACTTTTTGATTGATGACCCTTCCTTGAGGTGTCACCACCTAGCGGTTATCCCAGTGACTAATTCCCTAGCGATCAACGTAGGACCTACCGTTGTGCTTACGTAAGCACTTATATAGCGTCCCTAGCGACCGTTGTATATATATACGTAATAGGCCTTTATATAACCACAACGGTTATAGCTAAAACCACTGTGGCGCTCTAAACCCATTGTGTGAGAATAACACCGCTGTACCCTATGTAGCAGTAGCCAGCAGCTCTGGCCTATGATCTGGCGGCCTAGTCGCCTTGCCACGACGTCTTACGCACACCGAGCTCCACCTTCGTGCCAGTTAATGCCAGCACGATATATATATATATATATATATATATTTTATATATATATATATATATATATGCTTATGTAAGCCCGTATATAACCACAACGGTTATAGCGGCGCTGCGCTCTAAACCCATTGTGTGAAAATAACCCCGCTGTACCCTATGTAGCAGCAGCGGCGTGCGCTCGCAGCAGCAGCAGCAGCAGCAGCAGCCATGACCTATGATCCGGCGGCCTAGTTTCTAAATATAACCATGCGACTAGCCGGCTCTGCAACGGCGTTAATTTCAGCCGTGGCGCTATGGAAACGAAACGAATCCCATGCATGCATTTAGCGTTTAAAAGCTGTACTCAGCGGCCTGTTAAAGCAGGATGGTTATATGCGGTGGATAGACGAATGGACGCAAAATGGTGTAAGTTATGTTTTATTAATAGAAGTCACGGTGGCGTGAGCCAGGTCTGCGTAATGTTTGCTTGAGAGCCTCGTCCCTGCCGTAGCCGAGCGGCGCGTGAGTTGTCCCCGTCAAACTGCCGTTGTAGCATTTGTTGAGCGACCGGCTGGAATTAACGGCAAGTTTTCACACGACATACAGGTTTGTTGTAGAGTGTTGTGTGTAGGCAGGTGTATTTCCTTTCCACGTCGAGGCAGGTGGATTCTGTGAAATAATGCATATGAATAATGAGGAGTTTCCCAAGAACTAAATCACTGTTATTAATATAAAAGTAAATAATAAAGAATAGTTTAATACAAGAATAGCATATAAATAATATAAAAAGTAATTAATATAAAACTTACCGATAGGATAAAAGACGAAATACCGCTGTACTAAATAAAATAAATAAAATAAAACTTACCGCTGTTCTTTGCATATGAATAATGGAGGAGAACTAAATCACTGTTATTAATATAAGAGGAGAACTAAATCAATAATTAATCAAGAATAGTAATTAATAAAGAATAGCATATTATTAATATAAAAGTAATTAATAAAGAATATAAAACTTACGGATAGGCTAAAAGACGACTTAACGCTCTACTAAATAAATAAAATAAAATAAAACTTACCGCTGATCTTTCGTGGAAGGTTGCTCAGACGTTGTGCTGGCGGTAGCCATGATTGAATGAAAATGAGCAACGACCGTTGCATGCATGCATTATTTCCTAAAGTCATTTATGCGTTAAGCGCGCATGCGCGAAAATGTTAAGCGCGCATGCGCAAAAGTGAAGTAAAACATTGAAGGCAAAGAGATCAAAATGGCAATAAACGAACGTTTAAATCATAAAATGAACCGTTGTATACGCTTAGTTAGGGATCAGGCATATTGTGGAGTATTAATAATAGAGAAATTCGATGTGAAAGTCACATTTGACAACGAACGCGCTAACGTGAACGTAGAATTTTTTTCTTGGCAATAACTAGAAACCGGATGGTGACGCAAGCCAGCTGTGGCGCGCGTGACGCTAATGGGGGTAGCTTATCACGATCGGAATGTGAAGCTAGAACAATGCCATTTCAAAAACGATACACGAACTATAAAAGCATGAATTGAAGCGTTGTTTAGGATCAGTGGAGAGTAGGGATCTGTGTAGTGCCATTATATTATAGAAAATCGATGTAAATAACGTTTGTGAACGAAAAGCACTACATGACCGTTCATTTTTTTTCTTTCCGAAAGCAAAGACATCCGAGACTAGTCAGTTATGCGTTAGGAGATTAGTAGGATCTGCTTTGTGCTGTAGGGGTGCGTGCGTAGCGATAACGAGTTGGACGTTATCATCGAGGAGGCACTAGGCGTACCACACATCGAACCGCCGACGTACGAGAGTCTGTACACGGTGTCGCCAACACCGCCGGAAGTGATACAACGTCAAGTCATCGCGACGGGTCGGGGTCAGTTGGCCTTCCGCTATGAGCGGCACGCGATGTCCCCCTCGCCGAACACCTCAGTGAGATGATTCTGGAGAGGGCGCGCGATCGATGCGGCGCTGTATCTGGTCCAGTTCGTTTCGGACTGGCTGCTAGGCACGGACTGGCGCGACTACATCAACCGCGCTCTGCTGGAGTCGACCGTCCATACGTACATTCAGCGCAGGAGCGGACTCGAATAGAACATTATGCTTGCTTTGTTTGCTATAACATTGGTTAAAAATAAAAGCCGTTGTTTTGAATGTTGTACTACGATGGCGACGCTTAATAAAACGTTGAAAATGTACTTTCCGTTCGACAGTCCCACACAGCTCCCCGAAAGTGCCACACAATTTCCTGACAGTCCCACACAGCTCCTTGACAGTCACACACAGCTCCCCGGCAGTACGTCTAGCTTGTTACATGTTTGCCTTCCGTACATGGTCTAGCTTGTTACACGTCTGCCTTCCATACATGTACTAGCTTTTTACTTATTTGCTATCCATACATGGTCTAGCTTGTTACATGTTTGCCTTCCATACACGGACTAGCTTGTTACATGTTTACCTTCCATACACGGTCTGGCTTGTTACATGTCTACCTTCCATACATGGTCTAGCTTGTTACATGTCTGCCTTTCATACATGGTCTAGCCTGTTACATGTCTGCCTTCCGTACATGGACTAGCTTGTTACATGTTGGCCTTCCGTACATGGGCTAGCTTGTTACATGTTTGCCTTACGTACATGGACTAGCTTGTTACATGTGTGCCTTCCATACACGAACAAGCTTGTTACATGTTTGCCTTCCATACACGGACTAGCTTGTTACATGTTTGCCTTACATACATGGACTAGCTTGTTACAGGTCTGCCTTTCATACATGGTCTAGCTTGATACATGTTTCCCTTCCGTACATGGACTAGCTTGTTACATGTTTACCTTCCATACACGGACTAGCTTGTTACATGTTTACCTTCCATACACGGACTAGCTTGTTACATGTTTGCCTTCCATACACGGACTAGCTTGTTACATGTTTGCCTTCCGTACATAGTTTGGCTTGTTACATGTCTGTCTTCCATACATGGTCTAGCTTGCTACATGTTTCCCTTCCATACATGGTCTAACTTGTGACATGTTTGCCTTCCATACATGGTCTAGCTTGTTACATGTTTGCCTTCCATACACGGACTAGCTTGTTACATATTTGCATTCCATACATGATCTAGCTTGTTACATGTCTACCTTCCATATATGGTCTAGCTTGTTACATGTCTGCCTTCCGTACATGGACTAGGTTCCCTGACAGTCCCACACAGCTTCCGACAGTCACACGCAGTTCCCTGACAGTCCCACACAGCTCCATGACAGTCCCACACAGTTTCCGACAGTCCCACACAGCTTCCCGACAGTCTCATACAGCTTCCGACAGTCCCACACAGCTCCATGACATTTATTTTATTTAGGTCTTATTATTTAGCAATAGACCGGTAAGTTGCCTTTTACACGAGTCCTATTAATTATCTTTATTAATTAATAAGAACCTCATTAGTCATGTTTTGATTTAATTTGGGAACCTCCTCATTAGTCACAGCGATAGAGCGGTAGGTTCTGGCAGTCCCACACAGCTCCATGACAGTCCCACACAGTTTCCGACAGTCCCACACAGCTCCATAACAGTATTACACAGCTTCCTGACAGTCCCACACAGTTCCTGGCAGTCCCACACAGCTCCCCGACAGTCACACGCAGTTCCCTGACAGTCCCACACAGCTCCCTGACAGTCCCACACAGTTTCCGACAGTCCCACACAGCTTCCCGACAGTCTCATACAGCTTCCGACAGTCCCACACAGCTCCATGACATTTATTTTATTTAGGTCTTATTATTTAGCAATAGACCGGTAAGTTGCCTTTTACACGAGTCCTATTAATTATCTTTATTAATTAATAAGAACCTCATTAGTCATGTTTTGATTTAATTCGGGAACCTCCTCATTAGTCACAGCGATAGAGCGGTAGGTTCTGGCAGTCCCACACAGCTCCATGACAGGCCCACACAGTTTCCGACAGTCCCACACAGCTTCCCGACAGTCTCATACAGCTTCCGACAGTCACACGCAGTTCCCTGACAGTCCCACACAGTTACCCGACAGTCACACAAAACTCCCGACAGTCCCACACAGCTCCATGACAGTCCCACACAGTTCCTGGCAGTCCCACACAGCTTCCCGACAGTCCCACACAGCTCCCTGGCTACATGTCTCCCTTCCATACATGGTCTAACTTTTGACATGTTTGCCTTCCATACATGGTCTAGCTTGTTACATGTTTGCCTTCCATACACGGACTAGGTTGTTACATAGTTGCCTTCCATACATGAACTAGCTTGTTACATGTATGCCTTCCATATATGGTCTAGCTTGTTACATGTTTGCCTTTCATACATGGTCTAGCCTGTTACATGTCTGCCTTCCGTACATGGACTAGGTTGTTACAGCTCCCTGACAGTCCCACACAGTTCCCTGACAGTCCCACACAGTTACCCGACAGTCACACAAAATTCCTGACAGTCCCACACAGCTCCATAACAGTATAACACAGCTTCCTGACAGTCCCACACAGTTCCTGGCAGTCCCACACAGCTCCATGACAGTCCCACACAGTTCCCCGACAGTCACACACAGCTTCCCGACAGTCCCACACAGCTCCCTGAAAGTATCACACAATTCCCTGACAGTCCCACACAGCTCCCTGACAGTCACACACAGCTCCCCGGCAGTACCACACAATTCCCTGACAGTCCCACACAGCTATCTGACAGTCCCACACAGCTCCTGACAGTCCCACACAGTTCCCTTACAGTCCCACACAACTCTTGACAGTCAAACACATCTCCCTGACAGTCCTACACAGTTCCGGTCAGTCCCACACAGCTCCCTGACAGTCCCACACAGCTCCCTGACAGTCACACGCAGTTCCCTGACAGTCCCACACAGTTACCCGACAGTCACACAAAACTCCTGACAGTCCCACACAGCTCCATAACAGTATTACACAGTTACCCGACAGTCCCACACAGCTCCATGACAGTCCCACACAGTTCCCGACAGTCCCACACAGCTTCCCGACAGTCCCACACAGCTCCCTACCACACAATTCCCTGACAGTCCCACACAGTTCCAGTCAGTCCCACACAGCTCCCTGAAAGTACCACACAATTCCCTGACAGTCCCACACAGTTCCCTTACAGTCACACACAGCTCCCTGTCAGTCCCACACAGCTCCCTGACAGTCCCACACAACTCCTTGACAGTCTCACACAGCTCCGCCTGACAGTCCCACACAGCTCCATAACAGTATTACACATCTTCCTGGCAATCCCACACAGTTCCTGTCAGTCTGAAAACAATTGTATGTTTTTATTACCCTACATACCTACATACATACATACAGAACCCCCCGCCACCCCCCTACGAGTTAGACGAGTTAGTTAGTTAGTTATACGAGTTAGACGAGTATCGGCGCCGTGGTGCGACGGCTCCTACATACATACATACATACATACATACAGAACCCCTGTATGGGACTGACGAGGAACTGCGTGGTACTGTCAGGGAGCTGTGTGAGACTGTCAGGGAGCTGTGTGGCACTGTCAGTCAGGAGTTTGTGTGTCTGTCGGGTAACTGTGTGGGACTGTCAGGGAGCTGTAACAACCTAGTCCATGTACGGAAGGCAGACATGTAACAGGCTAGACCATGTATGAAAGGCAAACATGTAACAAGCTAGACCATATATGGAAGGCATACATGTAACAAGCTAGTTCATGTATGGAAGGCAAATATGTAACAACCTAGTCCGTGTATGGAAGGCAAACATGTAACAAGCTAGACCATGTATGGAAGGCAAACATGTCACAAGTTAGACCATGTATGGAAGGGAGACATGTAGCCAGGGAGCTGTGTGGGACTGTCGGGAAGCTGTGTGGGACTGTCGGGAAGTGTGTGGGTCTGTCATGGAGCTGTGTGGGACAGCCAGAACCTACCGCTCTATCGCTGTGACTAATGAGGAGGTTCCCAAATTAAATCAAAACATGACTAATGAGGTTCTTATTAATTAATAAAGATAATTAATAGGACTCGTGTAAAAGGCAACTTACCGGTCTATTGCTAAATAATAAGAACTAAATAAAATAAATGTCATGGAGCTGTGTGGGACTGCCAGGAACTGTGTGGTACTGCCGGGGAGCTGTGTGTGACTGTCAGGGAGCTGTGTGGGACTGTCGGGAGTTTTGGGACTATCAGGCGGAGCTGTGTGAGACTGTCAGGGAGTTGTGTGGGACTGTCAGGGAGCTGTGTGGGACTGACAGGGAGCTGTGTGTGACTGTAAGGGAACTGTGTGGGACTGTCAGGGAATTGTGTGGTACTTTCAGGGAGCTGTGTGAGACTGTCGGGGAGCTGTGTGGGACTGACCGGAACTGTGTGGGACTGTCAGGGAATTGTGTGGTAGGGAGCTGTGTGGGACTGTCGGGAAGCTGTGTGGGACTGTCGAGAACTGTGTGGGACTGTCATGGAGCTGTGTGGGACTGTCGGGTAACTGTGTAATACTGTTATGGAGCTGTGTGGGTCTGTCAGGAGTTTTGTGTGACTGTCGGGTAACTGTGTGGGACTGTCAGGGAACTGCGTGTGACTGTCAGGGAGCTGTGTGGGACTGTCAGGGAGCTGTGTGGGACTGACCGGAACTGTGTGGGACTGTTAGGGAGCTGTGTTTGACTGTCAAGAGTTGTGTGGGACTGTAAGGGAACTGTGTGGGACTGTCAGGAGCTGTGTGGGACTGTCAGAGAGCTGTGTGGGACTGTCAGGGAATTGTGTGATACTTTCAGGGAGCTGTGTGGGACTGTCGGGAAGCTGTGTGTGACTGTCGGGGAACTGTGTGGGACTGTCATGGAGCTGTGTGGGACTGCCAGGAACTGTGTGGGACTGTCAGGAAGCTGTGTTATACTGTTATGGAGCTGTGTGGGACTGTCAGGAGTTTTGTGTGACTGTCGGGTAACTGTGTGGGACTGTCAGGGAACTGTGTGGGACTGTCAGGGAGCTGTAACAACCTAGTCCATGTACGGAAGGCAGACATGTAACAGGCTAGACCATGTATGAAAGGCAAACATGTAACAAGCTAGACCATATATGGAAGGCATACATGTAACAAGCTAGTTCATGTATGGAAGGCAAATATGTAACAACCTAGTCCGTGTATGGAAGGCAAACATGTAACAAGCTAGACCATGTATGGAAGACAAACATGTCACAAGTTAGACCATGTATGGAAGGGAGACATGTAGCCAGGGAGCTGTGTGGGACTGTCGGGAAGCTGTGTGGGACTGCCAGGAACTGTGTGGGACTGTCATGGAGCTGTGTGGGACTGTCGGGAGTTTTGTGTGACTGTCGGGTAACTGTGTGGGACTGTCAGGGAACTGCGTGTGACTGTCGGAAGCTGTATGAGACTGTCGGGAAGCTGTGTGGGACTGTCGGAAACTGTGTGGGCCTGTCATGGAGCTGTGTGGGACTGCCAGAACCTACCGCTCTATCGCTGTGACTAATGAGGAGGTTCCCGAATTAAATAAAAACATGACTAATGAGGTTCTTATTAATTAATAAAGATAATTAATAGGACTCGTGTAAAAGGCAACTTACCGGTCTATTGCTAAATAATAAGACCTAAATAAAATAAATGTCATGGAGCTGTGTGGGACTGTCGGAAGCTGTATGAGACTGTCGGGAAGCTGTGTGGGACTGTCGGAAACTGTGTGGGACTGTCAGGGAGCTGTGTGGGACTGTCAGGGAACTGCGTGTGACTGTCGGGGAGCTGTGTGGGACTGCCAGGAACTGTGTGGGACTGTCAGGAAGCTGTGTAATACTGTTATGGAGCTGTGTGGGACTGTCGGAAACTGTGTGGGACTGTCATGGAGCTGTGTGGGACTGCCAGAACCTACCGCTCTATCGCTGTGACTAATGAGGAGGTTCCCAAATTAAATCAAAACATGACTAATGAGGTTCTTATTAATTAATAAAGATAATTAATAGGACTCGTGTAAAAGGCAACTTACCGGTCTATTGCTAAATAATAAGACCTAAATAAAATAAATGTCATGGAGCTGTGTGGGACTGTCGGAAGCTGTATGAGACTGTCGGGAAGCTGTGTGGGACTGTCGGAAACTGTGTGGGACTGTCATGGAGCTGTGTGGGACTGTCAGGGAACTGCGTGTGACTGTCGGAAGCTGTGTGGGACTGTCAGGGAACCTAGTCCATGTACGGAAGGCAGACATGTAACAAGCTAGACCATATATGGAAGGTAGACATGTAACAAGCTAGATCATGTATGGAATGCAAATATGTAACAAGCTAGTCCGTGTATGGAAGGCAAACATGTAACAAGCTAGACCATGTATGGAAGGCAAACATGTCACAAGTTAGACCATGTATGGAAGGGAAACATGTAGCAAGCTAGACCATGTATGGAAGACAGACATGTAACAAGCCAAACTATGTACGGAAGGCAAACATGTAACAAGCTAGTCCGTGTATGGAAGGCAAACATGTAACAAGCTAGTCCGTGTATGGAAGGTAAACATGTAACAAGCTAGTCCGTGTATGGAAGGTAAACATGTAACAAGCTAGTCCATGTACGGAAGGGAAACATGTATCAAGCTAGACCATGTATGAAAGGCAGACCTGTAACAAGCTAGATCATGTATGGAAGGCAAACATGTAACAAGCTAGTCCATGTATGTAAGGCAAACATGTAACAAGCTTGTTCGTGTATGGAAGGCACACATGTAACAAGCTAGTCCATGTACGTAAGGCAAACATGTAACAAGCTAGCCCATGTACGGAAGGCCAACATGTAACAAGCTAGTCCATGTACGGAAGGCAGACATGTAACAGGCTAGACCATGTATGAAAGGCAGACATGTAACAAGCTAGACCATGTATGGAAGGTAGACATGTAACAAGCCAGACCGTGTATGGAAGGTAAACATGTAACAAGCTAGTCCGTGTATGGAAGGCAAACATGTAACAAGCTAGACCATGTATGGATAGCAAATAAGTATAAAAAAAAATATGTATGGAAGGCAGACGTGTAACAAGCTAGACCATGTACGGAAGGCAAACATGTAACAAGCTAGACGTACTGCCGGGGAGCTGTGTGTGACTGTCAAGGAGCTGTGTGGGACTGTCAGGAAATTGTGTGGCACTTTCGGGGAGCTGTGTGGGACTGTCGAACGGAAAGTACATTTTCAACGTTTTATTAAGCGTCGCCATCGTAGTACAACATTCAAAACAACGGCTTTTATTTTTAACCAATGTTATAGCAAACAAAGCAAGCATAATGTTCTATTCGAGTCCGCTCCTGCGCTGAATGTACGTATGGACGGTCGACTCCAGCAGAGCGCGGTTGATGTAGTCGCGCCAGTCCGTGCCTAGCAGCCAGTCCGAAACGAACTGGACCAGATACAGCGCCGCATCGATCGCGCGCCCTCTCCAGAATCATCTCACTGAGGTGTTCGGCGAGGGGGGACATCGCGTGCCGCTCATAGCGGAAGGCCAACTGACCCCGACCCGTCGCGATGACTTGACGTTGTATCACTTCCGGCGGTGTTGGCGACACCGTGTACAGACTCTCGTACGTCGGCGGTTCGATGTGTGGTACGCCTAGTGCCTCCTCGATGATAACGTCCAACTCGTTATCGCTACGCACGCACCCCTACAGCACAAAGCAGATCCTACTAATCGCCTAACGCATAACTGACTAGTCTCGGATGTCTTTGGTTTCGGAAAGAAAACAAATGAACGGTCATGTAGTGCTTTTCGTTCACAAACGTTATTTACATCGATTTTCTATAATATAATGGCACTACACAGATCCCTACTCTCCACTGATCCTAAACAACGCTTCAATTCATGCTTTTATAGTTCGTGTATCGTTTTTGAAATGGCATTGTTCTAGCTTCACATTCCGATCGTGATAAGCTACCCCCATTAGCGTCACGCGCGCCACAGCTGGCTTGCGTCACCATCCAGTTTCTAGTTATTGCCAAGAAAAAAATTCTACGTTCACGTTAGCGCGTTCGTTGTCAAATGTGACTTTCACATCGAATTTCTCTATTATTAATACTCCACAATATGCCTGATCCCTAACTAAGCGTATACAACGGTTCATTTTATGATTTAAACGTTCGTTTATTGCCATTTTGATCTCTTTGCCTTCAATGTTTTACTTCACTTTTGCGCATGCGCGCTTAACATTTTCGCGCATGCGCGCTTAACGCATAAATGACTTTAGGAAATAATGCATGCATGCAACGGTCGTTGCTCATTTTCATTCAATCATGGCTACCGCCAGCACAACGTCTGAGCAACCTTCCACGAAAGATCAGCGGTAAGTTTTATTTTTTTTTATTTATTTAGTAGAGCGTTAAGTCGTCTTTTAGCCTATCCGTAAGTTTTATATTCTTTATTAATTACTTTTATATTAATAATATGCTATTCTTTATTAATTACTATTCTTTATTAATTATTGATTTAGTTCTCCTCTTATATTAATAACAGTGATTTAGTTATCCTCCATTATTTATATGCAAAGAACAGAGGTAAGTTTTATTTTATTTAGTACAGCGGTATTTCGTCTTTTATCCTATCGGTAAGTTTTATATTAATTACTTTTTATATTATTTATATGCTATTCTTGTATTAAACTATTCTTTATTATTTACTTTTATATTAATAACAGTGATTTAGTTCTTGGGAAACTCCTCATTATTCATATGCATTATTTCACAGAATCCACCTGCCTCGACGTGGAAAGGAAATACACCTGCCTACACACAACACTCTACAACAAACCTGTATGTCGTGTGAAAACATGCCGTTAATTCCAGCCGGTCGCTCAACAAATGCTACAACGGCAGTTTGACGGGGACAACTCACGCGCCGCTCGGCTACGGCAGGGACGAGGCTCTCAAGCAAACATTACGCAGACCTGGCTCACGCCACCGTGACTTCTATTAATAAAACATAACTTACACCATTTTGCGTCCATTCATCTATCCACCGCATATAACCATCCTGCTTTAACAGGCCGCTGAGTACAGCTTTTAAACGCTAAATGCATGCATGGGATTCGTTTCGTTTTGATAGCGCCACGGCTGAAATTAACGCCGTTACAGAGCCGGCTAGTCGCATGGTTATATTTAGAAACTAGGCCGCCGGATCATAGGTCATGGCTGCTGCTGCTGCTGCTGCTGCGAGCGCACGCCGCTGCTGCTACATAGGGTACAGCGGGGTTATTTTCACACAATGGGTTTAGAGCGCAGCGCCGCTATAACCGTTGTGGTTATATAAGGGCTTACATAAGCATATATATATATATATATATATATATATATATATATATATCGTGCTGGCATTAACTGGCACGAAGGTGGAGCTCGGTGTGCGTAAGACGTCGTGGCAAGGCGACTAGGCCGCCAGATCATAGGCCAGCGCTGCTGGCTACTGCTACATAGGGTACAGCGGTGTTATTCTCACACAATGGGTTTAGAGCGCCGTTATAACCACAGTGGTTTTAGCTATAACCGTTGTGGTTATATAAAGGCCTATTACGTATATATATACAACGGTCGCTAGGGACGCTATATAAGTGCTTA
This sequence comes from Escarpia spicata, assembly GCA_963995525.1. Lineage (NCBI taxonomy): Eukaryota > Metazoa > Annelida > Polychaeta > Sabellida > Siboglinidae > Escarpia > Escarpia spicata. Next base: position 51,582,508 of record OZ023212.1, read on the forward strand.
CGTAAGCACAACGGTAGGTCCTACGTTGATCGCTAGGGAATTAGTCACTGGGATAACCGCTAGGTGGTGACACCTCAAGGAAGGGTCATCAATCAAAAAGTGACAGGCCTATATATATATATATATATAATTAATTAATTATTAATTAATTAATTACTTAATTTATAACCACGGTGGTTTTAGCTATAACCGTATGGTTATATAAAGAACGTAACTAGGGACGCTGTTATATCCTAACGTTGATCGCTAGGCGCTGTTACTGGAATAATCGCTAGATGGCGTTATCACGTAACTAGGGACGCTGCTAACGTAACTAGGGACGCCGTTATAGCCGCTAGGGCTAAACTAATTACTGGGCTACTCGCTAGGTGGCACCTCTATATCATCATTCAAAAGTGACAGGCCATCAATCACGTTTTTTATAAGTAGGTTCCCGATTTCTCTCGGGTTACACAAAACCCTTTGATCTTTTTTTTATAAGTAGGTTCCCGAAAAAGATAAGGACGTTTTTTATGCACGTAGTTAGGCCTAAAGTAGGTCAAAAAGGGGCGGGGCGAGCGTGTGTGCTGTCTGTATACTACTGACGGTGTAGTCCTAAAAATTGAGTGACCCCCCAAAGCCATCACGCATTCTGTTCCAGACGTAAATAAAACTATCAGGCTTCACACACTTAATCAAGTGTAGCCGATGTCAAGTAATCTAACAAACTATGTGGTACATCCTAATCTTGAAATTTCGTATAGCTCTACAGTCGAAAGGAGTTTAATAGTTGACACGCAAGCAGTGACCTAATTCAAGCCGTGACTAAAGAACACCGCGTCACGGCTTGCAGTAATTAATATACTTGCGCATACCAGCGTTGTTTAGATGGACGCCGTCGCGGCACAGGGAGTCGGCTATGCCATCTTTCAAGCCTTTATGACGCCAGAAGAAACAGTTTGTGCTGGCGCCACAGAGTAACTTTAGTTCGCTATTGACCTGAACAATACCGCGGCTATACACGGGATGAGGAATATGATTGCATAATACCTACTTGTCCGACGGAGCATCCTTCAATCAGCCATTGGGCTATAGAAAAAATATCCCTCGATAAGGTCGTAACCGTGTGTTCGAAAGTGATAGAATCTAGGTCATTTTCGCCAATTTGTAGTAGAACGGCCGATGGATGGACCTGAGCTATCTTGTCATTAACTTGGCTTGAAAAACCGGACTGTGGCCCCCCACCACGAGCCGCAATGTGAGTCTGCAGCTCAGATGGAATGAGTCCAAAGTTGAACCAAGAGCCTGTCAAACTGTCGTTAAGCCGACGTAAAAAAGCTATGTCCGACCAGAACAACATCTGACATATCTATCACCACTAATATAATCAACTTCCAATAAAACAAACTGTTTAGTAAACTTAAATCATTAGGATGGTGTTCGAACCGACCTGTTTCTTTGTCTTCGACAAATGTAAACAAAGATGGCGCCTAGCTAAGCACTGTTATTATTACGCAGCCTAATCACTTCCGTAATACTGCTCACGAACTCTTATTGCTGATGACCGCATAAACCAATCAAAACGAGTTTTAATGTATATTTATGCCAACTGTTTACGGTTCATTTCGTGGAGGAATGGTTTCTTATGCCAATCCGCACTGTGCTTCTGTCGAAGTTCTCCACTAGGTCCACATTACTAAGGTTTAAAAGAAGGGCCTAATATTATATAATTTCGTAGACGTTCGATTCTTTGAACTTAACAATTTCATGTCACCTGCGTTGAGGCGTTTTACATAGCAAAGTTGTCGCATTTCTGGGATCAGATTTAGTTATCCTTGTTTGCAAAAGGTAAAAAAGGTATCATGTTATATAACGCAATATCCGATCCTTAAACTGCTCAAAGCGCTTTGCAATTCACCCACTTGCATTCACGTTTCGGCATTCGAACACCATCTCGACTTCTTCGGGAAGCATTGCGTTTTGTATTTTACCAGACTGCTTATATCATTCGGCAAGACTGTTATGCTATGAGCAATTAAGTACCCTCAATGCTTATCTGATAAATTGTCAACCGTAACATAATCGTTATATATAATTTTAATGTCATTTCGTATACATTCGATTCTATGAACTTAACAATTTCATCTCCCGAGTTAACCTCTACGTTGAGGCATTTTTCATAGCGAAGTTGTCGCATTTCTGGATTCGGCTTAGTTGTCCTTGTTTGCAAAAGGTAAAAATGTATCATGATCTTCCCGACTTAGTTCGCCATTTTTGCTTACGATTTACAGTGGACTCCCTCTTTCTATGTCAATAAACCAATGAACGGCGCTGATTGGGTAATTGCTCCGAGTTCAGAAAGCAGATATAATAAATAAATGTCTTCACAGACCATTCAATTATGTTATGCCTATTTATGTTATAATTGATCACAAGGTAACTGTTTGAAGGCATGAGTAGCTATGCATGTCCCATGACCGGAAATTGGGTCGCCGCTATAAAAGGTCAGGAACCGCTGCTTGTCGAGGGTCACGTGATCTTTGGTGGTTCTGCTGGACAATAACATCTTGGCTTTGATGATTCGAGTAGGGTTCTCAAAATAAAAGTTTTCCCCACAGCCAAGCCATTGGGAATATCTAGGCCTAATGGCATCTCTCATTTATAGTTATCAAAGATCAATAAGCCAACTGTGTGATTGACCAATATAATTATTGTCAATAAATGTTGGCAATGCATGCCTAAAGTCTTTGCAGCCTGAATTGTTGTGCATGCATTCATGGATGCATGCACTGCAACCATATCTACAATGATGTATATTTTGCAGTAGTACTTGCTGGTTTTAAATACTATGTTGATACATGCTGATGCACACCACTCTTGTGCATTGATTCTGTGGACAATTAAGTTTAATAGACACTCGGTTCACACTGTGGAATATGAAACTCGTGTTGCAACCTGACTTGATTATTCCAAATACACTAGAAACGAGTGAAATATTCAAACTCACAGTTTATTCCCTGACACAATTGTCTGTATCCTATCATATCCTTTCCTGTTCTATCCTATCCTATCTTATCATATCCCATCCTATCAAAGTGTTGTATCCTTTTGCAGTTAACTTTTTGAGATACCATCAGCCGACATAATAGCTACATGACCCCGTTTCGCAGCGTCACTCGATTGGAATATCAAGGTCGCCCATTTTATAAGTACAAATCTGACTGCTTATGAGAACAGATGTGACAATGACGTTAATAATCATCTTGTAATCCAATTCTATGTCACCAAATACGTGGGTTTAGCCACCGAAATCAGCTTTCTGTGTGGTCGAAAAGTAAAGATATGAAAAAACCTGGGAGCAATGTGGCGGCCATCTTGAAATCTACGGTGGCGACAATAATGTAACTTTATTTTGTAAAAATTAAATATCTTGTCTCCATATATATAATTTTATATGCAGGATTAACCACCAAAATCAATATTCGACATGGCTTGTAAGTCCGAAAATATGCTGTTCAGTCTAGATGGATTTCATTTAGGCCCCACCGAGGTATATTATATACATGAAAAATGCTTCTACATAATATAGCTAAACAATTCTATAATAAAAAAACGACATTGTGACCCAGACTACCGACTACTTCAGGAAATAGTTCACACTGTTTTATACTTGTTTTACCTATAATAAATGCATTTTATTGAGGTGTGTTAAATTTCAGAGGACACACCCTATCTCAATCCCAACAGCAACGCAGTTTTGGGGTGTTTGGGGATTGTCTCTTCACGCAGTCTACGTACGGGGTCAAACCTTTTCGGCGTCGTTTACATAAAAAACGCGGTTGGTTTCTGATATACGTAAATTCTCCTAAATAGCTGTTAGTCATGTAGCGTGCACGTTGTGCCAACAATCGACAAGGAAGTCCTAATAATAACGTGGATTCTTCACGATGACTCACCGGTGAAGAATGGTTGTGCCCTTTCATGGCATGCCATACAGCAATAATGTTTTTGGTCGTCTGACAAGCTCATTCACCAGCGTTTGCTCAAGTGTGTTAAATTTTCTTCTACAGTAGTTGTTAAATATTTTTGTTCGGCTCGTTTCAGACTCAATTTACAAAAAAATAGTGATCATATCTCAAACGTCCTACTACATGACATGCTAGCTAGTTTGCACAAATTGTTATTTATTTTGGGTAAACTCTTCGGATAAAGTATTGAATTAATTATGACCGGATCCGGTCAAAATTAAGTTAAAATTACAAATTAGTTCCAGCTTTATAAACTATGACATTAAGGCTGTTCACACTTTTGCAAGCTACACTATATATCGAGCACAGTGCGTTATTTGTTATTTCCATCCATAAAGAGAATGCACATATAATATACACTGTAATTAAATCACAAACTACAATTGTGAACACCAGCATGCGTGATTCACGATGGACGAAGTCAAATGTGGACTGGGTTTTAAATATTTTAAATGGCACTAAAGCAAACATTTAAAAACATAACATTGCACTTACAAGTAGCTTCGATTGACCATTTATGTTCAGTCCATTTCATATTCGGTCCTGGAGCAAAAGTTACTGGGTTACACGTAATGTATTGGCTTTGCGCATGATGGGAGACGGTTGGAGCAGGTGCAGTGCAAAAACAGCGAGGGGAAAAACAACGAAAAATAAATAAATCGAGGAGCAGTTTCGAGGCTTGTGTCCCACTGGGCATTTTGCGAAAAAGCAGAGCAGAACAATAACAACAATGACGACGACGATAATAACATCAGCAACAACAACATCAACAACAGCAACAACAAGAATAACGAAAAAAAAGCAGCAATAAAAACAGCAACAACAACAATAGCAACAATAACAACAACAACAACAACAACAGCAGCAGCAGCAACAACAACAACAATAAAAACAACAACAGCAACACTATATCATGTGTGTGCAGAACAACAACAACAACGACGACGGCAACAACAACATTAGCAACAACAGTAGCAACGACAATAACAGCAGCAGCAGCAGCAGCAGCAACAATAATAACAACAACAACAACAACAAACAACAACAATAGCAACAAAAACAACAACAACAGCAACAACATATCATCATGTGCGAGCAGAACAAGAACAACAACGGCGACGGCAACAACAACATTAGCAAAATAACATCAACAACAACAACAACGAAAAAAACCACAACAACAACAGCAGCAACAATAAACACAGCAACAACAATAGCAACAACAACAGTAACAACTACAACAACAACAGCAACAACAGCAACAACAGCAACAACAACAACAACAACAACAACAGGAACAGCAACAACAGCAAGAACAATAGCAACAACAGAAACTGTAACAAAAACAACAACAACAACAACAACAGCAGCAGCAACAACAACAGCAACACCAGCAACAACAAAAAACAGCAACAACAATAGCAATGACAACAACAACAACAATAATAATAATAACAACAATAACAACAACAACAACAACAACAACAGCAAAAAATACAGCAGATTATGCTTGAATAGGGACATTTATTTCTATAAATTAAACACGGGTGCATATACATGAGACAAACGTCTGTTTAACATAGCTAGGCAAAATAAAAAGTAGGTTAATAATATTTTAAGGTTATCAGAGCAAAGGTAAGTTCTTATATGGCGCTCTGCATTTTACTCACTGGCAAACCTGTTAATCGAACATCATTTCAACCTCTATGGGAAGTATTAGGCCACGCTGCAATTAATGCACGAAGCCTATTATTACACAAATATCCACCAATCACTATCCACTGCCAGATACGTATTCATACACCCAAGTGGACTGAAGCAACGCAGAGTGAACGGACTTGACCAAGTTCGACACGGCAGCACAGGATTCGAACCCGAGTTCCCTCGATTGAGAACGAGTGGGCACCATTCACATAGGGCACGTCGCCAAATCGGATAACGTGTGATGTATTACACGAAAACTGGGCGGTAGCGTGACTAGAATCTTGCAAAAAAGTGAAAAAAGGGACAAGCTTAATCACGCAATACATTTACATGAAAAGGTATGTAGTGACGTAGCAGGTTATACTAAAAAAGCTCCCAAAAAATTCCGGTGACGCGAGCGCCGAGAAGAGTGTAACAGTTCTGTGTAAGAAGAGATTGAGTGGGGACGAAAAGACCACAATGACTTGGCGCAGTGGCGCTGTGTACGGGTGACTGATTGAGGTCGACGTGAGAACACTGTGTAGGGCATATAATAGCACTCTCCAGCATTGAGGTAGTAACGCGTCACACCTGCATGACATGGCGAAACTGTATCTTGCAAATGTAAAAAGATACTCAAATACATAGTCAATACAGTGGCTGCAATATCGCGGCCTTCCATCAAGCGAAGTTTGTTTGAAACTTGCAGAAAAGTGGTAGTCTAGTTTGGTTATGCTTGCAACAACGATATGACCCTATATTATACTATTTAAATACGTATTTTAGTAAATATAGCTGGATATACTTATTTGTTCGATACTTTATTTCACATAACTAAGTTATTTTATATTACATACTATATTTTTATTCTTTCTTAAATTATTTTGATGGGTTATTATGTTTTACCAATGATGTATTTTAATAGGGACAGGGTTTTTGATCCGGATACACGACTTTATGCAATTAGCAGTTGATTATTATGTATGAGTGTGTGTGTGGGTGCGTGCGTGCGTCTGTGTATATGTGTATGTGTGTGTGTAGGCTTACTCTCTTAAATTACATTATTATATGATGTTTTTATGCAAATCTGAGGAAACCTTCATGTGATGAATTATTATTCTAACATACTAATTATTTAATTATGTCATCGATTGAGTACAAACAAATTGTTAAAAAGTTGTCTTAATTGTGAAATAATTAACATTATCTAACATAAATAAACGTTGTTCGTATTCAGTTGATAGGTGTAATAGTTCGGGCAGAGAGAAAGGGAAGGAATGTCCCCTCAGACCCCGAACATCCCCAGTTTCCATGCTATAAACTGCTTCCTTCTGGCCGCCGATTTCAACTCGCTCACTGTAAATTGAATCGCATTCGAAACTGATTTGTTCCCTCGTCAATTAGACTAATGAATGAGTAACTGACCTTCGTTCCCCTCCATCTCTGCCAGTCTTCCCTGCCAGTCTGACACTGAGTGAACCTGAGATTATTTGTGAGATGATTTAACTTTTTAAAAACTGTTGTAACTTATTTAACATATTTAACTCATTTTAACTTATATATTTAACCGATATAACTTTTATTACTATTTTTATTTTTACATTTTTATATTGCATGTACAATTGTTTTATTTGTTTTAATGTGCTGCTATACTCCAAATGAATTTCCCTTCCAAGGGGCAATAAAGTATTGTGAGTGTGATTGTGTTTATTTATTTATTTATTTATTTATTATACCGAACTTATAAAGCGCTCTTTTCATACATAAAAGCGTGCTCAAAAGCGCTGTACACAATCAATAGAATAATCATAGAGAGTAAAAACAAAGCATAAAAACATGGCATGATAAAAATTTTATTTTTATTTTTAGAATACTGGGTATAATAAAATGAATATATATATATATATATATTTTTTTTAATGTAAGAAAAACTGACTAGAAAGAGTTAAGCACCAAAAACAGCTAGGAACAAATGTGTTTTTAGCAGCTTCTTGAAAGTGTTCAGTGTTTTTGCTTCACGAATGTGAGCCGGTAGCGCATTCCACAACTTGGCTGCTGAACACTGAAATCTTCTGTCGCCGTATGTAACTGTTCTAGCCCTTGGAACTTCTAGTGTCACTGAATCCATGGATCGTAGCATTCTTCTTGGTTGATACAATTTCAGCATGTCCGATATATATCCTGGAGCCTGTCCATGTAGGGCTTTATATGTGTGCATCAGGATTTTAAATTGCACACGATAGTTAACAGGTAACCAGTGCAGATTTTTCAACACTGGTGTGATGTGGCTGTTGCGTGATGTTCTGGTTACAATCCGTGCCGCGGTGTTCTGTATACGTTGTAACTTGTTAATTGATGTCTGGTGCAGTCCACTGAGCAGAGCGTTACAATAGTCTAGACGTGATGTTACAAGCCCGTTGACTAGTGATTGAGTGGCATCATTTGTGAGATAACGCCTAATGTGCCCAATGTTGCGGAGGTGATAATATCCAGACCTACAGACACTGTTCAAATGTTGCTCCATGTTCATGGCAGAGTCGAAGATAACACCCAGGTTTTTTTACACTGTTCACTGATGTAATGTCAGTGTCGCCAACACTCACAGTAACGTTTTCCATCTGCTTGGCATTATGCTTGGATTTGAACAACACAACCTCAGTCTTTTCACTATTCAGTTTTAGCATGTTTGCGTGCATCCATCTTTCAATGTCCGTGAGGCACCTCTCAATGAGTTCCAGGGATTCTGTTTGGGCTGCACCGTCCTTCGACTTGAACGAGATGTACAACTGGGTGTCATCCGCATAGAAGTGATAACACAGTCCATATCGACGGATAATGGCTCCTAGTGGTTTTGAGTACATGGTGTATTTCTTTGGGCCGTGTACCGAGCCTTGTGGTACACCATGTTCCAGGAGAACTGGATTGGAGTGCTCGCCATCTATGACCACTACCTGGTAACGGTCGTGGAGATACGATGCTATCCAGCCGAGAGCAGCTCCGGAGATTCCGAATAAGTTCTCAAAACGATTCAACAGAATTTCGTGATCGAGAGTGTCGAACGCAGCCGACAGATCGAGCATGACCAACACTGTGACACAACCATTATCCAGAGACTCGAGGATATCGCTTTGTACCTTGAGGAGCGCCGTCTCGGTCGAGTGAGATCTACGGTAGGCTGACTGAAGCTCCTCGTGAAGACCATTACTCACCAGGTGGCGCTCAATCCGTGTATCTACAACCTTCTCTAACACCTTAGCAATGAAAGGAAGGTTGGACACAGGTCTGTAGTGTTTCAGGATGTCTGGATCGAATGCTGGTTTCTTGAGTAGTGGTCGTATATGAGCACACTTGAATGCACGAGGCACACAGCTACTATTCATAGAGGCGTTGACAATCGCGGTGGTAATAGGGAGTAGCTCATCTACACACAACTTTAGAAGCCATGTTGGCACCGTATCGAGGTCGCAGGATTTATCAGGTGACTTCAGGATGAAGGTCTTCACTTCACCATCAGATGCGCGAGTGAACCTCTCCAGTGGTGTAGTTACAGATGAGGCGTCAACGTCCTGGTCAACACCATGCAACTGGTCCGTATAGAGGCCACGTCAGATGTTTTGTATCTTCTCCATAAAGAAAGAGCTAAACATCTCAGTTAGTTTAATGGGAGACGCCGTTTGAGGAAGAGATGGAGACACCCTTTCACCAAGCAGGTGTTTCGCCACTTTGTAGATGCCCTTCTGGTCATAGGTGCAGGCAGTGATCTTTTCCGAATAGTATGCTATCCTGGTTTGTTTTATGAGTTTGTTCACCACAACACATTGGTCTCTATATATCTGGTGGTTAACAGTCAGGCGATTCTTCTGCCATCGTCGTTCCAGCTTCCGTCGGAGATGTTTATCGTGATGTAATTCATCAGTGTACCATGGACAATCTGGATGTTGGGTGATTGTTTTACTACGAAGTGGTGCGTGCTTATCAATGAGTGATGTGAGTTCATCCACATCACCATCCGTAGTTTGTAACATGGGGGAATCCACAATGTCCTGCTAAAAAGCTTCCACGTCTATGGCACGTAGCTTCCTAAAGGAAACAGTCTTCTGTATGGGAACAGGTTTGGCAAGGGTCGTGGTGAAACCGACAGCGAAGTGGTCACGTGTAAGTTTCCCAAGATGGTCACAAAGTCCGGGGTCGGTGACGGTGATGTCAGATACGATGTGACTGGTGTCTCTGCTGATTACGACGTCCAACGTATGGCCGAGCACATGGGTCGGTTCATGTACATGTTGTTGTAGGCCACACGCTTTGATTGTATCCATAAATTGCTGAGCATTACGATCACTTTCGACATCAACGTGAAAGTTAAGGTCTCCAACTATCAGAATGTCCTTGTCGTGGGTAGCGTAGCTGGCGAGAAATGTAGACCACTGTTCTAAGAATTGGGGAATGGTCAGGCCGTTATGCTTTGATGGTGGGGGTCGATACACCACGGCCAGACGCACAGTTGTGTCACCCGTATCTAGTTCACAATCCATGTGTTCAAAGTTTGTGTAGTCGCCCGTGGTACTGGAGCCTTGGAGGCGGAATGATATGGCAGACTTATAAAGCAATGCCACACCACCTTCATTTCTACAGCCGGGACGGGGTACATGTTTCATGGTATACCCAGAAGGGACCAATTCACCAATGCATTTCTTGTCTAAGGAAGTCCCCAGCCATGTCTCTGTGAGAGCAACAACATCATAATCCTGTGTAATAATGTAGTCGCTTAGAGACAAAGCCTTGTTCTTGATGGATCTTGGATTCAGGCAACATACCCGAAGAGACTTCTTCGCAGGTTGTACATGCACATAGTCACATTTAATCCTTACCAAATTGTTCTTGTTTACACTTAATGCACTAGTGATCTGACCATGACCATGGGCACTGAATTGTTTATGTTGACATGCACTTGCCCCACTTCTAGGAATAGCCCTCACAGTACTGTTATGGTGTGTTGGTGGTGGTCGATGACCGACCACAGTAGATATCCGTATCTGTATTGCGCAACTCTGGCCACAGTCCGTCGCTAGGCCAGTATTGTTCGTGCTAGTAGGCGGCATTACCTTTGACCGCGACCATTGTCTTTGACCACCTCTGGTCCCCCTGTGGGTCGGCCTAGCATTGCAGATGCCCAATTGTCTTAAGTCGCAGAACACAGACTTGGTCACACGCGTGACAGACTTAGAGGCATGTTGCAATAGTTGTCTCAGCTGATAGCTTGAATACACGATCGCCATGGTGATCGTCACAGTTCGCTGGAGATGGCACTACAACTGCACAGTACCCTCTTATAAAAGCACTAAAATCCGGAAAGATAAAATGTCCACGTTGAAACTGATGACGTTACAGTCATATGTATACGTTCACAATCAAACTAGGTGTATAATTAATGTTCAATACACCGTATAGTTTGCAATAATGTCAATACTACCTGGATAGCGTTACACGTGTTAAGTGCAATTGTGAATTAAGTATACATAATAAGGCTGTCAATACCAAACAGTTATTTTATTGTAAGTTCACAATAATTAGTGTTGTCAACAGTGATTTTTTAGAACTCCTATAATAATACTAATTCGATAGCAACACATACCATACTGAATTAAAACCAAATAGGCCATTACATCAATACAATACATCATAGACGTAGTTTAACCAATTAGCTCATTAAAAGAGTAGGCCATGCTGTGGTAAGGATGTCAACAAACGGAACATTTCGGGAATAATACATATTTATTTGCAACTTTAGCGACTTGTAATAAGCGCCAATTGACGCTGCAGCCTCACTGGTCTCGGGCGATTTTATTCGTGTGCTATCGTTTTGACGCGAAATTCCGTTGCAACGCTGAAGTGTAATTTTTTTTCAAACCTAAAATTTGCACTGAAAAATGGCACACCAACCAGGTTTATTAAGATTGTAGCTGCCAGTTTAACATAAACTTTCATCGAAGCAGTCAAACGAGACAGCGTCTAAGGGGATACCGAATTGGTCGGTGCACGAATTTAGGATGTGCAAGTATAAAACACAATGGATTTGCAGTCTGAAATTTTCATCGACATCCCTAGCTGTAAGTAAGGTCAATAAATTGTCCCTAAACTTCAGGAGTCCGGCATTGGTTGTAAGTTGGTGAAGCCTTCCCTCGGACCAACTGCAACTAAAAAGGTACAAGTTGTGTCGTGTCGTGTGTATACATTACTTTAGCTAAGTTTAGGGAAAGGGGAGAAATAAACACCCCCGTGGGTGCTGTCAATGAGCGAATCTTCTAGTTCTAGTTGTTTCCAGCGCTTGGCAACGTTCTATTAACTGACTATTCTGTATTATTGTGGTTACAATGTAATGGTCTAGAATGGTGAGGTCTCATTCACTAGTTTCCCTTTTTCAGAACATTATCGCCAAGCCGATCTTTATATGCTGGCACTGAGGATGGTCACTGCCAGGGTGTTTGTCGTCCTTGATGGCTCTTTTACATCCCAAATTGAAACGGGACCGACATTAACGTGATCTCCGAATCACGAGGGATACACAATCCCCAATGTTGAGAGCCAGGTTGTTACACCAAATATCATGCCTGCCCGGTCCGGGTTTCGAACTCAGAGCGCTGGTATGGCAGGCGGATGTGCTAAACACTACACTAGCCGCGCTCCCTATCTTGAATAATTGTTGTTAATTCCATAAGTGCAATGCTTGTTAACCATGCTGGACAATCAGTGTTATACTGGCGACCTAAAATACATTAATACCATAGCGTTTATCGCCAATGATCCCACATATAAACAATGTCGAAACGTCAATGTTTGCCCATCTTTTCAGTGTCATGGGACAGGTGTACCCGAGGACAAGTCATGGGACAGATGTATCCCGTTACAGGTCATGGAAAAGGTGTGCCCTAGGACATGTCACGGGAAAAGTATATCCGAGGACATGTCACAGGTTTCCGAGGACAGGTCATGGGACAGGTGTATCCCAAGACAGGTCATGGGATAGACGTATCCGAGTACAGGTCATGGGACAGTGGTATTCGAGTACATGTCATAGGACAGGTGTATCCGAGTACAGGTCATGGAATAGGTATATTTTACATATATTTATTTCAACAACAACAATTACAATGTACACAAATTACAAATATAAAATTGTAAATCATTCTTTTGAAGTTGAAAAGGGCATGAAGAAGTGTGTCATTTATAACGCTTGCCCAAATTACAATGGATTTAATTACAATAAAAATATATTACTAAATGTAACTTGCGTGATTACAACATACAATCTATATTGAGAACGAGTGGGGACCACTCACCTAGGACAAGTCGCCAGTACGGTTAACGTGTGACGGATGAATTGCACGAAAACTAGTCGGTAGCGTGGCTAGTATCTGGCAAAAAGTTTGTCAAAGGGACAAGCTCAATCACGCAATAAATTTACATGAAACGGTATGTAGTGGCGTAGCAGGTTATACTAAAAAAACTCACAAAAAATGCATGTGACGTGAGCGCCGACAAGAGTGTAACAGTTCTTTGTAAGAAGAGATTGAGTGGACGCGAAAAAACACAATGATTTGGCGCAGTGGCGCTGTGTACGGGTGACTGATTGAGGTCGACGTGTGTAGGGCATATTTATTTCACCATAGCAGACAAAGCGAGACAGTCGCGTTGCGGCGGACAATACTCGCAGGTAGGTCGATTCAATCAACAGAATAATAGGCAGTATACAATTATTTATTTTTGGAGAGTAACGCACTGTGTGTGCGTGCGTGCGTGTGTGCGTGTGTGCGTGTGTGCGTGTGTGCGTGCGTACGTGTGTGTGATGAGACAAGTGTATCCGAGTACAGGTCATGGGACAGGTGTATACGAGGAAAGGTCATGCGCAGGAGTATCCGCGGACAGGTCACGGGACAGGTGTATCCGAGGACATGTCATGGGACAGGTGTATCCCAGTACATATCATGGGACAGATGTATCCGCGGACAGTTCATGAGATAGGAGTATCAGCGGACAGGTCATGGGACAGGTGTATCCGAGGACAGGACGTGGGATAGATGTACCCGAGTAACGCACTATGTCTGTATGTGTGTGTGTGTGTGTGCGTGTGTGTGTGATGAGACAAGTGTATCCGAGTACAGGTCATGGGATAGGTGTATCCTAGGATAGGTCATGGGACAGGTGTATCCGCGAACAGGTCATGGGACAGGTGTATCCGCGAACAGGTCATGGGACAGGTGTATTCGCAGCCTGATCATGGGACAGGAGTATCCGCGGACAGGTCAAGAGACATGTGTATCCGAGCACAGGTCATGGAACAGGTGTATCCGAGTATATGTCATGGGACAGGTGTATCCAAGGACATGTCATGGGACAGGTGTATCCCGATACATATCATGGGACAAATGTATCCGCGGACAGGTTATGAGACAGGATTATCAGCGGACAGGTCATGGGATATGTGTATCCGAGGACAGGTCATGGGATAGATGTATCCGAGTACAAGTCACGGATAGGTGTATCCGAGTATTGATCATGGGACAGGAGTATCTGCTGACCGTTCATGGGACAGGTGTTTCCGAGGATAGGTCATGGGACAGGTGTATCCAAGGACGGGTCATGGGATAGGTGTATCTGAGTACAGGTCATGGGATAGTTGTATCCGAGTACAGGTCATAGGACAGGTGTATCCGAGTACAAGTCATGGGGTTGGTATATGCGAGGACAGGTCATGGGACATGTGCATCCGAGTACATGTCGTCGGACAGGTGTATCCATATACACGTCATGAGGCAGCTGTACCAATTCGTGTATTATATCGACCTTGTATTGTTTTATTGGTCCAAATGCATGCTTTTCTTTTTCAAATTTTATCTCTGTAATTATTTTCCTTCTAATTAAGTCTAGGAGTATTCAAGATGTTGACGTAGCCACTCAAACGAAGAAGACCATTTTATGGTAATAAAAACTGTGAATTATAATTAACAAAAAATTGTATAATGTCTTAGATTAATTATGACATGATATGCATACCTCATTATTATAAATATATTTAAGTGTGAACTAACAAAAAACTAAGTTTTATAATCAAGTATAATAGAATGGTTTGTTTTGGTCATGGGATATATTATGCGTATTTTCTACAGGCTAAATAGTATATCTACTACTGTTTGTCCAAGGTTGACACGTTTGTGAGCTGATTACCAGAGAAGGGGAAGTGGAAGTCACTGGGAGTGATCAATCATGTCGCACGCTGCTGTCTTCGAGCCAGAAGAGTTTAAAATCAGCGTCGACCTAAAGACGGCCATGCTGACGCAGTTGTACTTCCTGCACGAAGTCAGCGAGAACCCGTGGTTGCATAGTGGGCCATACCTTCGCAACGCCATACGGAGGTACGAGCAGTGCTGGCTTCCTCTCGCCGTCAACCGCACCAATCTGCACCCTCCACTGGACATCCGCTGGGTGTGGCACGTGCACATGTTGGCGCCCTACCACTACGAGATGGATTGTCTGGCTCTGGTCAACGCAGTGGTCCAGCATGATCTGTCGAAGAACCGTCAACGCGGACTTACTGTGACAGAGCAATTGTGGGGGGAACGTTACAACGAGCCGTTCATCGTCGATTCGCAAACTAAACTCGACGACACCATTCAGAACTATAGATCGAAAAGCAGCTACGACATTGAGGCGGCCGCGTCGAGACAGAAGGAGTTCTACTACCACGTGTCGTTACCACATTTCTCTGACAACAAGTTCTTGCATACCGCCATTCTTCGATACAAGCGGTTCCTGTTTCTGAAGCAGCAGAATCCCGACGCGTTTCTCGTTCCGTGTTATGACGTGGACCTGGCGTGGCATGCACATCTGGTGCACCCAGTGGCCTACAAGAAAGATACCACTGCCTTCCTGGGACGAATGTTCAACCACGACGATTCCGTCAGCGATCGCAGTCCCAATTCGAAACTGTCGGAGGGAAGCAAAGAGACGCAGCAGTTGTGGAAAGAATTTTTCGGCGAGGATTTTGCCATCAGTGGTGCCATGTACAGAGGCGAGTCGCCTCATGGGAAACTTCATAGACTTGACAAGGAAGACATATTGTTCGGCTCCACGAATATATCAAGATTAACGCTGAAGAGTATCATGTTCGAAAATTTGGAAGTGGAACAGAACGTTCAGTCGAAACTCACGCTGGAAGGCGCGACCAGCTCTAAATGCCTGATGAAATTGCGAGGGCCGGTATCCTGTGACATGAACAAAGAATTCACTGTTGATCCGAACGTGCACAATAATCTTAAGCTGACCATCAAGAGAAAGACGGGATTATTGCGTTGCGGCAATTCGCAGCAACTTGCCTCTTTCAACATTGCTCTGGGCGCAATCTCCAGCTCTGCGAACGTGACAGTCCATGACGAACTGACACAAGATGCATCCGGGCCGAGAGCAAGGATTACGGCAGCTGCAGTAACCTTGCGACGCAGGCCAATCGTCTTGAAGCTCGAGCCTGGTTCATTCGAAAGCTACACGATGCCAGAAAACACAGAGCAGCTGTGGGGACCAGTTCCGCTGCAGCAACTTCCGCCCGACGTGCCCAACAAGTGTTACGTAGCCTCTCACAGGTGAGTTACCTCGGCTACTGCCAAATAATATTGCTTCCTCAATGTCTAGTTTAACACGAATCCGGTTCTATTACGTCGACATATGAATATTGAAACGTCTTTAGCCGTTTATTATGTAAATGTCCGCTAATCTGGAATATTCTAGCACTCAAAATTAATTTGTTTTGTTAGCTACATTGTTTGTGAAAGGGCATGGACATTCGATTACAATACGGAAATTGTAGTTTCATATTATTGCGTATTCACGTGAAGATTCAAATTTGCATAATTACTGGAATTGATTCTAAATGTAAAATTAAATAAGTTAACCGTTTGTTTGACGATTGTACCAAAACTATTTAAAAGTACACAATCATGTTATCGAGAGTGGGTCCTAGATAGTTTGCTTTTTTCTAAAAACGAGTTTGACTTGAGACGAGCGAAAAAACAACAACCGAGGGATACCTTTAAGCAACAATGTGAAAGGGGTTTGCTTTATGGGTGAATTAGAAAGGAAATTTGACATACCCTTAAAATCCCAATATGATGTCAACAAACCTGGACTTGAAAGACATTTTCTTCATAAAATTAAACTTGCCTTTGTGTTGTTGCTTATTTGCAACGCTCTTGCCTTTTTGTGGCGCACACGGTACTTATTCATTTACTATGCACCTGCGTACACGACGTTGTCCATATTGCATTTCCCAACAGGACATTAGTTTCTTACTGCATTTGTAGAACTGTTTCCCCGTCGTAAATTGTTAAACCGTGTTCACATTGCAGGTTGTTGAACTGTGCCCATGTTGCAAGCAGTTGAACTGTGTCCATACTGCAGTTTGTTGAACTGTGTCTATTTTGCAGTTAATAGAATTGTGTCCATGTGGTAGGTTGGAGCACCGTGTTCATGTAGCCGGTTGTCGAACTGTGTCCATGTTGCAAGTTGACGAACTGTGTCCATGTTGTTGAACTGTGTCCATGTTGCGGGTTGTTGAACTGTGTTCGTGTTGCAGGTTGTTGAACTGTGCCCATGGTTCATGACTTAGAACTGTGTTCATGTTGCAGATTCTTGAACTATGTCCATGTTGCGGGTTGTTGAACTGTGTTCGTGTTGCAGGTTGCTGAACTGTGCCCATGGTTCATGTTTTAGAACTGTGTTCATGTTGCAGATTCTTGAACTATGTCCATGTTGCAGGTTGTTGAACTGTGTCCATGTTGTAGGTAGCTTAACCGTTTTCACGTAGAAGTTGTTAAAACTTGTTCATGTTTCAGGTTGGTTAGCCGTGTCTCAAATTCTACGGTCACGTGTCGTGTGATTCACTCTGTGCCACTCCAGATGTCAGCAGTCCAGGTGTTTTTCAAAGACAAAATGGTCGCCGTGTCGCATCTCATTGGCCATGCACAGTTGCCCACGCCAATACAGGTTTCTATGCTTTTTATTGTTTCTTGGCTAGTTTGTTTTTAAATCCAATGATCTAGCGTCAACAATACATGGATCCAAACTTTTCCAACGTCCTCTGTGCAGTGTAATCCGCGCTGGAAAGTATATGTGCATTGCAGTTCGTATGAAAGCATGCTAGAAGAAGCCATCGTAGTTCCCTTTTATATTTTGTTTCCGGGGCTTGATAGTTAGGGGCATGAACACATTAGAACTGCTCAGAACAATCGTTAGATGACGTCGCTGTAGTCATTCTACGCAGTGATGTTATACAGCAAACGTATACTCATTTATCTATTTGTTTATTATGTTGAACATATTTAAACGATTCTTTTGGTTTAACATTCCAAAACATTATTAAAATGACTATTAAAATGTATTCACATGTGAATTAATAACGGTTATAGGTGAGTGGTGCATTGAACAATATCACCCTAGACATCACCAAGCAAGAGAGAGCCATGGTGATCAAGGACCACGCTGGCGATCGGTGCATCTGCGTTGCACACTGGAGAGGACTGAAGAAAGGCGTACCCCCCACATACGGTACGGCAGTGTCTTAACACGTCGGGCATGTTTTAAAAGGGAACATTGACTAGTACTGGAAAATTAGTGTTGAAGAAATAATTTTGGTGTGGAAATATGTAGTGCACTTACTTGTCGTTTTTTGCCGACTTTCAATTTAATTGATTTAATAGTTTGTCCAATTATGTCAACATAAAATGCGTGCAAGAGAGATATGTATGATTTAAACAGGAGTCCAGTCATGATTGGTAGCTGCGTTCTGCTTCTTACATGGTCTTCCGCTTTTTCGTTGCCCTTTAAAATATTGCTTGTAAGCTATATTAAAGGGGTTTATTTCGGTATATGAAGAACATGCCAAACATACCGGAGTCTTCTATGTCTGATGACATCTTCAGGGGTTGAATCAGGGGTGAATGTCTCCTCCCTGATCTGGGTATTGTGCAGTTTGTCTGCAATGGCAACACCTCTTCTCTGGTAGGAGGCAGGCAAAGCATATCAAAATGATCAGTGACTAATGTCGTGTGATAATATTCACTTTTGAACTGAACAAAGAACGAAAATATACTATACACATATTCTCAGCATTTTATGTAAATAGAACAGTAGGCTATTTGCAATTCATGATGTGCACTGGACATGCGGAGTTTGTTTGGAGTATCCGTTGTGTGAATGCAGGATACCCATTACAAGAGTAAATGCTTCATCTAGGTACAGTGAATACACTTGGTACGAAAGCCATCAAAGGCTCACCTGGTCACCTGTTGGTGTGCCTCTACAGTCTTAAGACACGTACGTCGATGATGGTACCTATCACTACCGATTCAGGTTGGTATGGATATCAAATGGAGGGCATCACCGTCGATCTTCGTAAAGGCGTTATCACTGTCAAGGAAGATACGGATAACGTTGCCCAATGCTTGTGCTTGGCGTTCAGCATTTCTGTGCTACAGGTAACAAATAAGTCTAATAGCATCCTCTTAAATCAGTTTACATTAACCTAGTTCTTAAATGAGATCACACACGCAGGCACGCACGCACGCACGCACGCACGCACGCACGCACACACACACATCTCCCCCGTATTAAGTAAAACACACACACACACACACACACACACACACACACACACACACACACACACACACACACACACACACACACACACACACACACACACACACACACACACACACACACACACACACACACACACACACACACACACACACACACACACACACACACACACACACACACAACACACACGAACATGTGCCATACTTCACCAACCCTTAAGTCCTAATGCATAAAAAAGATACGACTGACACACACAAATTACATGTTGCAACAGTAAATATGCATGAAGTTTGATGACTTCTTGTAGGTGTTGTGTCAACCCCCTCAAACCTTGAAGTATAGAGGGGCCCGGAAGTTAAAACAGGTCAAGAATGAGTCTCTTGCCTTCGTTGTCGCTGCCGGGTACTGCTGCGAGACGCCCGCTAGATGCGTAAACAATGCAATGGATCCTGGCGGGTGCGGTGGTTGTGGTGGTTGTGGTGGTTGTGGCGGCTGTGGTGGTTACGATCCTGGTTGCCAGTGTGGTGGTTGAGATGGGGATTGAATTAGAAAGTAAGAGAATATCTGCCGAGTTGAGTTTTGACCACCTGAATTGAACATGTATAGCGTGGTCAGTGGTATTTCAATGCGACCGAGTAATAGGACATAGCATCAGTTCGCCAAGTCCGTAAATCGAATATCAACACGTGTGGGTGGACGGTAGGTTGTGTGTTTGTTTGTTTGTTTATTTGTTTGTTTGCGTGTATGTGTGTGTTTTATTCGCCCAACAAATAATTGTGAGAATTCAGTTGTTTTCGACTTAACATATTGGCAAAAACCTCAACATATTATTCCAATGAATGACAGAGCGTCGTTCTGTTGTTTATTTACTCAAATAGTGAAGTTTGTGCATTGTTCATTAAAAGCGTGCAAATGCACACGAGGAGCTAACTTTTAAAACTGTATGGTTATTAATACTTAATAGTTACATTAACGTTGCATATAACAATAGCACAACATTTGTACATGTAGAAAAATTATCATAAAATAAAGAAATATGTGTGAGTATAATTTGTGTACGACAATAGTAGTAATAGATGTGGTTTACGCGTCGTATGTGTGGCTTTTGCCAGCCATGACATCACTCCCACTGACCACTGATCGCATTTCAGTCCGACGTTTATCAACAGAATCCCGGCACTCCCCACACACCGTAATTCGAGCTGATTGCAACACACGTACGCAAGTTGTAGGACACGAGCCATGCTGATAAGGTGTAAGCGACTTGTCCGACATCCGTAATTCGAGGTCATCGCACCGACGGCTTTATCCGACATTGATGCTCTGGGATGCCCCTCTCTACTCACTGTAATTCGTCTACGTCGCCCCCGAGATGGCGCTATTTCCGGGTACAAGCAGGGTCGTGCTGTGTATTTTTAGTATTGCGCGAAAATCTCAACTGTGTATTAAGACGGAATATAATGAATTTGAAGATTCCGTTAAATTGCTTAAGAACAGAACAGAAGTGGCGTGTATGCGTTTATGCGTTTATGCGTTTATGCGTTTATGCGTGTATGCTGATTAATTCATTGAGAGTAGTACCCCAAGTTTTTAAAGAGTAAAGGTTACAATATCAAGGTTACAATCAAAATTTTGTTTTTTAATAACATATCAGTATGTGTACAAAAATGACTCAAACTTATTATGTGTATGCACTAATAATGTATTTTTATTTTCATTGGGAGAATTAGTTTAAGTCTATTAAGTATACGGATTATTTTGGAAGATTTGTTTGATACATTTTCCAGAGCATTAAACCCAAGAGATAAAACATTGGATAAGTTGACTACGCTTTCTGTACCATTGTGAAATGAAGACAAGATAGACGATTTAATCATATTTAATGCTTTACACTTAACTCCCTGGCAGACCTGTTCAATCGAACACCATCTCGATTTCTCTGAGAAGCATTCAACCACGCTGTAATTAATGCACGGTTATTTGGTTATTTGTACACACACATCCACTTGTGTCAATGACGTGCTATTTTTCTCTTCACAGTTTGTCTTCACTTGAGTGCGCACTATCTGTCTCTCACTCATAAAAGGGTCACATTTTCAACGTCTCCGTCATCAGTTAGTTAATTGACACCACTGTTGTTGTTGAAATGTCTGTGGATTTGTCCAATCACATATCAGTAGGCACTCTCATTGGCCAGTCTGAAATATATGATTAGTTAAATAATAATCTCACGTACTAATCCGATTTGATTGGTTAAAGAAATTAACACTTTAACAGCTTTTTAATATGTTGTAACTATGCGTTTTATGTTTAATCTTCTTATTCTTTAAGATTACATGTTAAGATTATATGTTATGGTTATATGTTATGGTTATAATTATGGTATTGTACGTTTAATCTCCTTATTCTTTAAGATTATATATGTAGACTATAACATATATCTGAAGTAATTAATACATTTAAGTGTACTGATTATATATGTAGTCTATAACATAATATGAAATAGACTACATATATATATATATATATATTATATCTAGAGTAACTAATACATTTAATTGTACTAAAGTCTTTAACATTAATTGTAGTTGTAGTTGAGTTGCTGTAAAAGCGTCATAATTTCGTATTGTATGCGTTTTTGTATGTCTCGTCATCGTGAATAAATATTGTTGAAACTGGGAAACGACTTTTGAATGTAACACTATAGCCACACGGTACTCAGTATGTCCTCTACCGACCAACCGGGCCAAAGCTCGTATATTTCTATATCTCTACAGTGAAGTCCTGTCAGCAGCGGGCTCTAGAGGTCATGACACTTAGTATCTCTCCAACTTACTAAACGAGGGCGCCACCAACCCATTATATATACAGACCGTACGTACGATGCATGTTGTTATTACTAAACGGATGCCTCTGATTGCGTTCGTATCAACTAAGGGGAGGCATGCCTGTTTATAATATATTATCACCAACCCTCTTGTGCCAGTTCTGAGATCATTGAGAAGTATTTGAAGATACTTGAACCGTTTGTTTATAGGCAACCGTCAGCTAATCAGCCTCTTTGAATCACGTTGTAGCAGATGGAAACCCCGACAAACCCACCACCGCTGTTTTTCTGCCCGACGTGCGGGCGTTCGTTCCACCGACATGCTCGTTTAAAAAGACACTTCGAGAAATGTCAAAAACCCACTTGCTCCAACTGTGGTTGAAACTTCGTTCAACTCGACACTATGAGAAAGAACGCTAAAAAATATCAACCGAGGCTGGAAAAGAAGGTGTGTCTGCATCGAATGCAGTCGTACCTACAAGCGCAAAAGTTGTATAATGAGAGAGTAGGCAACAACGACGATATCTCTGAAGGGTTGCGGCAGTTGGTGCGCGAGAACTGGTCCAGTATGCGGACGTCGACTACCCGCGCTCCCGTACAGGCATGACGTAATTTCCACTTGCCCAGTCTGGACACATGCGCTCTAGAATACCGACTGCATTTAATCTTTGAGGAACAGACTTACGCTTTCAAGATCAACATGAGTTTCGGGTTCATCCTGAGGCACAAGAAGACGGGTCGGCATAGGTACTACCACGCGTCGAATAACTGCCGCGGTCGTTACCTGGAGATCCCCACCCTCATCACCAGCCCCGAAGATTTCGAAGCCTCCCCTACACGCATCCGTCAACTGAATTTCTACAGTACGTTATAGACGAAAGTCCGGAATCGAATTGGACGGCTGAACTGGTGAGTAACACCACCTTCTTCCTGAACTCTATCGTCCAACACCCCTCGTACCGACCGGTCTTCGAAGAACTCTTCATACTCCAGTCTACATGGAATGAGAGTCAAGAGATAGGGACAGATGAGGAGGGGTCAAACAAGACGCCGCCTAATCCGTACACCACGCTCATCAATCCACTGCACACGCACCTCGCTCAGCTTCCTGTCCTGGGGTTCAACTCGGGCAAGTATGATATGAATGTTGTCAAGAAATACCTTGTATCCCTTCATATATGCGACGATGGGATCGAGCTGGACATATTGCCAACCTTCGTCATCAAGAGAAACAACAACTTCATATGTCTGTCGACGGACACACTCAAGTTCATGGTCATCACCAACTACCTCACTCCCGGCTTCAGCTACGATAAATACCTGAATACCAACGGGTGCGAGCCGACAAAGGGAACTTTCCATACGAATATCTTGATGACCAGCGGAAAGTGGACGATCTTGAACTCCCTCCAAAAGAAGCTTTCTACAGCCACCTGAAACAGGAGGGTATCTCCGACGAGGCCTACGAGCGATGCCGGACGGAGTGGAGCGTCGAAGGCATGATAACGCTGCGGGACTAGCTCGTCTGGTACAGCAAAAGAGACGTGATGCTTTTCCCAGAGGCCGTCGATAAGCAGTTTGTTTGCCACGAGACATGCCGACGGGCTGGTACACGCGCCGCCGCGAACAGCCCGCTTTTTGACCGGACCCGGTGCACCGGTACGGTTGTATGGCCGCGGCGGAATGGTTGACGTGGGAAGCCACTCGAACGGGTCAAGTCATACAATAACAACTCAACGGTCGGGAGAAACAAATAGGCAATAAAGAGTCGACGGGTGATGTTGAGAAACGAATACGCCCTATCAGTTCCAAGGTTGCTTCTTCCACGGTTGTTCGCCGTGTATCGTCGGTACGGACGTGAACGGCGTCAACGGCAAGGTCATGACCGACTTCCTCGCCGAGACGCGGGCTACCGGGGCGTATCTTCGGCGCTTCGTCAAGGTCGTCGAGATGTGGGAGTGCGAATGGAGAGCTCGCTTCCCAATGCCAAGACACCTCTCTTAATGAGAGGCATGGCGCTTCGTAGCAGGCTTCCGAAAATTTTTCCAACCCGTGACCTCGTTGTATTTTAGCGCCTACGAAAAACGGTAGGCTATCTCTTACCTGCCGCGTGTAATAGTCCGCGTATACGCTGCTGCCGGCTCTTATGATTCACGATAATCTCGTCTTGGAGCGTCTGAAATGAAGCGTCACGACGACCTTCCCGCGCTCAAATGGCACCGGTCGACCAGTGTCGTCCCTTATATCGATATCGATCGTGCCAAACTCTTTGCACTGGACGGGTATGTACTGGATCTTTTGGAAGGTCTTCGACACGGTGTTGCCCTTTTTATCGCTCAGCGGGACCATACGCAGCAGCGACACGAGGCTGTCGCCGACAACTCGAGGTTCACCGACGTTCGTGTATACGTAGAACGACTCGAATGCCCGCGACATGTTCATCACGGCTTCGGCTTCTTTGACGACATCCTTCCCCTTATTATTCGGTCCAAGCCGCATGTTATCATGAAAGCCTACAATAGTGGTTTTCATGTCCCCGAGGAATACCTCTTTCGACAGCCTCGTCAGCGTCATCTTGTGCGTGATAACGTTGTAGCTGAGGTGCACAATGTTAACCGGCAAGGCACGCAATAGGGCTTTGTTTATCGCTATGACGATATTCTGTGGTCCTTGATAATACCCTGCCTCGATCATGGTTCTCGTCGTAGTGATGGCCCCGGTGTCGCCCGCATTTCGTAGCACTATACCGAACCACTCGTCCTCCTCTCTCACGTTGTAGCAACTATGCGGATAGAGTATCTCCACCAGACCACACTCCCACTGACCAGACAAGTTGAGACGTTGCGGTAGCGTCGTGATGTAGTGGGTCAGCGTGTTTTCGGGGTGCGCATTCATGGAAGCGTTGCTAGGTAGCGTCAGGTAAAGGTCAGACAATTTCATCGCGTTTCATAGACGCATTCGGGAGTAGGTAACCGAGACAGCTTCTCAACAGAGCCGTCCACGGGTTCGAGTCCCCCGACCTCCCGTCAGATTGTATATACTGACCACGATGACAATGTATAGGACAACGATTTGACGCAGGAAGACGATTTCTGCTTTAGGGCACTCGTTACAGCAGAGACGACAGCGACGTGACGACCCGGAGCTTCCGACGTTACTGATCACCCTTCTGAGGTTCGGAGGTCTTGCGACGACCTTTTATAAGTAGATCTAGCTCCCGAAGTCCATCGGACCACCTTTCATAGCCGACGCTGTGGCCGACGCCCCGTTTTCGGTTGATGCAAGCGTCGTCACCCGTTGGAGAGTCGCCAGCGATGCAACCTGGCCTCGTCGCCCTTGCCTGGACTGATGGACCAGAGGTCGTGCGATTACCCTTTTATACGTCACGACCGCTTTGGCGTCGATCCAAGTGTTGTAGGAATCCAGATAGCCGCTCCATCTCACTACCACCTCGTCCCATTTCCCCGTCTTCCATCTTGGTTCGATGGTAGGTGTTGTTGTACAACCGGACGAATCCGGGCAATGGCTTGACGTACCGTAACGTCTGGTGATTCATGAAATACCGCCAAATACGGATCTTCAGCGTACAATTAAATAGTTCAACGATGTTCGCTTTCGTCTCCTAGTAGCGCGTAACGAAATGGTGGGTGTCTCAGATGACGCGCGAATGGCACCCATCCCACCGGCGAGCTCGCCTTCCTTTTTCGCAGGACGTCGTTCTCGAGGTACACCATGTTGCTTCCTCGAAACGGGTCCGCCTAAAAGAGTTTTCAGCAGCAGTCGGACTGTTTTAAAAAAAATACTTTTAGTGGCACGTTCCACGATTTCATCTTCTAGTCCACTCATCGCGGCCGGCGGCGGGTCCACTGGGGTCTCACCGGGTAGATTCACCACAGACACACAGTATTGTAACGGTCCAACAGCTGATTGTACAGTAACTCCTTTTCCCGTTCAGGCAGGTCCGTACTCTCGAGGACGCTCTTCATGTCGGCGTCCAGCATTGGTTATAGTCGGCTGCTGCTGTTGCGCTTGTAAACTCTCCACCAAATGCGGGTCTAACAGCGCCATCTTCTTCGTGTACTCTAAATATGCACCCCCTACTGTCTGAACAACGGTAGAAGGACCGATCCTGCCAACGGGTACAGTAAGGCCGACGGGAAACCACACGTTTAGAGGATCATTTGAGAAGTTTGGTGCACTAGAACATATGGAGAAACCATATACTGTATGAAAGGACTATTTCTCCCCGAAAAATGCGCTGTGAGGTGAATCAGTTTGTGCGGAGCGGCGTTCAAACAGGGTCTCCATCAATTGATGAATGTTAGAAATTGCGCCATCCCGCAAGCTTTACTAAATCTTAAGGCCAGGCTAAACCGGACTGGAAGTCCAAAACAAATATGGGCAATACGACTTGTATTTGTGAACATAGAGTGGTATAACGTGGCCAAAAAATCAAATTGATGTATTTAAAAAAAAAATTAAGTGAAGTTCTATTTTTAGCATCAGTATCATGTGATTCAACATGGCCGACGTGTGATAACAACACCCATAAAAAACAGGATATCTAAAAAACTACCCATCCTATTAAGCTGAAATTTGAAGATCATATTTGTTATGATGAAACAAAGGAAATGGACCAAAATTATTAATATATTTCATAATGTAACATTTTTATGGACAAATGAAATGCCGAGATGTAGCATGGTCATTCTCATGTGCCTAATTTCGGCATAGTATCAGCTCTAAAAACAAAACTACTTAAGATATCTCATTGATTTTGGTCCACTTTCTTCCACAATCACAATATATGCTTTATAGGTGTTCCAAATTTCAAGACAATATATCAAATCTCAATAAATCCAGCTTTGAATAACATCATTTAAGGTAGGTAGTATGGATTCCACCAAAAATCTTTAGTTTTCAACACAGATCAACCATATTTGGTATGCAGATACATACCAACATAGTTAAGGTTTTTCTTTCGTGTTTCGCATACATTATGCAAATTAGGTATCCAATATGGCCGCCATAATAGGGAAAATTAGGTATTTTTTGCCGCGCTCTAACCAAAAACGTATTCAAGTTACAAGCTTGTAATTTAGCACAGTAATTTATACTGTTATGCATATCTACTGCATGCATATCACAGAAATCAGATATGTTGTGTTGTTTACGTGAGAAAAAAAAAATTTGTCGAAAAAAACTATTTTGTGTAACTTTTTCACATAATTAACGCTTATAATTCAGAAACCATTAAATATATTATGATTTCTTTTAATTCATGCAGTAGATATACTCATTAGGCACTGCGGTTCAACATGTGTTGCAGTTATACCCAGTATTTATTCTACGAGAGCGCATCTACTTTAAGTACTCACAGCAAAAATGGTATTCCGAGAAAACGATGATAAGGTAATTTTTATAACCAAATTCTGCCAAAAGCCATCCGAAGAAACCTCAATATTGCTACTTTGTATTACTTTTTCAGCTAATATACTAACTGCATATTGAGGGAAGGATATGAGATAAATAGCAAAGAAAGTCCTTTTTTTTTAATATCAAAAATCACTGTTTTAATCCATACTACCTACCTTAACCTGAAAAGGGAGTTTTTGAGAAAATTGCGAAAAAAGTTGATTGTCCATTTCAAAGCACTTAAAAGGCTCCAGTTTGGTACGTACATTCCTTATCAGGTGCCATAGCCGCTCTTTTCTTCTTTCTCTGTTGCATAGCTCTCTTTGTAGACTGGCCAATTGCTGCTGTCACGTATGTCTTGTTAAATGACTAAACCATCTCCATCAAGTTGTGACCACACTTCAGAAAAATCTTTATTTAAAAATCGTGCATATTTAATTAGGCAAATATGACATGATAGGCGTCACTAAAATGCACATTTTTATATTTGACAGCCTCATTTAGATGTGACATTTTGTGTATATATAGAATGATAGTATGATGTAAATCAGGTGGAAAAAAATTGTTTTGCAGTTTTAAAAAAATCACTCAAATATAGGGGTTTAGCCTGACCTTAATGGTTGTGTTTCCTACTTACTGATGTCCATTTAAGCTTTGGAAAGCTTACTGTCTTCCCGTTACAATGAAGTATAACATATAGCTATTAAATGGAGTGTTATGTGTGTCGTGAATGTCAAACAAGGTCGCTATCAAATGGTGACTTCAAATTTGCACCATTCCACAATCGGTGTAGGCCTAAGTTTACAATGATTGCGTATCTATGTGCCTAACTGCACACTACCACTTCATATGTTATTGTAAACCGTATTGTATCCTCGTCAAAATTAGGTGTGACACGGAGCTACCAACTGGTGATGTATGTGTGGAGCGAAGGTTGAACAAGGTCACTGTCAAATGATTAATTATCGAAATGGTGCTATTCTGCAAATGTTAAGACAAATTGTTGTAACAATTGCTCTGAAGTCAAACGATGAAAAGAATAATTATTTAGGTTTTAGAATATATATTTATAATATATATGCTCGCGATATCGATATTCTACGAAGCATAATAAATACGAGCTGATCCACGTACGTGCTATACAAAATGTCGCTATCGGGGGCTAGTTTTCTACTATTTGTGCTCGAGTTAGTCTGGGATTGGTAAGTTTTAGTTTGACTATCTTAATCTTTATTAACAATTGCAAAGAAACGGTTATTTCAACAATAAGTGCCTGCATAAAATAATAGCATACATCACTGTATGTCATGTAACAACGTAAGTAATGCATAAATCAACCTTTATTGTTGACAGCCGTGAGCGACAATAGCAATGTCGCCAAGTGTGAAGAATTGGGACCAATGCATCTTTGTTGAATACGTAGCATCCTGGCTATAAATCTATCATAAATGT
This sequence comes from Escarpia spicata, assembly GCA_963995525.1. Lineage (NCBI taxonomy): Eukaryota > Metazoa > Annelida > Polychaeta > Sabellida > Siboglinidae > Escarpia > Escarpia spicata. The sequence goes on from OZ023212.1 coordinate 51,611,542, forward strand.
ACAGACACATTTAATAATGGTAAATTATCATATAATTTAAGTTTACTGTAGTACGAATTCCTTTTCAACCCATTGTACGTCACGTTCGTCTTCATTCAATAAAAGGAGGCAGAGTGCCTGACATTACCAGTTTTATTTCAACAGGGCTGACCATTTGCAATGGAATCTAGCCCCATCAAGCTAACGAGAAAGAGAAGACGTCTCTCAATTAACTTATCAAAATGCGTCATTTGTCAGGAATTAAAAACTCAAAAACAACAAGTACTGGGCAGAAATCATTGTTGGTTGCAGCGGAAACAAGGAGGCCTATATCACCGCCTAATAGTTGCATTGCCTAGCCTTGAAGGTATGCCATAGATACTATACCACAGGAGTTGCTTCAAAACGTACAGGAGCAAGTCAAATTTGGATCACACTAGGCTATTGTCCAAAAAAGAAACAACAAATGACACTGATTCTCAACAATCAGTATCATGTATACCTACTGTGGCAACGAGAAAGGTACTGGTTCGACAGATTGGTCTGTCTGTATTGTGTATTCAAAGAAATCACGCAGGAAAGACAACAAGTTGCATAACATTGAAACATCTGAACGGGCAACCAGCCTGGAGAAGGCTGCATGTCAAACAAGCAAGGATGAGAAATTTCCGGTTTTTGCCGGAATTCCGGTTTTTATACTGCTCCAAAGATCACATTTGTGAATCGTGTAAATCCGGGGAGAAAAAAATAAATGTTGGGGGGTAGGGCATATAAAATCCTAGACAATTCACTGACGAACTATCTGCGGATTGAGTTAACCATCTATCCACCGGGTGTCGCCACGTGTTAATGACGCTGCCTGGCGATTAGAGACAGAACCGACCCAACCGAACCCGTGAATCTACAAAGTAAAACCCTTCAGCGCTTTCGAAGTGCAAGCACAAAAGCAGTGGACCAATAGGACATGACGATGTATTTTGTGGAGATGTCGATCATTTTCGAACAGAATGGCTAATCGACGATTTGTTGTACGGGAAGACAAATGTTGCGTGAAGGACATTGACAAAAGTGTCAAGAATAAGTGGAATTGGGCGTGGCTGGAGAGATCGGCTGGAGACACTATGTTGGATATATTCATCAGTAAATTATCAACACCAGGGAAAGCTTACTGTTTGTGGTGCGAGGGCGATGTCAACTATGCGGATTGGATCCTACAGGCTACAGTCAGAGGGGAACCGAAGGCATTGAAATACACACGCTGGCACAACCCACGCTGGTCACCAATGTTCTGTTAGAACCTGAACAAAGGGCGTATCACATTGAAGTTCGCCGATTCCATGTAGACAACACACTTCCACAAGAACCCACAAGTTCAAGATTGGACTCGTGGTGGGCTACCATATTCTCTACTGGCAAGTTCCCAGTCTTGTCAAAGCTGGTGGCTGCAATGATGAGCTGCTTTCATGGTCCTCAAGTGGAAGGGTGTTTTAGTCGCATGTCTATCATCATGAATACTGCCAGAAAGAATATTAGTACATTCAACACTATCCAGACAGTGAAGTACTCACTCATGGCAAGCGACAAGACTGCTATACAGGACTTCCACAAGCAGGACTGGTCGCCTCGTTCACAACACGAGGGGTGCACACAAAATGTACTCCATCCAACTTGCCGAGGAAGGAAAGATGAAGGAGGAGAATAAAACTGAGCTGAACATGTCAAAGACGAAAGCAGCCACCAAGTACAAAGCTAAGGAAGCAGTTGAGCTGGCAACGAAGAAAGCTAGAATGGCCCATCAACGGGCTGTTTTGGCAAAGCTGGCCAAGGAGAAAGCTGCCCGTCAGCCAACTCGGGTTCAGCCCAGAACATATCATTAACAAGGGAGTTAGTTCTATGGCAATGTGTGCGTGAGTCACAGCAAAATTTCCGTTTTTTTCTCTGAATGTCACTCTCATCCCTGAAGAAGAGACGAGAAATGATACGCACAGTATCTAAGGAAGACTTGATAAATAAGGATGCCGTGTACCACTCAACATGTCTTTCATCCTACCCGAGTAAAACAAATCTTAAAGCAAAGACACCGTCATCAACTGTTACAATAGAGTGTCCTTATGACACTGCATTCTACAGTTTGATTCAAGAGATAGTTTCAATGGGATCTGGAGCGACATGCGCATAGGGAAAACAGTCATCAGAGATGCAAGGGGAAGCAGTGGTATAGCCGGACTGACTAGAAAGAAGCCAGCACTCTTCAGGTTTCTATGGCCACCGTTCTCCGCCACCCGATAGGGCCAGTGCCGACGCTCTATGTTTCATTTATCTTCTGTATTATACAATTCCGAAATAAAAAAAACCTACCTACCTACCTTCGTTCAAACGCCTATGCTGTTGGTTGTTTACATAAATATGGCTGGTAGGTAATAGTACAGAGCTTAAAATGATCAATATAAGACAGGAAGCCATTGCAGAAACGTCAATTGTTTGCTTCTCCGTCACGAATACTGAAGTCTCCCCGAGCAGAATGTTGTGTTTGTTTTGTTTTTTGATAAAAATAAAAATGGTTAAAGTCGCCCTGCAGGTCACTTTTTCACTTTTTCAGGTGGGGCTATGCTTTGTTTAAGCCGCATAACGTTTCATATTATGTGTTATGTATTGTGTTGGCATGATATTTGAGTATTATACTTACAGGGAAAAGATACGCATTTTTGTTCGGGTTATACACTGTGAAGACTAAACAAGGAAAAAAACCACAACTAATTTTAATCATTTAATATTAACCTTATGAAAGATTCTTGACAGTTCACAACCTCACCCAAAAATGAAACCTTAAAATAAACTTGTTAATTTATTATTTTTGTATGTTCTTCCTTTAAGGTTGATGTTCGGTCGTCCAATACATTAAACTGCATAAATCGGTCAAAACCGTCACAGCTTTATGAATATGTACACTTCAAACTAGCCCGTGGCTGTTTAATGTAACTAAAATATAACATATTTATGTTTTCCTTAATTAAGTTTGTTATTGTCTACTGAAAGTGGAACGCATGTGGTATTCATACCGTAAACAGAATAAACACTATCACTGTTTATTGTTATGTTTGTTTGGTTTGATGTCGTTGATATATTAATCAATCCTTATGAAAAGCGTATATAAAGGTAAGTAAAGGTAAGTTCCTATATTGCACAGTACCCAGTCCTCAGAACTGTTCAAAGCGCTTTACATGTTATTCCCTAGCAGAACTGTTCAAGCGAACACCATCTCGACTTCTCTGGGAAGCATTCAGCCACGCTCACAAATAAATTTTATGTACGGTTTATAAGAGGATATATATATATATATATATATAAAAGACAAAGTGGGAAGTAATATGGCAGTCATATTGAACGATAAGTCTGCCATAAGGATATTTTTGTCGTAATACAAATCCATGCCCTTAACTGTACTGGATCACAATTAAATCACCATCCAGCGGCTTTCTAAGTAGCTTACCAAAGGAGATATGAAAATGAATGACCTTCAATACAAACAAATGTTACCTCCTCAGCACAAAGAACAAAACTTATTATTTATATAGCCTTAATAACTAAACCCTAGAACGCGTAAACAGCAACCGATATCTTGGCAACTCTCACTCTCTCTCTGACGACCTAAAGTGGCACTCCCATATTGCTACAATAACCAAAAAAAGCAAATAGTACACTTTGCTTCCTAAGGCGAAATATACGCCACTGTCCGATAAATAGTAAACCGATGGTATACATTGCCCTTGCGCGCGCTAATGAATGGGATCCACATCATCCGGGGGATATAGAGCACCGAAGTGTGACGTCACGCTGCAGCGCTGGTTCCCACAAATGTCTCCCGTCGTAGCTGTTGTTCCAAACTGTAATCATTATTCTTAAAGTCATACTTGTAGTTCTTTATGGTTTCCATGAGTTGAAGGTGAGAAGCATATATGGGTGAAACAAATTATGTATTTTTTTGTATTCTGGAACGTAAAAACAATATTTTAACGCAAGCTACTTGATCGCAGTGACAAAATCGGTCGAGGTGCAACATATGTTTTGTTGTGAATCACGCTACTTTCATCGAAAAATACGGAAGGATAACCTGTCAACATCGTACAATTATTGTACGAAATTGTTACAAATACATGACACAGATATTAATAGAATATAACAAAATAACATACTAAAACAATCATAAATAAATACTAGTTACTGTTCATATGTCAAAAGACATTGATAATTATAATATTAAGAAAGGAGGGATATAACCTCCTGATTATAAATATAATTAAGTCATTTGAAAAACCGACTCATGTAATACAAATACATAATACCAGTTTTTAAATTAAACACTTTTTTTAAACAAAAGATGCGTGATCAATAAAAAAAATACAGGTACCTGAAAAATAAGATTTAATTAAAAATAACGAAATGAGCTGGCTTCCTGGTCATTAAGATAATTGAACAAAAAACTATTTCACTAAATATTGAAATTGGTTCTTGTTCTGGGCACCTATGTGTTATATGGCAATTCATTACATTCCTGTATATCTGTGTAGTAAAAAGACGTTTGAAAGAAAGATTTAACATACGGCACATGAAGACACAAAAGTACTAGATCTTGTATTTATACCATGCTGTTTGTGTGTTACGTTGACAAATCGAACAAATAAATTGGTGCTCTATCATTGACAATATTATAGACAAGGTTCAATTTTAGTTGCTTAACCCGTGGATACACTGATCACATATTGACCAGTTTAAACTCCTTTGATCCAATGTGGGTTCTGGTTGGTGCATTGAGAAGGAAACGGATTACCTTGTTCTGGGTACACTGTAGTCTAGGTATATATTTCGTGGTTAAACCCGAGAACCATGATGAACAGGCATAGGGTTTAGTCAAAAATGACATTGTGTTAGGACAGAGGTAAGAAGTTTTTTTTTCTTTTTCATGTTGACATTTCTTGTTTGCCTGCACAATAATTTTTAGTTAGCATTTGATTTACAAACTATCTTCTCAGCCACTCCTTCTCCAGTTAGTGACTGATCTAATTATACACCTAGGTATTTAACATGCGTTTGACACGTCAATGTGTTGCCAGCACATTTCACCTGAATGGAATTACATGTGTGGAGTTTACGTTTCGATCTAAAAAGGATTGATGCAGTTTTCCCTAGATGGAGGGACAGTTTGTTATTTATCAGCCATCCTCTGGCTGCCTCAAGCTCCGAAGAGAGACTTTCTTGGATGTGTTGGGTGTTCTTACCCGAAACTATGAGGGCCGAATCGTCAGCGTACAAAAGACGTTTGCAGCTAAAAGCCGATGGAATATCATTAATATATATTAGAAACAGTAAGGGTCCGATAATTGACCTTCGAGGTACACCACATATGACAGTCATCGGTTTCGATAAGGCACAACCAATTTCAACTGATTGTTGTCGTTCATATACATGTGATTGAAACCAAACTATGGCAGATTTGGGAAGTCCTATTGCTTCGAGTTTCTGAAGCATAATCTAATGGTCTACGGTGTCAATCGCTTTCTGAAGGTCAAGAAGCACCATACCTATACAATTACCTTTACAATTGCTCCTGTTTTAGGAAGTATGTGAGATGTACTAAACATGATGACGTCTATCAACAAGCTGTTGATAGACGATCCTCTAAAAAAATTTCGAGATCGTATTTAGAATCGAGATCGGCCTGTAATTACCGGCTCCCATCTTACTATTATTTTTGTAAATGGACATCACCCTAGCTGATTTAAGATCTTCTGGAATTTCGCCGGTGGACAAAGATACATTTAAAATATGCGTCAATGGACACGCAATGAGCTTGACACCACCTTAATAAATCTGGGTGACAATAGATCCAAACCAGTTGCCTTGTTCGGGTTTAGTTTGCTAAGAATACTTAATACTTTGTTCTCGCTGACTTCACTCAAACATAAACTAGTACTGGTGACACCCAGTGACCTGTAGAAGTCTTGGATGTGTTTCCCTTCATATTTACCATTACTTGGTGGAAGTTTGCCAACCAGTGTTGAGGCTACATTAGTAAAATAATTGTTAAAATGCTCAGATACCATTGATTTATCAAAACAAATGTTGTATCGATATCGAGTCCTATACTCATAGGCTTAGTTTTATACTGAGACGAATTCCGAGGCTTTTCAGCATTTGCCCTAATTTGTTTGGTTGTTGTTTGAATTCGTCAGCCTTGTTATCAATGAAGTCTGATTTGGCCTGTTTCTTCTTATATTGAACCTGATTCCGAAGATAAATATATTTTCCGTGCCAACTGATGTCATTGGTCTTTCTGAAGTTAATAAATGTCCGATCTCTTTCATAAATGAGATGCAGTGTCTCCACGGTCATCCACGGGGCGGTATGCTGTTTAATCCGGACATACTTCAAAGGGGTAATGTTATCAATAACAGCCATCAATTTAGATTTAAAATGATAAAAAGCCTCGTGTACAGAATATTAATATCCAGTACATCCTGCCAATCTACCTCCTGCAGTTTTGCTTCCTTACTGTATTATTTGAGCGATAAACGTAAAGAAATTACCGCTGTCGCAGAGGTAATCGTATACTTCGTTTGTAAAAACTGCAGGAGTCACACGAGATTGCTTTACTGCGGGCAGTGACACCTTTGCCACAACGATTACACGGGTGTTTTGGCGTGAAGTTTCTCCTCTTGTGCTCAGCAGGGCATGGGTTGGTGCGCACATCGCCGCTTTTCATAAGTAATGGTAGAGTTGAAGTTGATGGAGAGACGTTGTACAAAGAGTTCTCTTTAGTCACCGAAAGTCTGCAGAGTTTGCAAATGGTTCGTTTAGTCTTATGGTTAAGGCGGTCAACTTGAGAATTGCTGACAAAATAATATCACTGCTTACTTCTAGAGATTCTATGAATGTGTAGCCTGTGGAATTAGGCTCACACCCTAGTATAATGTTCTAATGTTTGTAGAAGATAAGTATCTCTGGTATACTCTGTATTTGGTTAAACAGTGAAGACAAAGAATAAATAGTGACATTACTGCACTTCCTGATGCCATACCAGCATAAGGATCACTACGAAGTCGTAATGTTACCGCTTGACCGAGCACAAGTTGTGTCAATCGTCCTGGGCAGAGAAATTACAAGTCCACATATCCGGTCATGCATGACGTGCAGTCAAGGTCCTGATTGCTGAGGTCTCGCACGACTGAATCACAGCTTGTTAATCAAGTTTAATCAAATTAATGTCACACAGGTGCACGCAGAGATATACACAAATTGTAAAATCAAAAAATGTCACGTTCACTTACTAAAATCTCGAAGTCCGCTGGAATATTGGCGCGTTCGTGGAGTTGTGTGCGATGTGAAATGGTTCAAATTTGTATGATTCACACTATTTCATAGAGCACATCATAGGAGCAGCCACGGATCTACGCCATCTTCGCCACCCCCCGCCATCTACGCCACCTCCCGGCTGAGAAGTCAGGGAGCGGTAATTAAGTTGGCGTTTTGGTGAGCCTCAAGCGGAGGTGCAATTGGCTGGCTAAAACATAGTTTTGAGTTGTTTTGTCCACGATTGTAATCATAATTCTGTGATCCACACGTACAGATTTATCTATTTCTACAAGCTGCAAGACAATGCGACTATAGATAATAATCATATATTCTAAAAAATATTTTGTTGAGAAAACCATTTATACTCCCAGGGGAAAATCTATGGGTATCCATGTTAGTTCACAATTAATCAAAACACACTCTGTAGGTACCCATTGAAAACAAACCGCTAGCATCGCTATCTTTTGCTCGACTATGGCTAATGTCGTCAGTAGACCCCTATCTCTGCATTTGGTACATATTTTTCAGACGAGCCCAAATCGCTTAAAGGCCATATCCTGGGGGGGAATTGCTACTAAATATAAAAATATGCATGTACTTATGTGTTCTGCAATATAATGACAACCCAGAAACCACATGTTTGCTGAAACATTTCTAAAATTGACATTAAATGGGACCTGTCCTGGCGCAGGCTTCGAAAAGTCTGTTTTCCGAAAATGCCGCGAGAGGCAGAATCGTGACGTCAGTTGTGGAAAACATTCCCGGGATCGCAAGCGTTCTCGGCGGCTGGATTTCTTTGGTGGATATTTGAACTGGTATACATTCATTCACATATAGAACTGGTGAACAAATGTGTTGTTGGAAACTGCAACAATTCGAATCTGACTGGCCATTCTGTGCACGAATTTCCCAAAGAGCCAGTTACTCGGCAGAAATGGAAACGTTTTGTTCGAAACAACAGGGCCGACTGGACCCATGCTACGGCAACTAGCATTATTTGTGGTTCGCATTTCGTTGCGCCTGGCGACTTCGAAGGCTTCGTACAATGGAAGATGGGTTTCAGGCGTAAGTTAGATGTAAAGAAATCTGCCGTTCCTTCGACGAACACAACAGAGGCGAAGGAGATTCGGTTACCGGCGAATCTGCGCAAGTGGGCCCGGTCAGTTGTCGGAGCTTCTTCACTGGTTCGTGTCTATACGGTGCTACACTAACTGGCTAACATCAACATTGTCGATCTCGGCAATGTCATCCTCACTGTCACCGAAATATATATGATCAAACGTTTCGTGATCCGCGTCAAAATTGACATCGCTCTCTGAACTACTCGAGTAAGCCACCATTTGTATCGAGTTGTTTACATGACACCGCGCGACTGCACAGGGCCGCAGGCGTGAAGTCGCTGCACTAACTGACGGCGGAACCGCGACTGACGTCACGTTTCAGCAACAAATGCAAACCCGGCATCGCTCGGGAGTTTCCGTAAAATGGCAAATTTAAAGGCTCTTTTTATGTCGTATGCTCAAATACCATATTTAAACATTTTGGCAATATCATCATTTGAAAGAGCATAAACCATTTGTTATTAAGGAAAAGAGCTCATTTTATTCCAGGATATGGCCTTTAAATTGGAAGAACATCATGTCAGATCAGATCATGTTAATAGTTTCACTTATTTTCCAAGCGTTCTTCGAGGTGCGGTGCATGCTAGTATGGATGCGAAATAATTCATAGTAGGGCTACGTTTGAAAATATGCTATGAAAACTACAAGAAATTGGTCCAAATCCAAGACAATAACCAGTTTTCGTGGTAGCAATGCTCACAGTTATCTGTTCACAGACATTTGTGGGGTTACTTTTTATAGGCAATACATATCATTAATGTTACTATTAATTAGCTGTATAATGTATTTATTAACTTTGTATAGTTAGTAATTTAGCCACTGGGACAGTGCCGGTCCCGACAGCCACGGGGACAGTGCTGGCCCCGACGACTCCACCACCGTCACCGACCAACCGGGTGAAGGTGCTACTGCACTTCGCCTGTTGCATTATTCTTAATATGTATCAACGATTTGAATGATGATATAACAAGCAAGGTGTTGAAATGTGCGGATGATAAATTTTTTTTTAGAAGGATTAAAAGTGATGGAGATAGACAGCATTTACAAGATGATCTTGACAGGTTGATCAAATGGTCTGAAAAGTGGCAAATGCTTTTCAATTTTGGAAAATGTAAATGCCTCCACACAGGACATGAGAACGAAGACGTAGAATATACAATGGGGGGTACTGTACTAAGTACTACTGTAAAAGAAAAGGACTTAGGGTTAACCATTAGTGCTGATATGAATGATTCAGAGCAGTGCGGAATTGCAGCTTCAAAGGGAAATCAAATCCTTGGATTAATTAGGCGAAATATAGCGTATAAGGAAAAAGAACTAATACTACCGCTGTACAAAACAATAGTGAGGCATCATTTAGAATATTGTATACAAGCGTGGCCATATCGCAAGAAGGACATAGATATGCTAGAAAGAGTACAGAGGAGTGCGACTAAAATGATATCAAAACTGAGATATTTTAGTTATGAAATTCGCCTAAAAAATGTGGTTTAACAACACTAGAGACCAGGAGATTGAGAGGAGATCAGATAGAAGTGTTTAAAATACTGAATGGTTATGAAAATATTGATAGAAATATTGTTTTCGCAGTTAAGAAAGATAGAAGGACTAGAGGATATGAAGTTTGCAAAGGAGCAGTATAGATTAGATATAAGAAAGTTTTCATTTTCACAAAGGACTCTAAATGAATGAAACAGATTATCTGCTGATTGTGTGGGTGCTAATAGCGTGAATATGTTTAAAAATAAAATCGACACATACCTCAGAAGGGCGGGATACACATAAATAAAAGGGTTGGACTCTCGATAAGCCAAAGAGCTTCCTTGTCCACCTGCCACCTAGAGTTAATTCTCTGGATGGCAATCTTGTTAAATGTGTAAAGAGGCGACCAACGATGCCCCACCTATGAAACATTTCCCTAGATGCCTAACAAGACGGGACACCTTTCCCTGTAATCACTGAAAAACAAATTTCAAAAAAATAAATTAGTTGTTATATTTCACGGATTTCTTAGAGAATTACTCGTCACTGGCTTTAATTCGGGAAAATAGAATTTGAACGTCATTAAAAAATATATCAGGTGACGAGACGGACGGCACGGCTTGGACATTATAAATTACTTGGCTTCCGGTTTTAGTTACGATAAATTTCTGAAAGCGTACGGCTATATACTGTACGGTTACTTTCCCTACGAGTGACTTCGTTGAGTAAACTTAACTGTGAATTTCTTCTTTAAAAGGAAGATTTTCACAGCTAGTTAAAAAACGGAGATATTTCTGACGAAAATTACGAGTACTGCGAACAAATTTGGCGCGATCACGATATGAAAATCTTTCGTGATTATCTTATCTGTTACAACAATTGAGATGTCGCCCCTTTCCTAGAAGCTACCAAGAAACAGTTTTTCTTTTTACAAATTGCGCAACGTAGACATGTTTAAATATGGTATTAGCGTTCCTGGTCTAACCATGAAATTTATATTTGACACATTACCACGTGATATTTATTTTAGTCTATTTAATCAAAAGGATTAAGATTTACATAATATGTTAATAAAGGGCATCGTAGGCGGCCCCTCAATAATATATCAGCGACATCACTAAGTCGGAGTTACACGACTTCGACAATCGGAACTGGGCGAATCAGCTCTCCTATTCTCTAGTTCTATTGTCGACAACGACGCAAATGGATTATACCTTTGGGCCCTTTCCCAAGACATGGCTGTAGGATCTTATACGAAAATATTTTAAAACCAAAACAATCACGTTTTTATGTTAAGCTGGCCCTTGAATAGCTAGAGTGGGTAGCTCACGAGAACAATAAATTTATAAGATATCAATGTAACGGACAGGATAAACGTATTGGTGATCATAAACGTCCCGTTGATGAATGGTGTGCTCAGAGTCGCACCATTTATAAGTTTCACCAAAAATAGATAAGTGAGCGAAAAATGAACAACTGAAAACACGTCCCAAAATGCTTTTTTTGAGCGATTGCTTGTACCACTACGGTTCGTCCGATCCGAACAATCTTGATATCGTTTGAAAGCTTATGATTTCTGCCATTCAAATATATATATAAATGGTTTCCTTATAGTAATTCCTAAAATAAACTATATACGGACATACAACGGTGCCGGTTCCGTTGTCTTAGACACTGCGAACGATGTTGTTTCGTCGACACAGTTCACCAATCTACCGATTGAGGCATCACTATCTGATTTCGACTTTGGAATTCCCTCCCTCAATATATTGTAAATCAAAACAGCCTGGATGCGTTTAAAAGCAACATCCAGACTTTGCACTACCCCATGTTTTAGACGTTAACAAGTTCTTCTGCACGTATTTCTGTTTATTCACACAATAATTTGTGTTCTTATATATTGCACTCTAAAAACAAAACAAAAATTTCCTGTTCGCCTGCCATGTCACGGCTCGCCTGTATCCTCAGCATGTTGAGGCTAGGCGTGTATTGGAAGAAGAAGAAGAAGAAGAAGAAGAAGAAGAAGATAAGCTCCACCCACTTTCAAACGGCTGCTAAAATGACATACGCGAAGAAGGCGTGACGTCACAGCCACGTATATCAACCAACCAACGCAACGAATTTTGACCCGTTGGTTGGCGTATGTTATTGTGACGTCACGCCGACGTAAATATATATATCGGCTTTGCTGCGATCAAAGCACATCAGTTTCGTTGCAGTTTAAAGTGGGTGAAACTTATAACATGAAATCAAAAAATGGTGAAATGCGCATGTCTGAACCTATGCAAATGAGGAAAACAGCGCCGCAATCGGAAGTTTAGTGTACCGAGTACACGCCGACAACATCGTTCGGAACCGTACAGAACACCGAAAACGGCACGATTATAGGTCCGTTTATAGGTGTTCTGTGATCGGTTACCGGGAAATATAAATGACGCTAGAATAACAAAAAGTGCATCCTTTCAAATTGTACCAAAATCGTCGGGACAGGACGAGCCATGAGGGTGCTAGTGACCGTAGAATTTCATGTCTTGGACGTGTTCTGAGTTGTTCATTTTTCGCTCGCTTATCTATTTTTGGTTTCACGGATGTTATTTTCGCGTTTGTCTTTGTAACGTGGAGCACACCAACCCTGTCAACGGGAAGTCTATGGCCGATCTCCTATCAAAAAGAATACTACGTACTTGGGTAAATATGTCGAGGTCGTCAAAATGTGGGAATGTCAGTGGAAAGAAATTCAAAAAAATTCAGATGGAAAAAAAATTATAAATTCTAAATGTTCTCACTGTAACTTGAAGTGGGAAATGACCAAAGATAAAGTTTTGCAAAATATATTTGAAGGACGCCTACTTGGCATGGTAGATTGCGACATTTCGGTACCCGACGATTTAATATTTTTGTGAAATGCAACCCATTTAAAAAAAACACTGACATTACCCGTGACGTATTTTGGTAAAAAAATCTGTTAGCTACTCATTTGTTGAAATGGTACTTGAATCACGGACTGGTCGTATCTAACGTTTTTTTTAGATCAAGTTTTAGAATACGAACCCCGTCGGTGTTTCAAGTCTTTCTCTGATGCCGTCTCGGATGCACGCCGCGAAGGTGACGTGCATCCAGGCAAGGCTATTATTGGCGACACGGTGAAAAGTTTGGGGAATAGTGGATATAATAAATGAATAACCAATATCCACAGAAATATTATATTTTGTGATGGTAAAACGGCGAGCCGAGGAATTAACAGCCATCGTTTTCGCCAGCTAGACCCAATTACGGTATGGCTTACCAGTACGCGAAATTGAGAATGCTGGAATTTTATTATAATTTTATACATTATTACATAGAGCGCCCTCTCTTCCAATATTGCGAGATGTATACGGATTTCGCATATTTGAGTCTAGCTTTTTCTTGTTTAGACGATTTTGCTGCCACAGCTTAAAAAAAATACTTCTTTACAAACAGGGCCCGATGGTTTCCAGCCCTTTGTTATGAAGCGCACGCATCCGACCATGTGAATTGTCGGTTGGAAGGGAAAAATGGGTAACTGCGGAACCGTGTTGCGTTGAGCGTGCGCGTCACGACAAAGAGACACCTGACTTATTCAAGGTCGAATACGAAGAAAGAGGTTTCATCGGGTTGTGTAATAAAACATATTATTGTTTTGGAGATACGGATAAATTCAGCACCAAAGGTCTCAATAAGAGACACAACGAAATTGATAGACACATTTATGAAAGTACTTAAAACCTGGGTTTCGGGTAAGGGATGCTTCAGTTTTTACTTATATTCAAGAACGTTCTGCATTAAGTTATTATTTTTATTTCAAACGACGAGTACAACCCGATGGAATCTCTACCTCCGCGTATCTGGTGTAACAGTCATGCAAGTAAATCCTCACGTGAGATACCCCTCCCCGTGTAACATACAGTCTTGGTGTGATCAGGTATGATGTTTATCGACCACGTACTCCTATTTGCCAATTATTGAACCATGTATTTATACACATTTGTATCTGTACACTTGTGAGTTAGCCGTGTAACATCTAGTCTTAAGCCGTGTTCACATTGGGTCCGATTCGCGTACCGGATTCTAGCGTACCGTTCGTGTCCGGTCGACCTTGCTTCAGGTTGCGTTCACACTACTGACAAATGAGCCGACGCGAACCGTTCGCGAACCGTTCGTCGTGTACACACTGCGTCTGGTTCGCGAACGGTTCTGGCCCAATTACGTGTAGTTAACTCGTGGCATGTCATTTGTTCGGGTCATGTGTCAATGCTCAAAGCGCTGTACAAGAATCTAATAATGTAAAACATTAAATGTACGTGATATATGAGCACATAAAAATAAAATATAAACTTAATATAATATAATAAGTATAAAAACAGTCAAATAATTTAATTTAATTCATTAAAAGAAAATAAACTGCTATTTGAATATTATTAAAATATATGAGATAATTTATGTATATATATATATATATATATATATAATAATAATTTTTGCATATGTTTACACATATGCAATCATGGGTAGACAAATAAAGTATGACTTTAGTAGTAAAATGACTAAGAAAATAAAATGCACAGATTGGCTCGTCTTTAGGAAACCGTACGCGCCCGCTAGCGCGTTCACATTTCTATTTCTAATTATCTACGTCGTAAGGAGCCACTGTTGGCTATGGTTTACGACGGGGTGGGTGCGTATGGTGTTATTGAGTGTTTGAGCCGCAGGATAGGAGACTGAAATCGTTTATGGTCTCAGCCTGGACCTGCGACTCGTTTAGTTTATTCCAGTCTACTATTGTCTTTACGAAGTATGAGTTTTTGAATTGGTCGGTGTGGGATGCAGGTACTATATAGCACCTGGTGTTATTGGTTTACAGAGACAAGTGGGCGCATACCGTTCGCGTCCACTGAGAACACATCGAGAGATGGTCTGAGCGGACCCGACGCACCCGACGCAGCGGAACCAGTGTCAGTGCACGGCCAAATGGACGCGAACCGTCCGCGCGTCCACTAAAATTACCAGTGTGAACACGGCCTTAGTGTAACCGTGATGATGTATGCTCTTTATCGACTCGTGTTTGCCAATTATTAAAGAGTGTATTTATACACACGTCATTGTTGCATCACCATGATGTGCTTTCTCTTTTTTCACTGATGAAAATATACGAACCATTTTGTATACTTAAATTGCTGCAGAAGTTGTGTCAATAAACAAAGATTGTAGCATACTGTCTAACAATGACTGATTAACATGTGGAGTCAATTTGTATATATAGTTAAGTTTTACAAGATTTTATAATATTGACACTTTCTCTTTGGTGTCAGACAACAAGAATATATTTGTTGTAACTGTTTGTACCACTTTCTCTTGGGTGTCTGAATAAAATTTAATGAATGCACAAATGGTGTCGACTTTTTATTGCTTAATTCAGAAACATTTAAAACTACATAACATGCAGACTTTACATGCGGCACTTAACACGACAGCCATTGTTCACTAAATCGTTCCCGAACGTGTTCATAAACGTCTTCATGGGTATGCCTCGACATCGATGCAACAAGTACACGACGCAATATTGACCACAAGCGTTAGACAGTGGGCTCTGAAGCGTTCTCTTGTTGAAAGTCTAAGTCATGCAGTTACTCTGTAAATCAACGAATTCAGCGTGTCGAGATGGCAAACCTTAGGAGTCAAAATATTCCCCACGTCCGTCTTTTGCAATAAACATGTAGATCCAGTGTTGACCCGGTTCATCGCTCGCATGATTCTTGCACGAAAGCTGCCGGGTACGGTTTTTTAATAGCAGTGGGCAACCCGTCTTTAGGTAATATGCCTCGAACAATGGTCCTAGTGTAACCATCGGTCGCAAGGAATTCTTCTATCTGCGCAGTGTCCATTAGTAATCGTAGACAACGTTTCTGTTGCGGTCAGTCTCCAAAACCGTCTCGCATTCTCCGTAGACGACAACGTTTATCGTCTGGTCGAGGGGTTGATTAAAATGAATCTCGACTCGTAGGTTGCCTCTATATACCAAATTGAAATGGGGACTGTCGCAACAATCTGGTGTGATGTAAAAAGCACGTGGGGTGTATCCTTTGCCAAACTCATCCCGACTGATGTTGTTTCCTTCGTCTTGGAATATCTTTCTCGTTCCAAATAAGTTACTGTAACTTTTTACGTAGGCATCATCGCCGAAATTAGGCTGGAGTGGTTTCGCCGGGACTTGTTAAACAACAAGGTTAAGTTGTTGTGTTTTACGTAGAACGGATTCTTGGCGGATGCTCCTCTGTAAGCGTAAGTGTCTAGACAACACAAGACTATTCTCTTGGGTAAGACACCCAAATAAACGTTTTTGTGAGTGTGCGACATGGCACCTCGCGGTATAAAAAAACACCTTGCAATCGACTCTGTGCAGGGGATACTTGGCCGTTCCGTTTTGTAGCGCTTTGATGCGACCCATCTGTACGGCAACATTCAGTTTGGCTTTTCGAGCAAACAAAACTGCTTCGACTATGCGTACCTTGTAATTAACATTGTCACCGCCTGCAGCCACGAATGCAAAGGCATCGTTGCTCTGTACTAGTCGAATTTTCACTTCGACGCCATTCAATAGATAGCAGTCTTGGAAGAAGGGGTCGACGTGTAGACGACCCATCATGTCGACGGTTCGGCCTCGTTTGCATCGTTGGTGGCATCCATTTGTCCGGCCGTGTCTTTGCACCACAAGGCACTCCATGAATCAGTAACGTTTCAATGCACGAACGATAAGGATAGGTATTCGTGGAAGGTGTTACACGGGTACTGTTCAAAGACACGTCGACTTGACTAAACAGAGAATGCATCCAATTGTTTACTGGTCCAAGAGGTTCACGCTCATCGATGTCGTCACCGTTTCCTTTGATTACACGTGCTCGCACAAACAGATAAGTATTGGCCACGTCCCGATCCGGACAATGAGAATTCGGTAGGACCACCCGTACCTATCCAGGCGGCAAGTCGATGTTCGACCCATTGTGCATGTTCGATACTCGTTTGTTTCATCGGTAAACTAAACAGGTCCAATTCATTTCTGACTCCCTCACACGACTACTCGTGGATAAAAGCCATGTCTAGCCGAATATGTCGTCTCGGTGCGTCTTCTGTCGTCTGCGTCTCTTGGCGACACTGGCTAGTGTTCTCGCCGGCTCGCGTTTTATAATGCGGTGTGCTTCGCGTATGCCCGGAGGCCCACTGCTTCCTAACACACTACTGATCATGTCCTGTCCGGTTTCTTTCACACGCCTCTTTGCAGATTCTTTAACGCTATATCCAAACAAGACGTCGCCGTCCACCCCCAAACCTGTATTTAACTCTCCTTTTCCCAAAGCGAGTGCACCTCATTTTATGAGTGCCATAGCATTTCGAATGAGGTCACCGAATAACCTACCTAGACCGTGACCTCGTTGCACTCTTGCCCCAACAAACACGGGTAGTCCGTCACCGACTTTTCTGACGTAATAGTCTTCGTAGGAACGATTACGACTCATGTTTTTAAAAATGATGTCTACAACGGAATCAGTTTCTTTGCGGAAGGTGCAGTCACTGCTATGTTGCGTATCATATACGGTGGCCGACGGCTTGAGACCTATGTCTTTTCCACCTAGCCTCTTATGGATGAACTCGCGTGTGTCCGTTGCTTTGGGACTGGTGACGATGGACGATTGAAAACCTAGTATGTTCACCATGGCGCTCTGGGAAGGTATGTTGAACACAGTGTGGGGTGTCATGTGCAAGGTAACCCACTGAGAGATCTCGCTGTGGCTAAGTTAAGCCTTGACTCTCTCCTTTGACATCAACGCCAGTGCCTTGTTGATGTTGTGCATCAGTATGACCGGATTGTAGAAATACCCAAGCTCGATTCTGGCACTCAAGTAAAGTCCCCTATGCTCATGTTCGTTGAGGTAGCACCTACTATCCGCCTCATGAACGTTGTACCAACTATGCGGGTACTGAATCTCCACCAATCCGCACTCCCACTGACCGACTAAACTAATGCGTTGCGGCAGTGCCGTGACATAGTGGGTCAACGTGCTGTTAGGATGCAGACTCACAGGCGCGTTGCTGGGTAATGTCAGGTAAAAGTCAGACGACATGGTCACCACATGTCATATACGAATCAGGTTACAGGAATCCCAGACAAATGCTTAACGAAGCCGTCCAAAGATTAGAGGTTCCGTCGACTTTAGTCAGGTTGTAGGTACTAACCAATTTAATGGTGTACAGTGTGACAATTTGGCAGAAGAACACAATTTCCGATTTCGGGCACGAATTTCCAAACAACACCCAACGTTTGCTGGTACTTCCGGTATCTTCGAGCTGTGTTTTCCAAGCGAACGTCCGTCGTGTCTTCCATGACACGAACGATGGCTCGACTGGCGTGTACTAGCCTTCATACGCGACGAGTGACAATTTATCCAACCAGCTGTTAAATGAATCGGAATACCCTTGCCACTTGACCAGCACTGCAACACTTTCTCGACACGATAGAGTTTATCTTTAGTCACAGCCACTTTATGTAGTTCATGTTCGTAAAATGTACCATCTGTTGACACATCTTGATCATCGACTAAACAATAAACGGGTGGGTCGGAACGAAGCACTGCTTTGACGGTCAATATCTCGTCACTCCAGTTGGGTAAGTTACCTTTTTTTAATTGTCTCTTGACTTTGCTGATACGTACGCTATCGCCAACTTTTAAACCGGGTTTGATTTTACTTTGTCCTTGATTACCGTACAACCTTTTCCAAACCTCTTCTTGATTGATCATGTTCATATCCGATGGCGCCATGCCAATACTTCTATGATAACTGTCGTTGTACGAATCCACTAGGTGGTGTAATACGTTTAAGTACTTTATCGTCTGGTTTTTCGTGAAATACCTCCACATACGCGTCTTCAGAGTACGACTGAATCGCTTGACGATATACGCTATGATCTTTTCGTTGTGTGTCGTAAAATGTTTAATACCTTTCTCTTTCAGAAACTCTTGAAGTTCCCTATTCAAACATTATTTTCCTTTATCCGTTTGCAATGCCAGTGGTCCGTCGTTGTCCTTTATCAACCGACGAAATGCTGTCGTGAGTGACGGCCCCGATTTGTTCATCAACGGAGCAGACCACGCTTTCTTGGAGAACACGTCTATCATGTTCAAAATGAAAGTGTGACCGTCGATGTACCGTTTCAAACGTGACACGTCCACCAGATCGGTCTGCCATTGTTGATTTATACCACCCACTAGGACACGTCGACGTCTGAAATGATGTGTCACCGGTTTGTGTAGGATGTAAGTGTCTTGCTCAGACAACGACCGTGTCACCTCTTTCGACGACGCACATGAAGCACGGCACAGGGCATCGACACCTCCGTAACTTCCGGTAGTTTCGTGTCGTAGTAAATAGGTTCCAAAAGATATATTTAACAACTTAGTAACATTTTATAACCACTAAGTCTAAGAAGTGACATAAACAAAGTATTGCTTAGCAACATGGTCAGTTAACGATATGAAAGATATTGTTCAAGTTTCAACAATAACTCCAATGTAAGTTTAATTTTTGCTATTAAAAAGGTCCTTTATGGCATCAAAAAGATGGTGCGTGGAACACATGGAACGTGTCTAAAGACATTCGGTCGTATATATTTCGTTGAATCCTGGCTCCAAATGTTTTTCTTTGTGAAAGAAATTGATTAAGCGAGTATTACAAGAAAGATAAATCTAGTTGATGTCATATTGCTCTAGTAATATACTCCTAGCTTGTTGCATTGATGGAGGTCTGGAGGTCACGCGCGTAATTGTTATATTATGACGTAAAGAAACGGCAGCGTGATGGATATGTCAACTACGTCACCGACGCCGCGTATTTAAAATATATAACAAGCTGGTTGAACTATTACCAAGGAGCCTCTGTTTGATATACGGTCTTTGCTATTACTAAACTTGCCTAATGACACATTGACTGAATATATTTCACATCTACACAGTAGGACGCGAAATTAGATACCTGAGTCTATGGTAGTTGCAACACATGACGTGGTTCTCGTAACCTGCCAAACAGTACTTTTCGAGAGTCAAGCGTAGAGTGTCTTGTTCTGCGATTACCTGTTCATCATGGCTTCTCCAACTTCGAACGGAACCGGTACGTTTAAACCTGTTCAGTCAAAAGCCAGGTATAGGTAGGTAGACAACTGATCCCAGTATTGTCGCGACAATCAAAAACATAAAGGGTAATATCTTACTCGGTCATTAGTATGGCTTTTAAAGTCATTCTAACATTTTACTATAACATTAGTGTAGGCCTTATGATTCTTATCTCCTAAATTATGCAAAACGTGCATGGGATACAAAACAAATCGTTTAAAAAAACTGAAGAACGTGTGAACTTCTCTGATTGTGTAATTGTCGAGTTAGGCATATTTCGGGGTAGGACCTGTTGTCTTATATTATATATAATTATATATAGTGCGTCTGTGCGTATGTTTATGCGTGAGTGTGTCGTTTTGTGTGTGTGTGTGTGTGTGTGTGTGTGTGTGTGTGTGTGTGGTGTGAGTGCGTGCATGCGTGCGTGCGTGCGTGCGTGCGTGCGTGCGTGCGTGCATTTTAAAGTGTTACGATATGTGGAACTAAATGATCGTAGCTAAGATCAAGACCATGAGACGGAACAGTCCATCAGTCAATGATCTTGAATGTGTATGTCACCAAAGCAAATGATCTCAAAGTTTTCCAGCGTTGGTCTCCAAACTGTAGGTGAACAAATTTGCCAAGAAAAAGGGCTGCCCTGGCACATGGTGAACGTTAGCTAGCTATGATTCAGCACTCTAGGTCAACGAAGGTCATAGCCTCATAGGAATCACGCCGAAGCCTTGCTTTAATTGTAGTTAAGTAATTAAATAAACATCTTTTGAGGTATTTGCACTGGTTTCATGTCCGATATATCGTATCAGTATCGTGTCGTATCAGCCCCTCTGTTGTTCTTAATGCACACAAATCATTTACACATGCAAGTCTCTTATACAGACCCATACATATATATTCGCCCCTTCACCCGCACTTATTAAAATGTGTAAACACGTTTAAGAAACTACAAAGAAGAGCAGCTCTCTTTGTCAAAGGAAACTACTATTATCACAGCAGCGTTACAAGTCCACTCTCTTCTTTCTAAGTCCTGTCGCTTCCTTTGACTATTCACCTTTGATACATCAGTTGGCATTTCTTCGATTACAATGGCGATTTGGTTTCTTGGCTTAAATCAATACTTGTCAACATCAGCTCTCAAGAAACTGTTGGTGTGTTTTGGTTTTTGTTGTATATATCAACTGTCTTCATAGGCGAATGCTGATGCGACAGATACAGAGTTATTTATATATGTTTTGCTATACTCGGCGTGTCTCCTTCCTGCGAGAACTGGGCACTGATCGCTAGATAGCAACACCGTACTGTTGACAATGGAAGCGTTAGGTCAGGTCTGTTATTCCGTGTGTAGGTGTTACTTACTTACTTAATTATCGTATTCTAGCCGTGTGGCACATAAGGCTTGCACAAGATCTCGCCAGACCCCTCTGCCTTGGGTTCTCTTTGTTCTTGTGTCCAAAATCTTAATTTCTTCTTCCGTCGTTCGTCGCTAAGTTGTTTTTGGTATGCCTCTTTTTCTATTTCCTTCTGGGTGGGTATTAGCTACTAATAAATTATAACACCACAGCTTGCAAAGCTCGCCATATGACAGTATGATAATATAATTGTCGTCCTCTAAATGTAAGTAAATCAGCCCTTACATCTTGTTGGTTTGTAGCTATGCGGACGAACTGCATGGAGTTGCCTACTCCCACGGACTCCCGGCCAATATCTCCGGAAGAAATCATTGACATGACGCCTGTTCTGGTTAATAATGACCGCCATCAGCGCTGCTTACACGCTGGAGAGCCCATCTACACGTCTTCGAACTGCGCTTGGGAACTCCGTGTGTATACGTTTCCGTGAGACTATTATTCTGTTAAAAGGTTTGAACGTAAACACTAATATTTACATATTAATTAATTAATATGAAACTTGGCATGTTGGTAGAAACGTGTGGCAATGGCAAAAGATGTAGACAAAATATATCCCCATACTCGGATCAAACCGGAACTACTACTACACTACAACCACCATCACACGTCCACCACAAAGCAAAGACTACTCCACCACAACCACCACCAGAACCGCCACTACACCACAACCACCACAAGAACCGCCACTACACCACAACCACCACCACAACCGCCACACTACCACAACCACCACCACAACAGTGCCGTAGCCAGAGGGAGTTCAAGGGGTTCGCGCGAACCCCAATTTGGAAAAAGACTCAAAGGGGGTGCAACTGCAGGTCTTTGGTGAGTGTCAATCTTCAAGGAGGTGCTGTGGGAGGTTTTTTGTGAGCGTCATTGTAAGTAATTGTACGTCTTACAAAACTTGTACACGGTTGATTTCACCAAGGCCACCATGCGAACCCCCTTTGAACAAATCTAGCTATGGCCATTCACAACCTCCGCCCCTTCCACGATTACCACACCACCAGTACCGCTACCAGCAATACGCCATCAACATCGACAACACAACCATGCAACTGCTCCCGTTAGTGCTTCTGTTCACTACCCACTATTACAGCCGCCACAGCCACCATGCCAGTGCGCGCGAGATTGGATACCTCAGGCGACGTCCGCAATAGACGACTGTCCGTTGAGAGTTCCATGGAGGAAATACTCACCGACCGTCCGTCCGACCACTTCGTGTATGCTCTCGTCGCTACCATCTTCTGTTTCCCCATTGGCGCCTTCGCCTTGCACCGCTCGCTGCAGTGTCGTCGAGCCACCAGGTCGGTCCTCGCGCCTTCTGGCGAATAACCATGTCAACGCTACGTCACCAGTTCCTGGCACAGTGAATCGCCACAAACGTCTCCCACAATGCATTTAATTACTAAAAAATCGTTGATACGTAACGTTTATAGCTACATTTCAGAACACAAAACACCATTAGAACTCACCAGCGTTACACGAACTGCTCTATAGTCCAATCGTTGAAATGACGTCTGCAAGATGTACCGTAATGACCATATGTATTGGGACACTGTATGTTTTGTAAGAGCGGATAATTTAATTAATTGTGACCCAATGCACACGGTCTTTACAGTAGACCTAATGGTGTTTCCTGTTTAAACTGTATTACGCATTTATGTAGCAAACGTTACACAACGTTTAATACAGGCCGTGTTAACTAGTCGGATGACATATAATTAAAGTTATTAATTAACGCGATTTTAAATCATTTGTATCAATTATGCGTGGCACGTTTCAGCATTTCCATACGATGTCGGGGTGGATCCAGAAATTGAGTCTAAGGGGGGACAAAAACTTCTAATGGCGGCAGAACCAAATGGTGTTGTCGAATTTTGTGTGTGTGGGGGGGTGCTGTTGAAAAATGTTCTCTTTCCCCAAGGCCCCTTGGATCCGCCTATGGATATCGAGAAGTAAAGTGAGGTTATCCATTCTTTTTTCTTCATAGTACGATGTATGCAATGCAAAACAATAATGTTATGCTGATTGTGTGGGTTAAATGTTTTTCGAAAGGAAACTATTACTCATTTTTCTAAGTTATTTCCGAAAGAAAAACATCCTTTTATTTTATCTCGGTAAAAATTGTCACCAAATATCAACGGTATCTGATAATGGCACCATGTATACTACTTTATACTATGCGACTAGACAAATCGATTAATAACACAGCACATGCTACCTCAATACAAATTACCCTAGCTAATTATATGATTAACGAAAAAACACTTTTCCTTTTTTTAATGATGTTTGGCAAAATTAAAGGCACAATTTTATACCACACAAACCAGTTAGTATGAACGTATGTCCTTCATTCGTCTTCGGCATTGACTTGTATTATTTGTATTGTTTCTGCAGGCGTGGTGACTTGGAACAGGCCGAAGAACATTCACGTTTTTCAGTCCAGTTCGGCAACATAGCCATATCGACGGCGTTGCTTACATA
The DNA here is from genome assembly GCA_963995525.1 of Escarpia spicata. Classification (NCBI taxonomy): domain Eukaryota; kingdom Metazoa; phylum Annelida; class Polychaeta; order Sabellida; family Siboglinidae; genus Escarpia; species Escarpia spicata. The sequence continues at coordinate 51,635,548 of OZ023212.1, forward strand.
TGTGCTCGTCTTCGTCAGTCGCGCCCACATAATCTTCAACACCGGAAAATCGGACTACTGATGAGATGCCGCTCTTCACAGAACCAAAGTCACGAAAACAGAGTTGCTTCCCGGGAAATCTCTATGCGCTGAAACCCCTGTTATGTGCGTGAGTGCGGTTTGTGTGTGTGCGCATGCGTGTGTTGTGTGGTGTGTGAGTGCGTGCGTGCGTTTTAAAAAGTTACGATATGTGGAACTAGATGATCGTAGCCAATATCAAGACCATGAGACGGAACAGTATATCAGTCAATGATCTTGAATGTGTCTGTCACCAAAGCAAATGATCTCAAAGTTTCTAGAATGTTTTCCAGCGTTGGTCTCCAAACCGTAGGCCTATTGGAGTGTGCTGTGATATATAAATATGACGCGATGAACAGATTTGGCCAGAAAAAGGGATGCCCGGGCACATGGTAAACGTTAGCTAGCTATGATTCAGCTCTCGTCAACGTCAACGAAGGTCATAGCCTCATAGGCACCACGCCGAGACCTTGCTTTAACTGTAGTTAAGAAATTAAATAAACATCTTATGAGTTCTTTGCACTGGTTTCATGTCCGATATATCGTATCAGTTTTAAGGTCTGTACTATTACCTACCAGGCACTTTCGTGTAAGTAACCAGCATAGTTACATTCATTGCTTACTCCTGCAAGAAGCCCTACCCAGCTTCTTGCATCTAGTTCTGATTTACTTTTTGTTCCTAGAATCAATACTAATTTTGGAACTAGGTCATTTTCTGTTGCTGCACCAACTCTTTGCAATGTGGCATGCCCCTCTTAGTGTTAGACAGTTGAAAATATTACATAATTTCGTCGTCATTTACAAACTTATCTTTATAACCTTGCGTATCCACCTTAGCTGCCTGGCGCATCGATCCATAATATATTGACGACTTTAAAACGTTAATACACTACCAAGCCCACCTCGTCGATGTTCGGCACTGAAAAGAAAAACACTTGTATCATTACATTTTTCTAATTGGTTTGTTTTGCCTATATATGTATGTCTCAATACTCGCATGACGTTTTTCTAATTGGTTTGTTTTGCCTATATATGTATGTCTCAATACTCGCATGACGTTTTTCTAATTGGTTTGTTTTGCCTATATATGTATGTCTCAATACTCGCATGACGTTTTTCTAATTGGTTTGTTTTGCCTATATATGTATGTCTCAATACTCGCATGACGTTTTTCTAATTGGTTTGTTTTGCCTATATATGTATGTCTCAATACTCGCATGACGTTTTTCTAATTGGTTTGTTTTGCCTATATATGTATGTCTCAATACTCGCATGACGTTTTTCTTTGGTGTTACTCATCGACTTGGCAACAATTATGTTTCCATGCTGAATCACCAATGCTACTTACAATTGGTTTCATCAACATGGGTGTACATGACTTTAAACATGTGTGATCAAGACTGTTAAATGTTTACAAATGCAGAAGAAAACGTGTTAAACGATTGCTTTTTGATGTCATATGGCGAGCCAGTATTATACTGATTGATTGGAATAATTGGAACAAATACAATATTCGTGTGACCAATAATAAGTTTGAAAAAACTAAGATGAAAATAATACAGTGGACTCGCTTCGTCGTCGTCGGAATGCCCCCGACGGCACCAACTGCCCGGCTACATCGCCTCAAGTCGACGCGAGTGACAACCAGCCCGTAGGAGAGAGATTTCTCCCTCTCAAACACGTCGATCATATGACGTAGGTTTCTTGTTATAACTAAAGTTGTGTTACTTACCGAAAATGTTTTTACCATGCGTAAACTTCTTTTCTATGCCAAATGACATAGTACTGACTTTACACTATAACATGTATTAACCCAACTCCTGTGATCTCTTGCAGGACCTGCTAAAGAACTCGATCAGCACTACGATCTTCAACGAATAAAATATATAACTTACCGTCTCCTTTCCTTCTTTCGTAATGTAGGCCACGCCGTAATATCCGGTTTAACATAAAAGCCCTATGATCCAACTACATAATGAGATACTAAACGCCTGTTTCGCCCTGTCGAGTCTCTAGTGCACGAACAATAATAACCCGTAATAAAGACGACTTCCGCTTAAACCTGCAATATCATTTCGATTGTTATCCTCCTGGCTTTTCTGACTAATTTCCCGAAAAAGCAAAGCTATCAAGTATCCCCTATAATATCCTAGTTCGTTGGTGCACTTGTGCTACTTCGTTTTGTTGAAATTAATAAACAAACTGCGAACTATTTAGAATTTGGTTTCGAGTCGAACGAGTCGAAACTAGCAACACTTACTTGAACATGGACATGCACCTGGAAGTGGAAACTTCATATAATAGTATCATGTTCGCGAATTTGGGCGAGACTGACCTCTGACTCTCAAGATTGATGCCTCGATCAAGCCGTTTTTGTTGATAGTAGTGTTCGCAAGTGTTTATACAACACGTTCTTATTTTATGGCATTTACGCCGGCGATGGGACATCCCCGGACATACGCCACCGACGCAGCGAAAAAGGGCCAAATTACGCAGACAATGACAATATTCGCGCCAGACGGTTTATTTGGGAAAAACTAGTATGGATTTGTGGAACGACACAAGACAACTGACAAGTCACAAAAGAAACAGCTGGAGTAAGACTGGTCTATGAACAGACGCTGCGTTCGCAAAACTTCTTCTAGACAGGTTAGTAATTTCAGAGTAGTGAGCCTCAGCCACGCATATATATTCGTATGAATATAATATTATGTTGCTTATTATGTTCAGAAAACCACCACCCCTCAATACTGTGAAAATGTCCATCACAATAACATGTATCGATAGCTTGCGACTGATTTATGTGAGAGAGCAGAGAATTACCGTTACTATACAAAGAATTGCATCCCATGTTTTGTTAAGATAAAAATCCTTTTGTACATGTAAATTATAGAAGTTCTGTTTTTAGTTTGGTCTTTCACAAAAAAAGCACATCTAAAACACTACAATTTATCAATAACATGCATTTTGTAATTTATACTTCTACATTCATACATTTTGTAGAAAAATGTTTTAAATTTATTTTCCGTTTCATTTAATTAATTAACTTCATCTTACTTTGCGACAGTTGCGTGATTCAATTAAAAATCAGTCAGGGTTGACAGCTAAGTTTCTGAAGGACAGTTTACAAATTGTTTGCACGTTTATGACACTGAAGCCACAGAGGCCTCGGTTCAAGGAACATACTTTCCCAGTCAGAAACCTCTAGTTAATAACCACAGTTGCAAGTAGTTGAAAGGCCATTGTTATCATTTTTGTGTGTTAAATCAAGCCAGGAAATCCATACTAAAATGCCTTTGTTGCTCTCATAAGAGACATGACTAACAGCTGGAATCTTCTTCTAAAGACGTACGGTGGTAATCCACCCTCTGAGAAAACAGTAGAACTTTGTGGACACTGCCAGGGGTTCAACCACTACCAGCCAAATGTCCTCCTCATTAATTAGCAGTGTTAGGTGAATGACACATTGAGATCACAACTAAGGCATTGGGTATTTTGCATGGTTTACTATTGAATTCCTCAAGCTTTGTTTTGTTGAACTATCAGTGACAAATTGCAAAACTTTTTATTTATATATTTTTCGAATAAAATTACTTTGTGACTTTATTTCCTGTAACCTTCTTTCCAGCCCATCTATGTTCTACCTGTACTTAGTTAATAAGTTGACACTTGTATAAAGTGTCCATTTGTTTATTATGTACTACACTTTTACTATATATATACAATAATAACTTTGCCACTCTCATATCATTGTAATTTTTTTCACAACTGGGCAAATGAACTTTTCACATTTGAGTGCTGAGCAAATGACCATTGGACAAGACCGTGCAACATATTTTTACCTGTTAATTAAATAAAAAAGTTTACAAGTTACATACCACACACACACATATATATAATATTATATACTATTATATATATATATATATTAACAGGTATTAGTGGTGTAAAACCATGTTAATTTTCACAAATAATCTGACTCATTCAATAATCCAATTCATGACTTTGTTCGACAGCTTCAACACAAAGGTGTGAACTACCTCCACACCACTGCAGCCGGTCACATATGACAAGATCTGTGGTGGCTCTATCGAGCAACAGTGGTCATAGCAAAGGCAGCTCAGGTGTCCAGTTACTTCCTGAGGCTGGATGCAGCTCGGGACAGTTAGAATAAACGTAAGTATGAATTGATGCTGCTAAGCAAACGTGATATAAATCATAGCTTAATAATAGGAAGATATGCAAACATATGTGATTGGTTTTAACAATTATGTTTTATTCTGACCAATGTTATGTGGGTACATCATCTTTGGTTGATAGGGCTTTTGTGAAACTTTCAGTTACATTGTACATTTCATTTGCAGTTCACTTTTGGAACTTAATGTTCTATTTATTTAATTGGGAATATTTCTGGGCATATTGCTTATGCAGTGGCGAAAATGTTTCAATAGCAACTCCCCCCCACCCCCCGTCTTCCGATATCACCACTCCAGCCGAGCGGCTGAAGTTATAGTTATGGCGGCTTGGTAGCGACAAAATTTAGACTACACCATTTGGTTCGTCTGCCAATGGAGGTTTTTGTGCCCCTCAGGCTCGATTTCTGGATCCACCCCTGTATGTGATAGTTTTGTTTGTCTGCATGAGGATTTTGCAGTAATGGGTGTCCTCGTTAAATTGCATATTGTTGTTAGAAATGCATGTGAATTAAAGTAAAGACAATGTAAATTTAAAACATTTTATTGAAACTATTTGATGAGATCATGACTACAAAATTATGAAAAGCACAATACAACTACAGGTACAATCATTGCACTTGATGTGTATAATGTAATACTTTTTAGAACACATACACATAAAATGCAAAGCAACAATAGAGCAAAAAATTAGGAAGAGGTTGAAAAAATGTCAGATACATATAACAAAACAAGCAATTACTTTTATCACAATTCTTTGTTAAAAAAAACAACAACACTAGTACATGTGATATCAAATGCTAGTTGTATGTTTACAATTCAAAAAATTAGTGACTAAACAATTATGTGTATTGACCAAATTTTAATATTTAATGCCCATAAAAAATGTAAACCAATGAGAAAAAATTACTTAGGAAGATGGTTATTTGAAAAAATTTAATATGTACATATCAAATTAAAATAACTATATTATGATTTTTTGTTAAAAAAACATCAATAGGATATAAACTTCAAAACTTTTGTAGTTTGTGCAATGCTTGGTTTGTTTACAACTCGCAAAAAATAGTGACTAGACTAGACAGGGTCATCGCCATGTGACTGAGAATTACATGTACAATCGCTACATGCTACATTTCTCCAGTTTACTCAGCTGTATGAAAAGTACTGGCTACAGACGGTGGATATTTTTTTATGAATAATCTTCGCATATTAATTTCAGTGTGGCTGAAATCTTCCCACATAAGTCAAGATGGTGTTTTCGATTTAACAGGTCTGCCAGGGAGTAAAGTTTAAAGCGCTTTAAGTAATCCTGAGGACTGGATACTACACCATATCAGAACTAAACTTACTCAAGTGTTGTTTAATTATCATGCAAAATGAAAATTAATGTAAATTATTTGTGAAAATATAAAACAGTGATAAAAAGAATAATTGAGAAAAATGATACATGGCATGAAAACATAACAGTCCTCGTGATACATAGAGAATTTAAACAAGTACAATGCTGCTGTCAGTGTATCAACAGATTGTTGTTGAAAAATGTGAAAAGGCTTTCAATACTATTACTTCATCACAAACTTGTGCCTGGTGTATGTTGCAAGAACTCAGCTGGCTGCCACTGACAAGAAACAATGAAACCCTACCACTGTAACAATTCTGGATAATTAATGTATTTTTTCATGGACACTGCTAAAAGTTATAGTTGAATTGAATACAAATACCTTGTATTATTGACTTTTGATAAATGTGTCATCACATATAAAAAATATCATACATGTCAGAGCCATCCTAATTGTCACTTTGTCACCGGTATAGGCAGATGCAGACGTACAGCAAAAAGTCAGGAAGCTGGTATGCAGTACCATCAAAGACAGCGAGACATACAGTGATGTCATTGATATCTAAACCGATGCAGTTCACCGAAGAATGCTCGACACTGAACCTGTCTGACAGCATCGAAAGTTGTTGCCATATCTGCAGACCCTGGCACTCACCGTTCCATCACCAATTGCAGAGCTAGCCAAGCGTCACCACATTCTTATGTCGAGCAACCTGCAGTCAACATTGGTTTCCAGTCAGTCAAGCTAATTGACTGACCTGGAAGCCAGTGTACACCCCATCAGCACTGGAGAATCTGTCACGGATTCAACACGACACAATTGGGATCACTCAGTGGACATTCATATGACAAACTGTTATTACGCAGCATGTTGCATGGCTGTAGAATCTTGTCCGAGATCCTGGACAAATACAACTGCCAAGTATGCCATATTAACTTGGAGAGCTAGTGGTACTAAGCACACTAGTTCAATCTCCTGTAAAAAAAAGCATATATTCAGTAAACAAAAACAAATTATGATGTGTTCATTGTCATAATCGGTATATAATAATGTTTCATGTATGACCTGCAGCATTTCACAAGAAAATAGGCAGCAAGAAATGTTCTACTACAGCTGCATCTATACATGTTGATATCTTAGGAACAGTCAGTGTTTACCAGAGTTCTTCCGGGGAATGGTGGCTTGATACAGCATGCAGACATTAGTGGAATATGCAATTTTTCAAAACGGTGAACAATTTTAACTGTTTTTTTTTTACTATGTGTTCATTGTCATTACATGAATTTAAAAGTGTTCAATTTCATTACAGTGACACCTGATCTTAGTCAATATTATAGACTGATTTGAATTCTGCTAATCACTAAAGCATCAGTAAAGCGCATTTCAATTTTTTGTTTTGTTTTCAGTATACAAATTCATGTCAGTGTCTGCCATGTGTAACTACTATGCATATTCATGTTTGACATTGTAAGCCTGATGTTGAATGGTCAAGGTGAATGTTAGAAATTACAGAATGAGGTGTTATTGTGATGCTAACAATATATTTTCCTCGTCAAGTATTCAAAGGTTCATAATACGTATGTCTACCTTCTTCAAGAATGACTAATTTATTTTATAAACTTTCAGAGTCATCGCCATATGCTAAATACTGTTTAAAGGTGTATTAATATGTCTGTGTTGATACACCTGTGGGTATAATATACAAGTGCAGAAGTCAGTCTAGTTTTCTATGCCCAAGATGTTATTATTAAAATGTGTATGAAAACAAATGTGGTATATTTAAATGTGCACATTAAAATTTGTTGATAACTTATACGTGGTTGATTGTTATAAATTTGAAATTACCTGGATTGATCAAATGCGGGCCTGCCGCAGATTATGTATCGTCCCTGTGTCTGCCTGGCCCGGGTGACCGCCTCTAGCTCCTCCTCTCATTCTCATTCATGGGTTGCAGTGTGGTCTCTAGCAATATCATAATTCATGTTATATTATTATGTATTCATATATTGCTTTGGTGAGAATATATACATATATTGGTAAATACATAAGAATAGCCGGCATATGTCAGTTGAAAGGTATCACAGGATTCCAATTCACTATAGCCAGGCATCAAGGACCCCAATGGAGACAAGTGCGTGCATTTTCTTGTGTAATCGTTATATATGGTGTACTCTAGGTGTTTATATATTTTATGTATTTACACGTTTACATTTTTATATTGAATACAATCATCACCACCATGCTTGTTATATAACAATCTAAATTATGTTGCATAAATACAATGCAAATCAACAATATTCTGCAGTAATAGTATCAAAAATATGAGTCACAAAAAATGTTTTAATAATTACGATCACCAACATTACGGATGCTCCCTGACTAAGTTACTCGCACGAACAACAGGGGCCTGCTGCCAAAGCAATGTTACTTGTCATTTCGCACCATCACGTCATCTACTCTCAGACTCAATATGTAATGTCGGAATAACAGCTTATTAACAACATCCTGCGTAACCAAATACATATGAAATATTAGGTACCAAATATTATGCTCGTTGTCACTCTCTGGTTGATATGGTGACTGTCTTAGTCTTAGACTTAGACTTAGAACAAAGTCAGCCTCGACAGGCCTCGAGTCGAGTGTAGACGTTCGCAAGTTGCAATTCTCGTTGAATTAATACCCGGCTACGCGTTCTTGTTGCTAACTGCGATAGTGCAATACGTATCTTCGTACAACCACTTTGGAATTATAATCTTCATCTTGATACGCTAAAGGCAGTAAAGCACGTGTGTGTTGTTATTGTTTTCGAATGCCTGGGATGCCGATCTCGCGTAAAGCACATGACCGAAGTGGCGCAGTAGGCAGACAGCGCAATTGGCTTTCGCCAGCGATACCCGCTGTAACGACAACTCTTTTTTTGACGATTAAAAAACAAGTACGCATTTTTGTTTATTAAACCGACTGTGTGTACTAGTTAAACTATTCACACATTACACATCTGGACATAAAAGAACCGGATTGGCGATGGGCAAACGAAGTGATTGAGCACCTTTAACACCGCAGCGTAGAAAGCAGTCTACTTCCAGCTAGTCCAAAGCACGAATTATTACATCCGAATAATAAAACGCCTGCTTTCCCCCGGCTAGCGTCAGTCGATATTATTTTTAGCCTAGCCTTCCGTCTCACACATACTGTCGTACTTTGTACCTCGACGGCCACCGAAACGTTCTGCCTACAGTGAGACTGTTGCTAGGCCTAGGATACCACCGCTGTCAAAAGTCATCAATAATCGACAGCAGGCTGGTTTGAGGAATGCGGCACCAACTACAGGTTTGTTAAGGAATGCGTCACGAATACAAGACAAATAATACACCGACTGCTTTTCCCCAGCTAGTGGCCAAACAATAATAATAATAACAAAGTAGAAAACTACTCCCAGCTAGCCCACTGCACATAATACAACGTCTGCCTTTCCCCGGCTAGTGCACAAATACGATATGTCTACAGATAAAACTAGTTCCTCTTTCTTCCCCTAGAGGCGACACTACACTGTTTGTTTACGTCAATATAACCACGAGTTTTCATAACCTTACACATAACCACGAGTTTCAAAACCTTACACATAACCACTATAGTTTTCCTACCCTTACACATAACCACACGTTTTCATATTACGTCTAAAGAAACACTTCAGTCACCTTATTACGAATACGCATATACTATAATTAGGTACTCTTTCTTGCACTAGAGGCGCCACTATATGATTATTATTACATTACACATAGCCACAAGAGGTCAGCACTATACTTATTTGACAGGTCATTAAAGGGAATAAAACACCTATTGCTTGAAATCATATTATATTACATCTTGCTATCTATTTCCACGTCCATCAAGCAAAAAAAAATAAAAAAAAATTCAATGAATTAGAAATTTCAGATTTTATGCTGTGCATCCGGACATTTTCGAATATGCATATTTTTGGCGCGATTTTCGTGATGCCGAGATGTGACGTCACTTATGAGTCAAACTCGCATCAGGCCGACCCTTTCCATGCATTCAGAGCATGTTTACAAGGATAGCTATTGGGTCGAAACGAGCGTCAGAATTAGTTATTGAGCAATATTCCGATGTAATGCAAACACTAGTCCTCATAGAGGAACACGCAGTTATCTTACGGTTCCACAAGAATCAAATTTTATTCAAAACAACGAATGCGAATGGGCCTACAAGTCGACTAGGTTTCGCCAAGCTTGGGCTCGTTTTCAGAATAATTATATCGAATGCAACCATTTTTGTGGCGAATAAATAATTATTACAAAAATAAAATTAATATTTACAAACAGTGCATCATAGTATACAAAATGATTTGGTTTATATTACTTCGTGAAAACATAAACAAAAAAGTGTAAAGAAAATCAATGGTTTGCATGGTGTCAGGATTGAACCGGCGTCGCCCGATTGTAAAATAAATGGCAAGAAACCAACGGGTCTACCAACTGAGCTAGCGGCACCAACAGAAATTCACTGACTGATTTAAGTTGTTATGATAAATTGTACAACTCCTGATTCATATATCAATATTCTAGTGATATTATGAGATTATACACGTTACTTTCTGTAGCTGGATACAATATCTGTTTGCTATGTATGTTTATTGGTGTAGATTATCTCCCGTTGATTACATTCGATATAATTATTCTGAAAATGAGCCCAAGCTCGGCGAAACCTAGTCGACTTGTAGGCCCATTCGCATTCGTTGTTTTGAACAAATTAAATTCGATTCGTGTGGAACCGTAAGATAACTGCTTGTTCCTCTATGATGACTAGTGTTTGTATTACGTCGGAATATTGCACAATAACTCATTCTGACGCTCGTTTCGACCCAAAAGCTATCTTTGTAAACATGCTCTGAATGCATGGAAAGGGTCGGCCTGATGCGAGTGAGTGTCATAAGTGACGCCACGAGACCACGTGATCGCCTAGCTCATTAAAATAAAATTTTACACGCGAATCGCTTCACAGACGGGCTTAAAATCGAATTTATGCTACAAATTTATTTTTCTGTATTTTTTTAATGTTGTCAAATGTTGCATACAATGTTCAACTTTGTGTACACATAAAGAAAGGATATTAGCTAATGCCTTATTTTTATTTCCTTTAATCAAATTTGTTTTTATTAGTAGGAATCCTCAGGAATTATCCTAAACCCTTTGATGTCCTTTGATCTTTTATTCCGGATGGATACTGTGAACTACATATGTACTACTCCCACCGCACCTTAGTCTAAGCAGCTAATATAAGCAACTATTCGCAATATTCACCCCACATATTGTTCATCATTAATAGATGCCTTTGTCAATACAGATTTAATGTGCTGGCGTTTCCTCACGAAATATTTCCGTCTTTCGATAATCGTTGCCAGTTGGGATATAACTAAACAACTTTTCTAAAAATGCGTTTGCACTACCGCGATCAAATAACTGTCGATGACTTAAAATATATATTAATTGCAGCACTAATTCGTCAAATGTGAAAGCGGCATATACATTTCTTTTCCAAACGAATATTGTTATTTTTTGTAGCAATCAGAATGTTCTACTCGGAGGTGGTTTTACACCACTTTTTTTGTTATAGATATATCACTTATCAGGATAGACATTTGCACAAGATTTAGATAGCATTACCGGTATTCTGAACCATAGACGTTATGCAAATAAATGGTTAGACAATTTCTTTTAGTTAAATACTTACAAGTAAAAATGAAAACACAATTAGTGACAATTCGCCTGTAGGCTTAACCACGAACCAGAAATCGCCACGCCTTCTTCGATACACCGACTGCACGGTAAAACGCAATGCCAGTGTACGGGGCCGTTCATTGATTTTCCTGTAAACGTAATGATTATTAATATTATGAATACTGTGCAAGCCGTGAATGCTACGTTTTAGCAAAGAATGCACTGATGCGTCATGCATTGTAGACAAAAAATCTTCTGAATAAGTCATGCCTTCAAAACAGGAACAAATTCTTATTAAGTCTACAAAACAGCGGCCAATGGCTGAACTGTAAACGCACCCACTTACGTCATTCACTCACTGTCTCTGAATCTGACGCAGCGAAGTTGAAAGATAACAGTTATTGACTAACAGGTTGAACATAACTTTTTTATATTTCGGACGCCAAATTGGACAACTTTGGTTCGGAAGTTACAGCACATAACGTGACTTTGGTAATTTGGTATAAGTGTGGTGTAAAGTACCTATTTACTACTACGCCTAAGGCATAAATATAATCATGTCCAACTCCGACAGCAAAACCAAGTTCAAGGGCAGGACATCAAGTTCAACTTTGTCTTTGAATGGTAGGCATATGACTATGTCTATGCCTATGGCGTTGCAAATGTGTGTCGTAAACGTATTTGTATTTATTGACTTAAAACCAAAACGACGTGGATCGTAGCGTGGACGTCATGATATCATAAGTCTAAGACATAATGTTCTGCGCAGGGTTAGCAGCGTCATTTGAACTAGCAAATGCCCTAATATTTGTTATAATTATAAATATATATTAGTCACCTACTCGGTTTCTGCCCTATCTGAGTTTCTGCCTCATTACAATTATATAGTTGGATCTCATATTAAATACATTTTTACTCCGATATATCGGACACAATGAGTAAAGGACGTCTACAAACTTACAACAAAGTTATTTGTCTGAAATTAAAACAAGGCAAACAGGTTTTTGACAGATATTTTGATAGCGAACGCAGACCACATGACTACAGTGCACCATATCGGTGACGGTGATGTAAACGACCGTAATATTTAAATTTCTCGGGCGAAATTGTAGGCAACTATTCACCCTAATTACCACAGGAAAGTTAACGAACAGCCCGTGGTGTTTATACAGTGACGAGGGGTGCTGTTGGAGATTTCTCGCGGGAACTTCAGCGGTTCAGCACTTCTCATAGTCCGGGCGTTAGCCAGTGAAGCGTGCATTGGGGTCCGCACGACGTTTTGTTACCTAGGCACCCTTGAGCGTTTTTGTATAAACCCATTGATAAGCAAATTAGTCATCGCCATTAAAAAATACTGTTTTCCTGAATATATCGAATAGTAAACATCCAAGACAATCATAAATAAGGTGTCCAAGTGAATGTGTTAATGGTATATTTTTATTATTACATTAATGAATAAATTATAGTATGCAAATTTGTCCCATCAATATGCAAATTAGCTCTGACCGTTTACCTTACTCATTAACGTCGGAGTCGTCGTCACAGGCAAATGCTGCAGCTGCTCGTGTGTGTTCATTCCTGCAGCTCGTTCATCCCCGATAAGCACAGCAAACTGTGCATGGTAATTTGGCTAATGTATACCGACATTGCGCTATGTAGCACGGCTTGTCAAAGGAACATCCACACCGAATCATCTCTAAGATGGTGCAAGAGCGACATCGGGCGGCAAAATAACTGGAGTTAGTGACCTCGATGCTTCATCGCGTGCCCAGCCATACTTTGTTGGATCCAAAGTCGGAGGTTCCGACTTGACTGCTGACTTCCATATTGCCATCTGAATATGAGCATGTCGCATGTTTTGTTCAAAGGCTTCGGTGGTAGGTCTGGCGTTGCTGATACCTTTGGCTTCCCCATCTCTGTAGCCCACACGTCTCTGCTAACATCTGCCATGCTGTTTGTTGGCTTACTTCCATAACATGCAGCGATAAACCCAGTGGCCTCAGCAACCACCTCATCGATACACATGTCAACGTCACAAAATTTGTGAAGAGAATGGCCAGCTTCTAGCGCCTTTATAGCTGTGTCTTTCCCTCTGCATCAGCTGAGAGAGCGTGCAACTGGTAATTGTCTGACGATCTTTTCATGTTTTCTTGCAGTGGCCCCAGTATCTCTCACGGCTCGTCCTGAACTGGTGCTTTCCATTGTCAGACTGCAATAACGATGAAGTTGAGTGAAGTGATACACAAGCAACACAAATACATCGCAAAGGACTTTGATGCTTTCCGCTCCCTCTTTGGCAACTTTTATCAATATGTTTATTTTCCAACACATATAATACATATTATAGTAACAAAGACAGTTTAGTGTTAGAAAAAGGGGTATACTGAAGAATTATCTTATATATTCATCTACCCCTATTACATTGTTTCGTAAATGAATCATTGTAATAACATATATACAGCTGTTAATGTTTATATCAGTCAACTGTAACATAAATCATTTTAGCTATACTACTAAGTAATACAGTAATATTAAGTGTAAAACTAATAATGGAGAGTTTCACATATATAATTGTATCAGAACAATACTGTGTATGTAAACCGTTACACCAGAAAATCATACAGTAATATCATATTTGCTAATCATATTAGTTTTTAACTGATTAACAAATGAGCGGAAATGTGGCACTTTTGAAATGTTGATAGGTAATGAATTTTTACACCGTAAATTGACAGACACCGTGATTTGACATTAGTTCTCACACACTGACGTACATATTGACATTCTATTTGAGAAGAATATAATGTGGTGTTTTTGGTAAACAGCCTTTGTACATTGACAGATATTGGCATACTGTTAATGGTCTTAAACAGAATTGATTGGATCTTCAAATCTACCAAGTGTTTAAATTTCAATATTCGATATCGGTAAAATAACATACTAGTGTGACACAATCTGTTGACACCACACATTAATCTAACCACCCTTTTTGTAGTATAGTAATACAGTATACAGTGGTACAGTATACAGTGGTACTATATGTGGTTCCCCAAATTTCAAGGCAATAAGTAAGTATTGGTAAAAACAGTGAATAGTATAGTGTAGATAGGCTTTTGGTTTCTAGGACTTGACTTGCCCTGTACATAACTCCAACTATTTTAGAAAGTTTAGTCTTGACACATTTCATATGGTTTTTCCAATCCAGATTTTCGTCAATCAAAACTCCAAGGAATTTTGTCTTATTAACCTTGGCAATTTGATTATTGTGAATTCTAACATCTAGGTTACAATTTAATTTACAGTTATCACATATCCTGTAATTTGTTTTTGATACATTGAGTGACAGCTTATTTACAGTGAACCACGTATACAGTTTATCCAGTTCACTATTTACAATCCTTGTAAGATTGAGTATATTTTCATCAGAGTACAATATCTTAGTGTCATCAGTAAACAACACAAATTTCAGTAATTGAGACACATTGCATATATCATTTATATACAAGATAAAGCGTTTAGGCCCTAATACAGGCCCCTGTGGTACACGACACGAAGTGCCTACGAGGCTAGAACAATGGTCGCCTATCTTTATAAACTGTTTTCTGTCATGTAAATAACTTTCAATCCATTTTTCTGCTATACCACGGACACCATAGAATTTCAGTTTTTCTACTAATATAGAATGATTTATTGTGTCAAATGCCTTTTTAAATCAATTAAGACACCTTGAGTGTGTTTCTTTTTATCTATTGATGTACTAATTTCTTCCACCAAATCAAGTAATGCATGTAAAGTGGACATTGATTGTCGAAAGCCATATTGGCTCTTGATATGGACATTGTTATTTTTTTTATAAATTGATCAAGTCTGTTACTATACTATACAATTGTTCAAGTATTTTTGAGAACTGTCACAACAGAGATATTGGTCTATAATTATTGAATTCTGTTCTTGAGCCATTTTTTAATATTGGAATAATGTGTGCTACTTTCATGCTGGAAGGAGAAATTCCAGTTTCAATTGATTTGTTAAATGCAGTGGTCAATGGTCTAGTGATGGGTTGTATACATTTTTTATGATAGCCATGTTTATATCATTACTATCCATGGACGCTTTGTTTTTGCATGCGTTAACAGTGGTTATGACCTCTATTTCACTGATCGGGTTTGGGAACTATCTGTTTTTAAGATAGTCATGAACTGATGCACCATTTACAGGTGGATCTATTTTAGCAGCTAGCTTCTGGCCAATATTTGCAAAGAAAGTGTTAAAACCGTCTGCTATGTCACTCTTATCTGTAATTCTTGTGTCATCATTTACAAAATAGTCAGGATAAGAAGATTCATTTTGACGTTTGTTAATAATAGTATTTAATATTTATTTAACACGTTTCCTTCATATTTTGTTTTTGTTCATCCAGTAGCCCTTTGTAAAAGTTTTTTCAGCATTTCTTAATATTGTGGTTAGTTTATTCTGATGCTTTTTGTAGCACTGTTCTGTTTCATCAGATCTACTTTTGAGAAATCTTCGATATAAATAATGTTTCTTGTGACAACATTTGTCAACCCATTTGTTATCCATGGTTTTTGACGGTTCCCATGCCTTGTTTTTATTTTATTGGCTCGACAGTTTTTATCATACTTTCCCTTAAATATTTCTAGAAATGTGTCATAAGCCATATTAACATCATTGGCATTAATAACATGTTCCCATGTTTCACAACTTATGTCGGCTATTAGAGAATTTATGTTTTCATTCTTTAAATTTCTCACATAGTTATGGCATTGTGATTTTTTGTTAATCATACCATATTTACATAAAGTGAAAACTGGGAAATGGTCGGTTATACCACGTATGAAGATACCGTCTGTGGTTCGCTTGTTTATACCATTTGTAAAGATATTATAAATCAGAGTGGCTGTGTTCTTAGTTATTCTTGTTGGTTTACTAATGAGAGGGTGTAAGCCTAGGCTATACATAGTGTTAAGAAACAGTTGTATGCGCCCCTGTCACATACACCTTTCTGTGCAAAGCAACAATACAAGAGCAATGTAGATTTAAACAGGCCAACTTAATGACATTTATTCACTAACACATATTAAACAACACCATATATACATTAAACCACACCATATATACATACATCAATACACAGCAAGCATGCCGGCCCCAACAGCATTGTTAAGCAATACCTACAATTTCTAAGCATATAACTTCCGATACATCTAATTACTAATATGCACTATATTTACCACTACCACCGTAACGGTGGGATTCATTCCGCCATCTCCCTCATAGCGTAAGCGTCAATTAAAAAAGCTTCTGAACCAACAAACAAAGTGATATAGGGAGGAGGGTGGGCAAAACAATGATAACAAATATAACTAAATCGACATAATTTGTAAAACAGAACACGGAATTTTGAATGATTCAGACCAAACCAGAGAGTGAGGCTGAATTTCCTTTGTGGCTGGCCTATATATACTAAACATTATGGTAGAAGATATTGACCCTCACATAACAGGTACAACCGAATAATGGGCAACCACCGATATATCAGATGCTGAATTCGGTCTGACAGGATATGTAATGTTTAGGAAAGATAGAATAGGAAGAAGGGGAGGTGGAGTTATTTTATATATTAAAGAATCTATCCAGGCTGATGAAATAAAATTAGACAGAGAAGCAGATTGCGAAGTAGCTGTTTGGTGTAACATAGTTACAGGAAACTCAACGTTAACGGTTGGATTAGTTTATCGAATTCCAAACATAAGCATAGAAGAGAATGAAAAAATACAAAACGCTGTAAGGGAAGTGAGCAAACTGGACTGTGTTATTATGGGGGAGTTTAACCATGGGTATATAAAATGGAAGTCTCTACAGAGTATGGGTAGTGAGGACCACAAGTTTTTAGTTTTAGTACAAGATAGTTTCGTTTCTCAACATGTGCTAGAACCAACCAGGGGAGAGAATGTGTTAGACATAGTTTTTTCCTCACATAATGAATTAGGTGACAATGTGAGCCACTGGGGAATAGTGATCACAACCAAATACATTTTACCATCAAAATAAAATCAGAAAGGAATAGTAAAAATCAGTACAGGAGAAATTTCCACAAAGGAAAATATAAGGACATAGGAAATATTTAGCAAAGATAGACTGGAAAAACACAATGAAGAATGCTGGAATATCTCAACGAGTGAAATTGAATGCATCATCGTCAAATTTGTTCCCTTAAAAAAACACGGGAAACGGTCCAAAAAGAAACACTTATCGAAAGAAGCCATTAGAAAAATTAAGTATGAACAAATGATGTGGAAGTCATATAGACGTACTGGAAATGACGAAGACTACAACATTTATAAAGAAGCACTAAACCAAGCTACAGCTGAAATTAGAAATTCAAAGAGAAGATATGAACATAAATTAGCTAGTAATATAAAACATGACAGCAAGAGTTTGTATGCGTATTTTCGAAGCAAACAGAAAGTTCAAGATAAGGTCGGTCCTCTAGAAGATAATGCTGGAAATATAATATCAAAGGGATTCTTAATGGCAGAAGACCTGAATGAGTATATTAGTTCAATGTTTACCAGAGAAGACATTAGTTCACTGCCAGTACCAGAGGCTAAGTTCAAGGGGGCAGAATCAGACTATTTAAGACAGTTAATTGTAACCCCAGAAATGGTAGCTAAGCAAATTAGAGCTATGAAGGATAATAAATCACCTGGACTGGATGGTATTCCACCAAAACTACTATTGGAAATTGTAGAACAAATTAGCATACCGCTTGCAACAGTTTTCAACTTGTCATTAAAAGAGGGAGTGGTTCCTTTAGAATGGAAAGAAACAAACGTTATACCGTTATTAAACAAATGTTCGAGAAACAAGTCAAATAATTATAAACCAGTGAGTTTAATATCGGTGATTTGTAAATTATTAAAAGACTAATTAAAGATCACATGGTGGATTTTCTTGCTAAACATAACTTGATAAACCCATCTCAACATAGGTTTCTAAAAGCGAGGTCATGCTTAACAAATATGTTATGTTTTTTGGAAGATATCACTAAGTGGGTAGACGAGGGATCACCAGTAGATATCATCTACTTAGATTTTTAAAAAGCTTTCGACAAAGTGCCACATCAAAGATTACTGCTTAAACTAAAGGCCCATGGACTAGGAAATGGTATAATTAACTGGATAGAAAAATGGCTGATTGACAGAAGACAACGTGTAGTTGTTGATGGGGAGGCTTCAAACTGGAAGTCAGTTTTGAGTGGACTTCCATAGGGATCAGTACCGGGACCTATATTATTCTTAATATATATAAACGATTTGGACCATGATATAGCTAGCAAGGTGTTGAAATTTGCAGATGATACAAAAGTGTTTAGAAGGATTAAAAGTGATGGAGATAGACAGCATTTACATGATGATCTTGACATGTTGATCAAATGGTCCGAAAAGAGGCAAATGTTGTTCAGTTTTGGGAAATGTAAATGCACAGGACATGGGAACGAATATGTAGAATATACAATGGGGGGAAATGTACTAAGTACTAGTGTAAAAGAAAAAGACTTAGGGCTGACAATTAGTGCTGACATGAATGTTTCAGAGCAGTGTGGGATTGCAGCTTCAAAAGGAAATCAAATCATTGGATTGATTAGGCGAAATATAGCATATAAAGAAAAAGAACTAATAATACCGCTGTACAAAACAATAGTTAGGCCTCGTTTAGAGTATTCAATACAAACGTGGAGGCCATACCGCAAGAAGGACATAGATATGCTAGAAAGAGTACAGAGGAGAGCGACTAAAATGATACCAAAACTGAGGGATCTTAGGTATGAAAAACGCCTAAAAGAATGTGGTTTAACAACACTAGAGACCAGGAGATTGAGAGGAGATCAGATAGAAGTGTTTAAAATATTGAATGGTTATGAAAATATTGATAGAAATATGTTTTTTTAGTTAAGAAAGATAGAAAGACTAGAGGACATGAAGTTACATTAATAAAGGAGCAGTGTAGATTAGACGTAAGACAGTTCTCATTTTCACAAAGGACTGAATGAATGGAACAGATTATCTGATGATTGTGTGGGTGCTAGTAGTGTGAATATGTTTACAAATTAAATCGACACATACCTCAGAAGGGCTGGATATATGTAGATAAAAGGGTTGGACTCTCGATAAGCCAAAGGGCTTCCTTGTCCACCTGTCATCTAGAGTTAATTCTCTGGATGGCAATCTTGTTAAATCTATATTGCCCCTATCACTCATTTACATATTCTTCCGCGTTGTTCTCAGTTTGATCAGTAGGGAAACTCCAGGCGTATCTACTAGAGGGCGCTACCATTTGCCCCTTTACTACTATCAATATTGCATCGCTGCCTCACACAAAATCAACGTATGCGCCCCTGTCACATACACCTTTCTGTGCAAAGCAATACAAGACCAATGTTGATTGAAACAGGCCAACTTAATGACATTTATTCACTAACACATATAAAACCACACCATATATACATACATCAATACACAGCAAGCATGCCGGCCCCAACAGCACTGTTAAGCAGTACCTACAATTTCTAAGCATATAACTTCTGATACATCTAATTACTAACATGACTAACTACATAACTGCTCTATATTTACCACTACCGCCGTAACGGTGGGGGTCACTATGCCACTAGGTTACCCGACATCCAATGTAACCGACCCCCACCAACCTTTATACCAAAATCTAGCTACCTTCCTAACTAATAACTTTGCCCCTGTAACAGTTACCCTTATACCTAACTTCCTACAAATCAAGATATAACCAAAAACTCCGCCCCTGACAAAGCCCCAAATAAATATCATGTATTTGCAAGAATCTGGATCCTGACCCAGCACCCCAAAATATCACCAAGGGCTCCGCCCCTGACAGAGCCCCCAATATCCATTCTGGAACACTTAAATCAGAATCCCGCTCAACTAGCCTTCCTTACCCCTTCTCTTACTTAACTACCTTGCTACATGCGACCTGCTTTTAGTCCCACGTACCGAATACCAACATACATTATAATATAACACCGAGTGCTCCGCCCCTGACACAACCCCTAATGTATATCACGGATCCTGACCATAGACTAGATTGCGTTGGTACCGGTGACCCGGGAAACAGTTTTATGCGTACGTGGTTTTCATGTTTCAGTATGTCAACATTAAAATCTCCACATAAGAATAATGTCTTATTTGTTCGTATATTGCCAAAGATTTGTTCCATATTTTTTACAGAAAGTATCAACGTTAGACGCAGGTTTACGATAGATACAGCTTACGGTTGCATTTTTGTGGTGTTCTATTGTCAGTTCGACTGTAACACATTCAAATATATCGTTTACAGCCAAGGATTTGTTTTGGACTTTTGAGTAATTGATTTCTTTATGCACATAGACAGCAACACCACCTCCTCTTACATGTTCTCTATCGACTTGGAAAGAATTATACATTGGTAGATTATACTGTTGGGATGCTGCAGGCTCATTCCACGTTTCTGAGATTGCAATTACATCAAACTCCATGTTTAAGTTATCTAGATATGTTTCAATTTGCTTGAAATTTGCATTTAGACTTATTGCATTGAAGTGTATTATTTTAAGACATTCAAATATATATTTATGGGTGGGTGGGTGTAAATAGTATTTGGAAGAAGGTAAGTCATCATTAAAAACATTATTATTTGAGTCAATTTGTAAACCAGGCACATCTATATAATTGTGGATGTGTTCATTTTTCTTGACGTAGACAACACAGTTTGTTGTCCAGGTGCTGTGGATTGTTTTGTCTTTGCGGAGTGTGCGGGCGTGGTGAAATAGTTCGTTGTTGAGGCGTGAGAGGTGATCGTTGAAAAATATGTTCGTGCCTTTCAGTCACTTGCGGTTTTTCATCACCTCTGCTCGTTTGTCGTTGCTGTGGAATTGTATGATGACTGGGGTTGTTCCATCTCGTCGTTGTGGTAGGTCATGGATTGCCGTGATCTCATGCTCAGGTATATAGACATGCAACTTTTCCCAAGCAAAGGCGTTGAAGCTACGTTTCATAACGGTTACTTCACTCGTTGACGGATCAGATGGCGGGGTCGATGTTGAGCCGGAGCCAGAGGTTGTTGGTCGGGCGGCGACACTTTTGGCAAACGAGTGAAGAGTTAATCCAGTCACAATTACGTTCTTTTTCTTTGAGTGTTGCTCGAGGTTCGCGACACTGGATTCGAGAGTTTCCACTCGTGTGTTTAGTTTGCTGATCACGTCGTCTTTAGCTTTCAGGAGCTTATGCAGGTTGTCGAGCTGCGTTTCATGTTTCCTATTTGTTTCCTTAATCTCATCGAAGTTTGCACACAGATGGTTCAGGGATTGCTTGATTTCAGCAATGTTCGCGTCAATATGTATCGGAGCCATGGCTGTATCAGAAACGATCGGTCGAACGATGCAATGCTCGTATTATCGCCCACTTGTTATTTTATAGATAATTTGTTTTAAATTTGAAACTCTTCTTACGTCAGTTCATCCGTGTGTGATTCACATTTTACGTAGTATAATTGTTACTAGATTTTCATTTTACAAAGTGCAAATGTTAATGGATAACTTGCCGGCACCCGAACAGTCCACCACAAGTAACCGGAAGTCTTATGAACTTTAGCCAGTTGCTGAATCATGATGACATCGGCTTTCTCGTGTGTCGTCTTCAGATCGTCACGGCGTCTTTGCAACGCTAGATGAATCTCCGTCGGGGAAGATTCATGGCCTGTAATGACGAGCCTGTGGTTGTTTGGCTTCCCTTGTTGACTTGCCGCGAACAAACTATTACAAATTATTTCAATCTGCTGTACCTTGTTATATATGCAACCTTCTGGGGTGGCAGCGGGGTCTGCAGACTCAGCTTGTGGCGTCTGCTAGCTTGTTGTCCAGCTCTCGCTAATCGTGTTCCGCTCTTGATGCTAAAATCATAGTATCTGTCGAATACCAAATATATCTTACAATTATCTGCCTTCCCAAAGACGTAGCCAGAGAATCTGTCCACAAAGTCTCGCACAGTTCCCTTGTTAGGCCAGTGTATGACCCAGAGGATCGCACAGCCGTCAATGATAGTAACGTCAGGGTGGGGATGTCAGTCTCGATGGGGTTTCTACCTGCAGATTCTTCTTTAGTGTCGCCTTTATCTTTGCTATTCTCATCTCTCCATTCTCTGCAAACATTGATGTCGGCACCGGTGCAAGCTCATACTGTAGAATGTCAATAAGTTTGATGTAGTGAGATTGTTATATTTCTGTCACCCTCGCGTAGATTATATTTACATCGCATACTGCAGTAGCTCCGACTCGCAAGACTTATCGTGTCACGATCTCTTTAGACAATGTAGCATTGAATCCTTCTGGTCAGCTTTCTTCGTAGGAACACATCTGTGTTCTTCCTATTTCAACCCCATTTGGCGCATTCACCTTCTCAGGCCCAATTCTACCAGTGACAATGTTGAAGACCCTATCCGCACGATCGGCCGGATAGAGAGAATCGATGCAGGACTGGAGCTATTCCTTTATCCTATCTCTGCCCTCTTCATCTGTCCTCTTCATCTGAGATGGTTTCTCTTCTTTGTGGGTATTCACCTCTGTTACTGTGTGACCCTCCGACATATATGTAAGGTCGTGGACAATCTGACTGCACATGTGCATACTATAGCCCCATTTCTTCAGTACAGATGGTTTAATTGTACTGCCAATGATTCCATGTGGGCCATGACCGTAGCGCATGAAAGTTGACTCGATATACATATCCGACCAGATGCCGTACCATAAACCTTTCTTGTGACGCATCACATGCTCTCCCTTCATGAACCGTTCCAGAATGTCGCCATGAAACCTTTCCATCGAGCGAAGGTAGTACAGCCCATATCTAGCGTGGTTTTGGTGTCCGGCGGAGTATGGGAGCATTTCTGTCACAGCCCAAAGATGCAACGGCGTTCAGCCCGGACGAACACCATCATGATAAATACCGGCTTCACTAGGTTCTCAATCCATAGCTTTGTGATCGACCTCTTTGCCGCATTAGACTCAAGAGTGTTAATTAATTCTTCCTGGGTCTTTGCTTGCGCCAAGTCTGATCGAACAACCTCCTCAGTCACAAGTCGTAGGGCCCTAAAATTATGTGGAAGCTTTTTTCCACCTAGCATATGTTTGACACTGCCAAAGGCATATTTCATCACATCATCGAGACCGCTGTCAGCCATTAGTGTTCCAACATAACCGTTCAAACTCATCAGCATATACATGCCGCCCAACGTGGGTACGAATTGTGAGAATCGCTCTGGATAAACCCAAGCCATTCGGTAGAGATGCTGGCCATTTGTGAAGATCGTAACGGTCTGTCCACACTCTTGTGACAAACGTTGTCCCCCCTCCATTGCTGTCAGCATTGTGTCGGGATCAGCAGGATACATGTCTATGAGTGGCGTATAAATGGCCCTCGTTGCAGGCTGGACACTTTGTCCAGTTTCTCTGCAGAGCTTGGTATTGAAGCCAATAAACTCTGGTACATTCTGCTCAGAATTAACACACTTCAGAAATTCAAAACCCAACTGTCGCGTTCTCGCAAATTGCACTGCCAGATGAGCCAGTACACGTAGAGGTAGCTCTGCACGCTTGGCTTCCTGAACGGACATTTCAGATTTCTTAAGTCCTTTGTACCTGTGAAGTACAATGTCTTCAGTCTCAGGTGTCTTCATTTCGTCACGAGTCAGACACCTGATGTTGGTTTCTTTCTGATGTGCGTCAGACATATCTTTTACGATTAGCAGTACTGCAAGAGAATGTTCTGATAGGAGTCCGTTCTGCGATTAAATGTTTGCGTCAGAATTATCGGCGACTACCTGAACAAGTCCGCTCCCTGCATCCGCGGTCCCTCTAACGTTGGCGTGAATAGCTGCAGCCTGTGCTACCTATGCCTTGAACAATTCACACGATAGTCATTCATCTAGGGTCGAGCTCGTCCAACTCGTCGCTAGGATCAAACAAACGTACGTCTTCGTCCCATTGTTCTGTTCCGTTGTGTCGCCAGTTTTGTTCCATTGTTCCGCCGGTTTTGTTCCGTTTTCCCGCCTATTCTGTTTCACTGTTACGTATGTTCTGTTCCATTCTTCCATCTGTTCTGTTTCGTTGTTACGCCTGTACTGTTCCGCCTGTTTTGTTCTGCAGTTTCGCCTGTTCTGTTGCGCAATTTCGCCTGTTCTGTCCGTTGTTTCGCAATTTCGCCCTGTTCTGTTCCGTAGTCCCGCCTGTTCTGTTCCGCAGTTTCGCCTGTTCTGCTCCGTTGTTCCACCTGTTTTGTTCCGTTGTTCCACCTGTTTTGTTCCGCTGTTTCGCCTGTTCTGTTTCGTCGTCCCGCCTGTTCTGTTCCACTTGTTTTGTTTCGTTGTTCCGCCTGTTTTGTTCCATTGTTCCGCCCGTTCTGTTCCGTTCCGTTGTTCCGTGAATTCTGTTCCACTGAACTTGTACTGTTCGTCTGTTTGAATCTATTATCCACTTTACGATGTTAGCGATTATATATGAGTCATCGACCCTGAGACAAGCATGCATCTATACATGTTAGCAAATTCCGCACAGCCTCATTTTAATGAACTGATACCCTCTCACTGCAATGCGTTGTAATTGGTCAACGAGTCATGCAGTAATTGAGGTCAATTACTGCGTGAGTCGTTGACCAATTACAACACATTGCAGTGAAAGGGTATCAGTTCATTAAAATGAGGCTGTGCGGAATTTGCTAACATGTACAGATGATCCATCATGTGACCTGTTACCTAGCCAAACCTCCGTCAAGTCATCAGAAAAAAACACGTGATGCGTTCGGACATACAGTCGTCTATTGTGTTGAAATTGTTGTCACAAAAGTGTTTCTTTACGACAAAAATATAAGGCAAAGTTTTATAATTAACAACTGTATGCGGAAATGTTTGATTAATGAGATGTCACGCAGCAAAATTCCATTGTGACGGGTTTGCATACGTCACAATCAACTATTTGCGCGTGACCTCCGTCACGTTTTGCATTTGCAAACAATGTTCATAGCGGTTATATGTGTGAATATTAAATTATTACTGCTGCATGACATCTCATAAATCAAACATTCCCGCATACAGTTGTCACTTTCACTGTCACTAGAAACTTATCCTTATGTTTTTGTGATAAAGAAACACTTTTGTGAAGAGTTTCAAGAAAATATACGACGGAATGTCCGAACCCATCACGTGTCACCTGATGGCTGGAAGGAGGTTGTGCTAGGCAACAGGCCACGTAATATATAGGTGAATTCCTCTCTCGGCAGCAAGACCAACCTGCAGGCGAAGTTTGAGCAGTACGACCCGGACGGCACTGGGTTTGTAAAGCCGGAAGAAGCTATGCTCATAATGTCGCACGAATTTCACGGGATCCCCCAGGCGTGCATTCACGCCATGGTGCAACGTTATGACCGCGACCACAACGGCATGGTCGACTTCGGAGAGTTTGTCGAGTTCTACGCGTGTCTTAAAGCGAAGTGAGTGCTCTTTAGCAGTGGTGTCACGTAGTTCATGTTGCAGTACGGTTGATCTTCGCTTTACGGTCACCTCGGTAATACAGCCACCTCACAAATAAGACCACTGTAGGATAGTCCCAGATGATTATAATATAGAGGAGTAAAATATAGGAAATTAGTCCCGCTAATACGGTCACCTCGTCATTCAGGCCACTTTCAGGCATTCCCCTAGATGATCTTAATAACGAGGTTCCATTGTAGTTGTAGTACTTTTGTTGAGCGTTAGCGTAATTTAGGTTGTCATTTTTGTTGTTGTCGTCGACTTCGACGTCATCGTTGCAATGATAAAGGAGACAAATGTAGATCTCTACAGTACAGCGATCGTTCCGTTTTTATGGCGTATATCCAGAGTGGTGCGCTACTTTGTCAATCGCTATGAATCCCACATTTGGAGTATTTGTTTACATGGTCATTATCTGGCCCCTATTGATAGAACATTGGAAGCGTGGGACTAGGTTAAAAATCAACAAAACGGCAAGAATCACGAACGAATTGTATGAAATCCACATTTTGACAGGACGTATAAAAACAACTGGACTTCAAGAAATTATTGTGAAACGTCTTCGCAGCCACTGCTTTCTTGTGACTGATACGCTGAATACGTTTGGTTAAAAACGCACATTCCGCTCTTTCAAAAAACGCATATATGCACGGCGCCAACCAATATTGACAAAAACAAACATACTGCGCCTACGTTTGCTATGTCTAAAATCACTTCGCCGCTGCTGATTTGAGGTTGCCTTCGCAAATGTCTGCTTTCCTCTGAACTCGCGAGTTTTACAATGTCGACACATACATGCACTAGCGTACTTAGCCTTGCTGTTGCTGGAATATATTCATAATGGAGCATGCATGACACCGATATGGTTGGACTACCTCACTCAAGCACTAGTTGTTCATGCTAACATGCTGTGCGCAATAAGAATACACTGTACTAAAAAACATTCTGACACAGAGGGTCATGGCTTAACGCCTTCTTAAATACGCCACCACATGAACACACGTACACATACACACACATGCATGTACATGCAGTTCCTATAAGATGGCGCCGATGCATGGCGACACGTTGTGGCGGTGGATGATTGTGTGTACGTTTTCGATGATTGTTCTAATGTTTAAGTCTATGTGTATATAAGTATGATCGTGAAGATCTACTGAGAATCAGGGAATCCATGAACTGTGAGTACAAACCAAACATCACCTTGGAGGACACTTTTTCTGTTGACAACACAACGCATCAAGCCGCACACGCAAGCGGGATAGACGCGGGGGAGCACTCTGTAGATTTTGCCGACGCAGCCTTCGATCACCACTCCCTGCTATCGTTCTAGCAAATGTGCGATCACTGAGGAACACAACAGACGAACTTTTTTACCTGTTGACTTACAAACGAGATATAAGAGACGCCTCTATACTGTGTTTTATGGAAACGTGGTTAGAAGCCACTACCCCTGACGCGGCATTGACACCCCTTGGTCATGCTCTGTTTAGAGCGGACCGATCGAGCGAACTGACGGACAAGCAGCGGGGTGGTGGCGTGTGCTTTCTTTGTGAATCAGCGGTGGTGTAATGACACTCAGCTTTTCTTTTCTTCGTGTTCTCGTGAAATGGAAACTCTAACTATCGATTGCAAGCCGTTCTATTCCCCGAGAGAGTTCTCTTCGGTCGTGCTGTTGGGTGTTTACATCCCCCCTGATGCCAGTGCTACCAAGGCAGTCAGCCAGTTGGCTGCTCAGGTGGTGGCAGCAGAATCGACCTATCATGACAGCGTAATCATCATTCTGGGTGACGTTAATCACACAAATTTGAAGAAGGTACTGCCCAGGTACAAGCAGCACGTAGACCGTGCCACACGCCATAGCAAGGTCCTGGATCACTGCTACACAGTCTTTAAGGATGCCTACCGTGCCACCACCAAGGCTCTCATCGGAGAGTCCGATCACGCAACGGTCGTCCTCGTCTCCACGTACCGACAGGAACTAAGAACTTTGAAGCCATCAAAGAAGACTGTCAAGAAGCGGACGGACGAGTCGACTGCAGCTCTTCGTGGATGTCTGAGTGCACAGGTTGGGACATGTTTAAAGAGGCATGTCCTGACCTAGACGTGTACGCTGACACCGTGACATCCTACTTCAACTGTTATGAGGAGCTGTGCACGGAGACAAAGACTGTCTCCCTGTATGGCAACGACAAACCTTGGTTCACCAGGGACATCAAGCAGAAACTGGCGGCGAAGAACGAGGCGTTCATCAGCGGCAGCAGGGAAGAATTCAGGAGAGCTACGTGCGAGGCGCAGAAGGCTGTCAAGGAGGCCAAATTCATATACAAACACAAACTTGAGGACCGTTCGCTTCCAACAACACCAGATCTGTCTGGAATGGCCTGCGGCAGATTACGCAGTACAAGGAACACGCAGCGGCCACCAACAGCAGTGACCCCTCATTCCCTGATCAGCTTAATGACTTTTAAAGCAGATTTGACAAGCTTAACTATTCACAGAGCAGCGCTCACTTCCAGCAAGTAAATCTCTATCTCCGCCCTTCATAGTCCAGGAAGCTGAGGTGAGGAACCTGTTCAGGAGACAAAGCACGCGGAAGGCTTCGGGTCCAGAAAACATCTCCACATCTACAAAAAGAACTGCGCCGACCAGAGTTCCAGTCTGCTTCAAAACTTCCACTATCATACCCATTCCCAAGAAGTCCAACATCACCGGGCTGAACGACTCCCGTCCAGTGGCACTGACCTCAGTCGCCATGAAAGTGTTCGAGCGCATAGTACTCGAGTACCTGAAGTCGGCCTCCGACGGCCTCCTGGACTCCTGTGTCTCCGTGGACGAATCGGTCCTTGTGATCAAGTTTTCCGATGACACTACTGTGGAGGTCTGCATTGAGAATGCGAATGAGACGCCATACAGGGAGGAAGTTCAGAGAATGGTTGGCTGGTGTGCGGATAACAATCTCGAATTGAACGTTTCAAAGACTAAAGAAATGATTGTTGATTTTCATAAAAAGAAGATTCCATCCACCCTCTTTCGATAAATGGCGTGGAGGTCGAGCAGGTTGAATCTTTTAGATTCCTTGGAACAACAATTTCAAAAGATGCACAAAACACACTGTGCATTACAAAAAAGGCACAACAACGCCTGTTCTTCCTGAGGCAGGTCAGGAGATTCGGCATTGCTTAGGAGTTTATGATACGATTCTACCGCGCAATCATTGAATGTATCCTCACTTTCTCGATTGTAGTGTGGTTTGGCAGCGCCAGTCAGGAGGAGAAACAACGGCTAGAAGTTATCGTGAAGGGCGCAACTAGAATCATTGGGTGCGAGTTGCCATCCATTGAATCTATTTGCCATGCTCGCTGTGCGTGAAAATCCAAGAGCATTGTACGGGACACTACCCACCCAGCCAACCATCTCTTTGAACTTCTTTCCTCTGGCAAGCGCTATAGAAGTATTAAGACAAGGATCACTAAACTTAAAAATAGTTTTTATCCGCAGGCTGTGAGTTACTTGAACCGCGAGATGCCATGATGTTCTTTTCAGTCGGTTTAGATTTTATGTCACCATGTTAAATTATTTATTTATTATTTGTTTAGTTATTTATTTATTTGTATTATTTATTTATTAACTTGACTACATGTATGTACATACTCTTTAACTATCACCTTAGTTTTTATATCGTCAGCTAATTTATTTATACATTTATTTATTATGTATTTAACTACAAGTATACTTTTTAACTTTTTAGGTAATGTTCATACGGTATTAATATTATGTTATCAAGTTCACTTTATGTCAATAGATGTACGACTGTCTTAAAATATGTTGGCCTTGGTTTAAATTTATACTAGTTTTAGCATAGATTCATAATGTTTCCGATTGTATATTTTGCGTGTGCATGATGGGGGGCAGGGGAGACGAGCGTGCATGTATGTTGACGCAACAACGCCAAGAATTCCTCGTACATTTTTTTAATGCTACTTGGTAATAAACAGTCTGAATCTGAATCTGAAATACACCGTCCGTCTATCTCTCATTCCAGGACTCACGACCTTGAAGCTCGCTTCACCGATCTTGACAAGGACGCGAGTGGCGACCTTGACGTCAAGGAACTGGCCCATATACTGAAGGCAGAGTGCGCGCTCAAAGACTTCCAGGTGCATTCTCTCGTCGAAGACTTCGACATCAACAAGGACGGCAAGATCGACCGCAGCGGGTAGATCGCTGGATCGCTCATCGGATGTAGGCTTAATCCCGGCCAACGTGTCGTGACCACATACACGTCAAGACACGCCAACGTTGCAGGTGTCGACTAATTTAGATGCATATTGCAACATGCAACAAAGTATGTAATTTGGTAAACTTTGTCGAAATCATGGACAAGAATTGTGGTACGACACTCTGTTACTGAACGGACTGCCTCTGACAAGACTGGATTTACTTTGTAGAAAGGTTACATTGGGCAGTTATGGAATGGAGATGATATATTTCGATGGAGGTGGTGTAGATTGTTCTGAAATGCTTGGACGGGTGATATCGTACACTGATGGGTTATATCCATCAATCAAAAGTCTCGCCAGTGCACGACGGACTCAGCCCGTCAATATGACGGGGTGATAGAAATCTAGGTTGGTCTATTTTCTGGTTTTGGTAGCGATGCTCGGATGTCGCGTATCGAAGTTATAAATTCAATGTATCAAATAAACAAATAAAATTGAATTATATAACATTATGTAATACATAATTAGTCACCATCACGTAGGTTAGAACACCTTGTCAACGTCCTACTTTCCACACCTGACACCTTATATATATATTCACACGGAAAACCTGTTGATCGTTCATAAAACACCTAGCAGTAGTCTAATACGGCGGCCCAGCCAGTCTACTGAAACCTGGCCGTTTCTTAAGGAAATGACATTGATTGATTAGTTGTAGGTTGTACCCAACTATAAGATTATGAGTACATCACTATGTAACTCTTCTAGCCCTAGGTTGGGGCAACGAATACGCATCACTATGTAACTTGTCTAGCCAACGTGGGGGCAACGAATACGCCAGTACCATATGGAAATTATGGTAATACAACAGAAAGTGTGGCAATACATCAGAACACTGCAAACCAGTGTGGGCCCTTTGGGCCCGTGAACGATGCCCCTCTTGCTGAGCCGATACATACTAAAAAAGGCCCACATTAAAAAAGTACCATTTTGGAAATTATGGTAATACATGAGAACACAATCTGCTAATCAATATTAAATCCTACTTTATTTTCCGCCCTAAAAACCCTGCATACACTCCATGATGAGGAGAAAAACCTGAAAAGGCAAAACCTCGTGTACCAATTTGAGTAGGGAAAAGCGTCACAAATTCTAATTCTACTTATTTCACCATAAATAATAACAGTGCACAACATGTAGACATGCTATTCAAACTGGACATAGTGACAACACTGTGCTTCCACAATGACCCCTGACAAATCTACACATGACATTCCAACATTACCTTACACAGTGACTACGCAAAGAAGGATGATCGCCGTGAGATGTCCTGTGATGACTCTAATGTTATACCGGTGGAGCTGGGGTGGAGGTGGGAAACTTAAATCGTTACGATGGTGTTCGAACTGACCTGTTTCTTTGTCTTCAACAAATGTAAACAAAGATGGCGCCTAGCTAGGCACTGTTATTATTACGCAGCCTAATCACTTCCGTAATACTGCTTACGAACTCTTTCTTCCCGATGCTCGTAGAAACCAATCAAAACGAGTTTTAATGTATATTTATATGGCACTTCAGCAAGAAAGGAAACATACACAAGTTTGAATTGAAACATGGCCGTTTCTTAAGGAAACGACATTAATTTATTAGTCATAGGTTGTACCCAACTACAAGATTATGAGTACATCACTATGTATCTCTTCTAGCCCTAGGTGGGGGCAACGAATACGCCACAAATGCACTCTTGGCCTTGATTGATCTTCCGGGACCAGAGTGCATTCCCCACCAAATATAATAGTATGCCACGTATGAAAGCTAGTTTATAAATACCAAAATTATCCAGTCAAACCTTTTATATACTTAATGCGTCTAACAACGGAAGAGTTTAATAGGTTATTCTTCTTTTGTGACTCAATGCCTCAAAAGAATGGTGACAGCCCCGCAAACCCCTTGACTCTATGTCCGGAGGGGGGTCTGCATACCAAACTGCTACAGGTTAACTAAAAAGGAACGACCGCTTTGTGAAAACTATGATATATATATATATATATACACTTATACATATACATACACACGCACAAATTATGTATACGTATATGT
Organism: Escarpia spicata; assembly: GCA_963995525.1. Classification (NCBI taxonomy): domain Eukaryota; kingdom Metazoa; phylum Annelida; class Polychaeta; order Sabellida; family Siboglinidae; genus Escarpia; species Escarpia spicata. The sequence continues at coordinate 51,667,811 of OZ023212.1, forward strand.
ACACATACACACAATCAACCATGGCTGTACCATTGAAGTGAATAAACATGATGTGCCAACTCCCTTCCCTTGGCCCTATGCCCCGGGAAAAGTGACAATGCAGTCCCACTGTCCCTATGCCCGAGGAACTGCTAGTTCTGCATAACATGTCATTCAATGAACTAAGGAACTGCGTTGTATATAGAGGGCAGTCTTTTGTAGCGATGAAAAGCTACCGATTTCCATCTACTCATATGCTGAATATCATCACCCGATATTCATATTGCTGCTACTGTGCTAGCAGCACCAATGCGGAAGCTATGGGTTTTATACCGACTAGTTGAGAAGCCTGCCCAAGCCAGTGATTTGGCCAGACAATCACAAAAATATTCATACTTTACAAACACGTTGCCCGGAAAACAGAAAAGTGGACCAGGGTGTGTGCCTCTCAGTGATATAAATTGATGTAGTGACGACACTGGACAGGTGACTGTGTCACTGTCTTTTGCATGGAGTGATACCACCACTGGGCGAACATTATAGTTTCCCTTGTAGGAGTGGAAGGTTAGCTGTAACCTCGCCGGCTGTGATTGGCGTGTTTGAAAGAACTGAACATCGGTCAACTGCAACACAGTTGTTTTTGTTTTGTTTTGTTTTGTTTTACGCTATCTCACCTATTCGTAAGAAGGCATGAAACGCCAAAAGGTGCATGGCTTTTAGCATAACGTGCTGGTAACGTGATGACGCTGTGAATGCCAATGATTCCACCAGCTTGCTAAGAATCGAAGGGGTAATTTGTAATTTAGTGTCTGGGCGGCGTGCCCCACGCTTCACCCCGTCAGGAGCTTTTTGATTACAACTGACTAAGCAGGATTCTGGTGCCCTGCTAGTTGGTTAATGTAACCAATTGCTGTAACTTAAGTACAAATGGTCGACGAAGCCATATGCTGACTGCACATATGAGCAATGAAAAACGTTATCGTGTCTATGTTCGTAGGCAAGTGATTTTCTCTATGGAATGTGCTCTAAACAAATTGGTTCATCAATTGAAAAGCACGTGAATAGGTGCGTTTTGTTTGTGGTGCTGATGTGAAGAAGGGCCTGTTGAGTGGACCACCCATGAGAAAACCAGTTGTTTCCAAAGTAGGCACAACACCCAAGCCAGCTGGCATCTGTTAAGAAGTGCAACTGCACTGAATTTTCTCAGAATTGCGAGGGAAACATATAAACTCCATTGAACGAGTCTATGAACAGTTTCCATGCTGCAAGGTCTGCTTTCGCCTATTGGTTAAGACGTCGATTGTGATGTGGCTTTTGTATGATATTAAGCATCCCATTGGTAATGCTTTATCATAATAGAATTGATTTTCTATCTTCATGCCCAACAGTTCATAATCACTCGGGTGAACGGGCAGGATTCTGAATGTTTTCTCAATGTCAGTTTTTGTCATAAGAGCGCCAGGACCCATGGACTGAATTAACTGTATAGCATCGTCTAAAGTTTGATAATGAACTAAGACCACTTCTGGTAAAATGATGGATGTGCCCTCGGGAAAGGACAAGTGTTGAATGACACGATACTCGCCGGCCTCGTTTTTAGGGATGAGGCCTAAAGGGGAGACATGCAGATTCGGAAATGGTGGGGATGAGAATGGTCCACTAATTCTGCCCACCTTAATTTCACGTGAAATTGCACGTTTTAACACGTGGGGCAAGTCGTATGCAGATTTTAAGTTATCCGCATTTCTGAAAGCTCTTACCCCTGTTTACTGTAATTTAAAACCATGAGTGAAGCCATATATCAAACCTTTTGTCTTAGTTACGTTGTAACCTGTCAAATAATGACTCAATTGTCCTATCTTAATCGGTGTTGGAAAAAGTTTAATTTGTGCTTTTCCTTGGCTTGTTCTTTCCCTGTTTGTAGGGACCTCCACGACGCTGTTGTGCCGCTGCGGGACAATTCTTGACGTGGTGGGGACCCCCACATGCCGTGCAGCTGTGGCTGAATCTACATTGCCTCCCTCGGGCGCAGAACCCGGAACGCTGAAAGTCCCAGCACCTAGCAGGGGAACTGGGATTATACCCCTATAAGGGCATAGGGCGTTGTGCCGCCATGGCCAACCCCATAGTAGCGGCCTGGAGGTACAACTCATTTCTAATCACCCCCCCCACTGCATCGTCAGCTCGCGTTGACGCTACTGACGGAAATAACTGTCATAAAACATGGCTGCCCAAACCCAGATCGCTTTGTTATGGTATGGACTATGCTTCCATGCTTCATGAGGGAGGTAGTGGTGAGTGGGTGGGCCTTGGTGTAGATGGACACGAATATGTGGAAGGCTTCCATCCATTGCACCATATCCGTAATTTTCACTGATCGTGATTTGGGCACTAATGTCATACTGCTACTGTTAATTTGTAACATGTATTGTTCTGGCTGGCTAGACGTATGCAACATACTACTGAATTCCACAGACTCGTCAGCTTGAATTTTAGCTCTTACTTGTACATCTAAATGCAAATCCAATCAACGGGCCAAACTATTTAACTCTGCGCTAGTATGCTCACCGGTTAACTGTTGTACTACAGTTGACAGGGGTGGCTGGATTGACGTTCCGCCTCTTACGTGGACTTCCTTTTTTCGTTGTCCTTTAAAGCATTTCTTGTAAGCTATTTTAATGGAGTGTATTTCGGTATATGATGAACATGCCAAACCTACCGGAGTCTTATATGTCTGATGACTTCTTCAGGGGTTGATTCAGGGGTGAATGTCTCCTCCATGATCTGGTTATTATGTAGTTTGTTTGCAATGGCAACAATTCTTATCTGGTAGGAGGCAGGCAAAGTATCTCAAAGTGATCAGTGACTAATGTCGTGTGATGATATTCACTTTTGAACTGAACCAAGAACGAAAATACACTATACACATATTATCAGCATTTGATGTAAATAAAAGAGTAGGACATTTGCAATCTATGATGTGCACTGGAAATGCGGAGTTTGTTTGGAGTATCCGCTGTGAGAATGCAGGATACCCATTACAAGAGTCAATGCTTCATCTAGGTACAGAGGATAACCCTGGTACGAAAGCCATCAAAGGCGAACCTGGTCACCTGGTGGTGTGCGTCAACAGTCTTAAGACACGTACGTCAATGATGGTACAGATTACTAGTGAGTCGGGTCGGTATGAATATCAATTGAAGGGCACCACCGTCGATCTTCGTAAAGGCGTTATCACTGTCAACGGAGATACGGATAATGTTGCCCAATACTTGTGCCTGGCGTTCAGCATTTCCGTGCTACAGGTAACAAATAAGTCTAATGGCGTCCTCTTAAATCAGTTTATATTAACCTAGTTCTTAAATGAAATCACACGCGCGCGCACACACACACACACACGCACACACACACACACACACACACACACACGAAAGCACATACGCACGCACGCACGCACGCACACACACATATCTCGCACTCCTCTATAGCACTTTGATTCTCGCACCTAAAAACAAATTGAGTAAGAGTGTAAGACCTCGTCAGGCCAGCAATACATGTGCCATACATACCATCCCGTAAGTCCTAAAGCATAAAAAAGAAACGACCGAAACACACAAATTACAGATTGCTACACTAAATATGCATGAAGTTTGATGACTTCTTGTAGGTGTTGTGTCAACCCCCTCAAACCTTGAAGAAAAGAGGGGCCCGGAAGTTAAAACAGGTCAAGAATGAGTCTCTTGCCTTCGTTGTCGCTGCCGGGTACTGCTGCGAGACGCCCGCTAGATGCGTGTACACTGCAGGGGATCCTGGCGGGTGCGGTGGTTGTGGTGGTTGTGGCGGGTGTGGTGGTTGCGGTGGTTGTGGTGGTGGTTGCGGTGGTTGTGGCGGTTGTGGCGGATGTGGTGATTGAGGTGGGAATTGAATTAGAAAGTAAGAGAATATCTGCCGAGTTGAGTGTTGACCACCTGAATTGTACATGTATAGTGTGGTCAGTGGTATTTCAATGCGACCGAGTAATAGGACATAGCATCAGTTCGCTAAGTGCGTAAATCGCATATCAGCACGTGTGGGTGGTGGGTTGTGTGTTTATTTGTTCATTTGATTGTTTGCGTGTATGCGCGTGTGCGCGTATGTGCGCGTGTGTTTTATTCGCTCAACAAATAATTGTGAGAATTCAGTTGTTTTTGACTTTACATGTTGGCAAAAACCTCTACATATTATTCCAATGAATGACAGTGCGTCGTTCTGTTGTTTATTTACTTAAAAAGTGAAGTTTGTGCATTGTTCATTAAAAACGTGCAAATGTACACGTGGAGCAATCTTTTAAAACACTATGCTTATTAATACTTAATAGTTACATTAATGTTGCATATAACAATAGCACAACATTTGTACATGTAAACAAATTATCATAAAATAAAGAAAACGATGTGAGTATAATTTGTTTACAGCTTTTCTACGAAAAGTGTGTATTGATTGAGACAGGCAAAACTGTTGATTTTCTGCATATGTAATTTCATTTATTATATTTAAATAGCAAATAAAATGATTGTATTTGTAATACAAGTACATATTATTTGCAACATATATACAAAACACGGTTAGTTTCGTCCATTTCCGTGGTAACGAGAACTACATGTTTTAGGACATTGAAAGTATAATATTATATATATATATATTATATATATATATATATATATAATATATATTCATAATTATTCCCAATCTACTGAGAAGATGACGTGTATTCATGGTTATATTGTTTTAATGTTTTGTGAAGAAAATTGAAAGTGGAAACTTTGAACGTTGTAATATTTGTAGTGTTGACATCATATTGGCGAATGCTATATACTACATATATACTCAAGTTGTACGTGTGTGTGTGTGCGTGCATGCGTGCGTGCGTGTGCCTAAGCTTTTATACTTGACTGGTGGTGGTGTCCAACAAAGCGTATACAGATATAACCCAGGAGTACTGTTAAATCATTGCCGCTATTGCAGAAACAAGGACAATTTAATAAAAAACAATGTTGTACCTCCTACGGTCTTCTTACTTTGTAAGTAAAGTGTAAATATATATTTTAATAATAATGATAATAATAATAGTCAGGTAATTTATTTTCCGTCTAAATCCGAGGAAATTAATTTCCTAAGCGGATGAAGACAAAACGTCCAACGGCACGCCCCCACCTTTTTTATGTCACGACCGATAGCTTCCACATAGTAAATGAAACCAAAATGTGGAACTTCTCCGTGACAAATCTCCAGCAGCACCCCCTGGTCTTCCAGAGTCTTCTAATATAATGGCAACAGTGTAGTGCTGAAGCTCCGGCACAGCCCACCCCAATATTCACTTTCATTCAAACGCTTATGCTGCTGGTTGTTTACATAAATGTGGCTGGTAGGTAATAGTACCGATCTTAAAATGATCAATATCAGACAGGAAGCCATTGCAGAAACGTAATTTGTTTGTTTCTCCGTCACGAATACTGAAGTCTCCCCGAGCAGAATTTTTTTAAATAATATTTTTATAACAATCAAAATGGTTAAAGTCGCCCTGCAGGTCACTTTTTCATTTTTCCAGGTAGGGGTATGCTTTGTTTAGGCCGCATAACGTTTCATATTATGTGTTATGTATCGTTGGCACGATATTTGAGTGTTATATTTAGAGGGAAACAATAGGCACAATATGCATTTTTGTTCGGGTTATACACTTAGAAGAGTTAACACAAACAATGAAAAAAAACAATCACAACGATTTAATCATTTAATATTAACCATATTCAATATTGGAATGTTATTAAAGATTCTTGACAGTTCACAACCTCACACAAAAATGAAACCTTAAAATATACATTTAAATTTATTTTGTCTATGTTCTTCCTTTGAGGTAGATGTTCGGACGCCCAGTACATCAGACTGCATAAATCAGTTCATGGTCAAAAACGTTACAGCTTTATGAATATGTATACCTAAAACTGGCCGGTGACTGTTTAATGTAGCTAAAATATAACAAATTTATGTTTTCCTTAATTAAGTTTGTTTATTGTCTACTAAAAGTGGAACGCATGTGGTATTCATACCTAAACAGAATAAACACTATCACTGTTCATTTTTGGTTTGATGTCGTTGATATATTAATCAATACTTATGAAAAGCGTATATAAAGGTAAGTAAAGGTATGTTCCTATATTGCGCAGTATCCAGTCCTCAGTACTGTTCAAAGCGCTTCAAAATTTTACTCCCTAGCAGAACTGTTCAATTGAACACCATCTCGACTGATCTGGGAAGCATTCAGCCACGCTGCAATTAATGCACGAAGACTATTAGTACACAAATAACCACCTCTGTCTATAGCCAGTAATGTAGAGTTAACGAACTTGCCGAAGGTTCGACACCGCCGCACAGGATTCAAACCCGCGTTCTCTCAGTCGAGAGTCCGGAGATCTTACTGCTGCGCTACTGCGCTCCACATCAGCACGAATAACACAACGATTTCGTATTAGTTAAACAATAGCTGCAATCGATGATTATTACTCTGATTAAGCTAAATATGACAATTATTTTATGACTTCATAAACAGTTCAATGAAAATTGAGCCTTTAGAAAACAAATAAATTTGCTGTACGGTTTATAAGAGGATATGTATGTATATATATATATATATATATATATATATATATATATATGTATATATATATATATATATATATATATATATATATACATAAGACAAAGTGGGAAGTGATATGGCAGCCATATTGAGCGTTAAGATGTCTGCCATAAGGATATTTAATTTTGTCTTAATACAAATCCATGCCATGAACTGTACCGGGTCACAATTAAATCACTAGCCATCAAAAGCGGCTTTCTAAGTGACTTACGAAACGAGATATGAAAAAGAATGACCTTCAATGCAAACAAATGTTACTTCCTTTTAATAGTAAACCGATGGTATGCATTGCGCTTGTGCGTGCTATTGAATGGGATCCACATCATCGGGGGGGGGGGGGGGGGGGGGGGGGCTTATAGAGCACCGAAGTGTGACGTCACGCTACAGCGCTGGTTCCAACAAATGTGTCCCGTCGTAGCTGTTAGCATGGTGTTATGTTTTGTTCCATACTGTAATCATTATTCTGAAAGAACTTGTAGTTCTTTATGGTTTCCATGAGTTGGAGGTGAGAAGAATGTGGATGAAACAAATTAGGTATTTTTGGTATTCTGGAACATAAAAACGATATTTTACCACAAACTACCTGATCGCAGTGACAAAATCGGTCGAGATGCAACATATGTTTTGTTGTGAATCACGCCACTTTCATCGCAAAATGCGGAAGGATAACCTGTCAACATCGTACAATTATTGTACGAAATTGTTAAAATCGAAGGGTTTATAATATCTTGAAATCCGGAAAAGAATATATTTAAGGCTTTTTGATTGATTGATTTATTCAATATAAAATGTAAGCTTGTACATACATAGAATATAAAATACAGGGTACATTAAATATAAGGATGACACAAGAAAGTGCAAGCACTTGTTTCCATTGTGGTACATGGACAGACAAACACATGACACAGATACCATGCTGGTGCGGTCATGCACAACCACTGCTGTTTACAAATCAAGTGTAGTCAAGTCAAGCATGACGACATTCACTGCAGAATGCCTGCATTGTTTCCGCTCCTGCAGAGACACCCGTCTCAACAATGCTGCCTGGAGAGCAGCATGTAATGCAGGGGTGGCACTCCACCGACCCATCCACCGGGGCTGCCGTGGGGGTGCCCACAAGCAACGGCATATACCGGTAATTACAACAACACGACCGGTAACCTTTACCAAGCCGAACAGTACGACCAGACCATCGACGGTCAACTTGTCTGCTGCATTCTCAACACGCAACCTAATCCGCGTCACGACAAATGGTGCGACTAGACCATCGACGATCAACTTGTCTGCTGCACTCCTGAACGCTCGATCTGTCCGAAATAAAGCCACCACCATTAATGAATTTGTAACAGCTCATGATTTTTATATACTTGCGATTACCGAGACTTGGTTGAAGAAGTCTAGCGACAAACCAATAATTGCAGTGCAAGTCGTTCCGTTATAAATATCTGATCATCACGTCGTGCGCTGTATCATTGATGCCAGTAGACCACCCAAGACATCAACAGAAATACTCAAACGTAACTACCGCTCGTTTGACGCTGACACATTCAACCATGACGTAAGAACAACGTGTGATTTGCTTGCCGCTGCTGCATTAACATCAAACGCTGTGGAACTTGTATCACGCTACAACACTGACTTAATGAAAGTCACAGACAAGCACGCGCCTGTACGTCCGACTATCCTCCGAGGCCACAAACCCAATCCGTGGTATAACAGTGACATTGACGATGCGAGAAGACAACGGCGTAAAATGGAGTTGTTGTGGAGGCGTTCGAAACTGGAAGTTCATCGCCAAATGTTTGTTGCTGCACGCGATGAGTGCAATAACATTATATCTCTCACAAAGACGAAGTACTACCAGGACAAGTTGCTAAATGCTGACAACAAGAACCTCTTTAAAATCGTCAGTTCTCTCAGTGGGAAGCCACCACTTGCGTACCCAGAACATACCTGCGCATTTGATTGCTGCAATGCATTTTCCGTCTATTTTGAAACTAAGGTTGCCGGAATTCGAAATGAGTTACACGTGGCCCGACAGCGCATCACGCCGCCGCACGCACCGCATTGCTATATGACGCCAATTGACAGTTTCAAACCAACAACAGTTTGTGAAGTAACATCTATCATCAGAGCAAAGTGTAAAACGTCTACACTTGATCCTCTGATCATATAAAGCAGAACATTGACACACTTGCTATCACTGTTGCCAGTATAACAAACGCGTGCCTAACGGAAGGAGAACTGCCGCTTGATTTGAAGCGTGCTCTTGTGCACCCATTATTAAAGAAACAATCTCTGTGCAAAGACACGATAAGCAACTACCGTCCAGTAAGCCATCTATCGCAACTCTCAAAGATAATTGAAAAGGTGGTGGCCACCAGACTGAACACTCACTTGGTCAATCAAGCACTGACTGATCCTCTTCAGTCTGCATACAAACGACACCATTCAACGGAGCCCGCCCTACTTTGTGTGGTAAATGAAATTAGGACGGCCCTTGACCGTAGACAAGGCACTGTCGTCATGCTCATTGACCTAAGCGCTGCGTTCGATACGATCGACCACACAATACTTCTCAATCGTCTACAACGGCGGTATGGCCTCGCCAGTTGTACTACGCTGAGTTGAGTCGTACCTTTGTGATCGCAGGCAAAGTGTTGTTGTCGGTAGCGCAACTTCAAGAGAAACGACTCTGCACATTGGTGTACCGCAGGGATCAGTGTTAGATCCACTGCTGTTTTCTTTATATGTGCAGCCGATCGGTGACATCATTCGTAACCATAATTTGAAGTATCACCATTATGCCGATGACTTACAATTGTTACGTCATTTTGACTTGAATGTCATTTCTCTTACTACCGCTGTGCATCGTGTCGAGCAGTGCATCGACGACATCAAATCCTGGATGACGTTCAAGTACTTGCTGATTCATGATGCAAAAACCTAGGTTCTACCGGTTGTACCCAGGTCGGCATCTGATTTGGTTGCTGGACTGCATGTGCGCGTTGGATCTGAAGTCGTTTATGCCGCGGAATGTGTGAGAGATCTTGGTGTCTACTTAGATAAACATCTTGACATGACGGTGCAGGTTTCTCGTACCATTAGTACCTGTTCACTGCATTTACGTAACATCGGCCAAATTCACCGTTACCTGTCACAATCGACAGCAGAACGAGTTGTAAATGCAATGATAACATCACGCTTAGATTACTGCAATTCGCTTCTGTTTGGCACTTCTGCCAAGAACATCGGCAGGCTGACGCGACTGCAGAATGCTGCTGTTCGTCTAATAACTCGGCGTGCGCGATGCGACAGTGCGGTACCACTACTTCGCCAACTCCACTGGCTGCCTGTCCAGCAACGCATTACATATAAAATAGCTGAACTCACGTATAAGGCGTTAAAAATCGCCACCTTATATGCAGTCACTTGTGTCACCTTACAAACCAGCCAGACATCTCAGTTCTGCTGATGGTAATAATCTTGTTGTTGAAAGAGCCCGAACCAAAGCTGGTGAATGCTCATTCGTTCACGCTGCCGCTACAATATGGAATAATCTACCAACTACTGTTACTTCCAAAGCCTCCCTGCAATCCTTCAAAGCAGCCTTAACAAACTTACCTTTTCATTATGGCGTATTCTGCTTGAAAGACCACTGAAACATTTTTATTCTAGGTTATTAATATTTTTATTTTGATCTTCTTAACAGCAGAAAGAACGTTTTAACTACTTACTTTACCATGAGAATTGTTTTCTTTTTAATCTATTTATGTTTACACGGCATTACTATCTTAATTGTTTTTACTTTTATATTTAATTTGTTTAATTTTTACTATTTATATTTTAGTTTTATGTAAAGCGCTATGACCGCTATGGATATGGCGCTATATAAAATAAAGAGTATTATTATTATTATTATATTAATAATATTAATATAATATAACAAAATAATATACTAAAACAACAATAATAAATAAATACTTGTTATTGTTCATATGTCAAAATACATTGATAATTATAATATGAAGAAGACGTGTTTTTGTCGTTCATAGACATATGATTGAAACCAAACTATGGCAGATTTGGGAAGTCCTATTTCAGGAGGATCTAAAACCAGATTGATATTCATATAGGAGCTGATGTGCTTGGCGATACTCATCCAGCAGTTGATAGACGATCCTCTCAAATAATTTCGAGATCGTATTTAGAATCGAGATCTGCCTGTAATTACCGGCTTTCATCTTACTATTTGTTTTGTAAATGGGCATCACCCTGGCCTAGCTGATTTAAGATCTTCTGGAATTTCGCCGGTGGACAAAGATACATTTAATTTAAAATATGCGTCAAAGGAGACGCAATGAGCTTGGCACCATACTTAATAAATCTGGGTGACAATAGATCCAAACCAGTTGCCTTGTTCGAGTTTAGTTTGCTAAGAATACTTAATATTTTGTTCTCGCTGACTTCACTCAAACAGAAACTATTACTGGTGACACCCATTGACCTGTAGAAGTCTTGGATGTGTTTCCCTTCATATTTACCATTACTTGGAGGATGTTTGCCTACCAGTGTTGGGGCTACATTAGTAAAATAATTGTTAAAATGCTTTAATAAATTGATTTATCAAAACAAATGTTGTTATCGATATCGAGTCCTATATTCCCAGGCTTAGTTTTACACTAAGACGAATTCCGAGGCTTTTCAGCATTTGCCATAATTTCTTTGGTTGTTGTTTGAATTCGTCAGCCTTGTTAGCAATGAAGACTGATTTGGCCTGTTTCTTCTTATATAGAACCTGATTCCGAAAATAAATATATTTTCCGTGCCAACTGATGTCTTTGGTCTTTCTGAATTTTATAAATGTCCGATCTCTTTCATAAATGAGATGCAGTATCTCCCCGGTCATCCACGGGGCGGTATGCTGTTTAATCCGGACATACGTCAAAGGGGTAATGTTATCAATAACAGCCATCAATTTAGATTAAAAATGATAAAAAGCCTCGTGTACAGAATATTAATATCCAGTACATCCTGCCAATCTACCTCCTGCAGTTTTGCTTCCTTACTGTATTATTTAAGCGATCTTAATGTCACACTGTTGTGTTGATTAACATGAATTGTCTTGCATTTGCGTGTACAATGTATTAATTGGTGGTCACCTAAGCCAATATATAATACAAGACATTGTGTTATTTTAGCAGGGTCTGAGGTGAGGATGAGATCTAAGATGGTGGATGTTATACTGTTAATCCGTGTAGGTGTGTTAATAAGCTGGATCATACCAAACATAGACATCTAATGCTTCAGTGACACATGCAGCTAATTCGTATGAGTATTCAGGTGATAGTAGTCAATGTTAAAGTCACCCATTATCTTGGTTGATGAAACAATTACATTCCAAGCAGCTTTGTTCTATCATATTAAAAAAGTCCATCTGCTTTGGTGGACGTTAGGATACACCAATTAAAATAAGTTTGGTCTTAGGTAAATACAGTTAAGCTCACACAGTTTCTAGATTAGTATATATATCGTCTCTCGGTTTGAAAGCAATGTAACTTCTTATGTAGATACATACACCACCGCCCTCGCGATTCCTGTCGGGCTGGAGAATAGTATAGTCAGTGATTTCAATTTCCGAATCTCTGACCGACGCATCTAACCAAGACTCGGTGATGCCGATCACCGCCGCTTTAGTGTTAGCTGCGAGAACTCTTAGATCGTCAAGTTTCGGCAGAAGACTGCGTGAGTTCAAATGAACAAAGTTGAGACCTTTTGAACGTTGCCACAAGGACAACGTCCCTCATCCCCGTTGTTAGATTGCTTGAGGATCGACGGACGGTTCCTGATGTTGTCGTCGGCCTTGTCATCAGCAAACGGGACGGCTTGAAGAAGAAACGTAAAGAAATCATCGCTGTTGCAGAACTAATCGTATACTTCGTTTGTAAAAACTCCAGCACATTTGTTGTGTGTCCACTGGCCGCAGGAGGCACACGAGATTGCTTTACTGCGGGCAGTGACACCTTTGCCACAACGACTAGAGGGGGGTTTTGGCGTGTAGTTTCTCTTGTGCTCAGCAGGGCCTGGGATGGTGCTCACATCGCCGCTTTTCATAAGTAATAGTATAGTTGAAGTTGATAGAGAGACGTTGTACAAAGAGTTCTCTTTAGACACCGAAAATCTGCAGAGTTTGCAAATTGTTCGTTTAGTCTTATGGTTAAGGCGGTCGAACTTGTGAATGGCTGACAAAATAATATCACTGCTTACTTCTAGAGAGTCTGTGAATATGTAGCCTGTGGAAGTAGAATATACGTCTCTCTGGTATGCACTATATTTGGTTAAGCAGTGAAGAAAAAGAATAAATAGTAACATTGCTGCCATACCAGCTTAAAGATCACTAGGAAGTCGTAGTGTTAACGCTTAACCGAGCACACGTTGTGTCAGTCGTCCTGGGCAGTGAAGTCACATTAAACATTTTGCTTGTGTATTTCTTATGTTATATCTAACGTTAGTAATACTATTTATGGTGTTACAATTTTGCAGGCTTGAAGCATATGCTCGCAACCAAGACTTTGGCCAAGAACCCGCAGTGGATTCATTTACCATGTTAACTCCAGACATCCTGTGGTACCGAGAGATCAACAGTGACAGTGCCGTGTGTATTATCTTTGTGTACATTTTATTGACAGTACAGTGCAGTGCAATTTATCAGTATAGAAAGTTGGAGTTGTGAGATATCTAGTATACTTGTAGCCTTCTTTTCAATAGTTTTGAATCCTGGCAGTGAAATAAATCATCAGTCTATACTAGGACTTTGGGTTTATGTTAGGAAAGAGAGCTTATTAATAGTGCAATGATGTGTGTACTATGAACTGTTACATATAGTCTTCTAATTTTATAGCACTACCAGTAGCCATAAACTAGGGGCAAGGTATGGCTTTATTATACAGAACCACTGCCAGTGTCATATAAATTGTTTCATGATTTAATTTACTACTACCACCATCACTATAAATAATGTCGTATCTTTCAGCTCCCATCTGTGACTGAGTACTCGATTGCTGTGTACATGCAACTGTTCGACTCTGACATCTCGTCAAAGCCACAAGGCTCGCCAGCGAAGATGGCAAAATTAAACTTGCGCCCTAAAAGCAGTCGTCAGAGTGTGTTGTATCTAGATCCATCTCCAACAGATGACATGCCTGATGCGGAATATGAAAACCTATTTAGGAATGTGATTGTAAATATTTATGTGCCAGACATGTCGATGCTGAAAAAGCACCCCCCCGCCAATATCCATGCTGTTGTACACGACCACCACTACCTAGAAAAAGACAATGACATTTTTCTGTCTCTGAGAACTGTCTCTCCTGACATCTTGTTCTTTTTTCTTTAACAAAATGTGGGAATGTTCACAGTTACATTCATGGGTGCAAGCATGTCTTGCAGATCAAAACCCTTATCTGCCATGATCAAATCATCCTGGTCTACAATTCTGGTAAGGTTGCTTCTTTCAACAATATGCCTGTTACTTGCAGATCCACTATAAGCTGGAGAAACATAGGAAACATGCCCAGCAGGTGTTACTCCAACAAGCACCATCGCTGTATTTCTGTTCTTGTAAGTAGGGAAGGTTGCTTGTTGGGCGGCAGCTGCTGCCGGCTTTTTAACTGGGCATTCAGTTCCATCAAACATTGCCCGAGTTGTTGGAAATTTTGCTTTAAAATCAGTCAGAGAAAAGTGCCGAACAGTGTCCTTTTTAGGCCATATGTTAATTTTCCTCCACTGCTTAGACATAAATTTCACCCATGTAACGAAAATATTGTACATCTCGAGCTGTGCTATGTCAAACATTCGGTTAAGTTGAAAATTGTACACCCTTAGCTTAATTAAAGTGAGAAACAGTTGGTTTCTGATATCCAAATTAGGTGACGAATAGAGATATTTAAGTTTGTAAGCTGCTGGTCCTAGAGATGCAAGGACACCATTAAAATTCAGAACACTATCTAAACCAGTATAGAACTGCATACCTTCCGGATCATTTACAAAAGCATATATTGTTGTTGCTTTTATTACAACTACTTCTATATGTTCTGGTACATTGTTAACAGTTTACGTGTTCTTGTCGGACAAATCAACAGTAGCCTGAACATGCCTATCTACGGAGTGTGACACTATTTCCTCACACTTCCTCAAAGTTGCATGTGTTTAGGTCCATTTCCTCTGGTTCAAAAAACACAATGCCTCCATCCTGATCATCGCTGACTTCACTTTCCAAAAGCCGCTTTTTGGCACGGCGAACAGCTCGCTCTCCCCTCTCCTCACTGCATGGTGATGGTGCTGGCGAACAGCTCTCTCTCCCCTCTCCTCACTGCATGGTGATGGTGCTGGCGAACAGCTCTCTCTCCCCTCTCCTCGCTGCATGGTGATGGTGCTGGCGAACAGCTCTCTCTCCCCTCTCCTCACTGCATGGTGATGGTGCTGGCAAACAGCTCTCTCTCTCTCCCCTCTCCTCACTGCATGGTGATGGTGCTGGCGAACAGCTCTCTCTCCCCTCTCCTCACTGCATGGTGATGGTGCTGGCGAACAGCTCTCTCTCCCCTCTCCTCACTGCATGGAGATGGTGCTGTGGTCCACCAGAACACACTTGGCGTGGCATCATCCTTCAACTTTTGTCTAAGCGATGTATGACCTGAAAAAGGATGTGGTTCCGTTGAACAAATTCAGAATTTTTTAAATATTAGCTTCATATAATCTTCAGTTAATCCCTACCAATTGATCTATTCATTATTTAAAATAGGGCATACCACTATGAAGGCATTCACAGTAACACACTGTAGACGGAGTGTAAATCTGTTGTTTCAGTTATTACTTATTAAAGTTATTTCATGTCATTGTGTACAATTGTATTTTTACTGTTTTGTAACAACGTAAGTAATTTTATGAACCGTCCTTGCTACCACTGTCACAGTGTCAGTGACCGGGTCGAGATCATTGCATAATTTATTAAATAACTAAAATTCTAATTTTATGATTATATAAGGCATTTAATGTTGATTTGTTACTGATTTATATACTTGCCAGAAACGGTCAGCTGAACGTAATCATCTTGTTTGAAATGTTCACGGCAAACAACCCTGCTCTCCGAAGGCCACTACAGCTGTCCCTTTTTTTCCTCAACTAGTCGAATGGCAATTACCCACGCCTTGTACCTGGCCTTCTCTTTAGGAAACTGACCCCCCCCCTCTATTGTGACAACCGTTGACACAGCAGCAAATACGCATCGCGCAAGATTAAAGCAGATTCGAGTGGCTTTATGTTTGCTTAGCAAGCGTGACCAAGTAAACAACGTGACTGTCCAAAACAGGAAGGACTGGTAACTAGCGCCCCTGGCGTCAGTTGCATGCGTAATGCGCCATATTTGAAAGTCTCCCAATTACGAGATACGATCTCGTAATTACGAGATAGCAGTTGACCGGAAGTAGTTATCGCTGTCTATTGCTATCAGCGTGATCTGAGATGTTCTACGAAGAATCAGTCGGTAAGTATAGGCCAAACTCATATAATCGTGTGTTGTGGCTGTATAGTTCTTGATGTAGACAGCGCTGACGTGTGGGAACACCCATCCGCTATCTAGATACATGTGCATGCGAGTCTGCGGAATGTATAATTTAGAATGTCCAGGGTATACTTTGCAGTTTAGCCGCACACACCAAAACAACCATGAAAACGGTCATTTACAGTCTCCAAACAACTCATTATATAATCTACTACATATTTTCTACACACACGTGATAAAATCTTACAAATTCGTCTGATTACGATCAAAATGTACACAAAACTTGATTTTGTTATCCGAAGCATAAGTTTCACAATAAATCCGTTTGGTGGCTCCACTCTAAGACTAAGGTTAACGTTAAAGGGATTCTTTGTAAGCTAATATACGTTCGAGGTGTACCGTATCAAAACGTATTCATTTCCCATAAGTACTTTCTCTGCTACTTATTTCTTGCATGTTTATGCATAATTTGGATGTTATCTGCGCAAAAAAAAAACGATAAACAGTTGTGTTTACGCGAATCATTTTGAGTTTGCTGCCACGTGGATGATTAATTCTGCAGCCCCCATATAATGAATATTCATGCACGCGCAGTGAACCACACGACGACTGTTGATGTCACACACATAGTTGACATGTTAGTTTCCGAGGTGAGTTGATTCAAGCAATGGCATTGTAAATAAGCAATTTGTAGACATATGTATATTGACAGTTATAGTTGTAGAACTTAAGTACATGATTCCACCAGGTGCTGCCACCTATTGACTATGTTTTTAGTTAGCTTCTACCCATACTTCTTTCATCACTTCCCGATCAACCATGTTTGAATAAAGATGATATCAATTTATATTGTTATCAATCTACTGTTTTCAATCGTCACCATGAGCCATCAATTAACATGTTATGGGCCCAGGCAACGCCTGATGTTCGATGGTGATGATGAGAAGTATGAGTTGTGGGAAGTCAAGTTTCTTGGTCCCATGCGACTTCAGAAGTTGTACGATGTGATCGTGCCGGGGGCCGAGGTTCCTGGTGAGGCTAAGAATGCTGATGCGTTTGCCGAACTTGTCCAGTGTTTGGACGATCGAAGTTTATCGCTTATCATCCGAGATGCGAACAACGACGGACGGAAGTCGTTAGAAATCCTGCGGGAACATTACGTGGGCAAAGGAACGCCACGAATAATTGCCTTATACACGGAATTTACGTCACTGAAAATGGCAAGTACCAATTGTTTGACGGACTATGTGATAGGCGCCGAGACAGCGGCGACTTCGTTGAAGACAGCAGGGGAGGTAATCAGTGACAGTTTACTCATTGCGATGGTGTTAAAAGGTTTACCCCCCGCATTCAAGACGTTTGCCACTGTGGTGACGCAGAAAAAGCAGCAGATGAGTTTTGCTGAATTTAAAGTCTCACTGAGAAGTTTTGAAGAGACTGAACAATGTCAGGGAAGCCGAGCACGAGTGATGACAGTGTAATGAACGCGCGACAAGCACAGCAGAAACTCGGTCAAGCAAGAAGCAACGCCAACGTAACGTGTTATAGGTGCGGAAAACCAAGAGGTGGTGTGATAACTGCAAATCAAGGTCACATGACACAAGCTACTGCAGAAGAAGGACTCGGCCAGATCTATGAATGATAATGGTGAAAAACAGGACAACAGTGGAAGTGCATGTCATTCTTTTGTTTTTAAAGCAAGCTTTGATCATGTTGATATTGGCGTATGTGATGTGACAAAAACACAAAGTCTACTCGTAGACTGTGGTGCAACAGCTCACATTATCAATGACAGATCTAGGTTTGTGGAATTTGATGAACGTTTTGACCTAGAGAACCATTTTATAGAATTGGCAGATGATAGTAGAACAAATGGTGTAGTTTTGGGCAGAGGTAATGCAAGTGTCTTGGTCTATAATGTGAATGGTAATCAGCACAAAGTGATACTTGAAAAAACACTATATGTACCCTCATATAGACAGGATATATTTCCAGTGCAGGCTGCAACAAGCAAAGGGGCATTAGTAAATGTTAATCCATGTTCTGCGGAATTGAGGGGCCCGGATGGTACAACATTTGGTATTAAAAAGCAAGGTTGATTGTATTTTAGGAACAGCACTTGTAAAAGTAGTACACACACTCTAGAAGAGTGGCACCAAATACTTGGTCACTGTAATGTCAGAGATGTACTTAAACTCGTAGATGGTGTAGAGGGAAGGAAAATCACTGGTAAAAATGACTTCAAGAGTGACATATGTGTCATGGGAAAAATGTCCCAGTACAGAAATAGAGAGTCTGATAAGCGTAAAACATGTCCACTAGAGTTGGTACATTGTGATTTAGTAGGTTCTATTGATCCTACGGCTAAAGATGGTTTTACATATGCATTGTCATTTGTGGATGATTATTTTGGTTTGAATATGGTGTATTTTTTCAAACAGAAGAATGACACTACGGAAGCTGCAGAGAGATTCCTAGCAGACACTGCTCCGTATGACATTGTCAAACGTATTAGATCAAACAATAGAACAGAGTTTACATGTAAAAGTTTCAGATCTGTACTTGTGAAAAATCGCATTACGCATGAAACGTCGGCACCGTACTCGCCGCATAAAAATGGCACAGTAGAAAGGGGTTGGGGGTCACTTTTTGATATGGTTAGATGTATGTTGTTGGTGGCAGAGTTGCCAAAAGAGTTATGGGCATATGCGGTGATGGCTTCAGCCTACAATCGAAATAGGTGCTATAAACCGAGGACAGGCAAAACTACGTATGAAGTGTTGACAGGACTGAAACCAGATTTGATTAGCATGCATGTATTCGGAACTACATGTTATGCTTATATACAGAACAAAAAGAAGTTAGATGCACGTAGTGAAAAGGGTGTGTTTGTGGGCTATGACAAAGGCAGTCCAGCGTACATAGTGTATTTTGCAGAGAGCAAAGTGGTTAAGCGAGTACGATGTGTCAAGTCTACAGATACATTTTATGAGGATGTGAAAGATATCCCAGATCCAGTATCAGTGGATGTGAAGTCGTTAAAACGAAATTGTAGAGGGAAATGAAACACAAGAAAATCAAGAGAATGTTGATAGCAGGTATACCCAGAGGCAGCTTAACAGGCCAACACATCTTGATGATTATGTAACAGAGTCGGACACAGATTTTAAAAATAGTGCAACATCTATCATTGATTACTGTTACAGAGTAGCCGATATACCGATATCATATGAAGAGGCTATCTTCTCGCGGAGCAGACACATGGCATAAAGCTATGAATGAGGAAATGAATGCCCTTTGTGATAATGAAACATTTGAGTTCACCACATTACCAGAAGGTAGAACACTAGTGGGGGGAAGATGGGTGTATGCAATTAAACTCTGTCCAAACAGTGAGGAAAAACATAAAGCGCGATTTGTGCTAAAGGGTATTCACAGGTCCAAAATATAGATTATCAAGATACATTTTCGCCAACAGCACGAATTACTTCAATTCGTATGATGATGCAGTTAGCTGTACATGAAAACCTGATAGTTCATCAGATGTATGTAAAAACAGTTTATTTGAAACCATGGAGGAAGGATTCACCTTTCAGTGCAATGGGTGTTGGAAGGTGGAGTGTCTGCAGAAGGAGATAGTTAGGTCGACAGATATTGTGAAGGGAATGGAGATGGGAATTAGCAAGGAGGCAAGTCGAATGGAGAGAGGCGACAGGGAGAGAGGTGAGAATACTGCAAGACTGAAGGAGAATAGCAGTGGCAAGAACATCGAGGACAGGAAATTGAGAGGAGGGAAGGTGATTGGAGGGGAAGAAATTGGAAAATCGACAACAGAAAACGTGACAAGCGTGAAGGTGACAGGGAAGAAAGTGACCGTAGAGAAGGAGGGAGGGAAGATGGGACAGGAGAGGAGAGAGGAAAATGAGATGGGACGAAAGAAGAAGGGACGAAAGGAAGCGAGAGCAAATGTGATAGAAGAGAAGTCGATAAAAGGGGCGCTGGCAGGAGGAAAGGTGACAAGAGAAAAAGCGACAGGAAAGAATGGATCGGAAGAGAATGTGACAGGAGAGAAGACGACAGGGGGAAAAGACAACAACCAGACATATTTAAACCGAAGCAGGAGCTATTCTAAGGCAGTGATTGAGGGGGCAATGAGGAAAAAGAGGGTGTTTATGGGCGAATCCATTATGAGAAAGACGGACAAGACACTGAGCGAGGGGAAGGACGTCGTTGTTTGTTTATCGGGGGCTAGGATTGAACATGTGACTGACAGGGTATAGAAGGTATTGGGACATGGCAAGGGTGGGTCTATACTGGTGGTACATGTAGGAACAAATAATGCAGACAGGGAGGGAACAACTGCGATAGTACAGAAGTATAGACAGTTAGTGAGGAAGCTAAAGAAGACGAGAGTTGAACAGGTTATTCTGTCAGGAATTTTGCCAGTAATGGGAGGAAGGGGGGCAACATATAGAAACTGCAAGAGGATGGCGATCAACGCAATAGTTGAGCAGATATGTAAAGAAGAGGGGGTGGGATTCACATATTTATGGGGATACATTGTTGGGAGGGAAGATATGTACATGAGAGATGGCCTCCATCTTAGTGGAAAGGGGCAGCAGGTTTCTCAGAGAACCTGCTGCGATCTGTTGACAGTGGGACAGGTTGCATCTATTTAAACTAGATTCGCAGGGGGGACTCACAGAAAAGCCTGAAAATGGAGGCATAGATAAAGACAGCACAAATAAATCAGCAAATAACAGTCTGGAAAACTCTTCTGAAGCTGGATATACATGTGTAAATAAAAGAAATGAACTAAACATTATGGTAGAAGATATTGACCCTTATAAAATAGGTATAACCGAATCCTGGACCACCACCGATATATCAGATGCTGAATTGGGAAAGGGGCAGATTCAAACTATTTAGGACAATTAATTGTAACCCCGGAAATGGTAGTTAAGAAAATAAGGGCTATGAAGGATAATAAATCACCTGGAGTGGATGGTATTCCACCCAAACTACTTTTGGAAATTGTAGAACAAATTAGCGTACCGATTGCAACAGTTTTCAACTTGTCATTAGAAGAGGGAGTGGTTCCTTTAGAATGGAAACAAGCAAACATTATACCGTTATTCAAAAAAGGTTCGAGAAACAAGTCAGAGAACTATACACCAGTGAGTTTAACATCAGTGATTTGTAAATTATTAGAAAGACTAATTAAAGATCACATGGTGGATTTTCTTGTTAAACAAAACTTGATAAACCCATCTCAACATGGGTTTCTAAAAGCGAGGTCATGCTTAACAAATATGTTATGTTTTTTGGAAGACATCACTAAGTGTGTAGATGAGGGATCACCAGTAGATGTCGTCTACTTAGATTTTCAAAAAGCTTTCGACAAAGTACCACATCATAAATTACTGCTTAAACTAAAGGCCCATGGCATAGGAAATGGTATAATAAACTGGATAGAACAATGGCTGATTGACAGAAGACAACGTGTAGTAGTTGATGGGGAGGCTTCAAACTGGAAATCGCTATTGAGTGGGGTACCACAGGGATCAGTATTAGGACCTATATTATTCTTAATATATATCAACGATTTGGATGATGAAATAACAAGCAAGGTGTTGAAATTTGCGGATGATACAAAAGTGTTTAGAAGGATTAAAAGTGAGGGAGATATACAACATTTACAAGATGATCTTGACAAGTTGATCAAATGGTCTGAAAAGTGGCAAATACTGTTCAATTTTGGGAAATGTAAATGCCTCCACACAGGACATGGGAACGAAGAGGTAGAACATACAATGGGGGGTACTGTTCTAAGTACTACTGTAAAAGAAAATGACTTAGGGTTAACCATTAGTGCTGATATGAAGGTTTCAGAGCAGTGCGGAATTGCAGCTTTAAAGGGAAATCAAATCCTTGGATTAATTAGGCGAAACATAACGTATAAGGAAAAAGAGCTAATAATACCGCTGTACAAAACAATAGTTAGGCCTCATTTAGAATATTGTATTCAAGCGTGGAGGCCATATCGCAGGAAGGACATAGATATGCTAGAAAGAGTACAGAGGAGAGCAACTAAAAGGATACCAAAACTGAGGGATCTTAGTTACGAAATACGCCTAAAAATGCGGTTTAACAACACTAGAGACCAGGAGATTGAGAGGAGATCAGATAGAAGTGTTTAAAATATTTAACGGTTATGAGAATATTGATAGAAATATTTTTTTCTCAGTTAAGAAAGATAGGAGGACTAGAGGACATGATCTTGCATTAGCAAAGGAGCAGAGTAGATTGGATATAAGAAAGTTTTCATTTTCACAAAGGGCTGTAAATGAATGGAACATATTACTTGGTGATTGTGTGGGTGCTAGTAGTGTTAATATGTTTAAACATTAAATCAACACATACCTCAGACGGGCAGGATACACATAAATAAAAGGGTCGGAGTCTCTATAAGCCAAAGGACTTCCTTGTCCAACTGCCACCTAGAGTTAATTCTTTGGGTGGCAATCTTGTTAAATCTTGTTAAATTGAAGAAATCGTTGTACGGTTTGAAACAAAATGGACGTAAGTGGAATGACATGTTACACGAGTACCTACTTGATGAGGATTTTGAGCAGTCTCTAGCTGATCCCTGTGTGTATTCTAAAATCACAAATGAGTCGAAGGTAATCATTATTGTATGGGTCGATGACATCATTGTTGCAGCTAGCAATGAACATTTATTAAACGGTGCAAAGAGTTCTCTATGTGACAAAATTAGAATGAAAGACTTGGGAGAGCTGTCATGGTTTCTAGGCATATAATTCAAATGGTTTACGGTACGATGGTTTACGGTTTAAAGTTCCAGAAATCAGATGTTCCTTTAGAGTTATGTGGATTGTTGATTCAGACTGGGGTGCATCAGAGGATAGACGCAGTATCACAGGATACGGTTTTCAGTTGTGTGACAATGTGCCATTGATATGTTGGAAAAGTCGAAAACAGCAAACTGTTGCATTGTCTACTTGTGAAGCAGAATACATGGCACTAGCAGCCGCCACACAAGAGGCGAAGTTCCTCAGGCAGTTTTTCTCAGATATGCAAGGTTGTAGTGTGAACAGTGTATGTTTGTACGCAAACAATCAAGGAGCCATAGCTTTGACAAAGAATCCTATACAGCATCAAAGATCGAAACATATCGATATCAGATATCATTTTGTGAGGTTAGAAGTGCAAAGAGGGTTTGTAGAGTTGCAATATGTACCATCAGAGTGCAGTGTGGCAGATGTGTTTACGAAGCCTGTGAGTAAAGTTAGACTAGATAAGTTTGTTAACCTTAGAGGTTGTTAAGATATATGTAACTTAAGTTTAAATGGGGGTGTTAATTTGTAGAACGTAAGCACATGATTCCAGCAGGTGCTGCCACCTATTGACTATGTTTGTCGTTAGTTTTTACCCATAATTCTTTCGTCACTTTCCGATCAACCATGTTTGAATAAAGATGATCAGTTTATATTGTTATCAATCTACTGTTTTCCATCGTCACCATAAGCCATCGATTAACAATTACCCTGCTTCCGAATGCCGTCAGCCGAGTAACGTTTTGAATAAATAGAATTATAACGTCCCCTGTCGTGGACGGCTGCAGTCGGTGTCAGCTGCCGCTGGGACTGTCAATGAATCTGTCGAGCCTCAACTACAATAACTAGCATAGCATTAGGAAAGGGTCTCGTCTTTCTAGTTAATAAAACTGCATTGTCCAATATTTGACATGCAGTGAACGAAAATGCACGCAAAAATATCAGTATATGCAACCATTGCAAGATGATTAACCTGGTCGTGGATGTAATTTGTTTGCCTAAATCTGGGATGTTTACATTGAATGATGGACGGCATTTTGCGATGCACAAATTATAGACGCCAGCAGATCTGCACTCTTGTATACATAAGTTTTTTTATGCAGAAGGAACAACGCAAGTCAGGTATTGATTGAATTAGGCCACATTAATGACATGCAATTTTATTGACTGTATATTGTTATACATTGTTACATACACATCCATTGTGACAAAGACAGCAAGCATGCCGGCCCCTGACTGCTAAGCACTACTGTCTACTACATACAATTCTTCATATGTGTGTGGGTCACTCCACCAATATATACACTATTCACCACATGTGTGGGGGTCACTCCGCACACCAATATATACACTATTCACCACATGTGTGGGGGTCACTCCGCCCTGCTAAAAGTCACCCACTGTTAAAGGGGAGGGAGGGTGGGAATTCTAAACTTGATCAATAATATTACACGAACACACTCATCTAGCATACAGCACAACTACATAAATCGAAATCCAAATAAGCTGAATAAACGCTGTAAATACTCCCCAATAATTTTGAATGAATGAGGTCGATCCCGCTGCTGCTATTGCTTAAATACTGGTGTCTAACGCGCATGCGCGAGTCGCATAGCCTCGTAACCAAACATGTTATGAGCCAATAGCTAGGCTGCATGTGTTGTTACTTCCACATAAAACGCAGTATGTCCCCGTTGTTTACATACATTCATATCCATGAGTATATTATTAAAAATCTAATAATATATCAGATCAAGTTGCGCTGCTTCATGTGAATAGCACATTTGATAATAATAGTACTCTATATACTCATACTCTATATACTCATACTCTATAAAAGTACTTTATTTTTGACATATTACTTTACTGTACAGTTTTCACGAGAATGGCCCATGTATAAAATTATATACTATATTAATTATTTGAGCAAGAATAAAGGAAAATTTACACTGCACTCTGGATAAGGTCGAACTTCCAGGGACCCATGACAATACTAATAAGTGGAACTTCTGATAACTAGAAAGTTATCGGAAGGTCCCCTTATTGGGACATTTGCCCTGGACCGAGAAAAATATTTATTTAAATTAGCAAAAGTTCACAGTATATGACCAATGCATACAGGTAAATATGTAGAAGCAAATTAAAAGTTAGCCAAAGTAATGGATTGGGATTTTATTCTGACTGAATCAACATAACAAGGTTCTCTTGTATTTCTTTTCCATTTAGCCAGCAGTACACTTGATTATAAGTCCCATAATCCAATATAAAAACTGAATTAATCTGCACAGTGTTGAGGTAGTTAACTCATATTTACGCTCAGTTTCATAAATTCAACTTTGTTTATTTGCAGGAACATTGGAAATAGCTGAGCTGATGGAATGAGGAAATTGAAGACCTCTATTTAACACTGCCATTAATTGGACAATGGGTCACCTGACATTAGACGATGTCTGACTTAGTTCTGCCCCATTCTGTTCTGGGAAGTTGTGCCTCACTTAGAGTTTCAAATGGATGTGTGCATCTGATAGCTTTGTGTATCAAAATGTATAGCAGTGCTATTAATAGGACAATATGTTAACTGACACAGTAGTGAAGAAGATGTCCGACTTTGTTCTGCCACATTAGTTCCGTGTGACTTCTGCTGGGAATATGTACATCACTAAGTTTCAAATGGATTTGTGCAATCGATCGATTTGTGCATGCAAATGCACATCATTCCGTCATTATGTTAAAAAGTAGGAGTACATAATAAAATTCATGCGTTCTTATGTTCATCATGTTTGGATTGTGTTCTACAGCATATACTTCAATTTTTTTTGAAACAAGTTTGTGTTAAGTGAACTATACTGGGAGTACTGTATAAAAAGGTGTCATCAAAGTTATATTTACAATAATTTTGAAAATTCATAAAATATAAATGTTCCACAATATTTATAATGTCTTAGGGATCTTCTTGAGCTAAATACCTCAATGATGACTGAAAACAGTGTTTTAAAATATACGTTACTTTTAAAGTTTTGTAATTTTAGAACTTTATTTCCATCAAACAATGGCCGTGTTATTTGTTATCGAAATGGGAGTTCGACAGAAACAAATTCAATATCTTTTACTCTAAATGATGAACAGAACAAATAATTATTGCACTCCCAGTATAACATAAAACAAGTTTTTACACTGATGCAATATATTTTAATATTTTGTCGACAATAATGTTATGCTCTTTATAGATCTACATTGTTAAAACTAAAACTAGTAAAAGTAAACCTTACGTAGACAGGAATATACACAGCCACCTATCCTATTTTAGTACCGTAAATTACGTAAGTGATGTATAATATATTATGTATACTGCTTATGGATATAGCAGCTGGATTTATGGTGCAAATAAAATGGTTTCATTATTGAATGTTTCTCAGCTTTAGTAAGTTTCTGTTATCTAAACGTTTCATTAAAACTTCACTTCAAAATATATAGCCAGATGTACCTAGTGAAAAATGAACATGATAGTACCATAGTTTTTATATTCCAACAAAAACAATGCCAATCATTCAATATGACGTCGGCGTTGCCATCGGCGGCTTCGTGCATGGAGATGTGGTGTTTTTTCTTTTAAATCAATCCGTCTGTCATGAACTGTTGCTATGTTCATTCTCCGTTTATTCCATATATTTCCCTTCTTTACTTTGCTGAACCTGTGACATAAACAGTAGCTGGTCCACGTTTCATTTTGCTAATTGTATCGATCACGACTCATTCGCATGGCGGTGGCTAATCCATACACACATGTTGATGACGTATTTCTTTCATCTATTAACTCGGCGTAGCTAATCTAAGTCTGGCGAACAGTCCCGGATATTCATGAGCATGCCTTATACGGATTGTGAAGGTGGGCCCAAAGTAGAAACTCCGCGTACGCAGAGTTATTTTTTCGATATATTGTCAGGTCATTAGTGATTAATAAAACATAATTGTAATGAAATAAAGGCATCGAATTACATGAAATAATCATATTAACAGGGTTACCTAATAACTGCGTTCATTACAAAGAAATTAAAATTCTCAAAGAATCCTTTTAAGCTGGGTTAGACCACAACTGGTTCTTCGTTAACATTTTCACGCAGTCATTAACATAACCTGTATTTAATGAAATAAGTTTATTACAAATGTAATGTTATGTATTTATTTATTACACCGGGTATTTAATACACTGAATATATATTTTATAGACCTTGATTGTGAGCAAAATACACATACCTTTGAAACCAGTTATATATAATTTGTATATACACATGCAAGTGTGCAAATCAGAGTAATATAGCAAGTTTGGTTGTGTTATTTATAAATCTATACATACGTAAATATGGTACGTTGTTATATGTCATGTTTCTCATTCCATGCTATATGAACTATATGTTGTGTTAGCTGACATTGCAGTCCATGCTATTGTGTGTCAGTGGCACTCATTGTTATTATTGGACCACGCTCTAGTGACCATTGACCAGACTCTGACCAATTGCTTTATAGTGTCTGCCATCTTGTTTTGTGGAAGTGACCACATGTGTATTTTCAGTTGTTCTACTAATTAAATGTTTCTTGAATTATACAAATGTTTGATGGTGATATTCACTGGCATACAAGTACGCATCATGTTTCTTAAAAATTGACCAACTTCCGACCCCAAAAAGTCAATGAGGCGTAGCATGTATAATGTATTGTCACAAAACTGTGTCTACATGTAAGCTTGTCATTATAACACACATAACTACTAACTCACAATATCCTATCGTGCTTCCTTCACACACAAAATGGGATACTTCTGGGTGCACACATTTTTTCAATAAATCACTTGCGATTCACGAGAGGGTTTTCAGGTATTGATTGCGAGTTAAATATAGATGCCTTAATTAAATGTTGTAAATGTTTGGTATCGACGTATACCAATGTGTATTACTAGAGCAATATGACATGTCTGACTGTCATAATTATTAATCTACACACACTCAAAAGTGTTATGTTATTATATTTCTATAAAATTAGCCAAGTTTTGACGTCAATGTGGGGTAGAAGATATTGTTATGAAACTTTTACTAGACATAAACCAGTCCCATAACATCAATAACAACTAACTCCCAATACCCTTCCATCCTTCCTTCTCAAGAAGAATGGTGACTCTTGGGTACCCCAAATTTATCAATAAATCACTCGCAAGAGGGTTTTCAAAGTTTGCCAAACAATATTATACAAGCGTAGAGTGTGCGATTACGTATTCATCATGGCTTCTCCAACTCTTCGAACATAACCGGTACGTTTAAACCTGTTTAGTCAAAAGCCAGGTATCGGGAGGTTGACAACTGATCCCAGTATTGTCACGACAATAAAAATCATAAAGGGTATTATCTTACTCGGTCATTAGTATGGCTTTTATGTCATTCTAACATTTTACTATAACATTAGTCTAGGCCTTATGACTCTTATCTCCTAAATTACGCAAAACGGGATACAAAAGAAATCGTTTACAAAAAATAAAAGAAAGTTTTGAGGGTTGTTACATCTTCTAAATATAATCCTCATGCACTACCGCATTTAAAAAGGAACATGTTGATTTCGACACCTCCGATTTCTCTAAAGCTTTCGACACTGTACCACATAATAAACTCCTTTCTAAACTGAGTCATTATGGCATAAATGTCCATGCTGGATAGCTAGCTTTCACAAACACCATACCCAGCGTGTCCTTGTAGATGGAAACTTATATGATTGTGTCATTGTCGAGTTAGGCATGTTTCAGGGTACGACCTACTGTCTTATACTATATATATATATATAGTGCGTCCGTGCGTGTGTTTATTCGTGTGTGTGCTGTGTGAGTGAGTGCGTGCGCTTTAAAATATTACGATTTGTGGAACTAGATCATCGTAGCCAAGATCAAGACCATGAGACAGGACAGTCTACCAATGATCTTGAATGTGTCTGTCACCAAAGCAAATGATCTCAAAGTTTCTAGAACGTTTTCCAGCGTTGGTCTCCAAATTGTAGGCCTACTGAAGTGTGCTGTGATATCCAAACATGACGCGATGAACAAATTTGGCTAGAAAAAGGGCTGCCCGGGTACATGGTGAACGTTAGTAGTAATAGAGGTTAGGTACCGTGGAAGGTTTGAGTTTGAGGTGAGGAAGAGGAAAGTGCCCGGATGTAGGTCAAGGTCAAGTACCCGGATGTAGGTCAAGGTCAAGTATCGGTTGTATGTCAAAGGTCAAGGTCCCGGATGTAGGTCAAAGGTCAAGGACCGTATGTAGGTCATGTGGTGCCTGTGGCGCCACCTGGCGGATAGGTCATGAACCAAAATAGCTCCACACTGGCGGATTTTTGTGTGAACTAAATTCACCTAACGGATAGATCGTTATCTAAAAACAGCGCCACCTGGCGGATTTTTTGTGAACTAACTTTACCTAGCGTATAGGTCATGAAGTACAAGTGGTGCCATCTGTCGGATAAGTTGTGAACTAAATGTAGAAGTACTGCCCAAATTCGTGTCTCTTGCACGCTTGCGTGCAATAGAGCCCCCTGACGGCTACTTCATGAACCACAAACACCATCCCCTAGTGGACAAGTGAGCGAACCCCATGGTAAAGCATAGGTAATTTTCCCCATGTTAAAGCATAGGGAATTTTCCCCATGTTAAAGCATAGGGATTTTCCCCTTGTTAAAGCATAGGGATTTTCCCCATGTTAAAGCATAGGGGATTTTCCCCATGTTAAAGCATAGGGATTTCCCCCATGTTAAAGCATAGGGATTTTCCCCATGTTAAAGCATAGGGAATGAGTTTGAGTAGAGGAAGAGGAAAAGTACCCGGATGTAGGTATCATCCCCTAGTGGACAAGTGAGCGAACCTCGTGTTAAAGCATAGGGAATTTTCACCATGTTAAAGCATAGGGATTTTCCCATGTTAAAGCATAGGGAATGTTTACCATGTTAAAGCATACGGATTTCATCATCAACTGAAAGCACCCCTGTTAGATAAGTGGTGAACTATATAACTACTCTGCAGTTCGCGCTTGTGTACATTCTACTCAGCCGTCCGTGCTCTTGAATTTTCTACAATCCGAGATCTTTCGGCACGCCCACGTGACTTTTCGGCACATTTACAAACTATATAAGCGCGGTGTTTTGCCAATCGGACCATCATTCGTATCACGACGACAGCACGGCTAACATCATCATCATGTTGAAGACACCCTTCTACCGACCTCGCAATGCGGCAGACTTGAGCGACGAGGACGAGCCGACTAGCCGACCCATCACGCCGGTGATCAACCGGCCTTCCGAGCCGTCGGAACCAGACGTCGTGGACATCTCAGCTCTAGAAACATCGGTAAGCGCCGACACCGTTATCGAGATCAGAGGTCTCCTCATCGACAGAGTACGCCAGCACACTCCCTTCTACATCGGGTGCAGGTACTGCAAGAAGCGTATGATTACCGACGATAGGGGACATTTGCAATGCAAATGACACGGTTACGTTCCCTCTGACGTGCATTTCGAGGTGCGCATGTGTTTTGTCGAGACAGCGACGGGTCGATCTATATGGCTGACTTTATTCGACCGGTGTATGGCTCTTCTCCTAGACGTGAATGCCGAGACGTTTGCTGTTATGGACGAAACGACGCAGACTTACAAACTGAACTCGTTGAAGAGAACTCGTGTGTCTCTCACCATAAAGAAAACTCGACGAGACACTTACACAAACTTCAACGTCACTCACGTGGAGGTGATACACTAGGCTCCGTATCCTGTTTCAGCCTCTCTCTGCTGTCATCCCTGCCGATGTGACAACTTCCGCCGACACGGTCGATGTGACAACTTCCGCCGACACGGTCGATGTGACAACTGCCGATCCTGTCGCCACTGGTCCGAACTTTACGCTTGCGTTTCCGGCGATGGAAATGAAGAAGACGATTGCACGTCACATAGCATGTGCCATCGTCGAACTCTCGAGACGACAGTGTCTCGCTTGCGAGATAGACGATCCTAGTCAATTTCATCACGATTGTATGTTACCTGATGACATTCTAATTTATATGCACTTTGACGAGGCTGTGGAGAGGCCATTAATTCAACTGCAGTGATGAAAGACTGGTTGTGTGTTTTGTTAGACGCAGGTTTGAAGCTATCGGACCTGACGTCCGATCACTTGTGTACTATCGGGAGTTGGTTGCAAGAACCGTTTTCAGAGGAGTGATGAAACAAATTAAAGCAAATTGTTCTGGCAGTAATGGAGGAGGATCTGTAAATCTGTCTTGTGGTTTTATGAGCTCTTTGGTGACATTAATCCAACTGCAGAGAATGGAGCGCGACCTGTAAATATGTTTGTGTTGTATACGAATAAAATGTTCAAACCTTATATTGTATAATTTTTTGAAGTATATGTAGTATAAGTACCATTCATCTTAGTCTCTTTCATCAGTTGCGTAAAGTATGGACACGAGGTTAGTTCATCCTTTTACTTGTATCGTTGCTGGGCCGACGGGCTGTGGTAAAACGACGTTTGTTGTCACTTTACTACGTCATTCTGCCACACTCGTAAACTCACCGCCCGAAAAGATCACGTGGTGTTACGGTGAATGGCAGACGTTGTATTTCACGCTCTCTACGATACATCCGAACATAGAATTTGTCGAGGGTCTTCCCGATGTATCGTCTTTCGATCCTAAAACGAGAAACTTGGTAGTTATCGACGATCTCATGTCGGAAACGGAAGAGAGGGTCACCAAACTGTTCACGAAGAAGAGTCATCATTGCAACACGTCCGTAATATATTTAGTGCAAAATGTATTTCCCAAAGGGAAAGAGAGTCGCACTATAAGTATAAACGCACATTACATGGTACTCTTCAAGAATCCTCGCGACAATACACAAGTGGTTAACTTGGCCAGACAGATGTATCCGGGTCGAATAAAGTTCATGCAAGAAGCTTTCAGAGACGCAACGTCCGTACCACACGGGTATTTGTTCGTCGACCTTAAACATGCCACACCGGAACACTTGCGCCTGCGTACAAATATCGTTAAGGAACCAAACAAATTTCAGTACGCCTACCTTCCGAAGATATAAATAGAAACACGCCGTGACACTCGTCACTCGTCATGTCGGCGCGAGTGAAGAGAAACGCGTTGTGCCTTTGTCTCCTCGCTAAAGCGGATCCGGCTTTAGCCAGAGCCATCATCGACAAGGGAAAACCCGATCTGGTACACAGTCTGTGCGAGTGTGCACATAATATATTAAAAGGCAACATACCACTAAAGAAAGATCACAAGACTAAACTGCGTCGGTACAAGAAGGACCTCAGAACCTTGGTCATCAGGAAAACCGGTCTTCATCAGAAGAAACGTATTCTACAGAAAGGTGGTTTCCTTGCAGCCCTACTAGCTCCCTTGGCTACGTCCCTTCTAGCCCCGTTGGTGACGACGTTGTTGCAGTCGTAACTACACGGCTATGGAACACACAAAGAAGTAGGCGCTGGTTGACCCACGCATTTTGGATAACGTTCAACTGCAACCTCCTTCGACCAATCCTATAGGGAGTGTTTTGCGTCGACTGGATGGCGAAATGCAAGGCATATTAGAACAAAGCGATATGGACGAGAGGGAAAAGATCGTAGGGAGCCGTATTAATAGTCTTGCACGACACGACACCGGCATTATTACGGCATGGCTCCTCGCGTAGGTAAGAAGACGAAGCGTTCACACGATGCGTTGAAAAGTATTTACTACGACACGAAACTAACCGGAAGTTACGAAGGCGTCGATGCTCTGTATCGTGCTTCACGTGCTTCACATGCTTCACGTGCATCATCGAAAGAGGTGAAACGGTGGCTGTCGGAACAAGACACTTACACAATACACAAACCGGTGACATATCGTTTCAGACGTAGACGTGTCGTAGTGGGTGGTATAAATCAACAATGGCAGGCCGATCTGGTAGACATGTCACGTTTGAAAAGGTACAACGACGGTCACACTTTCATTTTGACCGTGATAGACGTGTTCTCCACGAAGGCGTGGTCAAAACGGTTTTAAAAGTGGGCGACCATGTGCGTATCAGCAAAATCAAGAGACAATTCAAAAAAGGTTACTTACCCAACTGGAGTGACGAGATATTTACTGTCAAAACAGTTCATCGTTCCGATCCGCCTGTTTATCGTTTGATTGATGATGAAGATTCGCCGATAGAGGGAACATTTTACATACAAGAACTACAGAAAGTGGTTGTGACCAAGGATAAACTCTATCATGTCGAGAAAGTGTTGCAGCAGCGCAAGCGAGGAAAAAAGACACAGGTCCTGGTCAAGTGGGTAGGATATCCCGACTCGTTTAACAACTGGTTGGATAAAGCGTCGCTCGTCGCGTATAAAGGCTAGTACACACCAGTCGAGCCGTCATTCGTGTCATGGAAGATACGACGGACGTTCGAGTCGAAAACACAGAGCTCGAAGACACAGGCAGTAATAGCAGACGTTGGGTGTTGTTTGGAAATACGTGCCCGAAATCGGAAATCGTCTTCTTCTGCCAAATCGTCATACTCTACACCGTTATATTGGTCAGTATCTACAACCTTACTAAAGTAGACGGAAACTCTAATCTGTGGACGGCTTTGTTGAGCAGTTGCCTGGGGTACCTGTTACCTAATCCGTCTATGGAACGCGGTGAACATGTCGTCTGATTTTTACCTGACATTGCCCAGCAACGCGTCTATGGAGTTAAATCCCAACAACACGTTGACCCACTATGGCACGGCTTTGCCGCAACGCATCCGTTTAGTCGGTCAATGGGAATGCGGACTGGTGGAGATTCAATACCCTCACACTTGGTACAACGTGAGAGAAGAGGACGTTTATTTTGGCGTGAAGGCTGATGGTATGCGTTATGAGGTGAATATCGAGGCAGGCCACTACGGTAGTCCCCAAGCGCTCACTCGTGCAATCAACAGAATCATAAAGTCACCGATAAAAGAGAAGCAAATAAAACTGAGCTACAGTGACATCACACAAAAAGTGACTATACACATGGTAGAAAACACATCATTCTCAGTGTATTCGTTGAAACTTCAGCGTTTGTTAGGTTTAAGCCAGAATGTTTACAACACACCCGAAGAAGAAGGACCAGATTATTATTACGTTAAAGAAGCCGAATCTGTGGTAGATATGGCGCAGGGTTTTTACTCGCTGTACGTCTACACGGACCTCGTGGAACCGCGTGTGGTCGGGGATGTCGTCGTCCCTCTCTTGAGGGCTGTACCCATAGAAGGGAAACACGGAGACGAGATGTCAAAAAGTTTTGACAATGTACAATACGTTCCCGTCTTACACAAAGAATTTACGACCATTGAGATCGATATAAGAGACGATACAGGACGTAGCGTGCCATTCGAGTGAGGTAGAGTGATGGCAACACTTCACTTTCGACGACGCAAACCATCATTCTTTGAAACCTGAGTCGTAATCATTCTTACGAAGACTACTACGTCAGACAAGTCGGCGACGGCTTGCCCGTGTTTGTTGGGGCCAGTTGTTGAGTAGTTACCTAATCCGTCTATGAAACGCGGTGAACATGTCGTCTGATTTTTACCTGACATTGCCCAGCAACGCGTCTATGGAGTTAAATCCCGACAACACGTTGACCCACTATGTCACGGCTTTGCCGCAACGCATCAGTTTAGTCGGTCAATGGGAGTGCGGACTGGTGGAGATTCAATAACCGCACACTTGGTACAACGTAAGAAAGGAGGACGCGTACTTCGACTTGTCTTGTGCGACAGGGGAACGAGGGATTTACACCGCAGGTGACGACGGTGATACTCAGATTCGCCGGGAAGGGACCATCCCTCACGGCTTTTACAACAGCGCTCACGAGTTGATGCGCAAAATCAACGAGGCACTGAGGAAACTGTGCACGAATAAAGTCAAGGCCCGCCTGAAGTTCAGCCCCATCTCTAACCGGATGAAGTTGCAGCTATCGCCGGGTGTTAAATTTCACATACCCCCTCAGAGTCAGCTGAAGACCGTACTAGGCTTCGATTCGTGCGTGATTACGAGCCCACCCAGCTTGACTCGTGACGTCGTCATCACCACCGACCCCGTCGCGTATACCTACGAGTACAAGGGTCGGTATACGGTGGCCATGAATCAGTGAGTCGACACCCTGTACATCTACACGGACCGCGTGGAACCGCGTGTGGTCGGGGATGTCGTCGTCCCTCTCTTGAGGGCTGTACCCATAGAAGGGAAACACGGAGACGTGGTGTCAAAAAGTTTTGACAATGTACAATACGTTCCCGTCTTGCACAAAGAATTTACGATCATCGAGATCGATGTAAGAGACGAACGGGACGTCGCGTACCATTCGAGCGAGGTAGAGTGACGGCAACACTTCATTTTCGACGACGCAAACCATCATTCTTTGAAACATGAAGACTACTACGTCAGACAAGTCGGCAACGGATTGCCTGTGTTTGTTGTGGCAAGTGTGCAACGAGGTCACGGTCTAGGTAGTTTGTTCGGTGGCCTCATTCGAAGTGCTATGCCACTCATAAAAAGAGGCGAATTCTTATTGCCCGGATCGGGAGACGATTACCTGGACGTGGCCAATACTTACCTGTTGGTGCGAGCACGTGTAGTCAAAGGAAACGGGGACGACATCGATCAAGCTCCATCTGTTGGACCAGTAAACAACTGGATGCATTCTCTGTTTAGTCAAGTCGACGTGTCTTTGAACGGTACCCTCGTCACACCTTCAACGAATACCTATCCTTATCGAGCGTACATAGAAACGTTACTGAGTCACGGAGCAGAAGCAAAGAAGAGTCAACTGACTAGTGTCTTGTGGTACAAAGACACGGCTGAACACATGGATGCCACCGACGATGCAAACAAGGGGCTGCAAAAAAGAAAGACCTATATTTCCCGTAGTCGAATCGTCGATGTGATGGGCCGTCTACACGTCGACCTCATCTTTCAAGACCGCTATCTATTGAACGGCGTCGACGTGAAAATTCGACTAGTACAAAGCAAGGATGCTTTTGCACTTATGGGTGATGATGATGGCAATGCCAATTACAAGGTACGCATAGTCGAAGCAATTTTTTTTGCACGAAAAGCTAAACTGAATCCTGCCGTACAGATGGGTCACATCAAAGCGCTACAAAAAGGAACGGCCAAGTATCCGTTGCAAAAACTCGATTGCAAGGTATTTTCCATACAGCGAGGTGCCATGTCACACACTCACGAAAACGTTTATTTGGGTGTCTTACCCAAGAGAATAGTCTTGTGTTGTGTAGACAACGACGCTTACAACGGGACATTCGCCAAGAATCAGTTCCCCGTAAAGCACAACAACTACGTCGACGGACAACAAGTTCCGGCGAAACCACTCCAGCCTAATTTCAACGATGGTGCCTACGTGAGAAGTTACAGTACTCTATTTGCTGGAACGGGAAAGATGTTTCAAGACGAGGGAAACAACATCAGTCGGGACGAGTTTGCCAAAGGATATACCCTGTTTGCGTTTGATATTACACCAGATTGTTTTGACGGTACCCATTTCAATTTGGTACATAAAGGCAACCTACGAGTCGAGATGCACTTTAATCAACCTCTCGATCAAACGATCAACGTCGTCGTCTACGGAGAATTCGAGACGGTTTTGGAGATTGACCGCAACAGAAACGTCGTCTACGATTACTGATGGATACTGCACAGATAGAAAGACTCCTTGCGGCGGATGTTTACACTAGGAGCATTGTTCGAGGCGTACTACCTAAAGACGGGTTACCCACTTCACCTATGAAGACCTATCCGGCAGCTTTCGTGTGCAACACTCATTCGAGTAATGAACCGGGCCAACATTGGATCTGCATGTTTATCGCAAAAGACGGACGTGGAGAATTCTTCGACTCCTACGGTTTGCCACCTCGACACGACGAATTCGTGGATTTTCTACAGAGCAACTGCGTGACTTGGACTTTCAACAAGAGAAAGCTTCAGAGCCCGCTGTCTAACGTGTGTGGACAATACTGTGTCGTGTACTTGCTGCACCGAAGTCGAGGCGTACCCACGAAGACGTTTGTGAACACTTTCGGGAATGATTTAGTGAACAATGACTGTCGTGTTTTCGATTTTGTTAAGAGTGCCATGTAATGTTCGCATGTAATGTTGGCATGCACGTTCTTGTATTACCTTAATTAAGCAATAAAAAAGTCGACATCATATGTGCGTTTGTGAAATGATTTATTCAGACACCCAAGAGAAAGTGTCAATCTTATAAAATCTTGTAAACCTCAACTATATAGAAATTGATTCCATATGACAAAACAATTGTTGTCAGTGAAATAGGAAAAGCGAGGTGTGTCTTGATGACTATGAAAACGAAAAACAAACACACTCATTCATAGCATCAACAAGATTTTATTTGAAAATTTCCCATATGATCTCTTTTGAACACTGTTCCTGTGAATTGTATGTCCCAGGCGAACCTGTTTTTGCCACAAATCGGTAATACTAATATGGTTCCCAACGTGTGATTTGGAAAGGTGTCGCCGAATGAGCTGTGCGCCGCGACGATGCATGTCGTCTACGATTCCGACGACGACCACTGTCAAACGGAATGCTGGTTTCCTTTGATACGTCATCGTCCACTGATGCTGTCTGCATATAAATCCAACGATCTGAGTTCCCAACTAAATCCATTGGCGTGTTGACATCCTTGAGACCTCGAGCAAAGGTTTCCCATCCCAACGATTCAAACGACTTCCGTTTTCTCAACACGTCATTCACAAGGTCCACGATATTACTTCCGGGAACCGCCTTGTTTCTATACACCATCTCGCCACGATCGTTCCAACTCAGGGCACCTTTCATTTTATCGATGAGTCTTCGTGCTTTCTGCTTCATAGTTTTTGGAACGCTGTCGATGATTTCGTTTTCGATGTTCTTATTTTCGACGACTTCATTTTCGTTAGCAGATTGTGCTTTGTTTTTCTCTTCACTGGACATTTTTTCGATGACCACACGCACGGGTTCTTGGATACGTTTGTCTGAAAGATCGTTGTACCCACTCAATACCTGGTTATACAACACAACTTTTTCCCTCTCGTGTATATCGTTTCGTTCTAGCGGAGGTGCAATTGGCTGGCTAAAACATAGTTTTGAGTTGTTTTGTCCACGATTGTAATCATAATTCTGTGATCCACACGTACAGATTTATCTATTTCTACAAGCTGCAAGAACAATGCGACTATATATAATAATCATATATTCAAAAAAATATTTTGTTGAGAAAACCATTTATACTCCCAGGGGAAAATCTATGGGTATCCATGTTAGTTCACAATTAATCAAAACACACTCTGTAGGTACCCATTGAAAACAAACCGCTAGCATCGCTATCTTTTGCTCGAATATGGCTAATGTCGTCAGTCGACCCCTATCTCTGCATTTGGTACATACTTTTTAGACGAGCCCAAATCGCTTAAAGGCCATATCCTGGGGGGAAATGCTACTAAATAAATAAAAAATGCATGTACATATGTGTTCTGCAATATAATGACAACCCAGAAACCACACGTTTGCTGAAACATTTCTAAAATTGACATTAAATGGGACCTGTCCTGGCGCAGGCTTCGAAAAGTCCGTTTTCCAAAAATGCCGCGAGAGGCAGAATCGTGACGTCAGTTGTGGAAAACATTCCCGGGATCGCAAGCGTTCTCAACGGCTGGATTTCTTTGGTGGATATTTGAACTGGTATACATTCATTCACATATAGAAATGGTGAACAAATGTGTTGTTGGAAACTGCAACAATTCGAATCTGACTGGCCATTCTGTGCACGAATTTCCCAAAGAGCCAGTTACTCGGCAGAAACGGAAACGTTTTGTTCGAAACAACAGGGCCGATTGGACTCATGCTACGGCAACTAGCATTATTTGTGGTTCGCATTTCGTTGCGCCTGGCGACTTCGAAGGCTTCGTACAATGGAAGATGGGTTTCAGGCGTAAGTTAGATGTAAATAAATCTGCCGTTCCTTCGACGAACACAACAGAGACGAAGGCGATTCGGTTACCGGCGAATCTGCGCAAGTGGACCCGGTCAGATGTCGGAGCTTCTTCACTGGTTCGTGTCTATACGGTGCCACATTAACTGGCTAACATCAACATTGTCGATCTCGGCAATGTCATCCTCACTGTCACCGAAATATATATGATCAAACGTTTCGTGATCCGCGTCAAAATTGACATCGCTCTCTGAACTACTCGAGTAAGCCGCCATTTGTATCGAGTTGTTTACATGACACCGCGCGACTGTGCAAGGCCGCAGGCGTGAAGCCGCTGCACTAACTGACGGCGGAACCGCGACTCACGTCACGTTTCAGCAACAAATGCAAACCCGGCATCGCTCGGGAGTTTCCGTAAAATGGCAAATTTAAAGGCTCTTTTTATGTCGTATGCTCAAATACCATATTTAAACATTTTCGCAATATCATCATTTGAAAGGGCATAAACCATTTGTTATTAAGGAAAAGAGCACATTTTATTCCAGGATATGGCCTTTAAATTGGAAGAACATCATGTCAGATCAGATCATGTTAATAGTTTCACTTATTTTCCATGCGTTCTTCGAGGTGCGGTGCATGCTAGTATGGATGCGAAATAATTGATAGTAGGGCTACGTTTGAAAATATGCTATGAAAACTACAAGAAATTGGTCCAAATCCAAGACAATAACCAGTTTTCGTGGTAGCAATGCTCACAGTTATCTGTTCAGAGACATTTGTGGGGTTACTTTTTATAGGCAATACATATCATTAATGTTACTATCAATTAGCTGTATAATGTGTTTATTAACTTTGTATAGTTAGTAATTTAGCCACAGGGACAGTGCCGGCCCCGACAGCCACGGGGACAGTGCTGGCCCCGACGACTCCACCACCGTCACCGACCAACCGGGTAAAGGTGCTACCGCACTTCGCCTGTTGCATTATTCTTAATATGTATCAACGATTTGGATGATGATATAACAAGCAAGGAGTTGAAATTTGCGGATGATACAAATTTTTTTAGAAGGATTAAAAGTGATGGAGATAGACAGCATTTACAAGATGATCTTGACAAGTTGATCAAATGGTCTGAAAAGTGGCAAATGCTTTTCAATTTTTGAAAATGTAAATGCCTCCACACAGGACATGAGAACGAAGATGTAGAATATACAATGGGGGGGTACTGTACTAAGTACTACTGTAAAAGAAATTGACTTAGGGTTAACCATTAGTGCTGATATGAATGTTTCAGATCAGTGCGTAATTGCAGCTTCAAAGGGAAATCAAATCCTTGGATTAATTAGGCAAAATATAGCGTATAAGGAAAACGAACTAATACTACGGCTGTACAAAACAATAGTGAAGCCTCATTTAGAATATTGTATACAAGCGTGGAGGCCATATCGCAAGAAGGACATAGATATGCTAGAAAGAGTACACAGGAGTGCGACTAAAATGATATCAAAACTGAGAGATTTTAGTTATGAAATTCGCCTAAAAGAATGTGATTTAACAACACTAGAGATCAGGAGATTGAGAGGAGATCAGATAGAAGTGTTTAAAATACTGAATGGTTATGAAAATATTGATAGAAATATTTTTTTCGCAGTTAAGAAAGATAGAAGGACTAGAGGATATGAAGTTTGCAAAGGAGTAGTATAAATTAGATATAAGAAAGTTCTCATTTTCACAAAGGACTGTAAATGAATTAAACAGATTATCTGCTGATTGTGTGGGTGCTAATAGCGTGAATATGTTTAAAAATAAAATCGACACATACCTCAGAAGGGCGGGATACACATATATAAAAGGGTTGGACTCTCGATAAGCCAAAGAGCTTCCTTGTCCACCTGCCACCTAGAGTTAATTCTCTGGATAGC
The DNA here is from genome assembly GCA_963995525.1 of Escarpia spicata. Lineage (NCBI taxonomy): Eukaryota > Metazoa > Annelida > Polychaeta > Sabellida > Siboglinidae > Escarpia > Escarpia spicata. The sequence continues at coordinate 51,708,847 of OZ023212.1, forward strand.
AAACTTGTTAAATGTGTAAAGAGGCCACCAACGATGCCCCACCTTTGAAACATTTCCCTAGATGCCTAACAAGGCGGGACACCTGTCCCTATAATCACACTGAAAAACAAATTTCACAAAAATAAATTAGTTGTTATATATCACGGATTTCTTAGAGAATTACTCGTCATTGGGTTTAATTCGGGAAAATAGGATTTGAACGTCATTAAAAAATATATCAGGTGACGAGACGAACGGCACGGCTTGGACATTATAAATTACTTGGCTCCCGGTTTTAGTTACGATAAATTTCTGAAAGCGTACGGCTGTACACTGTACGGTTACTTTCCCTACGTGTGACTTCGTTGAGTAAACTTAACTGTGAATCCCTTCTTTCAAAGGACGATTTTCACTGCGAGTTAAAAAACGGAGATATTTCTGACGAAAATTACGAGTACTGCGAACAAATATGGCGCGATCACGATATGAAAATCTTTCGTGATTATCTTATCTGTTACAACAATTGAGATGTCGCCCCTTTCCTAGAAGCTACCAAGAAAAAGTTTTTCTTTTTACAAATTGCGCAACGTAGACATGTTTAAAGATGATATTATCGTTCCTGGTCTAACCATCAAATTTATATTTGACACATTACCACGTGATATTTATTTTAGTCTATTTAATCAAAAGGATTAAGATTTACATAATATGTTAATAAAGGGCATCGTAGGCGGCCCCTCAATAATATATAAGCAACATCACTAAGTCGGAGTTACACGACTTCGACCATCGGAACTGGGCGAATCAGCTCTCCTATTCTCTAGTTCTATTGTCGACAACGACGCAAATGGATTATACCTTTGGGCCCTTTCCCAAGACATGGCTATAGGATCTTATACGAAAATTATTTTAAACCAAAATAATCACGTTTTTATGTTAAGATGGCCCTTGAATAGCTAGAGTGGGTAGCTCACGAGAACAATAAATTTATAAGATATCAATGTAACGGACAGGATAAACGTATTGGTGATCATAAACGTCCCTTGATGAATGGTGTGCTCAGAGTCGCACCATTTATCAGTTTCACCAAAAATAGATAAGTGAGCGAAAAATGAACAACTGAAAACACGTCCCAAAAATGCTTTTTTGAACGATTGCTTGTACCACTACGGTTCGTCCGATCCAAACAATCTTGATATCGTTTGAAAGCTTACGATTTCTGCCATTCAAATATATATATAAATGGTTTCCTGATAGTCATTCCTAAAATAAACTATAAACGGACATACAACGGTGCAGGTTCCGGTGTCTTAGACACTGCGAACGATGTTGTTTCGTCGACACAGTTCACCAATCTACCGATTGAGGCACCACTATCTGATTTCATGGTATAAGCTCCACCCACTTTCAAACGGCTGCTAAAATGACATACGCGAAGAAGGCGTGACGTCACAGCCACGTATATCAACCAACCAACGCAACGAATTTTTACCCGTTGGTTGGCGTACGTTATTGTGACGTCACGCCGACGTAAATATATATATCGGCTTTGCTGCGATCAAAGCACATCAGTTTCGTTGCAGTTTAAAGTGGATGGAACTTATAACATGAAATCAAAAAATGGTGAAATGCGCATGTCTTAACCTATGCAAATAAGGAAAACAGCGCCGCAATCGGAAGTTTAGTGTACTGAGTACACGCCGACAACATCGTTCGGAACCGTACAGAACACCGAAAACGGCACGATTATAGGTCCGTTTATAGGTGTTCTGTGATCGGTTACCGGGAAATATAAATGACGCTAGAATAAAAAAAAGTGCATCCTTTCAAATTGTACCAAAATCGTCGGAACAGGACGAGCCATGAGGGTGCTAGTGACCGTAGAATTTCATGTTTTGGACGTGTTCTGAGTTGTTCATTTTTCGCTCGCTTATCTATTTTTGGTTTCACGGATGTTATTTTCGCGTTTGTCCTTGTAACGTGGAGCACACCAACTCTGTCAACGGGAAGTCTATGGCCGATCTCCTATCAAAAACTAAAAAGAATACTACGTACTTGGGTAAATATATCGAGGTCGTAAAAATGTGGGAATGTCAGTGGAAATAAATTCAAAAAAATTCAGATGGAAAACAATTTCTAAATTCTAAATGTCCTCACCTTAACTTGAAGTGGGAAATTACCCAAGATAAAGTTTTGCAAAATATATTTGAAGGTCGCCTACTTAGCATGGTAGATTGCGACATTTCGGTATCCGACGATTTAATATTTTGGTGAAATGCAACCCATTTAAAAAAAACACTGACATTACCCGTGACTTATTTTGGTAAAAAATCTTTTAGCTACTCATTTGTTGAAATGGTACTTGAATCACGGACTGGTCGTATCTCACGTTTTTTTATATCAAGTTTTAGAATACGAACCCCGTCGGTGTTTCAAGTCTTTCTCTGATACCGTCTCGGATGCACGCCGCGAAGGTGACGTGCATCCGGGCAAGGCCATTATTGGCGACACTATGAAAAGTTTTGGGAATAGTGGATATAATAAATGTATAACCAATATCCACAGAAATATTATATTTTGTGATGGTAAAACGGCGAGCCGAGGAATTAACAGCCATCGGTTTCGCCAGCTAGACCCAATTACGGTATGGCTTACCAGTACGCGAAATTGAGAATGCTGGAATTTTATTATGATTTTATACATTATTACATAGAGCGCCCTCTCTTCCAATATTGCGAGATGTATACGGATTTCGCATATTTGAGTCTAGCTTTTTCTTGTTTAGACGATTTTGCTGCCACAGCTAAACGAAAATACTTCTTTACAAACAGGGCCCGATGGTTTCCAGCCCTTTGTTATGAAGCGCACGCATCCGACCATGTGAATTGTCGGTTGGAAGGGAAACATGGGTAACTGCGGAACCGTGTTGCGTTGAGCGTGCGCGTCACGACAAAGAGACACCTGACTTATTCAAGGTCGAATACGAAGATAGAGGTTTCATCGGGTTGTGTAGTAAAACATATTATTGTTTTGGAGATACGGATAAATTCAGCACCAAAGGTTTCAATAAGACACACAACGAAATTGACAGACACATTTATGAAAGTACTTAAAACCGGGGTTTCGGGTAAGGGATGCTTCAGTTTTTACTTATATTCAAGAACGTTCTGCATTAAGTTATTATTTTTATTTCAAACGACGAGTACAACCCGATGGAATCTCTACCTCCGCGTATCTGGTGTAACAGTCATGCAAGTAAATCTTCTCGTGAGCTACCCCTCCCGGTGTAACATACAGTCTTGGTGTGATCAGGTATGATGTTTATCGACCACGTACTCCTATTTGCCAATTATTGAACCATGTATTTATACACATTTGTATCTGTACACTTGTGAGTTAGCCGTGTAACATCTAGTCTTAAGCCGTGTTCACATTGGGTCCGATTCGCGTACCGGATTCTAGCGTACCGTTCGTGTCCGGTCGACCTTGCTTCAGGTTGCGTTCACACTACTAACAAATGAGCCGACGCGAACCGTTCGCGAACCGTTCGTCGTGTACACACAGCGTCTGGTTCGCGAACGGTTCTGACCCAGTTACATGTAGTTAACTCGTGGCATGTCATTTGTTCGGGTCATGTGTCAATGCTCAAAGCGCTGTACAAGAATCTAATAATGTAAAACATTAAATGTACGTGATATATGAGCACATAAAAATAAAATATAAACTTAATATAATATAATAAGTATAAAAACAGTCAAATAATTTAATTTAATTCATTAAAAGAAAATAAACTGCTATTTGAATATTATTAAAATATATGAGATAATTTATGTATATATATATATATATATAATAATAATTTTTGCATATGTTTACACATATGCAATCATGGGTAGACAAATAAAGTATGACTTTAGTAGTAAAATGACTAAGAAAATAAAATGCACAGATTGGCTCGTCTTTAGGAAACCGTACGCGCCCGCTAGCGCGTTCACATTACAGAGACAAGTGGGCGCATACCGTTCGCGTCCACTGAGAACACATCGAGAGATGGTCTGAGCGGACCCGACGCACCCGACGCAGCGGAACCAGTGTCAATGCACGGCCAAATGGACGCGAACCGTCCGCGCGTCCACTAAAATTACCAGTGTGAACACGGCCTTAGTGTAACCGTGATGATGTATGCTCTTTATCGACTCGTGTTTGCCAATTATTAAAGAGTGTATTTATACACACGTCATTGTTGCATCACCATGATGTGCTTTCTCTTTTTTCACTGATGAAAATATACGAACCATTTTGTATACTTAAATTGCTGCAGAAGTTGTGTCAAAAAACAAAATGACTGATTAACATGTGGAGTCAATTTGTATATATAGTTAAGTTTTACAAGATTTTATAATATTGACACTTTCTCTTTGGTGTCTGACAACAAGAATATATTTGTTGTAACTGTTTGTAACACTTTCTCTTGGGTGTCTGATAACAAGAATATATGTGTGGTAACTGTTTGTAACACTTTCTCTTGGGTGTCTGATAACAAGATTATATGTGTTGTAACTGTCTGTAACACTTTCTCTTGGGTGTGTGACAACAAGAATATGTGTTGTAACTGTTTGTACCACTTTCTCTTGGGTGTCTGAATAAAATTTAATGAATGCACAAATGGTGTCGACTTTTTATTGCTTAATTCAGAAACATTTAAAACTACATAACATGCAGACTTTACATGCGGCACTTAACACGACAGCCATTGTTCACTAAATCGTTCCCGAACGTGTTCATAAACGTCTTCATGGGTATGCCTCGACATCGATGCAACAAGTACACGACGCAATATTGACCACAAGCGTTAGAGATTGGGCTCTGAAGCGTTCTCTTGTTGAAAGTCTAAGTCATGCAGTTACTCTGTAAATCAACGAATTCAGCGTGTCGAGATGGCAAACCTTAGGAGTCAAAATATTCCCCACGTCCGTCTTTTGCAATAAACATGTAGATCCAGTGTTGACCCGGTTCATCGCTCGCATGAGTCTTGCACGAAAGCTGCCGGGTACGGATTTTTAATAGGAGTGGGCAACCCGTCTTTAGGTAATATGCCTCGAACAAGGGTCCTAGTGTAACCATCGGTCGCAAGGAATTCTTCTATCTGCGCAGTGTCCATTAGTAATCGTAGACAACGTTTCTGTTGCGGTCAATCTCCAAAACCGTCTCGCATTCTCCGTAGACGACAACGTTTATCGTCTGGTCGAGGGGTTGATTAAAATGTATCTCGACTCGTAGGTTGACTCTATATACCAAATTGAAATGGGGACTGTCGCAACAATCTGGTGTGATGTAAAAAGCACGTGGGGTGTATCCTTTGCCAAACTCATCCCGACTGATGTTGTTTCCTTCGTCTTGGAATATCTTTCCCGTTCCAAATAAGTTACTGTAACTTTTTACGTAGGCATCATCGCCGAAATTAGGCTGGAGTGGTTTCGCCGGGACTTGTTAAACAACAAGGTTAAGTTGTTGTGTTTTACGTGGAACGGATTCTTGGCGGATGCTCCTCTGTAAGCGTAAGTGTCTAGACAACACAAGACTATTATCTTGGGTAAGACACCCAAATAAACGTTTTTGTGAGTGTGCGACATGGCACCTCGCGGTATAAAAAAAACACCTTGCAATCGACTCTGTGCAGCGGATACTTGGCCGTTCCGTTTTGTAGCGCTTTGATGTGACCCATCTGTACGGCAACATTCACGCCATTCAATAGATAGCAGTCTTGGAAGAAGGGGTCGACGTGTAGACGACCCATCATGTCGACGGTTCGGCCTCGTTTGCATCGTTGGTGGCATCCATTTGTCCGGCCGTGTCTTTGCACCACAAGGCACTCCATGAATCAGTAACGTTTCAATGTACGAACGATAAGGATAGGTATTCGTGGAAGGTGTTACACGGGTACTGTTCAAAGACACGTCGACTTGACTAAACAGAGAATGCATCCAATTGTTTACTGGTCCAAGAGGTGCACGCTCATCGATGTCGTCACCGTTTCCTTTGATTACACGTGCTCGCACAAACAGATAAGTATTGGCCACGTCCCGATCCGGACAATGAGAATTCGGTAGGACCACCCGTACCTATCCAGGCGGCAAGTCGATGTTCGACCCATTGTGCATGTTCGATACTCGTTTGTTTCATCGGTAAACTAAACAGGTCCAATTCATTTCTGACTCCCTCACACGACTACTCGTGGATAAAAGCCATGTCTAGCCGAATATGTCGTCTCGGTGCGTCTTCTGTCGTCTGCGTCTCTTGGCGACACTGGCTAGTGTTCTCGCCGGCTCGCGTTTTATAATGCGGTGTGCTTCGCGTATGCCCGGAGGCCCACTCCTTCCTAACACACTACTGATCATGTCCTTTCCGGTTTCTTTCACACGCCTCTTTGCAGATTCTTTAACGCTATATCCAAACAAGACGTCGCCGTCCACCCCCAAACCTGTATTTAACTCTCCTTTTCCCAAAGCGAGTGCACCTCATTTTATGAGTGCCATAGCATTTCGAATGAGGTCACCGAATAACCTACCTAGACCGTGACCTCGTTGCACTCTTGCCCCAATAAACACGGGTAGTCCGTCACCGACTTTTCTGACGTAATAGTCTTCGTATGAACGATTACGACTCATGTTTAAAAAAATTATGTCTACAACGGAATCAGTTTCTTTGCGGAAGGTGCAGTCACTGCTATGTTGCGTATCATATACGGTGGCCGACGGCTTGAGACCTATGTCTTTTCCACCTAGCCTCTTATGGATGAACTCGCGTGTGTCCGTTGCTTTGGGACTGGTGACGATGGACGATTGAAAACCTAGTATGTTCACCATGGCGCTCTGGGAAGGTATGTTGAACACAGTGTGGGGTGTCATGTGCAAGGTAACCCACTGAGAGATCTCGCTGTGGCTAAGTTTAGCCTTGACTCTCTCCTTTGACATCAACGCCAGTGCCTTGTTGATGTTGTGCACCAGTATGACCGGATTGTAGAAATACCCAAGCTCGATTCTGGCACTCGAGTAAAGTCCCCTATGCTCATGTTCGTTGAGGTAGCACCTACTATCCGCCTCATGAACGTTGTACCAACTATGCGGGTACTGAATCTCCACCAGTCCGCACTCCCACTGACCGACTAAACTAATGCGTTGCGGCAGTGCCGTGACATAATGGGTCAACGTGCTGTTAGGATGCAGACTCACAGGCGCGTTGCTGGGTAATGTCAGGTAAAAGTCAGACGACATGGTCACCACATGTCATATACGAATCAGGTTACAGGAATCCCAGACAAATGCTTAACGAAGCCGTCCAAAGATTAGAGGTTCCGTCGACTTTAGTCAGGTTGTAGGTACTAACCAATATAATGGTGTACAGTGTGACAATTTGGCAGAAGAACACAATTTCCGATTTCGGGCACGAATTTCCAAACAACACCCAACGTGTTTGCTGGTACTTCCGGTATCTTCGAGCTGTGTTTTCCAAGCGAACGTCCGTCGTATCTTCCATGACACGAATGATGGCTCGACTGGCGTGTACTAGCCTTCATACGCGACGAGTGACAATTTATCCAACCAGCTGTTAAATGAATCGGAATACCCTTGCCACTTGACCAGCACTGCAACACTTTCTCGACACGATAGAGTTTATCTTTAGTCACAGCCACTTTATGTAGTTCATGTTCGCAAAATGTACCATCTGTTGACAAATCTTGATCATCGACTAAACGATAAACGGGTGGGTCGGAACGAAGCACTGCTTTGACGGTCAATATCTCGTCACTCCAGTTGGGTAAGTTACCTTTTTGGAATTGTCTCTTGACTTTGCTGATACGTACGCTATCGCCAACTTTTAAACCGGGTTTGACTTTACTTTGTCCTTGATTACCGTACAACCTTTGCCAAACCTCTTCTTGATTGATCATGTCCATATCCGATGGCGCCATGTCAATACTTCTATGATAACTGTCGTTGTACGAATCCACTAGGTGGTGTAATACGTTTAAGTACTTTATCGTCTGGTTTTTCGTGAAATACCTCCACATACGCGTCTTCAGAGTACGACTGAATCGCTTGACGATATACGCTATGATCTTTTCGTTGTGTGTCGTAAAATGTTTAATACCTTTCTTTTTCTGAAACTCTTGAAGTTCCCTATTCAAACATTATTTTCCTTTATCCGTTTGCAATGCCAGTGGTCCGTCGTTGTCCTTTATCAACCGACGAAATGCTGTCGTGAGTGACGGCCCCGATTTGTTCATCAACGGAGCAGACCACGCTTTCTTGGAGAACACGTCTATCATGTTCAAAATGAAAGTGTGACCGTCGTTGTACCGTTTCAAACGTGACACGTCCACCAGATCGGTCTGCCATTGTTGATTTATACCACCCACTAGGACACGTCGACGTCTGAAATGATGTGTCACCGGTTTGTGTAGGATGTAAGTGTCTTGCTCAGACAACGACCGTGTCACCTCTTTCGACAACGCACATGAAGCACGGCACAGGGCATCGACACCTCCGTAACTTCCGGTAGTTTCGTGTCGTAGTAAATAGGTTCCAAAAGATATATTTAACAATTTAGTAACATTTTATAACCACTAAGTCTAAGAAGTGACATAAACAAAGTATTGCTTAGCAACATGGTCAGTTAACGATATGAAAGATATTGTTCAAGTTTCAACAATAACTCCAATGTAAGTTTAATTTTTGCTATTAAAAAGGTCCTTTATGGCATCAAAAAGATGGTGCGTGGAACACATGGAACGTGTCTAAAGACATTCGGTCGTATATATTTCGTTGAATCCTGGCTCCAAATGTTTTTCTTTGTGAAAGAAATTGATTAAGCGAGTATTACAAGAAAGATAAATCTAGTTGATGTCATAATGCTCTAGTAATATACTCCTAGCTTGTTGCATTGATGGAGGTCTGGAGGTCACGCGCGTAATTGTTATATTATGACGTAAAGAAACGGCAGCGTGATGGATATGTCAACTACGTCACCGACGCCGCGTATTTAAAAGATATAACAAGCTGGTTGAACTATTACCAAGGAGCCTCTCTTTGATATACGGTCTTTGCTATTACTAAACTTGCCTAATGACACATTGACTGAATATATTTCACATCTACACAGTAGGACGCGAAATTAGATACCTGAGTCTATGGTAGTTGCAACACATGACGTGGTTCTCGTAACCTGCCAAACAGTACTTTTCGAGAGTCAAGCGTAGAGTGTCTTGTTCTGCGATTACCTATTCATCATGGCTTCTCCAACTTCGAACGGAACCGGTACGTTTAAACCTGTTCAGTCAAAAGCCAGGTATAGGTAGGTAGACAACTGATCCCAGTATTGTCGCGACAATCAAAAACATAAAGGGTAATATCTTACTCGGTCATTAGTATGGCTTTTTAAGTCATTCTAACATTTTACTATAACATTAGTGTAGGCCTTATGATTCTTATCTCCTCAATTATGCAAAACGTGCATGGGATACAAAACAAATCGTTTAAAAAAACTGAAGAACGTGTGAACTTCTCTGATTGTGTAATTGTCGAGTTAGGCATATTTCGGGGTAGGACCTGTTGTCTTATATTATATATAATTATATATAGTGCGTCTGTGCGTATGTTTATGCGTGAGTGTGTCGTTTTGTGTGTGTGTGTGTGTGTGTGGTGTGAGTGCGTGCGTGCGTGCGTGCGTGCATTTTAAAGTGTTACGATATGTGGAACTAAATGATCGTAGCTAAGATCAAGACCATGAGACGGAACAGTCCATCAGTCAATGATCTTGAATGTGTATGTCACCAAAGCAAATGATCTCAAAGTTTTCCAGCGTTGGTCTCCAAACTGTAGGTGAACAAATTTGCCAAGAAAAGGGCTGCCCTGGCACATGGTGAACGTTAGCTAGCTATGATTCAGCACTCGAGGTCAACGAAGGTCATAGCCTCATAGGAATCACGCCGAAGCCTTGCTTTAATTGTAGTTAAGTAATTAAATAAACATCTTTTGATGTCTTTGCACTGGTTTCATGTCCGATATATCGTATCAGTATCGTGTCGTATCAGCCCCTCTGTTGTTCTTAATGCACACAAATCATTTACACATGCAAGTCTCTTATACAGACCCATACATATATATTCGCCCCTTCACCCGCACTTATTAAAATGTGTAAACACGTTTAAGAAACTACAAAGAAGAGCAGCTCTCTTTGTCAAAGGAAACTACTATTATCACAGCAGCGTTACAAGTCCACTCTCTTTTTTCTAAGTCCTGTCGCTTCCTTTGACTATTCACCTTTGATACATCAGTTGGCATTTCTTCGATTACAATGGCGATTTGGTTTCTTGGCTTAAATCAATACTTGTCAACATCAGCTCTCAAGAAACTGTTGGTGTGTTTTGTTTTTTGTTGTATATATCAACTGTCTTCATAGGCGAATGCTGATGCGTAGATACTTAGAGTTATTTATATATGTTTTGCTATACTCGGCGTGTCTCCTTCCTGCGATAACTGGGCACTGGTCGCTAGATAGCAACACCGTACTGTTGACAATGGAAGCGTTAGGTCAGGTCTGTTAGTCCGTGTGTAGGTGTTACTTACTTACTTAATTATCGTATTCTAGCCGTGTGGCACATAAGGCTTGCACAAGATCTCGCCAGACCCCTCTGCCTTGGGTTCTCTTTGTTCTTGTGTCAAAAATCTTAATTTCTTCTTCCGTCGTTCGTCGCTAAGTTGTTTTTGGTATGCCTCTTTTTCTATTTCCTTCTGGGTGGGTATTAGCTACTAATAAATTATAACACCACAGCTTGCAAAGTTCGCCATATGACAGTATGATAATATAATTGTCGTCCTCTAAATGTAAGTAAATCAGCCCTTACATCTTGTTGGTTTGTAGCTGTGCGGACGAACTGCATGGAGTTGCCTACTCCCACGGACTCCCGGCCAGTATCTCCGGAAGAAATCATTGACATGACGCCTGTTCTGGTTAATAATGACCGCCATCAGCGCTGCTTACACGCTGGAGAGCCCATCTACACGTCTTCGAACTGCGCTTGGGAACTCCGTGTGTATACGTTTCCGTGAGACTATTATTCTGTTAAAAGGTTTGAACGTAAACACTAATATTTACATATTAGTTAATTAATATGAAACTTGGCATGTTGGTAGAAACGTGTGGAAATGGCAAAAGATGTAGACAAAATATATCCCCATACTCGGATCAAACCGGAACTACCACTACACTACAACCACCATCACACGTCCACCACAAAGCAAAGACTACTCCACCACAACCACCACCAGAACCGCCACTACACCACAACCACCACCACAACCGCCACACTACCACAACCACCACCACAACAGTGCCGTAGCCAGAGGGAGTTCAAGGGGTTCGCGCGAACCCCAATTTGGAAAAAGACTCAAAGGGGGTGCAACTGCAGGTCTTTGGTGAGTGTCAATCTTCAAGGAGGTGCTGTGGGAGGTTTTTTGTGAGCGTCATTGTAAGTAATAGTACGTCTTACAAAACTTGTACACGGTTGATTTCACCAAGGCCACCATGCGAACCCCCTTTGAACAAATCTAGCTACGGCCATTCACAACCTCCGCCCCTTCCACGATCACCAAACCACCAGTACCGCTACCAGCAATACGCCATCAACATCGACAACACAACCATGCAACTGCTCCCCTTAGTACTTCTGTTCACTACCCACTATTACAGCCGCCACAGCCACCATGCCAGTGCGAGCGAGATTGGATACCTCAGGCGACGTCCGCAATAGACGACTGTCCGTTGAGAGTTCCATGGAGGAAATACTCACCGACCGTCCGTCCGACCACTTCGTGTATGCTCTCGTCGCTACCATCTTCTGTTTCCCCATCGGCGCCTTCGCCTTGCACCGCTCGCTGCAGTGTCGTCGAGCCACCTGGTCGGTCCTCGCGCCTTCTGGCGAATAACCATGTCAACGCTACGTCACCAGTTCCTGGCACAGTGAATCGCCACAAACGTCTCCCACAATGCATTTAATTACTAAAAAATCGTTGATACGTAACGCTTATAGCTACATTTCAGAACACAAAACACCATTAGAACTCACCAGCGTTACACGAACTGCTCTATAGTCCAATCGTTGAAATGACGTCTGCAAGATGTACCGTAATGACCATATGCATTGGGACACTGTATGTTTTGTAAGAGCGGATAATTTAATTAATTGTGACCCAATACATACGGTCTTTACAGTAGACCTAATGGTGTTTCCTGTTTAAACTGTATTACGCATTTGTGTAGCAAACGTTACACAACGTTTAATACAGGCCGTGTTAACTAGTCGGGTGACATATAATAACATTTATTAATTAACGCGATTTTAAATAATTTGTATCAATTATGCGTGGCACGTTTCAGCATTTCCATACGATGTCGGGGTGGATCCAGAAATTGAGTCTAGGGGGGACAAAAACTTATAATGGCGGCAGAATCAAATGGTGTTGTCGAATTTTGTGTGTGTGGGGGGGTGCTGTTGAAAAATGTTATCTTTCCCCAAGGCCCCCTGGATCCGCCTATGGATATCGAGAAGTAAAGTGAGGTTATCCATTCTTTTTTTCTTCATAGTACGATGTATGCAATGCAAAACAATAATGTTATGCTGATTGTGTGGTTTAAATGTTTTTCGAAAGGAAACTATAGCTCATTTATCTAAGTTATTTCCGAAAGAAAAAAATCCTTTTATTTTATCTCGGTAAAAATTGTGACCAAATATAAACGGTATCTGATAATGGCACCATGTATACTACTTTATACTATGCGACTAGACAAATCGATTAATAACACAGCACATGCTACTTCAATACAAATTACCCTAGCTAATTATATGATTAACGAAAAAACACTTAAAGGCACAATTTTATACCACACTGTACCAGAAGACCGAACAAACCAGTTAGTATGAACGTATGTCCTTCATTCGTCTTCGGCATTGACTTGTATTATTTGTATTGTTTCTGCAGGCGTGGTGACTTGGAACAGGCCGAAGAACATTCACGTTTTTCAGTCCAGTTCGGCAACATAGCCATATCGACGGCGTTGCTTACATATGTGCTCGTCTTCGTCAGTCGCGCCCACATAATCTTCAACACCGGAAAATCGGACTACTGATGAGATGCCGCTCTTCACAGAACCAAAGTCACGAAAACAGAGTTGCTTCTCGGGAAATCTCTATGCGCTGAAACCCCGGTTATGTGCGTGAGTGCGGTTTGTGTGTGCGCGCATGCGTGTGTTGTGTGGTGTGTGAGTGCGTGCGTGCGTTTTAAAAAGTTACGATATGTGGAACTAGATGATCGTAGCCAATATCAAGACCATGAGACGGAACAGTATATCAGTCAATGATCTTGAATGTGTCTCTCACCAAAGCAAATGATCTCAAAGTTTCTAGAATGTTTTCCAGCGTTGGTCTCCAAACCGTAGGCCTATTGGAGTGTGCTGTGATATATAAATATGACGCGATGAACAGATTTGGCCAGAAAAAGGGCTGCCCGGGCACATGGTAAACGTTAGCTAGCTATGATTCAGCTCTCGTCAACGTCAACGAAGGTCATAGCCTCATAGGCACCACGCCAAGACCTTGCTTTAACTGTAGTTAAGAAATTAAATAAACATCTTATGAGTTCTTTGCACTGGTTTCATGTCCGATATATCGTATCAGTTTTAAGGTCTGTACTATTACCTACCAGGCACTTTTGTGTAAGTAACCAGCATAGTTACATTCATTGCTTACTCCTGCAAGAACGCCCTACCCAGCTTCTTTCATCTAGTTCTGATTTACTTTTTGTTCCTAGAATCAATAATAATTTTGGAACTAGGTCATTTTCTGTTGCTGCACCAACTCTTTGCAATGTGGCATGCCCCTCTTGGTGTTAGACAGATGAAAATATTACATAATTTCGTCGTCATTTACAAACTTACCTTTATAACCTTGCGTATCCACCTTAGCTGCCTGGCGCATCGATCCATAATATATTGACGACTTTAAAACTGTAATACACTACCAAGCCCACCTCGTCGATGTTCGGCACTGAAAAGGAAAACACTTGTATCATTACATTTTTCTAATTGGTTTGTTTTGCCTATATAATATGTCTCAATACTCGCATGACGTTTTTCTTTGGTGTTACTCATCGTCTTGGAAACAATTATGTTTCCATGCTGAATCATCAATGCTACTTACAATTGGTTTCATCAACATGGGTGTACATGACTTTAAACACGTGTGATCAAGACTGTTAAATGTTTACAAATGCAGAAGAAAACGTGTTAAACGATTGCTTTTTTATGTCATATGACGAGCCAGTATTATACTGATTGATTGGAATAATTGGAACAAATACAATATTCGTGTGACCAATAATAAGTTTGAAAAAACTAAGATGAAAATAATACAGTGGACTCGCTTCGTCGTCGTCGGAATGCCCCCGACGGCACCAACTGCCCGGCTACATCGCCTCAAGTCGACGCGAGTGACAACCAGCCCGTAGGAGAGAGATTTCTCCCTCTCAAACACGTCGATCATATGACGTAGGTTTCTTGTTATAACTAAAGTTGTGTTACTTACCGAAAATGTTTTTACCATGCATAAACTTCTTTTCTATGCCAAATGACATAGTACTGACTTTACACTATAACATGTATTAACCCAACTCCTGTGATCTCTTGCAGGACCTGCTAAAGAACTCGATCAGCACTACGATCTTCAACGAATAAAATATATAACTTACCGTCTCCTTTCCTTCTTTCGTAATGTAGGCCACGCCGTAATATCCGGTTTAACATAAAAGCCCTATGATCCAACTACATAATGAGATACTAAACGCCTGTTTCGCCCGGTCGAGTCTCTAGTGCACGAACAATAATAACCCGCAATAAAGACGACTTCCGCTTAAACCTGCAATATCATTTCGATTGTTATCCTCCTGGCTTTTCTGACTAATTTCCCGAAAAAGCAAAGCTATCAAGTATCCCCTATAATATCCTAGTTCGTTGGTGCACTTGTGCTACTTCGTTTTGTTGAAATTAATAAACAAACTGCGAACTATTTAGAATTTGGTTTCGAGTCGAACGAGTCGAAACTAGCAACACTTACTTGAACATGGACATGCACCTGGAAGTGGAAACTTCATATAATAGTATCGTGTTCGCGAATTTGGGCGAGACTGACCTCTGACTCTCAAGATTGATGCCTCGATCAAGCCGTTTTTGTTGATAGTAGTGTTCGCAAGTGTTTATACAACACGTTCTTATTTTATGGCATTTACGCCGGCGATGGGACATCCCCGGACATACGCCACCGACGCAGCGAAAAAGGGCCAAATTACGCAGACAATGACAATATTCGCGCCAGACGGTTTATTTGGGAAAAACTAGTATGGATTTGTGGAACGACACAAGACAACTGACAAGTCACAAAAGAAACAGCTGGAGTAAGACTGGTCTATGAACAGACGCTGCGTTCGCAAAACTTCTTCTAGACAGGTTAGTAATTTCAGAGTAGTGAGCCTCAGCCACGCATATATATTCGTATGAATATAATATTATGTTGCTTATTATGTTCAGAAAACCACTACCCCTCAATACTGTGAAAATGTCCATCACAATAACATGTATCGATAGCTTGCGACTGATTTATGTGAGAGAGCAGAGAATTACCGTTACTATACAAAGAATTGCATCCCATGTTTTGTTAAGATACAAATCCTTTTGTACATGTAAATTATAGAAGTTCTGTTTTTAGTTTGGTCTTTCAAGAAAAAAAGCACATCTAAAACACTACAATTTATCAATAACATGCATTTTGTAATTTATACTTCTACATTCATACATTTTGTAGAAAAATGTTTTAAATTTATTTTCCGTTTCATTTAATTAATTAACTTCATCTTACTTTGCGACAGTTGCGTGGTTCAATTAAAAATCAGTCATTTTGCAGTAATGGGTGTCCTCGTTAAATTGCATATTGTTGTTAGAAATGCATGTGAATTAAAGTAAAGACAATGTAAATTAAAAACATTTTATTGAAACTATTTGATGAGATCATGACTACAAAATTATGAAAAGCACAATACAACTACAGGTACAATCATTGCACTTGATGTGTATAATGTAATAATTTTTAGAACACATAAAATGCAAAGCAACAATAGAAAAAAAAATTAGGAAGAGGTTGAAAAAATGTCAGATACATATAACAAAACAAGCAATTACTTTTATCACAATTCTTTGTTAAAAAAACAACAACACTAGTACATGTGATATCAAATGCTAGTTGTATGTTTACAATTCACAAAATTAGTGACTAAACAATTATGTGTATTGACCAAATTTTAATATTTAATGCCCATAAAAAATGTAAACCAATGAGAAAAAATTACTTAGGAAGATGGTTATTTGAAAAAATTTAATATGTACATATCAAATTAAAATAACTATATTATGATTTTTTGTTAAAAAAACATCAATAGGATATAAACTTCTAAACTTTTGTAGTTTGTGCAATGCTTGGTTTGTTTACAACTCGCAAAAAATAGTGACTAGACTAGACAGGGTCATCGCCATGTGACTGAGAATTACATGTACAATCGCTACATGCTACATTTCTCCAGTTTACTCAGCTGTATGAAAAGTACTGGCTACAGACGGTGGATATTTTTGTATGAATAATCTTCGCATATTAATTTCAGTGTGGCTGAAATCTTCCCACATAAGTCAAGATGGTGTTTTCGATTTAACAGGTCTGCCAGGGAGTAAAGTTTAAAGCGCTTTAAGTAATCCTGAGGACTGGATACTACACCATATCAGAACTAAACTTACTCAAGTGTTGTTTAATTATCATGCAAAATGAAAATTAATGTAAATTATTTGTGAAAATATAAAACAGTGATAAAAAGAATAATTGAGAAAAATGATACATGGCATGAAAACATAACAGTCCTCGTGATACATAGAGAATTTAAACAAGTACAATGCTGCTGTCAGTGTATCAACAGATTGTTGTTGAAAAATGTGAAAAGGCTTTCAATACTATTACTTCATCACAAACTTGTGCCTGGTGTATGTTGCAAGAACTCAGCTGGCTGCCACTGACAAGAAACAATGAAACCCTACCACTGTAACAATTCTGGATAATTAATGTATTTTTTCATGGACACTGCTAAAAGTTATAGTTGAATTGAATACAAATACCTTGTATTATTGACTTTTGATAAATGTGTCATCACATATAAAAAATATCATACATGTCAGAGCCATCCTAATTGTCACTTTGTCACCGGTATAGGCAGATGCAGACGTACAGCAAAAAGTCAGGAAGCTGGTATGCAGTACCATCAAAGACAGCGAGACATACAGTGATGTCATTGATATCTAAACCGATGCAGTTCACCGAAGAATGCTCGACACTGAACCTGTCTGACAGCATCGAAAGTTGTTGCCATATCTGCAGACCCTGGCACTCACCGTTCCATCACCAATTGCAGAGCTAGCCAAGCGTCACCACATTCTTATGTCGAGCAACCTGCAGTCAACATTGGTTTCCAGTCAGTCAAGCTAATTGACTGACCTGGAAGCCAGTGTACACCCCATCAGCACTGGAGAATCTGTCACGGATTCAACACGACACAATTGGGATCACTCAGTGGACATTCATATGACAAACTGTTATTACGCAGCATGTTGCATGGCTGTAGAATCTTGTCCGAGATCCTGGACAAATACAACTGCCAAGTATGCCATATTAACTTGGAGAGCTAGTGGTACTAAGCACACTAGTTCAATCTCCTGTAAAAAAAAGCATATATTCAGTAAACAAAAACAAATTATGATGTGTTCATTGTCATAATCGGTATATAATAATGTTTCATGTATGACCTGCAGCATTTCACAAGAAAATAGGCAGCAAGAAATGTTCTACTACAGCTGCATCTATACATGTTGATATCTTAGGAACAGTCAGTGTTTACCAGAGTTCTTCCGGGGAAGGGTGGCTTGATACAGCATGCAGACATTAGTGGAATATGCAATTTTTCAAAACGGTGAACAATTTTAACTGTTTTTTTTTTACTATGTGTTCATTGTCATTACATGAATTTAAAAGTGTTCAATTTCATTACAGTGACACCTGATCTTAGTCAATATTATAGACTGATTTGAATTCTGCTAATCACTAAAGCATCAGTAAAGCGCATTTCAATTTTTTGTTTTGTTTTCAGTATACAAATTCATGTCAGTGTCTGCCATGTGTAACTACTATGCATATTCATGTTTGACATTGTAAGCCTGATGTTGAATGGTCAAGGTGAATGTTAGAAATTACAGAATGAGGTGTTATTGTGATGCTAACAATATATTTTCCTCGTCAAGTATTCAAAGGTTCATAATACGTATGTCTACCTTCTTCAAGAATGACTAATTTATTTTATAAACTTTCAGAGTCATCGCCATATGCTAAATACTGTTTAAAGGTGTATTAATATGTCTGTGTTGATACACCTGTGGGTATAATATACAAGTGCAGAAGTCAGTCTAGTTTTCTATGCCCAAGATGTTATTATTAAAATGTGTATGAAAACAAATGTGGTATATTTAAATGTGCACATTAAAATTTGTTGATAACTTATACGTGGTTGATTGTTATAAATTTGAAATTACCTGGATTGATCAAATGCGGGCCTGCCGCAGATTATGTATCGTCCCTGTGTCTGTCTGGCCCGGGTGACCGCCTCTAGCTCCTCCTCTCATTCTCATTCATGGGTTGCAGTGTGGTCTCTAGCAATATCATAATTCATGTTATATTATTATGTATTCATATATTGCTTTGGTGAGAATATATACATATATTGGTAAATACATAAGAATAGCCGGCATATGTCAGTTGAAAGGTATCACAGGATTCCAATTCACTATAGCCAGGCATCAAGGACCCCAATGGAGACAAGTGCGTGCATTTTCTTGTGTAATCGTTATATATGGTGTACTCTAGGTGTTTATATATTTTATGTATTTACACGTTTACATTTTTATATTGAATACAATCATCACCACCATGCTTGTTATATAACAATCTAAATTATGTTGCATAAATACAATGCAAATCAACAATATTCTGCAGTAATAGTATCAAAAATATGAGTCACAAAAAATGTTTTAATAATTACGATCACCAACATTACGGATGCTCCCTGACTAAGTTACTCGCACGAACAACAGGGGCCTGCTGCCAAAGCAATGTTACTTGTCATTTCGCACCATCACGTCGTCTACTCTCAGACTCAATATGTAATGTCGGAATAACAGCTTATTAACAACATCCTGCGTAACCAAATACATATGAAATATTAGGTACCAAATATTATGCTCGTTGTCACTCTCTGGTTGATATGGTGACTGTCTTAGTCTTAGACTTAGACTTAGAACAAAGTCAGCCTCGACAGGCCTCGAGTCGAGTGTAGACGTTCGCAAGTTGCAATTCTCGTTGAATTAATACACGGCTACGCGTTCTTGTTGTTAACTGCGATAGTGCAATACGTATCTTCGTACAACCACTTTGGAATTATAATCTTCATCTTGATACGCTAAAGGCAGTAAAGCACGTGTGTGTTATTGTTTTCGAATGCCTGGGATGCCGATCTCGCGTAAAGCACATGACCGAAGTGGCGCAGTAGGCAGACAGCGCAATTGGCTTTCGCCACCGATACCCGCTGTAACGACAAATCTTTTTTTGACGATTAAAAAACAAGTACGCATTTTTGTTTATTAAACCGACTGTGTGTACTAGTTAAACTATTCACACATTACACATCTGGACATAAAAGAACCGGATTGGCGATGGGCAAACGAAGTGATTGAGCACCTTTAACACCGCAGCGTAGAAAGCAGTCTACTTCCAGCTAGTCCAAAGCACGAATTATTACATCCGAATAATAAAACGCCTGCTTTCCCCCGGCTAGCGTAAGTCGATATTATTTTTAGCCTAGCCTTCCGTCTCACACATACTGTCGTACTTTGTACCTCGACGGCCACCGAAACGTTCTGCCTACAGTGAGACCGTTGCTAGGCCTAGGATACCACCGCTGTCAAAAGTCATCAATAATCGACAGCAGGCTGGTTTGAGGAATGCGGCACCAACTACAGGTTTGTTAAGGAATGCGTCACGAATACAAGACAAATAATACACCGACTGCTTTTCCCCAGCTAGTGGCCAAACAATAATAATAATAACAAAGTAGAAAACTACTCCCAGCTAGCCCACTGCACATAATACAACGTCTGCCTTTCCCCGGCTAGTGCACAAATACGATATGTCTACAGATAAAACTAGTTCCTCTTTCTTCCCCTAGAGGCGACACTACACTGTTTGTTTACGTCAATATAACCACGAGTTTTCATAACCTTACACATAACCACGAGTTTCAAAACCTTACACATAACCACTATAGTTTTCCTACCCTTACACATAACCACACGTTTTCATATTACGTCTAAAGAAACACTTCAGTCACCTTATTACGAATACGCATATACTATAATAAGGTACTCTTTCTTGCACTAGAGGCGCCACTATATGATTATTATTACATTACACATAGCCACAAGAGGTCAGCACTATACTTATTTGACGGGTCATTAAAGGGAATAAAACACCTATTGCTTGAAATCATGTTATATTACATCTTGCTATCTATTTCCACGTCCATCAAGCAAAAAAAAATATAAAAAAATTCAATGAATTAGAAATTTCAGATTTTATGCTGTGCATCCGGACATTTTCGAATATGCATATTTTTGGCGCGATTTTCGTGATGCCGAGATGTGACGTCACTTATGAGTCAAACCCGCATCAGGCCGACCCTTTCCATGCATTCAGAGCATGTTTACAAGGATAGCTATTGGGTCGAAACGAGCGTCAGAATGAGTTATTGAGCAATATTCCGATGTAATGCAAACACTAGTCCTCATAGAGGAACACGCAGTTATCTTACGGTTCCACAAGAATCAAATTTTATTCAAAACAACGAATGCGAATGGGCCTACAAGTCGACTAGGTTTCGCCAAGCTTGGGCTCGTTTTCAGAATAATTATATCGAATGCAACCATTTTTGTGGCGAATAAATAATTATTACAAAAATAAAATTAATATTTACAAACAGTGCATCATAGTATACAAAATGATTTGGTTTATATTACTTCGTGAAAACATAAACAAAAAAGTGTAAAGAAAATCAATGGTTTGCATGGTGTCAGGATTGAACCGGCGTCGCCCGATTGTAAAATAAATGGCAAGAAACCAACGGGTCTACCAACTGAGCTAGCGGCACCAACAGAAATCCACTGACTGATTTAAGTTGTTATGATAAATTGTACAACTCCTGATTCATATATCAATATTCTAGTGATATTATGAGATTATACACGTTACTTTCTGTAGCTGGATACAATATCTGTTTGCTATGTATGTTTATTGGTGTAGATTATCTCCCGTTGATTACATTCGATATAATTATTCTGAAAATGAGCCCAAGCTCGGCGAAACCTAGTCGACTTGTAGGCCCATTCGCATTCGTTGTTTTGAACAAATTAAATTCGATTCGTGTGGAACCGTAAGATAACTGCTTGTTCCTCTATGATGACTAGTGTTTGTATTACGTCGGAATATTGCACAATAACTCATTCTGACGCTCGTTTCGACCCAAAAGCTATCTTTGTAAACATGCTCTGAATGCATGGAAAGGGTCGGCCTGATGCGAGTGAGTGTCATAAGTGACGCCACGAGACCACGTGATCGCCTAGCTCATTAAAATCAAATTTTACACGCGAATCGCTTCACAGACGGGCTTAAAATCGAATTTATGCTACAAATTTATTTTTCTGTATTTTTTTAATGTTGTCAAATGTTGCATACAATGTTAAACTTTGTGTACACATAAAGAAAGGATATTAGCTAATGCCTTATTTTTATTTCCTTTAATCAAATTTGTTTTTATTAGTAGGAATCCTCAGGAATTATCCTAAACCCTTTGATGTCCTTTGATCTTTTATTCCGGATGGATACTGTGAACTACATATGTACTACTCCCACCGCACCTTAGTCTAAGCAGCTAATATAAGCAACTATTCGCAATATTCACCCCACATATTGTTCATCATTAATAGATGCCTTTGTCAATACAGATTTAATGTGCTGGCGTTTCCTCACGAAATATTTCCGTCTTTCGATAATCGTTGCCAGTTGGGATATAACTAAACAACTTTTCTAAAAATGCGTTTGCACTACCGCGATCAAATAACTGTCGATGACTTAAAATAGATATTAATTGCAGCACTAATTCGTCAAATGTGAAAGCGGCATATACATTTCTTTACCAAACGAATATTGAAATTTGTTGTAGCAATCAGAATGTTCTACTCGGAGGTGGTTTTACACCATCTTTTTTTGTTATAGATATATCACTTATCAGGATAGACATTTGCACAAGATTTAGATAGCATTACCGGTATTCTGAACCATAGACGTTATGCAAATAAATGGTTAGACAATTTCTTTTAGTTAAATACTTACAAGTAAAAATGAAAACACAATTAGTGACAATTCGCCTGTAGGCTTAACCACGAACCAGAAATCGCCACGCCTTCTTCGAAACACCCACTGCACGGTAAAACGCAATGCCAGTGTACGGGGCCGTTCATTGATTTTCCTGTAAACGTAATGATTATTAATATTATGAATACTGTGCAAGCCGTGAATGCTACGTTTTAGCAAAGAATGCACTGATGCGTCATGCATTGTAGACAAAAAATCTTCTGAATAAGTCTTGCATTCAAAACAGGAACAAATTCTTATTAAATCTACAAAACAGCGGCCAATGGCTGAACTGTAAACGCACCCACTTACGTCATTCACTCACTGTCTCTGAATCTGACGCAGCGAAGTTGAAAGATAACAGTTGTTAACTAACAGGTTGAACATAACTTTTTTTATATTTCGGACGCCAAATTGGACAACTTTGGTTCGGAAGTTACAGCACATAACGTGACTTTGGTAATTTGGTATAAGTGTGGTGTAAAGTACCTATTTACTACTACGCCTAAGGCATAAATATAATCATGTCCAACTCCGACAGCAAAAACCAAGTTCAAGGGCAGGACCTCAAGTTCAACTTTGTCTTTGAACGGTAGGCATATGACTATGTCTATGACGTTGCAACTGAGTGTCGTAAACGTATTTGTATTTATTGACTTAAAACCAAAACGACGTGGATCGTAGCGTGGACGTCATGATATCATAAGTCTAAGACATAATGTTCTGCGCAAGGTTAGCAGCGTCATTTTAACTAACAAGTGCCCTAATATTTGTTATAATTATAAATACATATTAGTCACCTACTCGGTTTCTGCCCTGTCTGAGTTTCTGCCTCATTATGTTTATATAGTTGGATCTCATATTAAATACATCTTTACTCCAATATATAGGACACAATGAGTAAAGGACGTCTACAAACTTATAAAAAATTATTTGTCTCAAATTAAAACGAGGCAAATAGGTTTTTGACAGATATTTTGATAGCGAACGTAGACCACGTGACTACAGTGCACCATATCGGTGACGGTGATATAAACGACCGTAATATTTAAATTTCTCAGGCGAAATTGTAAGCACCCTCGTCCACTGCCAAGCCCTCCTCCGTCGAAGCTGGGCACTAAAAAGAAAAACACTTGTATCATTACATTTTTCTAATTGGTTTGTTTTGCCTATATAATATGTCTCAATACTCGCATGACGTTTTTCTAATTGGTTTGTTTTCCTATATAATATGTCTCAATACTCGCATGACGTTTTTCTAATTGGTTTGTTTTCCTATATAATATGTCTCAATACTCGCATGACGTTTGTCTTTGGTGTTACTCATCGACTTGGCAACACTTATGTTTCCATGCTGAATCATCAATGCTACTTACAATTGGTTTCATCAACATGGGTGTACATGACTTTAAATATGTGTGATCAAGACTGTTAAATGTTTACAAATGCAGAAGAAAACGTGTTGAACGATTGCTTTTTGATGTCATATGGCGAGCTACTCTTATAATGATTGATTGGAATAATTGGGACAAATACAACATTCGTGTGACCATTAATAATAAGTTTGAAAAAACTACGATGCAAATACTACCCACCACACCTTAGTCTAAGCAGCTAATTTAAGCAACTATTCGCAATATTCACCCCACGTATTGTTCACCATTAATAGATGTCTTTATCAATACAAATGTAATGTGCTTGTGTTTCCTCACGACATATTTCCGTCTTTCGATAATCGTTGCCAGTTGTGATATAACTAAACGACTTTTCTCAAAATTCGTTTGCACTAACGCGATCAAATAACTGTCGATGACTTAAAATATATATTAATTGCAGCACTGATTCGTTAGATCTATGTGAAAGCGGCATATAAAAATATTTTTTGCAAACCGAATATTGCAGCAACCAGAATGTTCTAGTTGGAGGTGTGTTTATACCATGTTTGTTTGCTAAATCAAGATAGGCATTTGCACAAGATTAGATAGCATTACCGGTATTTTGAAGCATAGACGTTATGCAAATAACTGGTTAGACAATTTGTTTTAGTTAAATACTTACAAATAAAAACGAAAACACAATTAGCGACAATTCGCCAGTAGGCTTACCCACGAACCAGAAATCGCTACGCCTTCTTCGAAACACCCACTGCACGGTAAAACGCAATGCCAATGTACGGGGCCATTCATTAATTTTCCTATACATGTAATGATTATTAAATTATGAATACTGTGCAAGCCATGAATGCTACGTTTTAGCAAAGAATGCACCGATGAGTCATGCATTGTAGACCAAACAAACTTCTCAATAAGTCTTGCTTTCAAAATAGGAACACAATCTTATTAATGCTAGACAAACATTATAAATTATGTAGGCATAAACATTATTAATTAGTTAGACATAAACACATTTCTTCAACCAACCTGCACAAATCTTCACTTTATACTAATCTGGCTCGTTCATCAAGGCAACTCATTAGACCTAGAGTCGCCCTGGGCATCATTCTATAACTACTCAACATCTTCTCCCAGCACTGCCTTGATCCCTTGCACAACTATAAAATACTAAATAAATAGTATAATAAGGGATATAAAACTAAAGTAGGTCATGGCAACCTGCAAAACAAAACCAAGGACAAAAAGTAAAACTGATTTTCAGTGGACAACTGTTGATGATGAAGTTTGGACATGCACAGGGTGTAAACAAAAGTTCAAAGGACCAAACCATAAATTGCTAGAATGCGAATTCTGCGAGAAACATTTATGTATTGAATGTGTGGACATAAACGATAAAGAATATAAACTAATGACAGACAAACAGCAAATACATTGGTTTTGTCCACCCTGTGACTCAAAAGTAATGAAAAATCTCAAAAATGAAAAGAGCTGTGAGGAGAGGTGCGAGTAATTCCTAAAGAAAGTGGAAGACAGAATAAATGAAATAAAAAAAGAACTTGGATCCAAAGTCGACGAGAAAAGAGTGAGAGAAATTATCTCAGAATCCAAGGTAGAAGAAACACCAGCCCAAACAAAGTTAACCATTAACCCAAATGAAGTGAACAAAGTGGTACAACTACAAGTAAAGGAGCAAAACATTGAAACAAAAAAGAAAGAGAAAAAAGACTAAACAATGTAATCATCTTCAACCTGCCAGAAACAACATCACAACTAAAAACCACAGGACAACAACATGACAAAGAACAAATCCTAGAAGTCTGCACAGAAATAGACAAGAACTTTACAGATTCTGACATCACAGAAATCCGGCGGCTCGGGGAAGCCAAAGAAACTGCAAACAGCCCCAGACCAGTACTGATTACAGTAACGCACATTGACAAAAAACGCACCCTTCTTCGAAAGTTCCATCACATCAAGGACAATGATAAGTTCAAAAATAAAAAAATTGACCACGACAAAACCAAACAAGAAAGAGAAGAATCTAAAAAGCTATATGAAGAAGCAAAGAGACAGGAAGCAGCAGATGAGTCGGGGGAATACCTGTACAGAGTGAGGGGTCCACCAAAAGGAAAAGCCAATAAAGAGTACACATCCACCTAGAACAACAGATGGGAAAACGAACGTAAACAAATATAATCTTAATGAGACAGGCAGCATTCAATGTTTTACACCAATGCTGACCAATTATGGAACAAACAAAATGAATTTGAACAAAGAATCAAAGAACTAAAACCCCACATACTAGCAATTAATGAAGTAAAACCCCAAAACCCTAAATGTTCTGTAACAACACCAGAATTTTCCTTAGAAGGTTACATGTTATTCTCAACAATTTTAGAAAATACTGAAGGAAGAGGTATTATAATATATGTGCTAAATTCCCTGCATGCAGAGTATATAAACCTAGTCACAACTTTCAAAGAATGCTTATTTATAGAAATCAAATTAAAGAATAAAAACAAACTTCTTTTTGGATGCATATACAGAAGCGATGGGGGATCTGAAGAAAATAATGTAGAACTTTTAAATATGAAGATAATATTGTTTTTAATTTATTTTCACGACGATGGGCGATACTACGTCATGTTTAAAACGGGCCGATATTCCGCAGAGTGCAAACATTATCGCAAACAACCACCCATTTTGTGTTACGTTCGTGAATAAAAACAAATAAAAAAGTAAAATAAATTTGGGACAAATCGTCCAAGCGTTTTGGGACATACCGCTCCAAATTTAGTACATATCGTCTAGGACATACGTGACTTGGGACTTAACGTCCATAGCCATAGGCATAGGCCGTAATAAGGTGCAGTACGAAAGGGTTTGACTAAAACTAAAAGGCGCACGACCACGAACGACCACGCACGACCATGTAATATAATATGTTGGTAGATAATTTGGCCGTTGATGGTATATATATGGTTTGCGTGTGCATTACTAAAAATGTTGAGTCTGTATTTCACCCAGGAGTTACACAAATTTAGGCATTTTATCCGATTTTCCGGACGATCTTCGAATTTTGTTACTCCGGCCAATGTGAAGAACATATCTGAAATTTGGCGAGCTGCACACACTTACCTCCTATGTGCCACCAATAGCCCGCTTGGTTACCAAAACTACATACATTTTGGTTGTGCGTGGTCGTTCGTGGTCGTGGGCCTTTTATTTTAGACGTTTACGATTTAGTCATACCGATACGGAATCGTGCAGTTAACCTCATTATCGCCCACAACCAACTCATTTGTCAGCACTACTGCTCATAGCCAAGTCAAGTTCAACGCGTGTATCATACCTAATGAAAGTATAAAAACACTACAAACAACTACGCGTTACCACCAGTAATGAGTGCAACTATCCAACTGTTTCCATCGTAACTATGCCGCAACGCCGAATTGTTTAGCACCGTGGTGTGGCGCCACCGTTTCACCGTTTGTCGCTAATGATCAGAGGCGTCTTGCTATATTTATGAGTGGTT
The DNA here is from genome assembly GCA_963995525.1 of Escarpia spicata. Lineage (NCBI taxonomy): Eukaryota > Metazoa > Annelida > Polychaeta > Sabellida > Siboglinidae > Escarpia > Escarpia spicata. The sequence goes on from OZ023212.1 coordinate 51,736,412, forward strand.
TGGCCTAAGTGTCACTACCACAAGTCTCAAACGTTAAATTAAGCTACTTCTACAGGCTCCATGGAACCACCCAGTGCACGACTGCATCCTGGCACGAGGACGGACGACTGGCACGATCGAATAGTACTAGACCATGTAAAACAAGTAGAACTAAATAAAAAAAGAAACAATCCCTGAAAACCACCGTAGACTTCTGTAGTATCAGGAGCAAAGTTTCGGACCTCGCCGTGTGCATTAAAAATTACAACCCTGACATAATTATAGGCCCTGAAATACACCTAGACGGCTCAGCTGACAGCAGTGAGCTGTTCCCCTCCAATTATTCAATCATTCGAAAAGACAGAGCCTTAATTTAAAAACAACTTAAAAAGGAGGTGTCCTAATAGCACTAAAGACTGACCTCATACAGGAACACACAGAACAGACCTCATAGGAACACACAGAACAGACCTCATAGGAGCACACAGAACAGACCTCGTAGGAACACACAGAACAGACCTCATAGGAACACACACAGAACAGACCTCACAGGAACACACAGAACAGACCTCACAGGAACACACAGAACAGACCTCATAGGAACACACAGAACAGACCTCACACAAACACACACAACAGACCTCATAGGAACACACAGAACATACCTCATAGGAACATACAGAACAGACCTCATAGGAACACACAGAACAGACCTCATAGGAACATACAGAACATACCTCATAGGAACATACAGAACAGACCTCATAGGAACACACAGAACAGACCTCATAGGAACATACAGAACATACCTCATAGGAACATACAGAACAGACCTCATAGGAACACACAGAACAGACCTCATAGGAACACACAGAACATACCTCATAGGAACATACAGAACATACCTCATAGGAACACACAGAACAGACCTCATAGGAACATACAGAACATACCTCATAGGAACACACAGAACAGACCTCACAGGAACACACAGAACATACCTCATAGGAACATACAGAACATACCTCATAGGAACACACAGAACAGACCTCATAGGAACACACAGAACAGACCTCATAGGAACATACATAACATACCTCATAGGAACACACAGAACATACCTCATAGGAACACACAGAATAGACCTCATAGGAACATACAGAACATACCTCACAGGAACACACAGAACATACCTCATAGGAACACACAGAATAGACCTCATAGGAACATACAGAACATACCTCATAGGAACACACAGAACAGACCTCATAGGAACATACAGAACATACCTCACAGGAACACACAGAACAGAACTCATAGGAACATACAGAACATACCTCACAGGAACACACAGAACAGACCTCATAGGAACACACAGAACAGACCTCATAGGAACACACAGAACATACCTCATAGGAACACACAGAACATACCTCATAGGAACATACAGAACATACCTCACAGGAACACACAGAACAGACCTCATAGGAACACACAGAATATACCTCATAGGAACATACAGAACCTACCTCATAGGAACTACTGTAATTAAAAGTTGACCTTGTGCATTGAAAGAGTCTATTCCCAAGTGCTCTTTCTCTGGTTCTCTTCAAAGGCAGACAGACCATACATGTAATTAAAAGTTGACCCTGTACATTGAAAGAGTCTATTCCCAAGTGCTCTTTCTCTGCTTCTCTTCAAAGGCAGGCAGACCATCCATGTAATTAAAAGTTGACCCTGTACATTGAACGAGTCTATTCCCAAGTGCTCTTTCTCTGCTTCTCTTCAAAGGCAGGCAGACCATACATGTAATTAAAAGTTGACCTTGTGCATTGAAAGAGTATTTTCCCAAGTGCTCTTTCTCTGGTTCTCTTCAAAGGCAGGCTGACCATCCATGTAATTAAAAGTTGACCCTGTACATTGAAAGAGTCTATTCCCAAGTGCTCTTTCTCTGCTTCTCTTCAAAGGCAGGCTGACCATCCATGTAATTAAAAGTTGACCCTGTACATTGAAAGAGTCTATTCCCAAGTGCTCTTTCTCTGCTTCTCGTCAAAGGCAGGCAGACCATACATGTAATTAAAAGTTGACCCTGTACATTGAAAGAGTCTATTCCCAAGTGCTCTTTCTCTGCTTCTCTTCAAAGGCAGGCTGACCATCCATGTAATTAAAAGTTGACCCTGTGTATTGAAAGAGTCTATTCCCAGTGCTCATCTTTTTCCTGAGAGTGACTGTGAGAGAAGTCAGGATGTGTTTCCTGCTTCACAGATAACAGATCAGTTTAGTTGGTCCTCTCCTAAGTCACACTTTCAATCTTTTCTCTACAGATGATACGGTACACCACAGGAAGGGTATTACTGAGGTTTCTAGATCAGATGATACGGTACACCACAGGAAGGGTATTACTGAGGTTTCTAGATCAGATGATACGGTACACCACAGGAAGGGTATTACTGAGGTTTCTAGATCAGATGATACGGTACACCACAGGAAGGGTATTATTGAGGTTTCTAGATCAGATGATACGGTACACCACAGGAAGGGTATTACTGAAGTTTCTAGATCAGATGATACGGTACACCACAGGAAGGGTATTACTGAGGTTTCTAGATCAGATGATACGGTACACCACAGGAATGGTATTGTTGAGGTTTCTAGATCAGATGATACGGTACACCACAGGAAGGGTATTACTGAGGTTTCTAGATCATCAGCATAGCTACCAGTGGGTATTATTAAATTAGATTGGTTGCAACTAGATGCCATATGGGATAGAGATGATATGAGCATGTTTAGTGCTCACTACAAATACATCAACTGATGCAACCAAATGGTGATCAATCACTAGGCTATGACACTAGCCACTTTACATCAGTAATAATAATTATGTACATGAGTTAATGATTACATAGAAAACCAGTTATGGTTCATGACTACTTGGTATTTAATTGGTTAATACATACTATGAAAAGGGGCTACATAATTCACAGATCACGGGCTTATTGGCAGATGTAATAAATTGACAGTACAGACTATCGGTACATAGAAATTGCAGCATTTGGTCAGTCTCAAAATCAGTAAACGGTAAACTTCATGTTGCAATATTGCTGAACACAAAAATGCAATGTAACACTAAGTACTGGACTAGTTAATAATATTAATATAACTAAACCGTAATTTTACAAAGGCTACCTGAATGTCTCTATATTAGTTTAACCTTTATCACTATTACAATTACAAGAAATAAAAACAAGGCATTAGTAAAATCCGTTTTTCATGTGTACACAAAGTTTAACATTGTATGTAACATTTGAGAACATAAACAAAATACAGATAAATACATTTGTAGCATAAATTCGATTTTAAACCCGTTTGTGTGGCGATTCCCATGAAAAAAAATGATTTAATGAGCTAGGCGATCACATGATATCGTGACATCACAGTTGACACAGGACACGAAATAAGCGGTATCGCATCGCCATCTTGCGAGGCAAATATTGCGGTTTGCTAGTCAACTGCATTTTTGTATCGCAAATTTCGTTATTTTTCTCGCTGGAATTTCTCGCGTGAACTGGAAATGCAATTTGACCAATGCATAGTCCTCTAGCGCAATATTTGCTAGAGGGGTTATGCCAATTCGTTTTCACGTGTGTAGTGGTATACAGAGTTGTTTCAAAGTTACTTAAGTTGTTTTTATTGTCATTGTCATTATAGTTACTGTTATTTATTCGTTACATTGATTGTTACTGCAAGAGTTTACGAAATGTTGGGAAATGTTGTTAGCTGCTACTGAGCTGAAATGGCAACTTGTCGTGGATCCCGTCGTCCAAACGTCCAGGCGTCCAGCCATACCTGGCATACGGGCCACGGAAGCGACCGGCTGAGGAGGGGGAGAACACTGGTGCTGAGATTGCCACCAAAGTGCCAAGGATCGCCTGAATGGCTGGCTGCACTGTGCCACAGCTACAACTGCTAGGCAAAACTTATTTTGCATAGCTACAATTGCTATGCAATTTTTAAGATTTATTTTGTGCCCTGTGACACATACCCGCATCAGACCAACCCTTTCTATGCATTCAGAGCATGTTTACAAGGATAGTTTTTGGGTTGAAACGAGTGTCAGAATGAGTTATTGTGCAATATTCCGTTGTAATACAAACACTAGTCATCATAGAGGAACAAGCAGTTATCTTATGGGTCCACATGAATCCAATTTTATTCAAAACAATGAATGCGAATGGCATTATAAACATGCTGCTGACGTGAGAGCTATCCACACACTTGTAATTGTAACTAAAACATTTCTACAACTCCCAGTGTGGTATACAGAATATATTTACGTTAAAGACATGCAAGTGCTTAAAAATCGAAACACAGTACGAGATGCATATAATTTATTAATTGTATATATATATATATTGTACGGTAATATATAGTAATTATATAAGTGAAAACAAATGGTGATCTGTCTGGATAAATAAAATTGAGAAACATTGTTATATATAATTACCATATTTTCATTTTTGTGGCGAATAAATAATTCTTAAAAAACTATTTACAAACAGTGCATCATAGTATACAAAATGATATGGTTTATATTACTTTGTGAAAACATAAACAAAAAAGTGTAAAGAAAATCAATGGTTTAGTGTCGGGATTGAACCGGAGTCGCCCGATTGCAAAAGAAATGCCAAGGAACCAACGCGTTTACCAACTGAGCTAGCAGGGCCGACAGAAATTTGCAGACTGATTTAAGTTATGATAAATTGTAGAACTCCTCCTTCATACATCGATATTCTAGTGATATTATACACGTTACTTTCTGTAGCTGGATACGATGTATGTTTGCAATGTATGCATATTGGTGTAGATTATCTCCCGTTGGTTGCATTCAATATAATTATTCTGAAAACGAGCCCAAGCTCGGCGATACCTAATCGACTTGTAGGCTCTTTCGCATTCATTGTTTTGAATAAAATTGGATTCATGTGGAACCGTAAGATAACTGCTTGTTCCTCTGTGATGACTAGTGTTTGTATTACATCAGAATATTGCACAATAACTCATTCTGACGCTCGTTTCGACCCAAAAACTATCCTTGTAAACATGCTCTGAATGCATGGAAAAGGTCGGCCTGCTGCGAGTGTGGGTCATCTGTGACGTTACGATACCACGTGATTTTTTATTTTCCGCGGGAATCGCTACACAGACGGGTTTAAAATAGAATTGATGCTACAAATGTATTTTCTATTTTTCTGCATTTTTTTAATGTTCTTGAATGTTACATACAATGTTAAACTTTGTGTACATATGGAAAACGGATTTTAGCTAATGCCTTGTTTTTATTTCCTTTAACACCTAGTAGAGCTATGAAGAGCACACAGACATGACCCTTATGATTCACCCAGGTTCCATCTATTGCCCATTCACATTTACCCCATTCACAACCACAATATATGACAGTTTGACAGCCTTTTGTCCCTGTTGTTTCTACATTGCAGTACACAATACAATGTACAGACTGCAGTAGCTAGGCCCACACAGAGTGTCATCTAATTCGGAAATTTGGGTTGACCTAGTTTGAGATTGTAGGGAGAGGAGAGGTGTTGGGCTCACACGTATTTGTTCCTTTAACCATTTCATTTTAGGTTTTTTACTTTGTTTTGTTTTTATAGCCCACTTTTTCTATTTTGTTTATAATAGTTTAGTCATTGGCTAATGATTTATCGTGAACCTAGATGTATAAGCAATTCCACTCTACATAGAACCTACGAACCATTTGTCAAATATCCGAATCCATCATAATATGTATATCAGCCATTCCAAGTTAATATCAATATCACTACAATTTGAGTAGCTTTTGTCACGGAAGTCACGCTGGAATGGCTGACATACATGAATCTAATGTCTCATAGTCAGGTACTTTTGTCACGGAAGTCACGCTGGAATGGCTGACATACGTGAATCTAATGTCTCATAGTCAGGTACTTTTGTCACGGAAGTCACGATGGAATGGCTGACATACGTGAATCTAATGTCTCATAGTCAGGTACTTTTGTCACGGAAGTCACGCTGGAATGGCTGACATACGTGAATCTAATGTCTCATAGTCAGGTACTTTTGTCACGGAAGTCACGCTGCAATGGCTGACATACGTGAATCTAATGTCTCATAGTCAGGTACTTTTGTCACGGAAGTCACGATGGAATGGCTGACATACGTGAATCTAATGTCTCATAGTCAGGTACTTTTGTCACGGAAGTCACGCTGGAATGGCTGACATACATGAATCTAATGTCTCATAGTCAGGTACTTTTGTCACGGCAGTCACACTGGAATGGCTGACATACGTGAATCTAATGTCTCATAGTCAGGTACTTTTGTCACGGAAGTCACGCTGGAATGGCTGACATACATGAATCTAATGTCTGATAGACAGGTACTTTGGAACGGAAGTCACGCTGGAATGGCTGACATACGTGAATCTAATGTCTCATAGTGAGATACTTTTGTCACGGAAGTCACACTGGAATGGCTGACATACGTGAATCTAATGTCTCATAGTCAGGTACTTTTGTCACGGAAGTCACGCTGGAATGGCTGCCATACATGAATCTAATGTCTGATAGTCAGGTACTTTTGTCATGGCAGTCACACTGGAATGGCTGACATACGTGAATCTAACGTCTGATAGTCAGGTATTTTTGTCACGGAAGTCACGCTGGAATGGCTGACATACGTGAATATAATGTCTGATAGTCAGGTACTTTTGTCACGGAAGTCACGCTGGAATGGCTGACATACGTGAATCTAATGTCTGATAGTCAGGTACTTTTGTCACGGAAGTCACGCTGGAATGGCTGACATACGTGAATCTAATGTCTGATAGTCAGGTACTTTTGTCAAAGAAGTCACGCTGGAATGGCTGACATACGTGAATCTAATGTCTCATAGACAGGTACTTTTGTCACGGAAGTCACGCTGGAATGGCTGACATACGTGAATCTAATGTCTCATAGTCAGGTACTTTTGTCACGGATGTCACGCTGGAATGGCTGACATACGTGAATCTAATGTCTGATAGTCAGGTACTTTTGTCAAGGAAGTCACGCTGGAATGGCTGACATACGTGAATCTAATGTCTCATAGACAGGTACTTTTGTCACGGAAGTCACGCTGGAATGGCTGACATACGTGAATCTAATGTCTCATAGTCAGGTACTTTTGTCACGGAAGTCACGCTGGAATGGCTGACACACGTGAATCTAATGTCTCATAGTCAGGTACTTTTGTCACGGAAGTCACGCTGGAATGGCTGACATACATGAATCTAATGTCTCATAGTCAGGTACTTTTGTCACGGCAGTCACACTGGAATGGCTGACATACGTGAATCTAATGTCTCATAGTCAGGTACTTTTGTCACGGAAGTCACGCTGGAATGGCTGACATACATGAATCTAATGTCTGATAGACAGGTACTTTGGAACGGAAGTCACGCTGGAATGGCTGACATACGTGAATCTAATGTCTCATAGTGAGATACTTTTGTCACGGAAGTCACACTGGAATGGCTGACATACGTGAATCTAATGTCTCATAGTCAGGTACTTTTGTCACGGAAGTCACGCTGGAATGGCTGCCATACATGAATCTAATGTCTGATAGTCAGGTACTTTTGTCACGGCAGTCACACTGGAATGGCTGACATACGTGAATCTAACGTCTGATAGTCAGGTATTTTTGTCACGGAAGTCACGCTGGAATGGCTGACATACGTGAATATAATGTCTGATAGTCAGGTACTTTTGTCACGGAAGTCACGCTGGAATGGCTGACATACGTGAATCTAATGTCTGATAGTCAGGTACTTTTGTCACGGAAGTCACGCTGGAATGGCTGACATACGTGAATCTAATGTCTGATAGTCAGGTACTTTTGTCAAAGAAGTCACGCTGGAATGGCTGACATACGTGAATCTAATGTCTCATAGACAGGTACTTTTGTCACGGAAGTCACGCTGGAATGGCTGACATACGTGAATCTAATGTCTCATAGTCAGGTACTTTTGTCACGGATGTCACGCTGGAATGGCTGACATACGTGAATCTAATGTCTGATAGTCAGGTACTTTTGTCAAGGAAGTCACGCTGGAATGGCTGACATACGTGAATCTAATGTCTCATAGACAGGTACTTTTGTCACGGAAGTCACGCTGGAATGGCTGACATACGTGAATCTAATGTCTCATAGTCAGGTACTTTTGTCACGGAAGTCACGCTGGAATGGCTGACATACGTGAATCTAATGTCTCATAGTCAGGTACTTTTGTCACGGAAGTCACGCTGGAATGGCTGACACACGTGAATCTAATGTCTCATAGTCAGGTACTTTTGTCACGGAAGTCACGCTGGAATGGCTGACATACATGAATCTAATGTCTCATAGTCAGGTACTTTTGTCACGGCAGTCACACTGGAATGGCTGACATACGTGAATCTAATGTCTCATAGTCAGGTACTTTTGTCACGGAAGTCACGCTGGAATGGCTGACATACATGAATCTAATGTCTGATAGACAGGTACTTTGGAACGGAAGTCACGCTGGAATGGCTGACATACGTGAATCTAATGTCTCATAGTGAGATACTTTTGTCACGGAAGTCACACTGGAATGGCTGACATACGTGAATCTAATGTCTCATAGTCAGGTACTTTTGTCACGGAAGTCACGCTGGAATGGCTGCCATACATGAATCTAATGTCTGATAGTCAGGTACTTTTGTCACGGCAGTCACACTGGAATGGCTGACATACGTGAATCTAACGTCTGATAGTCAGGTATTTTTGTCACGGAAGTCACGCTGGAATGGCTGACATACGTGAATATAATGTCTGATAGTCAGGTACTTTTGTCACGGAAGTCACGCTGGAATGGCTGACATACGTGAATCTAATGTCTGATAGTCAGGTACTTTTGTCACGGAAGTCACGCTGGAATGGCTGACATACGTGAATCTAATGTCTGATAGTCAGGTACTTTTGTCAAGGAAGTCACGCTGGAATGGCTGACATACGTGAATCTAATGTCTCATAGACAGGTACTTTTGTCACGGAAGTCACGCTGGAATGGCTGACATACGTGAATCTAATGTCTCATAGTCAGGTACGTTTGTCACGGATGTCACGCTGGAATGGCTGACATACGTGAATCTAATGTCTGATAGTCAGGTACTTTTGTCAAGGAAGTCACGCTGGAATGGCTGACATACGTGAATCTAATGTCTCATAGACAGGTACTTTTGTCACGGAAGTCACGCTGGAATGGCTGACATACGTGAATCTAATGTCTCATAGTCAGGTACTTTTGTCACGGAAGTCACGCTGGAATGGCTGACATACGTGAATCTAATGTCTCATAGTCAGGTACTTTTGTCACGGAAGTCACGCTGGAATGGCTGACATACGTGAATCTAATGTCTCATAGTCAGGTACTTTTGTCACGGAAGTCACGCTGGAATGGCTGACACACGTGAATCTAATGTCTCATAGTCAGGTACTTTTGTCACGGAAGTCACGCTGGAATGGCTGACATACGTGAATCTAATGTCTCATAGTTAGATACTTTTGTCACGGAAGTCACGCTGGAATGGCTGACATATGTGAATCTAATGTCTCATAGTTAGATACTTTTGTCACGGAAGTCACGCTGGAATGGCTGACATACGTGAATCTAATGTCTCATAGTCAGGTACTTTTGTCACGGAAGTCACGCTGGAATGGCTGACATACGTGAATCTAATGTCTCATAGTCAGGTACTTTTGTCACGGAAGTCAAGCTGGAATGGCTGACATATGTGAATCTAATGTTTCATAGTCAGGTACTTTTGTCACGGAAGTCACGCTGGAATGGCTGACATACGTGAATCTAATGTCTGATAGTCAGATACTTTTTTGTACATTTACCATAGATGTGCAAGATCAATAACTAGTAGTTAAATTGTAATTTGAGTTTATAAAAAGGTGGTCGGAATTTTTTTTCAAAATAACACAATTATGCACAACATCTTCACTTTATTAGACAATTATATTAGACACAGCACCATGATAATATGTTTATAGATATTGTAATTACTGGAGATTTCAACCTCCCTGAGATAAATTGGAATCATTGGACGACCAAATCAAATAACCCCAACAATTTAAATTTGTGAAATGCCTTAGAGACACCTTCATGGTTCAACATGTGTCAAACCCCACCAGAGGACGAGGCACAACTAACACAAACCTGTTAGATCTGATTCTATCTAATGACGAAGATAATGTAGGAGAATTAGAGTACCTTAGCCCTCTGGGCAAAAGTGACCATTGTGTACTCAAATTCAGTATAGTGTGCAACTTTATAGCAAGTAATTATACTAAAAAAAGGAAGCTGTATAATGTGGCAAACTATGATGCAATGAGAATAGAATGTTCAAATATTAACTGGGAAGAAAAATGTAAAGACTGTAAGGATAATGTTAACGGTCAATGGGAAATCTTCAAAACAGTACTAAACTCATTAGAAGATAAATATGTACCTCAAAAAATAGTTCCAAATAATAGAAAGGGAAACTTCCCCCTGGATGCTAATACAAGAAAACTAATTAGACGTAAAAACAGATTATGGACAAGATACATGGAAACAAGGGATGGAACAAAATATCTAGAGTACTGTAAAAGCAGAAATAAAATCCGAGCTCTAATCACAAAGCTCCGAAAGGAATTTGAACGAAATCTAGCATACCAGACCAAGAAAAACCCCAAAGTCTTTGGGAAATATTATAAATCAAAAACTACAATCAAACAAGGAATTGGGGAACTGAACATAGACCCCACCAATCTAAAATCTCAAACAACAAATGAAGATGATGAAAAAGCAAATATACTTGCTGACTATTTCTCAGCAAATATACTTGCTGACTATTTCTCCAGTGTATTCACCAAAGAACAGTCAGGACCTATACCAACCACTAAGGTTACTAAGGTAAACAATAAACATGCAATGAACAAATTAAAACTAACTGAAAATATAATACTACTGACATTAAAACAACTTAATATAAGCAAATCGCCTGGCCCAGATGGAATAGGCGCCAGGCTACTAAATGAGTTGTCAGCAAGTATTTGTCAACCCTTAAAACAAATTTTTGAAACGTCGATTAAAACTTCCTGCATTCCCAATGACTGGAAAGAGGCTAAAATATCAGCAATTTATAAAAATGGAAACAAGAAACTAGCTAGTAACTACCGCCCAATAAGTTTAACAAGCATAGTATGTAAATGTATGGAAAAAATTATTAGAAATCACATTATAAACTACATGAAAGTAAATAATCTATTTAGTCAAAAACAATATGGATTTATATCTGGCCGATCAACAGTTCTACAACTAATCAAAATAATAGATGACTGGACTAAAGAAATGGACAAGGGCAACCACACTGATGTTATATATATGGATTTCAAAAAAGCCTTTGACACCGTGCCACAAAAAAGATTAATTAGCAAATTAAAAAACTTCAACATTTCAGAAGAACTGATTAACTGGATAGAATCATTCATCACAGATAGAAAACAAAAAGTTTCAGTAAATGGAGATGAGTCTAGCTGGAAAGAGCGAAAGGGATACCCCAGGGTTCCGTTCTAGGACCCTTACTTTTTGTTCTATATATTAATGACCTCCCAGATCTAACAAATTCAAATACATTTCTATTTGCTGATGACATAAAGATATTTAGAACAATAACACATATAGATGATCAGGGTGTACTTCAACATGATTTAAGAATACTAGAACAATGGAGCGACAAGTGGTTGTTAAAATTCCATCCTGATAAATGTGTACACATGGAAATTGGGAACAATAATATTGGTGAAAGTAAATATTTTATGGCAACAAATAATGTCAAACATGCTCTTGTTACCACAGACAAACAAAAAGATTTAGGAGTAATTATTGATTCAAAACTTTCTTTTGATGATCACATCAACCAAGTGGTTAATAAAGCAACCAGAATGACAAAAGTAATCAGAAGAACTTTTCAATTCTTAGATACAAGTTACCCACATTAACATATCGTAGGTTAAGAGGAGATATGATTGAAGTGTACAAAATAATGCATAACATATATGACAACAAATCTGCACCAAACCTTCCTAAGTGGGAGGATGTGGCATCACGATCCAGTAACAGAGGACACTCCCTTAAACTGTTCAACCAAAGAGCAAAACTAAACATAAGAAAAAATGCATTCCCACTTAGAGTGGTCGAACCATGGAACAGTTTACCTGATTCAGTAATACAAGCAAAATCAATAAATTCATTTAAAAACCGCCTTGATAAATTCTGGTCAACCCAGGAGATATTATACGACTATGAAGCCCCACTAACATTAAACACTAGAACCAAGAGGATCCTGCGATCAGAACAGTGCTAAGGTATCCTAAGGTAAGGTATTAATTCTACAAAACAGCGGCCATAGCCATAGGCTGAACTGTAAACGCACCCACTTACGTCATTCACTCCAAAGACCGTATATCAATACAAGACGGTGCAGCGCGCGCTATCTACATTGTTCGAGGAAAGTACATAAGCAATTCGTCCGCCATTCTGGAGTTGCGCCAAGCCAGACCATACGCGTGCAGAAAATGCAGTTCTTTGCATTATCATTGCTCAACATTTTCAATGGAAACCTCACTATTTTAATTATATAAGAAGTGGTACAGCCTCATGATTATTCTGATAAAACACGACGAAATTAAGTTGGTTCAATAAATAATTGCAACGTTTTTACGTGATTTGTGTGCAAATTTCAAAATTTTGAATTATGATAGGTAAAAAACTTCAAGGATTACTTTAATACCTTTCATTTTATATGACGCATCACAGCTTGGTGATTATTTTGATGAAATAAGGTAACTGAACAAATACGCTAATATCGCGCGCTGCGGTCCCGCAGGGGCATGCGCTTGCCTCCCGAATGGCGGACAAAAACCTTCAGTGTAGACTGCCATTTTCTCGCTCAGAGACGCCTCCTGTCCAAATAGAGGCTCCTCGATTCACTCACTGTCTCTGAATCTGACGCAGTGAAGTTGAAAGATAAAAGTTATTAACTAACAGGTTGAACAGAACTTCTAATATTTCGGACGCCAAATTTGACAACTTTGGTTCGGAAGTTACAGCACATAATGTGACTTTGGTAAAAATTGTATAAGTGTGGTGTGAAGTACCTGTTTACGATTACGCCTACGGCAAATATATAATCATGTCCAACTCCGACAGCAAGACCAAGTTCAAGGGCAGGACTTCAAGTTCAACTTTGTCTTTGAACGGTAGGCCTATGACTATTGTCTATGACATATGACGTTGCGTATTTGTTATAATTATAAATATATACTAGCCGTGACTAGGCCAAACTGGGAGTGGGGCTTCCCAATTTCGCTGTGCTATAAATGTAATATAGAACAAGTCGTGTTAGCAAAAATCGTGGACAAACTCTTCCATCAGATATTAATCTATATTCTATTAATATCTAATTTAATAAAATGTTACACACCAATTGTTCGAAAAGTGTTTACAGTGAAGTACTTAAACACTATTTACAAGCGACGAAAGCCACTACAAATGTCTACATCGGCTCGAATACACACCAGTGGCGGTGTCCAGTGTGTCGGATTTAGCCTTTAGCCTTGGGCGTTTAGGGCAGCGTAGACTGGGGTGTTGCCCATGGCATGGCATGGCCATGGACTCGTTGATATGGGGGCCTCCATAACACGTTTAGATTGGATCGTGGCCCCGCGGCGTTACTGCCGTTAGGGTCAAAAAAGCTGGTGACGTTTAACTTTAGCCTAGGCTTTAGCCTGTTGTTGTGTCTGTGGCTCTGCCTCTGTGCTGCAGCATTTGTTAGAAATGCCAAAGAAACACTAGATTTAATTCAAAAACTTACCATGATTAAACTGAGTCTGTAAATAGTATAATGCCGGATTAATAGTGTATGCTAGTGACACGCACGCACGCACGCACGCACGCACGCACACGCACCACGCACGCAAACGGGTGAGTTTTTTTTAAACATTGTACCAATTGCCAAAAAAATGGGTCATTAAAATAAAATTTATAATGCGTTATAGTTCCTTGTGACCCGTTCTTGAATAGAAATTGTAGCGCACAGAACTTAAAGCCGTTCGCAAATCGGATCATTTCTTAGAGAGTTACACGAGTTTAAAAGATGATACCCAAAAGCAACCAGAACGTCCGTGACTGTTTGACTTGACCACATCGAACACACGTTTTACTGATGAATTTGTTTCCATATTACAGTACTTTCTTTTAACTGTGTTGCGTGGAACACATGTCGCATGTATATACTCTACACTTTGAAAGCATTGTCATTCAACATTTTTAAAATTCTGGTTGGATTTAGTCAATGAATATGATTCATGGTCATAAATCAAGAACATTTGGCATTCAATATTACATTTACAACTATCGATATATTTCAAAAGTGTAGAAATTGATATTATTTTTCCTAATTATTCAACATACCTATTTATAATATATTCAAGTTTGATCTTGCTGAACAAATATATGTCTGTTGTATCGACCATGTATCTAATTTCCATATTTACGTCACTCATAGGTTGGTATGTCACTTTATATACATTCCATGCCAATGCATATATGCTTTGCATACAAGTACATGCCCTGGTTTAATAATATGTAAATCATGTTTATAAAGAATAAAGCTTAGTTAATGTGTGACTGTGAGAGTCAAAGCACCTACTGTAAAAATGCAGAAAATTAACATTATTAAAATTTGTTAAATCTATTTCCAACAGATAATTACCAAGCGAGTACATGCATGGATACGACGATGTAATATAATAGCACTCCGATATTTACAAGGTTATCTGTGCGTTTAACAACCGTCACGGAAGTTCCGATTTCCGATCTTTATCCAAGACCACGCAGTAAACATAACTGTTCCGTCAGCCACATATCCTAATATAGCCTAACTGATTATATATCGTGATATGAATGCGTTTGACAGCCAAAAACTACATGCCCGTAATAATATACACTACATTACTGATTACAGTCATATATATACATGTATATATATATATATATGCGTCAACCATTATATTCTATAGCGAAATGGAAGAAGACTATGACGTCTTCCAATTTTATTGAACAAGTTAACAGTGCCTAGCAACTTGCACTAGTTCCATCACGTGGAACGACTTTCTTGCGCAACAATAATACGCAGACACAAGAAGGTTTGCCATCACGGATGTTCTGCAATTATAGATGTTGTCAATCTGTAAATCTCTGCGTGCAAACTCAAATTCAAAAACAGGTTGCTTGTCGCGCTGATCTGATTCCGTAGACTTTCATGCAGCATGCACTGGGCGCGGTTGCGTCCTCCAGTCACGCACCGTGCAGGACTCCAAGGCATGAAGATGTTATTGACAGCAGTATCGTCAATGCCCTCGGTTGACGACCAGTTGACTACTTGTTTTTTCCGGCGACTGGTACTTCACACGTACTTTGCCGTTTGATGCTTTTTGAATAACCTCAGCAAATAAGTATGTGCCATTGAAGTCGGCAGTCACGTAAGACGTACCCAACGTGGGACTGGGGCTCGACGCATGCTGCTTACACGCTCTTCTTTGTTGGTTCTTAACTGCTGTTTGGATTGTGCGTCCGGCGCTTCTGAGGCGGCGAACAGTTCGTGTTCTTCCCAGTTTTAACAGCCAAGCTCGTAACGACCCTCCCGGAAACAGCAAGCAAACTTCAAGCCGTTCGCAAATCAGATCATTTCTTAGAGAGTTACACGAGTTTAAGATATGATTGTCAAGAACCGCCAGGTGAAACGGCCTTGCTAATAAATATCCGGGTTCAGAGATATATCAGAAGGGAAGTAGTTATACACAACTAAAGAATTTTCTAAATTTATTTACCCATCTTCCAAACAACAAAACTAAATACAGCGATTCCTCAAGGAAGACTCGTCAGCCTCCCTAACCTCTTATCATACAAAGTCTTACGTACGTACATCTTTATCATAACAGTTCATAGGTACACAAGGATTGACCGGTTCTTCAATCCTATACTATTTCACCAAAAGAATTTATAACATAATCGCCATATAGGCACACAAGTTCAACACCCTACGGCTGTCTGGGTGGCACTCGCAATGTAGAGATGCGAGAAGACAATGTTTATAATGAACGATACCACATTTCGTCATCACCGTCAACCTGAGGATGATTTGTCCCTCAGCAGTCGAGCGAAGTGGTTCTCACTCGGTTCGTCGGGAATTCGCTCTTCGGGTGTGAATTCTCCATTGTCGCGTAAGTCGTCTATTCTCGCACTGTTGTTACACGAGGTGTTAGTACACGGCGTCTACCGCCCTCGAGTGCACTTTGCCAGACTTCACCCCGCCCCGACACTCCGGTATTTCTTCTATTCTATATATGCATTGAGAAATTCAACGTCAAAGCCACCACTGGGTATAAAGACTTCTTGTTTGCCAACCGCACAGTAATGATTTCTATCCACAGAAGATACCAGATTACATGTCTTTGCTCTGTCGGGTTCTGGACTCGCCTCTTCTATTCTACCTTCAAACCTCAGTACCTCCATCCTATTCCTAGCATCAGTCATGTGATCCCTGCTGGTGCTGAAGCCATTATAATAATTTCAACACCATCCAATAGGTGATACTCTAAATCAACAAGTATAAAATCTTCATTATAACGACATCACTATACGCCGTAATATTATTCCATTTAAACTTACGTCCGTATCACCAAAATCTATTCGAACGGCCAATCATGTTATAAATATTACACGTTGTATTCGGCAATCCTCCCTGTCTACCCTAACTATAATTATATTTGCCCGGTTATTTAAAATCTGACCTTAGGCCACCACTCCAGTTCCTTCACAATATTGCGTAACCACCGGATAGCCATCAATGGCCTACAGGGCAACCCTCACACGAGTCAGCCAACCACAGCTTTCACTGTAACACTAAATGCAGTCTTTCACAGACGCTACCAACCTAAGACTTAGTTAAGTTCTTAAAATCACAATCTTGACAATGATACCCAAAAGCAAGCAGAACGTCCGTGACTATTTGACGTGACCACATCGAACACTCGTTTTAATGATGCTTCCATAAAATCATTATAATATTGCAGCAATGTATGGTAGATTGTCACGAAACCTGGACGCATTGTCGATTTGGCGACTCTTTTGTATATTGTTTTCGTTTTTTAATATTATAAAGTAGATATGTATTGAAGATTTGAAGACAAAACATGGGACACCTTAATATAGTTATTCCTGCCAGAGATAGTCCAGCACTTTTATGGCCAAAATAGGGTCATATTGGAACGAATTGCAACAGAAGCAATTTTTGCAGTTTTGATAGCAGACATATATCCTAGATAACATATAAAACACCTACGCCTCTAAAAATGGGGGAACATTGTCAAAATTACTCATATGTTGTGTGCCCCTCACTAGCTTTTTCCTGCGCGATTTCGTCACGATGTTACTATCGGGAAAAAAATGAGAACGATAAAGTTTCTGTAAACCCCAAACTAATCAAATGGGTGTTCGTAAATATGCACATATGTTCAGAAGCCATAACCACATATATAGATATTAAAATATTTTAATGTTGAATAATTGTTTCTATTAAATTATTTCTTCGTATCACAGTAATTGCACGACTAGTTGGACTTACATCGCCAGTTTTTCTTCAATATAGCATGATTATTCTCTGCATATGTCACTATCGTGAAATCGAACCGTATATGGAATTGAACACATATACATTTAATAGTGGAACAATATGCATACTAATAATTATAATGAACCATTGGTGTAAGGTCAACACATAAATACTTTAATTTAGCCCGAAGGCTTAATTATAGTAAAATCGTCATATTAACTCCCCAATTACATGATTATACTGTGTATATAAGTGGGTTACTGTAATGAGCACCAATTGTATAGGTAACACAATGCAAATACATTTAATTGGGGAACGTTGTGTATAACAAACCCTTGATATAAGGTCAAACATAAACACATGAATCTAGCTGGAAGGCTTAACTGAGGTAAATCGCCGTACTCTCTCCCATATAACATGACTAATCTCTGTATATAAGCAAGCTACTGTCGTCAGCGTCAGCCGCACACATAACACGGCATTCAAAACACGTTTGACTGCATGTCTTTGTTAAAAACACAACTAGTGTTTATATATTATTAAGTCATAAATTATAATGACCACTATGTTAATAAATATTAATTTTGATTGTGGCTCTCCATCAACAAACTCACGACTATGCATCGTCCTCCTCATCGTCACTGGTGTCACCCAAGACTGAGCAACCTGAGCCCCGGCAATGACCACATGCAGGGGAACACACGAAGTTGTTCTTGCGGCATGAGCACCTTGAAGTACTGCAGTCAGTTACATCTGATAACGCGCAACAGGGCATCCGGTGGTGGAGGCAGGTCTGTCATGTCGGGAACAAGAACATCGTCGCACATCTTCCACCCCCAATATTCTGGTCACAAGTGACTTACACCCATCCACTCCTGCACTTGCAGCTGCACCCGTAAGTTACGTGGCTGAATGTGCGAACTCTTTACTGCCACCTTCTCACAGAACCGCCGATACCTCAGAGAATCCAGACTGCCTTCTGGTATGCCATTGTAGAGACACACAAGCGCCCTCTCTCTCCTGCCATTACAACCTGTTCTGTTGATATATAATCCTTTCGAAACAGTTCGGCTTGTCGTTGGAAATGCTGGCAGGAATCTTATTTCTTTAGTGGTGCTCCTTTTCCAATGCCGTATAACCGGGACGTGATGTCACATCTTAATACAGCATGGATGACAAGGATGCTGTCACATACATCCTTGCCTAGTTGTTTTTTTACGGTGGTGTTCCACATACGGTTCTTCTTTGTAGTCGATTTTGCCTCAATGTGCATGAAAAAGTCATGTGCATTTGGATCAGCATGGAAGCTGAGGAGGGTGACCAGCTCTGTGTTATCCATACAACTACTGCAGTGTTCTTCGACGTTGCAGACTGTACTGCTATCTTCACAATCAGTAGATCGCCATGAACGTGGGCATGCCTGGTCTGACATCCACTGCGTTGCAGATACCCGCTCAACATGTTGATGAAATTTGCCGTCATCCTCATTTCATCGGTGAACGTTACGGCTGCTCCGGCTTTTCCTCCAGCTCGTCTCTGATGCGTCGTGTGCTTGGTGGGTGGATTGTGATATTAACAAAGACAACGATGGCTTGATAAAACTTCCATATGACGTAATCACAGTATAGCATGCATAGCTCTCGATATATGGGGAATCCACGTGGCCAAGGGACGCGATGGAGCAAAGCCCCACCATCCAATACATACTGAACCTCACCGATGGGTCCTGCAATGTTGTATGCTAACCTACACCAGATGACTTCAGCAAATACATATTTTGGGGGTTCGAAGAATCCGGACCATATCCATGTACTGCAGTCACAGCTGTGGTGTGCAGTCATTCGACAAAGACACAATGTGTTGATGAAGCACTCCTTTGATTCTGTCAAAGACTTCAGCTTTGGAGACTTCCTCAACTGACTTCCTTCCAGTCATCAGTTTTGCATACAACTGGCGTGCCACAACTAAGTCTGGATGAACTTCATCGTCGGCTGCTAATGCAATTTTACCTGCTGGATCAACATTTTGATGTTGTAGTACATCGTGTGACTTAGGAAGGGGGACCTCTAAGGAGTTGGATAGTAGGAGCCCACTCAGAACTGCATCTAACATGAGGTGTACACGTACTGCTCTTAAAAAGGCCTTTCCTTCAGGATGTGCTCCACTGCTTTTGATGCATAGATCAACTCTAGCAACTCCTTCATACCAAATCGCACCATCAGGTGACCTATGCTCCCAAGAAAGCTCATCTCCATGTGGAAAGCACCCACTCTAAGCACTTTGCGTCGCAGTGGGCATCCATCAGGTTCGGAAAGTGTGACTGATAATGCTTTCCACCATACTGGCTGGACAAAGGTTACGATAGTTGGCATACTATGACGTTGGGCATGTTGGGCAACGTAATTGAGGGTGGAGTAGATGCACGTGGTAGCTACTACCCCTAATTTGTATTTATCAGTTGTATTTGATAGATATGTTGTGTGTGTCGTTAACCGTGTACAAAATTACTCAGACTATTTCAATACCAGCAATGAACTCTCATTTTTTGGAGCGCACATCTGCGAATGGAAAAGGACCGTTCGTTAGCTGAAACTGAGCACGTCGCCTTCGCTTCAAAGAATGTAGTTCAACTCCTCGGCTCGACTGTTGTTAATTACTGGCTTGGCAGTTCGCGAACATGTTTTTCTTGCGTGTATATAATATAACATTTGGCCATGTTATTGGATAATTATATTTTCTATAACCTGGACTGTTACTTCTTGTTTTTTTACATTTGTATGTTGATATATTATAAATGTGTAGAACTTTGCGTGTCATAACATCGCGCCCAATGACAATGCTTAATTCCGTGACACCTTTGTATTGCGTATTTTTTCGTCCGTCTGATTCCTTCGGTAAATGTCAATGTTGAACTGTCAGCTACCATTCTTAATAGATCTGGTTGGCATATCATCATTCAGTGTAACAGTGTTATGGGGATATATGTTTTGACTATATTCACTACATCATAGTAATTACATAAATAACAAAGTGCAACTGAACTGTACACTGAATAGTTACTTTCTGCGCTACAATTAAACTATAAAATAATAGTAAGACAAATTTATTTTAATTGTGTATTTCTTTACTGCAACATAGTATGGTAAGGGTATACTTATTTCAATCCAACAACAATTATAATGTAGCATACCTCTGTGTGCTCAGATTTTAGCAATGCCAATAAATAGGTAAAGTTATCTGTTTTTATTATACTGATGTATAGTTGGTTTGTATTTCAGTATTGCTATTACAGACAAATCAATGGATGAGGAAACACTATCGTCTTCAACTCTTCATGTGAACCCTTTCACATTCTTCATTGTGCATCAGATCGAATAGCAATTTGGAGATACTTGCTGCGAGAGAGCAGTCAAGCATACACGATTATATGTCAACAAGAAAATGAAATTGAAAATTTCAACATGCCTAATAATATTGCATTCTTCATTGGACTGCAATATTAAAAACGTGAAGTTTTGTTTCTCAATATTGTAGCTTAAGCTCATTCGTTAGAAACATATCACATTTATTAAATATACATTACTCTGACAATCATGAATATAATATATACTATAACTTTAAGTGAAATAAAAGTAGCAAGTGTTAGTATTTTTTTTAATTAGCTTTACGTTGATGCAGGATGTTCAACTTTTTGTTTAAAACTATTTTGTTTAACTAGGAGAATTATTATATTGCAAAATACCTTGTATGTATATATATATATATATATATAATGTATAGTAAAAAACCTGTTGTGTTTAGACAATTCTATTACAAAATGATACAGTTATACGTATAGACGTTGTATTTGACGTTTAAATCCGTATGATATTGTATAATGTCGTGAATGTATTGTCCGTTTCCAATAACACTCGATGTTCGGTCCGTGAATCTGAAATTGTCGTTTGTCACCGGCGACAACAACAGTCTCAAAATGTTCCTTTTTACATCGTTGTCATCATCTTGCATGTCATAAACTTTCCTGAGTGACGTCTATTGCCAATGGTTCATCGCTGTATGCGGCAACAATCCTACAAGTCCTCACATTTGCAACACAACTCCCCAAATCCCAATCACAAGAATCTTATGCCGTGTCTTCCACGTTTCCAGTGGTGAGAAAGATTTGGGTTATGACACATATTACGTCACAGTACTTTTCCAAGCGGCAATCAGGCACACTATTTCATTCGGGATTTCTTTCGGAAATCGGTCAGATAGGCTGATTTTTACACATTAAACTGCGTATATATATATTAACTAAGGAACCTGTCAGGTATTATAATGCCTAAATAGCATCATGTTAGTATGTTATTTACGTGGGTAAATAACAATTATGTTCATGTCACCCTTAAGGCTTGCATATAAAGTTTAATATTGGAATAAACCATGTTTCTTTCTCCGTTTAATGCATACGAAAAAATTGTGTGTGGTATCCGTGAAATATTAGTTAGACGAAAATAATTCTAAAAAATTTATCATTCACGCTAGCGCAACCATTTTTTTTACATATTGTTTGCCCTGATTTATTACATATGATATGGCACATTAGTTGTGCGTATCCTTTGAATTATGTTTGAATGGCGGGCCATTTAATCAGATTAGGCAAATGATACAAATTCACGGACGTGACAAAAAATTGAACTGTCCGTGACATTGATAGTGCCTATTTATTCGATTACATAACACCACTAATTTATATCCATTGTATCTGGTCCGTAGAACTGCATGTATTAATGCATATTTAAGAGAGTTGTGCTTTATATGAGCAGGCGCTGCAGACATATCACATGGCGGAACGTCCTTGACGGCATTTTTGGGACATTTCGCATGCTCTTATAAGAAGGGACATAAAACTGCCATAAGATTTACATGTGAAATTTTGTTTCACACTAACTAAAGCATTGTTGTTGGTCTACGTTTTAGGACTTGTGTAATACAGATACGATATAATTTTGTATTGTTTAAAAAAAAAGGGAAATACGTAGTCACGGACGTTCATAAAAAAACGACAACATTTCACACTCGCAGAAGATCCACAAATATCTGAAAGAATATGGTCAACTTTCGTAGACGAGTAGATTATGGGAATATATAAAAAGAATACTGGACTCTTTGTAATTCGAGTAAGTTTATATTTATCATGACACATTCACTATTATAATTGTATATAATTATATATATAATAGGGGTCCGATGCAAGATTAGCCGCCTCAATATTTTAAGAAAAGGGAGCATTTGTTGGTGGAATTGGGTGTTTTTTGTGAGCCTGGTGGTGTTTATTGGCGAGCCACAATGGGGTGCAAATCGTGGTTGTTGGTGAGCTTAAAATTGATGAACGTCGCCGCGAAAAATTCTCAGCAGCACCCCAAACCCCCGTTTTTCGACGTGTTGACCGGCAGCGCGACAGGCGATAACGGAGAACACTGGAGTTGTGCTGGAGCTCGGACAAAATCCTCAACAGCACCCCCTTCCCCTCCGTCTACCGATGTCATGTCTCAGCGAACCGATAGCGGAGTGTTGAACTGAAGCTTCGGGCTCAGCCCCCTCAATATTAATTTCGTCCGGCGTCCAGTGCTTAGGATATATTTTTCTATCTTTGTAACAAACTTTGTACTCGACTGATGTCCAACATAATGATATGTTTTCCCTACGTTAGTGGCATTATGGCTCAATCGGTGTTAAGGAAAATAAATTATAATAAAAATTATTATATATATATATATGTGTGTGTAGTTTATTTAATATTCGGAGATTTACAAACATAATGGATTTTTTATCAGGCCAAATGTACTCGTGTAATCCAAAAGGTTGAAAAAGACTATTGTGTGATGGGAATATATAAAGAACATAATTACTGATGTAATGTAAGTGGTGCATCAAGTAGTATAATATATAAAGAACATAATTACTGATGTAATGTAAGTGGTGCATCAAGTAGTATAATATATAAAGAACATAATTACTGATGTAATGTAAGTGGTGCATCAAGTAGTATAATATATAAAGAACATAATTACTAATGTAATGTAAGTGTTGCATCAAGTAGTATATTATTTATACGAACTATTGTATTACTATATATAAAAATAATATGGTTCAGTGTACAACGTTCGTAAGATGTCATTATGATAATATACACGTGTATCAATTGCCGCTCTATGTGAGGCAGACACTAGATGTTAGTAGTAATCATGGCCATCTCAGCCCCGTGCAGAGCCAAAAGATCAAAGGACATCAAAGGGTTTTGGATCAGTCGCTCTTTTGGATGCCTACTTATAAAAAAAGAAATGAATAATGACCTGTCATAAAAATCTACTTATAAAAAACGTCCTACCTTAATTGGCTTTTGACAGCTTACTTATAAAAAAACATTTGATTGATGACCGTGCCGCCGACCCACCGCGGCACGCCGCTTGTTTTCTAAGTACATTGGAGCTGCCTTCTAGTGGCTATACTTGCTATGATAACGTAGAAGGTAGCGCCTTTAGTGGCTATGCTATGATAACGTAGAATGTAGCGCCTCTAGTGGCTATGCTATGATAACATAGAAGGTAGCGCCTCTAGTGGTTATGCTATGAGTACGTAGACGGTAGTGCCTCTAGAGGTTATGCTATGATATCGTAGAAGGTAGCGCCTCTAGTGCAAGAATGAGTAATCAGTCATTTATGCGTAAGGAGGTTATATAGTGGTTATACACGAGGTGTAGTCAGTAGTGTCTCTAGATCAGGTGTATGGAGCCTATACGTTTCGGTGGTTCGGCGTCGTTCCTGTCGAATTTTTATCCGTGTCGAGTCATTGCATACGGTCGGGTATTCAGATCCGTCGAGCACGCTTATCAGTTTAGAAAAGCAATGTTTAACGAAGTTGAAGAAAATGCGGAGTACATCAAACAGTCGTGGTCGGCCTTTGTAGCGAAGCGCCAAAGTTTCCTCATCAAGAGAAAGAGACCGTGGGTCGAATGGGATGCCATTAGGGTCGAGTGTATGAAGAACCTGTTGATGAGCAAGTTCCAAGGGACAAAAAAGTTGAATGACGCCCTGTTGGCTACCGGGGAAGTCGAATTGGTGGAGTGGGTATCGTCAAAAGAAGCCTTCTGGGGTAGCGCCCACTGGGACAAAGAAGGTCAAAATATGCTCGGAAAATTATTGATGGAGGTGCGCGATGAATGTAGAAGAAATGAATCAAAAGTCATCGCTCGGTTCCTGCGGGCCAGTCGTCAATATGTGCACGTCGTTGAAGCATCCTATTACGTGCATTGTGGCTGGCCCTACGGGGTGCGGTAAGACTACTTTCGTCACTCGTCTACTACAGTTCGCTTCTTCTCTGATCGAGCCGCCTCCGGAGAAAATTCTGTGGTGTTATGGCCAGTGGCAATCCGCCTACGCCTCTATGTCAGCCGATATAGAATTCGTAGATGGATTACCGGATCCGAAGATTTTAGACGCCAAAACGAGGACGCTTCTACTACTCGATGACCTTATGGAGGAAACCGATAGCCGGGTCACGACCTTGTTCACTAAAAAAGTCATCACTGCAACACGTCCGTCGTACATCTTCTGCAGAATATTTTTCCAAAAGGGAAAGAAAATCGCACAATCAGCCTGAATGCGCAATACATGGTGCTATTCAAGAACCCCCGGGACGCCGGACAAGTAGGTCACCTGGCAAAACAGATGTATCCGGGTAGAGTCAAATACATGATGGAAGCTTTCAAAGATGCCACGTCAGCAGCCTACGGTTATCTCCTAATAGATCTGAAACAGGAAACAGCGGAAAATATGCGTTTTCGTACGTCTATTTTCCGCGACGATCGCATTAAGTACGTCTACGTAAGGAGAGTATAAAAAGAGGAACGCGTCACAGCGGACGTCATTCGTCATGATGACAGCGCGCGTTAAGAGACACATCGTCTGTCTGGAGGTAATGAATAGATATAAGAATGTCAAGTTGAGAAAAGCCATACTTGCCAATTCAAACGCCGACTTCATATGTAGTCTGTGCGACTGCGCGTACAACATATTGAAAGGGAACATGAAATTATTGGCGAAGCAGGAAAAAACACTGACAAAATACAAGAAACATCTGCGAAAGTTGACGTCAACAAAGGTAACCATCAGAAAGAAGCGGGCGGTCTTGCAAACGGGTGCTGGCGGCTTTCTGATGGCACTGCTAGCTCCGTTGGCTAGTACCGTCCTTCTACCGCTGCTCAGACAGGTTATCGGGTGATGCAACATGCGAAGAAGATGGCGTTGGTAGACCCGCGGATGGTGGAGAATCTCCTGCCGCTGATCGACCAGGCACCGAGAACGACCCGATCGCGTGCGATGAGTAGCCTGGACAGCGACATAAAGGACGTTCTAGACCGTTCGGATTTATCCGAGCGAGAGAAGGTAGCGTCGTACAATCAACTGCTGAGTCGTTACAATTCGATAGAGGCTACTCGAGCGGCGCAGCCGGTACGCGTGTCCGTGGTGAGCACCGAGGGCAAGGAGGAGGCGGTCCAACCGCTGCCGACGGCGCCGGCATCGCTGAGCGGTATAGAGCGCGAGATCGTGGAAAGCGTACCGAAAACTCTGAGAGGGAAAGCCCACCTACTGATCGAGAAAATGAAAACCGATCCGTTGTGTTGATGGAACGACCGCGGCGAATTCGTGTACGACGGTCAACCTATCGCGGGAAGTAACATGGTCGATCTCGTGAACGACCTCATGTGAACGAGGAAGAAGGCGGTACCGCCGGTTGGGTGGGAAGCGTTCGGGGACCGTATGAGGCGTCTGAACGTACCTATGGAACTCGTCGGTTACGCCCGGCATTGAGCGTACATACAACAGCAGCAGCAGCAGGCGACGCCTGGTAAAGGTAAACGTCGCCGTCGTCGTCGTACTGAGTCTCTAGTGCGAAAGTGGGAGGAGTATTAAAGAGGTTGAAACGCCGCCGTCAGAGCCACTCACAATGCAACTTCGAAGGTCGGTAGTTGTCGTCGTCGGCGTAGTCGCAGCGGCTTTCGCTTTATATATATGTGTATATTATTCGTCGTAAATCGGTCGTCGTCGCCGCCGTGGTCATGGTGTCCCGGCGGCCTCGTGGTACGCAACGAAAGCGCCGCCGCACTCAACGAGACGATGACCGCCGCCTGAAGCGCGCCTACATCGACCCGAAACAAGCGGGCAGTTACGGCGTCGTCAACGCTTTGTACCGGGCGGCGGCAACTGTAGTACGCAAACCGGTCGTGAAGCAGTGGACACTTACACCCTGCACAAGCCGGTGAAAAGACGTTTCAAACGATTGCGTTATCGTAGGCGGTCGAAACCACCAGTGGCAAGCCGATCTCGTCGTCCTGAACACGGTTATCGTCGTGTATAGCATAGCCTCTAGAGGCGCTACCTTCTACGTTATCATAGCAAGTATAGCCACTAGAGGGCAGCTCCAATGTACTTAGAAGAACAAGCGGTGGGTCGGCGGCACGGTCATCAATCAAACGTTTTTATAAGTAAGCTGTCAAAAGCCAATTAAGATAAGACGTTTTTTATAAGTATATTTTTATGACAGGCCATTAATCATTTCTTTTTTGATACGTAGGCTTCCAAAAGAGCGACTTATCCAAAACCCTTTTATGTCCTTTGATCTTTTGGCTCTGCACAGGGCTGAGATGGCCATGATTACTACTGTTGTTTGTGGTTTGTAGTAATTCATAGCGACCACATGGAATTAGCTCCTCGCCCAGCCTTCAGGCCAGGATCTCAGGGGGAACGTACTGACGACGAGCTCCCTATTTTGGTTGACATTGAGAATCGTGGAAGAAGCGCAGACGTAGTAGAAACACCATTGACGACATATGGTAAGCGGGAGAAGAGGGCGAACAAATGTTTCTTTGTGATCCCCGGTTGTATGTATATGACCATTATTATAATACAACTTATGTTTCTTTTGTTGCTCCCGGAGCAACACTTGTTATTGTTGTTTTTGTTACTGCTGATAATATATATTACTGTTCATTATCGATCGCCATCACCACAACTATCGTCACCACGTATACCACTACCGCCACCACTACGACCACCATTACTATACACCACCACCACTACCACCATCACTATTATACACCAACACCACCACCACTACCAACACTATCACCATCACCACCACTACCACCACCGCCACTACTATACACCACCAACACCACCACCACCACTACCACCACTACTACCACTTCCACTACTATACACCACCACTACCACCACCAATGTCACCACCACAACTATAAACTACCACCACCGCCACCACTACCACCACCACTACTATACACCACCACCACTACCACCAACTACCACCACCACAACAACAACAAATACCACCACCATTACCATCACCATTATCAATTCCTCTACTATACACTACCACTACCACCTATACCACCACCACCACCATTACCACCACTACTACCACCACCACTTCCACTACTATACACCACCAACGGAGCTCCGGATTCTCGACTGAGAGAACGTGGGTTCGAATCCTGTGCGGCGGTGTCGAACCTTGGGCAAGTTCATTTACTCTGCATTGCTTCAGTTCACTCAGCTGTATGAATTGCGGTTATTTGTGTACGAATAGTCTTCGCGCAATAATTGCAGCGTGGCAAAATGCTTCCCAGAAAAGTCGAGTGTAAACCGCTTTGAACAGTCCTGAGGACTGGATACTGCGCTATGTAAGGAATTACCTTTACCACCACCACCACCAACAACACCACCACAACTACTATGCACCACCACCATCACTACCACCACCACTACTATACACCATCACCACTACCACCACCACTACTATACACCACCACCACTACCACCACCACCACTATCACCTCCGCCATCACCACCATAACTACACAGAACCACCACTACAACCACTACTACTATGCACCACCACCACTACTATACACCACCACAACTACCACCAATGCCACCACCACCACTACTAATTCCACTACTGCGCACCACCACTACCATTACCAACACCACAACTAACACCACAACTACCACCAACACCACCACTACCACTATACACCACCATTACCACCAACACCACTACTATACACCAACACCATTAACACCACCATCACCACCACCACTAACACCACCACTACTATACGTCACCACCACTACTACCACCACAACCACTAACACTTCCACCACTATACATCACCCACACCACTACCACCAACACCACTACTATGCAAGACTACTATGCACTACCACCATCATCACCACTATCTCCACCAGTACCTGTAAATAAAATATCAATATAATAATGGTATATGACCATTGATCATGTTCACACAATGCAGTGAGATGAATGTGTAACATTATATGCATGTTCAGTAAATGCAGCTCTGTGATTATGAAGTGTGTTCATAATCTTCGACTGCGTTGCGACGCTGTGGACGAATAGTAATACCAGGACAGACCTCTCCTGTGTGTGCAATAGTCACTTCTATTTTACTTAATGTCATCTCGGAATACAGTCGGTCGTGGGTTCGGAAATCTGTTCTCATCCCTTTCACAGTTGTATATCTATGTGCACGATTCAAAATGAGTAGTACCGCAGTTGCTTTTGGTGAGCTGTAGCACTGAACCAAGTGCGGGAGGATCTTCTGATATCACTGACATCAGCC
Organism: Escarpia spicata; assembly: GCA_963995525.1. Taxonomy (NCBI): domain Eukaryota; kingdom Metazoa; phylum Annelida; class Polychaeta; order Sabellida; family Siboglinidae; genus Escarpia; species Escarpia spicata. Next base: position 51,765,884 of record OZ023212.1, read on the forward strand.
TGTCGATTTGTCACCGTCCAAGTTGCAGATTGTTGAAAGATTAAGGATGCAAAACAAGAACTAGACACCACATGCCTGACTGCACATGAGGCGTTTATGTTCCTTCCAAGCGCCTGGGTAGGTGCTAAGTATGAGTTTGTTAACACATTGGCCAATTTAAACTGTTTTAACCTATCTCAACGACTGAGATCCTGTGCATGTACGATTTTCATTATCTGTGGGCAGAATTGCATGTATATGAATTTTTCACAAGTCTGACACTCTTCGGTAGACAGTTTGTGTTCTACATAAAGGCATGGCATCGCAGAGCGTATTGCAGAATTTGAAGTTAGAAAACATCTTTCTTTCTCTTTTCCCACGTTGTGTTGTGTCGAATCCAGCAACACCGTGCCATTTGATAAAAACAGCTACTTTCTCTTGACCAACAACCCAAGCTTGTCTCTGCAGTCAAACAACGCTTTTAGTTGTCCATGACATTGTTCCGTGTTGACGCAGTCATCACGTTTACGACATTACTGGTGTGACAGTTGTGTCAATGAATTGCTGAGCTAAGTACAACGTCAGTGGATATTTGTCTCATTTCTTCTATGAAAATTTGTGTGTCTCTAATGCATGTATAATGTTCAACTGTGTATAATATGATTCCAGCAAACATGCATATATGCACGGCTTGACGCTGGATTTCGAGTTCATAATTATATATGCACAAGACATGTAAGTTTTATTCTCTTGGTTATGTGCAGAGTATCTCAAATGGCAGTTATGATAATAAGTCGTGGGCACTGGCGAGTGTCATCACAAAGTCAAGCTCCAGCCTATCAGTGATGAACTTGGTCCAGAGAAAGCAGTAGCGTTGATCGCCTGTCACGCTCTTACTGGATGCGACACGACAGGACATACACAAGGAAAGGGGAAGAAATAATGCCTTTTTAGATTCTAGCCCTAGATTATTCAATGAGATGGTGTAGCCATGATGTAGGACAGGAGCTGTCTATCGAAGTGTATAAAGTTAGTGAAGAATTCCTTTGCACACCCTCACGGAAACCCTCAATTGTACAGTAAAAGATCTGAGATAGCATTATATTCAAGCAGCTGAAGCCTGACCAAGGATTGACAAACTTCCGCCTCCCCCGGATGCTTTGAAGGAACATATACGTGCTCATGTGTAGGCAAGCATCTGGTCTCAGGACCTTATCCTGCACCCAGAATGTCCCAACTTGCTGTCACTTGGATGGCGACAAGAAGGTGACATGCTGATGACAGTGATCAATGTCCGAGGATCTTCCCCCACCAGATTCAATGCTATAGCTCATCAAGTAGGATGGTGTGGTCAGTAATTTTGAATCAATGAACACATGTACCTGAAATTTCATGCACTCAGCTATGCTACACAGGGGCGACTCTGATCGGAGAAGTAATTGGAGGTGGAGATTCGAGAGAATATTGCAGTAACGGCAACTTTTTCCTATATATGTTAGTATTAGAAAGATTGGCTGAACCAATTGATTTGCACGAATACTAATATTGGACTTATTCAACTACATATCAGTACTGCCGTGATGTAATTTGGTAAATTATACACACCACAGATTCATATTACGCTGGCTCCATTTTGGAGTTATATATGATATATAACTCTACCAGTAACATATAACGACTTTAATTGATATCGGAATATCTTATTTCTTCAGTATAATATACAGATATATAGGCAAAACTTTTACAATGTTAATGAGTCACATGTGATATGATTATTACGAACAATAAAAATGTATGTTTGCATTTGGGGGGGATTTTCACACCCATAACTATTTAGCTATAAGATCACCCCAAACTATCGTGAACAAAATGTCAACATCATTTTTCATAATCGTTTTGGTTTTTTATGGGAATGAACACAATTGGCAAGATTCTAATATCTATAATATCTATTAATTGTCCTATCTTCGTGAATAGTTATCATAAAAATATAAATAAAGTGTATTTTTATATGTTTTCAGACATGCCGAATCCAATGGCGTCATCAGTTCATTGAAAAAATGCATATATATTATAAAGCACAGGTTAATGATACAATTCAAGAGGGCCGCCAACTGAATTGTGAATATCTACCAAATGTCATATATTCCCAACCAGTTGACGTAAAACCATGGTTGAAGTGTCCTTGTATATTTTTACGGACAAAACAAACTGTTCTGTACATGTCATATTGAAACAACACTTAGTTGGAGTCATTGTGGTTGCAGTTACCACTGCAACAGCATAGTGATGTGCATTTCAGAGCAGCCCTGACACACTTACATAGTCCTATGCACCCTTTCTGGCATCCACAGCATAGCAACTCGAAACACGACGCCGCTTCTTCTTGGAGTAATGTCAACAGTGGTTCTCATCCTTGTGTGGCACTCTTACGCCATCCGCAGGTCTCTGGAGAAGGAAGTTCTGGAGTACTGACATGTGCCTGCCCCACACATGTCCACCTTGGCATATAGCCCATTTTGTGTGTTACAACAGTGCTGCTCCTGTAGCTGGTATGGCGTCGATGGACCTGGCTTTGATACTGAAGAAATGTTTTTTGGCAGAGTCAACACTATTATTTGTACAGGTTCAGTCATACAGTAGCACAACGTAGGGCATGCAGTCTTCACTGAAGCTCGATGGATGTGTCGACAAGGTAGAGAATACTGGGTGACTTCATTGAAAGATTTCCAGATGTCGAATGTCTTTTTCCCCTGCCTGCAAATGATGACCGCGTTTCGCAACCTGTGAAGGCATGGAACATGGGGAGTGCACGTGCCTTCTCACCACCAAGTTTTGTGGCGATGTTATGAGCAGGAATGTACCTCAGGTGTTTGCCTGTGCCAAATACGACCCATAGTTCCGTGTTCTCAAGGAGCACAGTACTAGACTCTGCCAGAACTAGCACGTCAATATTTCCACAGTACCCAACATGATTCTGCGATACCCCCTGTTTGCTACATCGCCTGCATGAAGAAGCATTCGTGTGTTGACCTCTACATGCGTACATAGATCTAGGGATGAGACGTCCTGATGAACTCTGGTGCAAAGTACATTCTGGCCACATGTTGAGTACACCTCCTTCTCCGCAGAACGATTCTCTACAACATTTGGTGGTAAGTAAACGAACCAATACATTGTATGTTATTGTACATGTTGCAGATAATGATATTGATATTAGAATGTAAATGCTATTAGTATGTCAGTGATCATCGATGTATTTGAAGTGTGTAAACGCATGTATATTGTTTCCAAAATCAATCATGCCAAACTGGTAGCTTAATTACCTGGTGTACCAAGAAGTTGAATAGTTTAGTCTTGTTGTCTTCCAGTCTTAAACACTCTTGCCAATTTCCTGGGATTGTGTTGGATGCTGCAACTCTCCTTCGAACACCCTTTCCTCGCTTCTCTCGCGCCGTGGATTTCAGACTCCCTTCCAGGTCCACATCCCAAATGATGTCAATTCTTGTCACGTTTCTCAGCTGCGCTTTGACGTAAGGAAGAAAGACCTGTGTGACATATTCTTTGAATGTGTTGACACCGATTGGCTTCAACATGTTGATGATTGCAGCATTATCCAATACGATGACATCGACTGATGGGGCATCTCTACGCGACGTGCAGAACGTTTCCAGACATTCCACAAGATCAGACTTCGTCCCAAACCGGAGTTTTCCTAGCTGAGACAATGGTGGGTATGTATGATTCTTGTGCTTGAAGAAATAGTCCAAGTCGCCGTCGCGAGTTTGACAGGCAATATACAGTGGTGAAAAAGGGACAGTCGCTCTTGAGTGATGACACGATCTGTTTTGCTTTTGATGGAACTCGTGATGGTGGTCGGTTGAACAAGGGCATTTAATTTCTACTGATGGGATCAGATACATGTGTTGTTCGTTGTGTAACTCGCTCTGTCATGTACTTTTCATACTGCTCCTGACCTGTCTTCTCTATCACTCGCACGGTTTCGACTGTTGCTGGATCAGCGTCGTATCTAGTGTCAAGTACCAGAAGGTAGCCACTATCTTCTATGAGTGGATTTTCCATGTCTTCAGTTACTCGAACAAGAGCCCTGACCTCCTTAACAAATGTGACTTGCACAGACTCAGTATGCTCATGGTGCGTGAAATTGCTTGTATCCGTGTTCTCAGTGCTGCGATCCATGCAACTGATCTCAAATTCCTCAATGACCCTCGCCAATTCAGGTCATGCCACCATCCAGCACAGTAGCGCCAATAGACTATCTATTATGATATGCTTCTATTGTTGTTTGTTCGTGACCCCTGTTTTCCCGGCTCAAGCCCCGCCCCAGCGGCCCGCCTCGCTCTCGAATTGTTTTGATTGTGACTGTGTGTTGGTCGCTATTAAATGTTCAAGTTACACGTTCCTGCTAGTGTCTGTTTGTACGATTGAATGTGCGATTCCTATCACCCAAATGGCGTAGGGCTCTTGGATTTTGTAACAAACCGACTACCCCACCATCTCCTTTCACGACCTTGTTGTTGTATTCGTGTGCCCGGTCGATAACTATCGCTGAGAATGGATGTTGGCTTGCTACGTCAGGATGTCGTACATGCAACGTCATCATGTGACGAATGTGAATCGGCACCCATCGAGAATAGTGAGTGTGGTCCAGTGCGAAAAACCATGGTGTCAACGCTGCCAGGACAGCGACATAGAGCGAGAAGTTGGAATCACGTAGATCACCTCACATACACCAAGACGAGGAGCTCCGGTTGCATGACGATAAACTATGTCAGACAAAATATACAAGGACACTTCAACCAAGGTTTTATGTCAACTGGTTGGGAAGATATAACATTTGGTAGATATTCACAATTCAGGTGGCGGTCATCTTGAATGTTACCATTAACCTGTGCCCTATCTTAAAATATATGCATATTTTTTTCAATGAACTGACGACGCCATTGGATTCGGCATGTCTGAAAACATATACAAAGACATTTTATTTATGTTTTATATTAACTATTCACGAAGATAGGACAATTAATATATATTTAGATTCGGGCGCGGCGGCCATTTTGGATTTTCCCACGTTGCGGGCGTCACGGAAACAATTCAGCTTGGCACTATATCTTAAATCAATTAGTACCCACTTAACATCATATACACAAATTTTGGTGCTTTTACCACAAAACCCACAATTATTTCACATATCTGCCCCATTAGTATACAGGTTGATTATCAGCAATATTCAGCATCAGCTATACCATTGCAACTCTGTCAATATTATGGACGCTCGGATTACAATTACAAGACAACTAATAACACCGCTTTGAAATTATTGCACACGCATCTAATGTTATAAACTCAACACAGTGCATCGTATGACAATGGACAATAATCACATACCATTATATTACTCATAATTGTTTTATAATTAAAAAAATCTGTTTTCCCCCTTAAAATAGCGCACAATCATACTAAACTATCACCAAAAAAATACAACAATCGTTTTCATGTTCACAACAATATTTAGCTATTCTTAATCACTGTTGCCAACATTCTACTAAATATTTTTGGTTTGTTGCATAAGCTGGTAGACTATCTGAAGACGGTAGTGTATTGAACACTTTGGGCGACTTCCGACTTAGGCGAGTGACGGTTCAGAGTTCCATGGAGGAGATAATCACCGACCGTCCTTCCAACCACATCGTGTATGCTCTCGTCGCTACTATCGTCTGTTTCCCGATCGGCGCCTTCGCCTTGCACCACTCGCTGCAGTGTCGTCGAGCCACCAGGTCGGTCCTCACGCCGAATGACCATCCCAACGCAGATTAGTCAACACTACCAAATGTTGGATGCCTTGGTAGATGACAGTCGTGATATTAATATTTACCAGATGTTAGAAAAAACAATGCATTGTTACATAAACACCATAAAAACGCCATAATGCGCTCGCAAATACTCGTTGTTTGTTCTAAACGGAGAGAATGTGAAGTTCACGTCCATCGATAGGCCTTAATAGTCCAGCGGATATGTGCAGAAAAATAACGGAATTATGCACGTTTAGATAAAAGCAAGACACTTTGCTCATCTGTTCTATAAGTAAGTAAGTAAGTAAGTAAATGTATTTCCTCATCCAGATAATATACAACACAATTCAAGAGCAATGTAACACATATAACTATAAACCAAGGAAACCATTTTAAAGATTGGAGGCATTCCAGATTTTGCTGCTTCCCAAAAAGGCAGCCAAATTCAGTTCCCCCATATTTTAATAACTTCTTTACATATATCAATAACATTAATGTCTAATGTAGGTTTTAGCGGTCAGAGATTTCATATTTGTTACTGTTGGGCTTCACCGACATTCATATCCGCCATTTTAAAAGATGGCTGTCGTCAAGTCTGTTATTCCCGTGTCTTAATATTTACAAATCATTGAACCTTGAAGTTGGTTTCAAAACATTTTTTACGGGGGGCTACGAAGTTAAGGGTGTTACTTAGATATTCTTTAAAACGGACAGTGTCACTTCAAACGTTACATGATGATGCCTATGCCATCGAAATCTACAGCAATGATTTCACACATCTCACTGACATCCGCCATATTGGCACAGCATTGTGCAGCGCAGGTTGGCTTTGAAACACCGACACTGTCCTATCTAGCCTTCGTGCAGTCACAGTTGATGATCGCACGGCAAGCTGTGCCCGCAAGTGGCAATGTGTGAAGTGGATCTATCTGGCCCGGTTCATGTGGACCTCAGAACTGCCCCGGTCGTACAGTACAATAACGTACCTGACGATTGGAAGAACGTCTCTCAGGATATCTGTCGAGGGACGAGCACGAGCAAACGGCGCAGGCGTTACAGCACTGAAAGCATTCCATGATGTCCAGAAAGGCCGCCAAATGTTATCTGTGTGTTATATGCACGATCTTTTCACCTATCAACTGGACTCTACGGGAATGACAGGTTTTGTCTGCCGCCATCTTTCAAAATGGCGGATATTTCAAAAAGGCGGATCTATTGTAAAGTCAATGAAGGTCACAAATAATGTATTTGAAATCATCGCATCTAAAAAACATACATTTTGACATCAACTTTGTGGCTCCATGTTGTGTAGTTCCTGAGATATGGGAATAATATGCTTTGAAAGGCGCCATCATTAAAAATGGCGGATATAGGCATGTTGACGAAGGTAAAGCGTTATACTTTGTGAAATCGCTATCCTCCAAGCTATTCAAAAACGTAAGCTATACGGCTCTATGTAACATAGTTATTAAGATATCGTTACATATTGCCGACCGCCATCTTTAAAAATGGCTGATGTGAAGAGAAGCCCAAAAGTAACAAATATGAAATCTCGGAACAATTGATTTACCCCATAAAAGGTAGAATCTAGACATATACAGGATATTTTGAAAATATATTGGTCTTATAATAGACCTATAAATCCTAGAAAATTTGGCGCCCGAGGTTCAAGCCTCCTAATAGTCCAGGACTTTTATGGTTGGACCTGGAACAAATGGCAACAGAAACAATTTCAGCTGATTTGGTTACATTGAAGGTACCTATAAAACATATCAAAAGTCTTCAACGATGAAAATTGGGGAAGTGACTTAAAACGAGGAATCAACATTTCCTATTTATCCGATGTTAAACACCATTAATACCTATAATTTGAAAGTGTATATTTTATTCATATTCGATATAGCGTCTATTCAATTTCATGGTGATTGAAACTGGATACATATGAATGTATATAAACATACTACAGAGGTGCTATCTGCTCGACCAACCCAGAGAACTCACGCGAAGACGCTCACAAGTAAGCAGGCTTGCATAACGGTACTTTCACGTTTTATGTAGGCGCCCACGTTTCAATTAAATAATTTATGTTTATTCAAATCGATGGGGTTAACACATTCTCTCGTGATATCGTATTAACGAATAGCAACAATGGTTTATACATATTTGCAAAGTATGACCAAAAAGTGAGCGATAATGGGTTATCGAATATGTGTTCCGGGTTTTGCGCCACGTCGTCATGCTGAACGCTTGCATGTAATAGTATAATATAAAGTAATCATATACTTACATAGTATGCATAATGTATATTAATATAACATATTGATAACATATATACAACATTTATAAACTTATTTGTTGTTTTTCAGATGATCTCGTTGTTGCTTAAAGCATGGCAGAACCAGAAACGGATTCGTGTGTTCTGACAGAAACCCATAAGTAATGACCATGCAACAGTATCCCTCCGCGAGAAGGGTAACCAAGGCATCAATAAAGCTAGCAAACAACGTAGAGACTCCACTTAGACTGTTCCTGGACAAGTGGTGTATCAGGAATGCCGTTATTCGTACTGCAATCCGACGAAAATTGCGCAATCCAGTAGAGATGAGAAACCCGGACCAAGTCTCTAGACTTCGTTGCTGCGTTCAACAGAGCAGACGTTTAACTTCAAAACTGATTGCTTATTCTGTGGGACGACAGTATGTTTTAACAGAAAAAAAGACTAGGAAATGTGTATACTGAAGCTACAAGAAAATACAAGGAAACATTACATTGCAGTGTTCGGGCCCGGTTGCTCGCTGTGCATGATCTGCCTGCAGCTGACGCCGTATATCACCAAACATGCAGCGTCAACTTCCGCACCGGAAAAAATTGTCCCTCAAATGTTTGTGCGCGATGAAGACGTCCAGAAAAAGCTGAAAGTTGGGAGACCAAGCAAATGAACAAACACAGGCCGTCTTGTCTGTGAAGTCAAAGCTGAAGCATTTCTTCGGGTCATTCAATGCCTGCAAGATAACGACGATGAACAAACAACTATATCAGATCTGGTTAACAAAATGGCCGAGTACCTGACAGGATCTAACAGTGAGCTATATTATGTAAAATACATGAAGGCTAGACTGAGGGAACATTTTTGTGACCAAATGATTATCACTACTATAAATCACAAATAAAATGTGGTGACTATGCGGCAGGCGGCTGAAAATATACTGCTCGAGTTTCATGCTGGTCAGTCGGATGATCCAAAGAGCGAAATAATCCGCACAATACAGGCTGCTGGAAAGTTCATCCGGGAGGACATCAAGGCAGTGGACACATCATGTGGATCGTACCCAGCGTCAAATGAAATCGAATCTGAAGAAGCTTGTCTCAGCTACTTACATTCTAGTTTGAAGATGTTGCTTGAGGGAATCGTGAAGGGAAGAGGTGTTGGTGTAAAGGTAGCACCAATTGGACAAGCCATCAAGCAAGTAGCGCAACCCTGGGTGTTGTTTGCCCCACTTCAGATTGCATTAGCAGTGAAATTACACCATCAATGTGCATCTCGTTTTCTCACTGACTCGCTTCACAATCACGGATTCTGCAGTTCGTACAAAGAGGTCAAACGGTTTGGGCAGAATGCGGCTGTAGTTTAAGGCACTGACATACCTAACTACACCACAGCGTTTGTTCAGCATGCAGCTGATAACGTCGACCACAACATCAGGACTCTATATGGGAATGACACATTCCATGGCATGTGCAGTATAGCGATGGTCACACCAGGATCAAAAGCGAATCGCCCAATCCCTATATCCCATGTGAGTACGAAGGAGATATCGACAACTGGGCATATACACATATACCACCGAGTAGACACCGAGCTTTGGCAGAGCTGACGTACCAGACCGTGACTATGCAGACAGTCCGTGATCCTACGGCAAGTTTAGATACGCTGTGGCAAGCGTTGCACCTGTTCGGACCATATAGGCCCTCGTGGTCTGGACTAATGCAAGTTGTCCATCACGGTGCCCATCAACCTAAGTCATATGTTGTGTTTGTACCTATGATCGACATGAGTTCAAGCGACACTATGTGCATCTACTCCACCCTCAACTACGTCGCTCAACATGCCCAACGTCATAGTATGCCAACTATCGTAACCTTGGACCAGCCATTATGGTGGAGAGCATTATCAATTATACTTTCCGAAACTGATGGAAGCCCATTGCGACGCAGAGTGCTTTGATTGAGTGCTTTCCACAGGGAAATTAGCTTTCTTGGAAGCATAGGTCACCTGATGGCTGGATCGTGTTTGAAGGAGTTGATAGAGTTGATTTATGCATCAAAAGCAGTGGAGCACGTCCTGGCAGGAAACGCCATTTCAAGAGCAGTACGTGCACACCTCATGTTAGATGCAATTCTGAATGGGCTCCTTGGAGGTCCCTCTTACCAAGCCACAAGATGCACTACAACAGCAAGATGTTGATCCAGCAGGCAGGTGAAATTGCATTAGCAGCCGCCGATGAATTCCATCCAGACTTAGCTGTGGCACGCCAGTTGTATGCAAAACTGATGACTGGAAGGAAGTCAGTTGAGGAAGTCTCCAAAGCTGAAGTCTTTGACAGAATCAAAGGAGTGCTTCATCAAGACATTGTGTCTTTGTCGAATGACTGCTCAGCACAGCTGTGACTGCAGTACATGGATATGGTCCGGATTCTTCGGAAATCCATAAAGGCAGAGCGCATGGGAAACTTGTATCTACATCTTGAAGCTGTGTTGGAGATGCTACCTTGTCTGGCTGCCTCAGGGCATTCCTTGTATGCTAAGTCAGCCAGGCTTTAGTTGCAATCCATGCTCAGCTTGCAGAAGGAACATCCTGATTTACACAACAACGTTATCTCAGGATTTCATGTTGTCAGACGAAGTAAACGTACTTGGGCGGGCTTGTCAACGAACCTCATGTTTGAACAAGTACTCGTGCGCAGCATGAAGACAAGCGGGGGACTGACGAGGGAAAGAGGGATGACCGAGCAGCAACGACTGACCTTGCTGCTGTCCATGCCAGCCTGTGCAGCGATTAACAGCTCAATGCAATAACTGACTGGAGTTAAACACAACACAAGTGAACAACACAAGGACATGACCACATCAAGACAGCATTGCGACATGAAAGACACAAAGACTCTACTGCTGGCTCTTGAGGAAAGAAGCCCATTTGGAAGGGGCTCAACCCTGCGGAACGTCATGACCGGAGTGCATGCCAGCTCTACAGTTGATGTGTATTGCGCGAAAGCCATTGGCCAGAAGATTATGGTGTCCAAGACAGGAAAATCTGTCATACAGTACACATAAAAGCGCTGTAACCAATCTGTCACTCTTCAGACAAAATCAACCGTGCATCGTAGCAGTGACCAGGTTCAAGTGGACCCAGAGATCCTCTTTCAGCGTCTAATTGTCGCAGCAAGATCGATTGATGACATGGAGACAATGTTCCACTTTGAGCTGTGCAGCCACCCACCGGCTTTGTTCCCCTGCATGTGGTCAATGCCGGGGCTCAGGTTGCTCGAACTCAGTCTTGGGTGACACCAGTGATGATGAGGAAGACGATGAGTAGTCGTGCGTTTGTTGATGGAGAGACAAAATCAAAACTAGTCTTTATTAACATAATGACCATTATAATTTATGACTTCATTATATACAAATGTTAGTTCTGTTTTCAACAGACATGTAGTCAAAACTGTTTTGAATGCTGCAGTAATTAGCGCAACATGCTGCCACATACTTGTTGTGTAAGTTAAATGTACATAATTCGGCGATTATCCCTGAATTAAGCTTTTGGGCTTGGTTAATGTACTGCGTTTTGACCTTATACGAACGGTTCAGTATAATTAGTGTAAATAATGTTATCCTATTAAATGTATTTGTGTTATGCTGTGTGTACGGCTGATGCTGACGACAACAGCATGCTTATATACAGAGAGTAGTTATGTTATATGGGAGAGAATTCGGTGATTTACGTCAGTTAAGCCTTTCAGCTAGATTCACGTGTTCATGTTTTACCTTATATCAAGTGTTTTTTATACACAATGTTCACAAATTAAATGTATTTGTATTATGTTACCTATACAACTGATGCTCATGACAGTAGCACACATAAACACATAGTACAATAACGTAATTTGGGAGTTAATATGACGATTTTATTATAATTAAACCTTTGGGCTAGATTAATGCATTTATGTTTTGACCTTACATCAATGGTTCATTATAATTATTATTATGCACAATGTTCCACTATTAAATGTATTTGTGTTATGTTCCATATGCGATTGATATTCATGATAGTGACGTACTTATATGCAGAGAATAATCATGCTATATGGAAGAAAAACTTGAGATGTAAGTCCAACTAGTCGTGCAGGGTCTGTGATACGAAGAAGTAATGTCATAGACAAAGTTATTCAACATTAAACAATATTTTAATGTCTACATATGGTGTTAAGGTTTCTGAACATATGTGCATATTTACGAACACCCATTTTAATAGTTTGGGGTTAACAGAAACATTATCGTGTTCATTCTTTTTCCAGATAGTAAAATCGTGAGGAAATCGCGCAGGAAAAAGTTACTGATGAGCCCCCAATATATGGGTAATTTTGACAATGTTCCCCAATTTTTAGAAGCGAAGACTTTTGACATGTTATCTAGTATATATGCCTGCTATCAAAACTTCTAAAATTGCTTCTGTTGCAATTTGTTCCAATATGACCCTATATTGGCCATAAAAGTCCTGGACTATAAGAGGAAAACGTTGACCTACCCGCATACATACGAAAGCTCGATTATAAGTAGTAGATTCTTCTGGATTGTTCATTTGACTTTACAATTCTTATCAAAATTCCCCCTCAATTCGACTTTTTCGATTTTGTCTCCTTTCAAATTCGTTTTATTAAAAAGCAGAATTACTTTCGTATGCTCTGCGACATGCTAGTTCATGTTGGCAACGTTTTTGTAAGTATATAGAGTTCAGTACACACAAAAAAAGCAAATATCTTGAGAGGTAACTATGTACAATATTTGTGTAAATCGTTTTGATAAAAATCATCAGAAAAAAAGAGTATGCACGTGTTTCTGTGTCTATGTTGTTGACTTTCCTTGCTCTCTCTCTCTCTCTCTCTCTCTCTCTCTCTCTCTCTCTCTCTCTCTCTCTCTCTCTCTCTCTCTCTCTCTCTCTCTCTCTCTCTCTCTCTCTCTTCTCTCTCTCTCTCTCTCTCTCTCTCTCTCTCTCTCTCTCTCTCCTCTCTCTCTCTCTCTCTCTCTCTCTCTCTCTCTCTCTCTCTCTCTCTCTCTCTCTCTCTCTCTCTCTCTCTCTCTCTCTCTCTCTCTCTCTCTCTCTCTCTCTCTCTCTCTCTCTCTCTCTCTCTCTCTCTCTCTCTCTCTCGCTCTCTCTCTCTCTCTCTCTCTCTCTCTCTCACGCTTTCTCTCTCTCGCTCTCTCTCTTGCTCTCTTGCTCTCTCTCTCTTGCTCTCTCTCTCTCGCTCTCTTTCTCTCTCTCTCTCTCTCTCTCTCTCTCTCTCTCTCTCTCTCTCTCTCGCTCTCTCTCTCTTCTCTACTCTCTCTCTCTCTCTTTCTCTCTCTCCCTCTCTCTCTCTCTCTCTCTCTCTCTCTCTCTCTCTCTCTCTCTCTCTCTCTCTCTCTCTCTCTTCTCCCCCCTCTCTCTCTCTCATAAAAAGCTTATCATCAACAAATGTAGTGGGTTGAACGCTGAATATTTGGCCCAGCAATTCACCTTGGCCAGTTATAAGATGTAACATCCATTTACGCTAATATATACAGTTTTTATCCGACTGCTGATATTATATAAACTATTCGCACATTAAATATTTGGGCTTGAAAGAACAGGATTGACGATGGGTCCAACCAGTTGAGGAAGTAGCTTTGATATCCCAAATTACCTTACCTACACCCCTGTGCCTGTTGAGACGTTCGAAAGTATTACAGGGTTAGGGTCGTGTAACAGGTACACTTGTACTAGAGCTTGGGATGCACATTACCTATTGGAAACTGAATAATCTGTCTTAGTGTTAACCATTACGACTGAAATGTACCTTTACTATAAAAATTTATAAGCGTCTGCTTGTACTTGATCCAATATGCTTGTTCTTGGAATTGTACGTAATCAAATGCACTCTGCTATCAATAGTACGGAAGCCTGTTGGTGCCACCAGAATAAAAAAATTATATCTTAATTACGAGAAACAAAATTAACAGGCTTCCGTAAAAGATAGCTTCACCACCCATAATGTTCCGGTAAGGTTATGTCATCGTAACCGTAGAAACTGCGCAATCATTTTCCGGCAATCATAAAATATATTCTCTCGAAATGGAAGACAATCTTCTTAACATAATTTACCTGTGCAATCGTTGACAAGCAGTGTGTATTTAATTCATACGATAGAAATCCCACGCAATTGTGCACACTGAGATGTAAAACAAAACTGTTTGAGTCATTACTGTAATGATGCCTGAAATATGCAATAGTGCAGCGTGTTCTAATTGCATTTTCGCAAAGAAGGTTTCGTATTGATTGATACACAAACAGGCGTATTGTATTATTATTATTTTGTTATTGTATTAAGTCGACGCGTGACAATACTGTAATTATTAGGATCACACACGATTGTACAGATTTGTTATTTGTATACAACAATCAAGTTATTTGTAGTTTAGACACGTCTGTAGGTAACGCGAGGGTGTGCGCAGCAGTTCTGTACTCGTACTTGTGATTAACATTTTGGAGAGTGCAGTAATTATGACGTTGAGCGCAGTAGCAAGTGCTAAAGCATCGGACCCTCAGTCGTGAGATCCCGGGTTCGAATCCTGTGCTGCCGTGTCGAACCTTGGGCAAATTCGTTCACTCTACGTTGCTCCAGTTCATTCAGTTGTATGAATGAGCGCCTGGCTATAGACAGTGGTGTACATTTGTGTACGAATAGTAGTCGCGCATTAACTGCATCGTGGCTGAATACTTCCCACAGAAATCGAGATGATTTTCGATTGAACAGATCTGCCAGGGAGTAAGGTGTAAAGTGCTTTTAGAAGTCCCGACGACTGGATACTGCGCTACATAACAAATAACCTTTACCTTTTAAAGATTTTCCATCAGTTTACCACCAAACAATTACCATCTTCGACATTGACCTGAACTGTTTGTGTTGTTTCCGCAGGTACGGTAGTTTGGAAGAGGCCGAAAAACATTCGCAGATCGCAGTCCAGTTCGGCAACATAGCCATATCGACGGCGATGCTTATGTATGTGCTCGTCTTTGTCGCTCGCGCCCACGTAATCCTCGGCACCGGAAAACATAGCCCCTGATGCCACTCGTGGCGTAAGTCGCAGAAAGGCCGTTTCTGCCGGTGGAGTCTCTCGGGGTTTTTATTAGGGTTTAACAAGATTTAACAAGATTGCCATCCAGAAAATTACTCTGGATGGCAGGTGGACAAGGAAGCCTTTTGGCTTATCGAGAGTCCAATACTTTTTATCTACATGTATCCCGCCTTTTTAAGGTGTGTGTCGATTTTATTTTTAAACATATTCACGCTACTAGCACCAACACAATCAGGAGATAATCTGTTCCATTCATTTACAGTCCTTTGTGAGAATGAGAACTTTCTTATATCTAATCTACACTGCTCCTTTACTAATGTAGCTTCATGTCCTCTGGTCCTTCTATCTTTCTTAACTGAGAAAAAAATGTTTCTATCAATATTTTCATAACCATTCAATATTTTAGAAACTTCTATGTGATCTCCTCACAATCTCCTGGTCTCTAGTGTTGTTAAACCACATTCTTTTAGGCGTATTTCGTAACTAAGATCCCTCAGATTTGGTATCATTTTAGTCGCTCTCCTCTGTACTCTTTCTAGCATATCTATGTCCTTCTTGCGATATGGCCTCCATGCTTGTATACAATATTCTAAATGAGGCCTCACTATTGTTTTGTACAGCGGTACTATTAATTCTTTTTTCTTATACGCTATATTTCGCCTAATTAATCCAAGGATTTGATTTCCCTTTGACGCTGCAATTCCGCACTGCTCTGAAACATTCATATCAGCACTAATGGTTAACCCTAAGTCCTTTTCTTTTACAGTAGTACTTAGAACAGTACCCCCCATTTTATATTTTACCTCTTCATTCCCATGACCTGTGTGGAGGCATTTACATTTCCCAAAATTGAACAGCATTTGCCACTTTTCAGACCATTTGATCAACCTATCAAGATCATCTTGTAAATGCTGTCTGTCTCCATCACTTTTAATCCTTCTAAACACTTTTGTATCATCCGCAAATTTTAACACCTTGCTTGTTATATCATCGTCCAAATCGTTGATATATATTAAGAATAATATAGGTCCTAGTACTGATCCCTGTGGTACCCCACTCAATACCGATTTCCAGTTTGAAGCCTCCCCATCAACTACTACACGTTGTCTTCTGTCATTCAGCCATTTTTCTATCCAGTTTATTATACCATTTCCTATGCCATGGGCCTTTAGCTTAAGGAGTAATCTTTGATGTGGTACTTTGTCGAAAGCTTTTTGAAAATCTAAATAGATGATATCTACTGGTGATCCCTCATCTACCCACCTAGTGATGGCTTCCAAAAAACATAACATATTTGTTAAGCATGACCTCGCTTTTAAAAACCCATGTTGAGATGGGTTTATCAAGTTATGTTTAACAAGAAAATCCACCATGTGATCTTTAATTAGTCTTTCTAATAATTTGCAAATCACTGATGTTAAACTCACTGGTCTATAGTTCTCCGACTTGTTTCTCGAACCTTTTTTAAATAACGGTATAATGTTTGCCTCTTTCCATTCTAAAGGAACCACTCCCTCTTCTAATGACAAATTGAAAACTGTTGCAAGCGGTGCGCTAATTTGTTCTACAATTTCCAATAGTAGTTTGGGCGGAATCCCGTCCACTCCAGGTGATTTATTAGCCTTCATAGCCCTTATTTTCTTAGCTACCATTTCCGAGGTTACAACTAACTGTCCTAAATAGTCTGAATCTGCCCCCTTGAACTTAGCCTCTGGTACTGGCAGTGAACTAATATCTTCCCTGGTAAACACTGAACTAAAATACTCATTCAGGTCTTCTGCCATTAAGAATCCCTCTGATATTGTATTTCCAGCACTATCTTCTAGAGGACCGACCTTATCCTGAACTTTCTGTTTGCTTCGAATATACGCATAAAAACTCTTACTGTCATGTTTTATATTACTAGCAAATTTTTTTTCAAAGCTTCTCTTTGAATTTCTAATTTCAGCTGTAGCTTGATTAAGTGCTTCTTTATAAATGTTGTAGTCTTCATCATTTCCAGTACATCTATATGACTTCCACATCATTTGTTTATACTTAATTTTTCTAATGGCTTCTTTCGATAAGTGTTTCTTTTTAGACCGTTTCCCTTGTTTTTTGAAAGGTACAAATTTATCGACTATGCACTTAATTTCACTATTTAAGATATTCCAGCATTCGGTTGCTGTCTTATTCTTCAGTGTGTTATTCCAGTCTATCTTTGCTAAATATTTCCTCATGTCCTTATACCTTCCTTTGTGGAAATTTCTCCTATACTGCTTTTTACTATTCCTTTCTGATTTTACTTTGATGGTAAAATGTATCTGATTGTGATCACTACTCCCCAGTGGCTCACATATCTTGACATTGTCAACTAATTCTTTCTGTGAGGACAAAACTAAGTCTAACACATTCTCTCCCCTGGTTGGTTCTAGCACATGTTGAGAAAGGAAACTATCTTGTACTAAAACTAAAAACTTGTGGTCCTCACTCCCCATACTCTGTAGAGATTTCCATTGTATATGCCCATGGTTAAAGTCTCCCATAATAATACAGTTCCGTTTGCTTACTTCCCTTATAGCGTTTTGTATTTTGTCATTCTCTTCTATGCTTATGTTTGGACTTCGATAAACTAACCCAACTGTTAACGTTGAGTTTCCTGTAACTATGTTACACCAAACAGCTTCTTCGCAATCTGCTTCTCTTTCTAATTTTATTTCATAAGCCTGGATAGATTCTTTAATATATAAAATAACTCCACCTCCCTTTCTTCCTATTCTATCTTTCCTAAACATTACATATCCTGTTAATCCCAATTCGGCATCTGATATATCAGTGGTGGCCCACGATTCGGTTATACCTATTATGTGAGGGTCAATATCTTCTACCATAATGTTTAGTTCACTTCTTTTGTTTACTATGCTCCTTGCATTTAAACAAATGCATTTATATCCTGATTCAGAACAGTTTTCCAGGCTGTTCTTTGCCGATTTATTTCTGCTGTCTTTATCTATGCCTCCAGTTTCAGGCTTCTCTGTGAATCCCCCCTGCGAATCTAGTTTAAATAGATGCAGCCTGTCCCACTGTCAACAGATTGCAGCAAGTTCTCTGAGAAAACTGCTGCCCCCTTTCCACTTAGATGTAGGCCATCTCTCATGTACATATCTTCCCTCCCAACAAAGTATCCCCATAAATCTACGAATCCCACCCCCTCTTCTTTACACATCTGCTCAACTAGTGCGTTGATCGCCATCCTCTTGCAGTTTCTATATGTCGGCCCCCTTCCTCCCATTACTGGCAAAATTCCTGAGAGGATAATCTGTTCTACTCTTGTCTTCTTTAACTTCTTCACTAACTGTCTGTACTTCTGAACTATCCCAGTTGTTCCCTCCCTCTCTGCGTTATTTGTCCCTACATGTACTAGTACATGTACATGTACTAGTATAGACCCTCCCTTGCCATGCCCCAGTACCTTCTCTACCCTTTCAGTTACATGTTCTATCCTTGAACTTGTGTGGGTTGTGTGTGTTCGTTCACGCGCGTCGTATGCATGTTTGTTTGTGTTACATGCACATGTGTAGATACTTGCTATACTGAGGCACTATGTAATAGAACCGTGTGCCAGGAAGAAAAATGCGTAATTATCGCTATTTCTAATGCCATAGGAATGCCCACCGGAAGTGTGTCACCCCAAGCCAAGTTTTGGATCAAGTTCTTGTTGGCAAGTCAGTTCCGCCTGAGAACGGTCCCCGTTGTCATGTGAAATATTCGCGATTTAAGCTAGGATTCCATTTATACGGACACGACATGCGTAATAGGAATGTGATATCACTTCCGGGATGTTCCTATTCTGTACGGATACGATTAGCATCGCTAAATTGAGCGACTCCATTTTCCGACTCCGTATCCGCATGAAAAAACCGCATTTGCATCTGTAGATGTGGAGTCACTCCTATTAATTTCCACCAGGTGCTATATTCATTGTTTTCATACCGCATTTGGAAGCCGTTTCCATGCATATGGAATCCTAGCTTAAAATGTGGCTTCAGGTTTAATGTGTGTTATTGAAATTCAATTCAATTCAATGGTAGAATGCACAATTAACCATAATGTTACACTCTGAATTAAACTAACATTCTAAACTGTTTTTAAGAAGGTATGTACAGCATGAATAGGATTTACTTATTTGATGATATTTGCTAAGATATATATGTAACTTTGGCATTTGATATATCATTATAAAAATTATGTTTTAGCAAAATTGGTTGCCAGGTCCGGCCAGCAGAGTAATAAACGTATGACACCAGGATATATAACTGTTTAAGTCTTTTGCGCCGTGTTATCTTAAAATTACCCACTCCTAAAAAGAAATTAAGTTGCAAGTGAATTGTTTGTATAGAACATTTCATTTCTGAATGCCAGTAGTACACCTTTCCGAAGAATGGCTCATATTACACTATTGAAATGTTAATATTCGTTTTTATATAAGAACCGTTTAATTATATTATTTTATTTACGATTTTTGTGTGTAAGCCAAAATATGCAAAACACTACACAATGCCTTGTGTAATGTTTGTCATAAAACAAAGACCTTGGTCTATATCGATCTTTCTATGCCTAAAATGTATAGAAAACACTCCGAAGCATATTTGATCGGATCCAACCTTTTATACGTTAAATCAATTGATGTTGTATTCAATGTGTCCATATATTTTTAGTTGATGATCAGTCATTGTCTATGTCTATATAATAATTGGCAAACACCCTAAGGTCATTACGCCAATATAAGTTGAGGGTGTAAGCAATAGAACAGCAGGAACTTTAGATGTGTCTGCCTTGTCTAGTTTAAAAAATGTCCACCGTGGCTGCAGACACAACTGTTTCTTACAGACCGTTCATGTTGTTTATAGATCTGTTGAAAAAGCTGTTGGCGTAAACCTGTAACCTGGTCGACCTCTGAATAAATCGCTCACTGTTGATTGAGCGAACAATGTGGCAAACGAAGAGCTCTCTCTCTCAGCGTGTAAGGATTTCTGATCTTTCTGCGACGCTCTATATAGGGACTACCACTTCTTACATCATTAAGGTGGCGGCAACCTTCAAGTGCCCCCCCCCCCCCCCGTCAATCAGGCTTGGGTTCAAATGCGAGTGATCGCATTTAAATACAAATGTAAATGTTTGGAAGGATTCAAATGCAAGTGCAAATGCAAGTGCGTTGATACATGGTTGCATTTAAATGCAAGTGTTTGAAATTATGCAAATGCAAGTGTTTGAAATTATTCAAATGCAAATGCAAGTGTTTGAAATTAATCAAATGCAAATGCAAATGTTTTGAAAAAATGCAAATGTTTTGAGAAAAAACTTAAATGCAAATGTCTTGAAAAAATCAAATGCCAATGTTTGTTTATATTATACAAATGCATGTGTTTTATATTATTAAACTCCAGTTGTTATTATATTGTTCAAATGCAAGTGTTTTGAGAATATGCAAAGTCTTCAAATGATTCAAATGCACATGTTCCCTTACGTAATTACATGCAATTTGTGTAGTTTTCACTCGTTTTTTGTAAGTGAAAGGAGTAATAAAAGTATTCTTAATTGCATACTATGCATAGCCTTTTACAGGTCAAGCAAACTATCCATGGCTTCCATAATTTCAATCATATAGGTCTAAGTATGTAACACCCATACACATAAAAAGTGATTGGTGAAAGAAGATCAATTTGAATGAACAGGAAGCCTTGCATCATAAAAAGGGGTCCATAGGCAACTGTAATATAAGCAATATAAGCAGATAAGCTGATGTACAGCAGAAGTGCTCCCCAGCTGAAACACCTCCCAAGCCAGGAGGAGGGGAGGCGTACTGATGAACAAATGCTACCAGGGTCAGTGGGCAATTGTAGCCAACAGCAGTGCCATGGATTATACAAAATAAGCAGATAAGGCAACCTGGGTCTCAGGCTGAGATCAGCAGGGAATGCACTGAACAAAGGCCAGAGGCAGAGCCTAATAAAGGCTGCAAGTAAGAATTCAAGGATATCAAGGCTTTGAATTGGGATTGGTGTAATTCAAGGTGTTCAATGATTTCAAGGCCCAGTAGATACCGAATCCACCACATATACTAGACAGACAAATCACCAGTTAAACATCCGGACAACTAGACTGTTTTTAATCCAATGCAATTGCAAGTGTTTTTGATGCAAATGCAAGAGTTTTTGGTCTTGACATTTAAATGCAAATGCAAGTGTTTTTGATGCAAATGCAAGTGTTTTTGGTCTTGACATGCAAATGCAAATGTTTTTGATCCTGAAAACCAAATGCAAGTGCCAATGCGACATTTTCATAGGCATTTGCATTTTAACCCAAGCCTGCTGTCAATGCTACCTCTTCGAGATAAGAAGCTGATGCCGTCAACAAGTTTACAGCCAGACCGCCAACATGATGATGGTGAACCTGCGCCTGGCATTGCGCCCTCTCCAGGGCGGGTGGAGACATCCGTCGAAGGCAAAGGTGTAACCATCCTGCGGATAAACGTTGAAGGCTTTACCAACGCCAAGCTCAACATTATTGAACACCTAGTCTACAACAAATAGGCAATCGTAATCCTGCTTCAGGAAACACATTGCGAAACAAACAAGCTAAACTTACCAGGCTTCGAACTGGCAGCCTACACAGCTAATAATAATAATGTCAACTTGTAGAGCGCCATAATTCTAGACAAAAGTCCATTCAGAGGCGCTAAAATAGATTAATACATAAATAGTGAAACAAGGTAGTTAAACAAATGATAATAAAAATAAATTGCTAAAACCGTGATACATAATGCATGAGCAATAATATTAGGTTGTAAAAGGATATAGCATTAATTAAAACGTGACATAATATGTGCATCATAAGGCATAAAAGAAATAAGTTAGTTAAATGAATTAAGTTATTTAAAAACACTATGTCATGTACGAGATCACAGACTAAACTAAACATTGAATGCTACACGGAACAGGTGGGTTTTTAAAAGTCGTTTGAATGTGGCTAGCGCTGTGACTGTCTTTAATTCTAACGGAAGAGTGTTCCACATCCGTGGGGCCGAAACTACACAATAATAAACACCACGGCATTGCAACCTTCATTAATGCAGACACTGGTGGTCGCTCGTGTCCCGGTCACCACCTCAGTCAGAGGCTGAATGGCACGTCGTAAAAGTACAAAGTACGAACATTATCAACGTGTACAAACCGCCACCAACGAAATTGCAAGCAAGAACTCTTCTATCGTCAGCTCGCCCTGTGTATACGTAGATGATTTCAACTGTCAACATATCGAATGGGGCCACAGACACAACAACAGCGGCAGTGAATCTGCCAATGATCTGACCTTAGTACACAACCCGAAGGAACCAGACTCCTTTCACTCCGGACGCTGGAACACAACATCACACCCACACCTTGCCTTCGTTGGTTAAAATAGAGAAAAACCGCTACCAGAAAGACGTGTCCGAGGAAAGTTCCCACGGTCACAGCATCGACCCCCACTCTTCTCTCCATCATTCTTGGTGGCGCCAACAGGAAGTAAACCTGCTAAGAGATGGAACTTTCGGAAGGCAGGGCATTTACAACAGACACAGACTTGGGCATCACGACCCTGCCACCAACCGGACTGCAATAATACAGACGATGCTTATAAAGCATACTGTGACATGTTAACAAACGCAGCAAAGAGAAACATCCCTTAAGCTGCCGAAAGCATTATATCTCATGCTGGAATAATAAATGTCAAAAACGTTATGATGAACACATGTCATCTTCAAGAACAAACACACATGTAACAGCCACCGACCTGCTCCAGTGACTGGACGAAAAACGTAAAACCCGCTGGGCAGAGACTGGAGTCGAGCGACTTTACTCACTCAAGCCGAAAGGCATGGCAGACAATCAACCGCCTCACTGGTAGAACACCAACTCACACTAAATGCTCAGTGACAGCTAATGCCATCGCGTCGCAACTCATGCAGAATGGAATATCACCAAACCTCGACCGCAACTTCACAAAACGTGCATATAGGTGTATCTGCATTACAGAAAGCAGCAAGCGCCGACATGAATCTGTCAGGGGCCTTCACTGAAGAAGAAATTACAACTGCACTCAAACGACTCAAACTACTGAAAAGCGGAAAGGGCCACGGACCTGATGGTCTATACCCAGAGTTCATCCTTAACGCTGGAAGTAAGGCTATCACCTGGCTAAAGATATTCCTGTCAACGTGCATAATTCGAAACAGGATACCAAAGCTATGGAGACGAACGGCTGTAGTGGTTATCCCAAAGTTTAACAAATCTAATGATGACGCCAAGAGCTACAGACCAATATCTCTGCTCTGCATCCCCTACAAGATCCTCAAAAGACTCATATATCAACCCATCGAGTCAATCATCGATCCGCAACTACCAAAAGAGCAAGCTGACTTCAGACGCGGAAGGTCGACAACAGATCATGTGACTCTTCTAACACAAGACAAAGAAGACAGCTTTTAAGCCAACAAAAAAGCTGATTCGTCGACTAGACAGCTGCAAATGACACCGTGTGGCTCCGAGGCCTGCAGCTTAAGCTCCTGCAGACCCTACCACACAAACGAATGGTTAGCTTCACCATGCAAATGAACTCCAACCGAACCTGTACTGAAGATCAGCGATGGACAGCGAAGCAGACTCAGACGACTAACGAATGGTGTTCCACAAGATTCTGTTATAGCACCACTTCTCTTCAACATCTATACCTACGATCTGCCCGAAATAACCTCAAAGAAAAAAGCATATGCGGACGACCTCGCAATCGTAATGAGGCACAGGCAATGGTCCCATGTTGAGACTGGTCTCACAGAGACATGAACATCCTCTCCACATACCTGAAACTATGGCGACTGAAACTCAGTGAGAATAAAACGGTCTCTGCCGTTTGCCGTCCCTCCAACAAAGAAACTAAACGTGAAATGAACGTGTTTGTGAACAATACATGTCTCGTCTGTCAAGTAGCCCCTACATAATTGGGCATCAAACTAGACAGATCACTGACTTACAGGCAAATCTTAAATTAAGAGCAACGAAAAATTTACACTTATCGGTGCTTGTAGGCATTGCACCACCGACACTTCGAAGACAGGCAGCTGTGCTAGCCTTGGGCAAGCGTGCAAAACACTGACCATCTACTATACAACATTTGCTCAGAAAGTGCTAATGTACAGCGCCTGAAGTCATGACACCCTTTCAACAGCCAGGTGCATGAACTCATGAAATGTCTGGGCCCCAGTGAAACAACAGCACACTGGATATCAACCAAATGGAGAGAGGACTGGCTGTCAAAACCAACCTCCCTACACAGGTTCACTCCAGAACCATATGTGCACTGTGCTGGTTCCGACCTCCCGCGAAAGGCTTGGACGAAGCTAAACAACCTGTGAACGGGAGTTGGACGTTTCAACGCTAATATGCACAGTTGGGGACCATGTGGAAGCGCTGCTTGTAAATGCGGTGCGGCCCAACAAACAACATACCACATTATGAGATACTGCATTCTCTACGGTGCTCCACACGGAGAGACAGGCATCGCCGAGCTACCGGACCTGGCGACCCGGGAGTGGCTGCTCAACAA
The DNA here is from genome assembly GCA_963995525.1 of Escarpia spicata. Taxonomy (NCBI): domain Eukaryota; kingdom Metazoa; phylum Annelida; class Polychaeta; order Sabellida; family Siboglinidae; genus Escarpia; species Escarpia spicata. The sequence goes on from OZ023212.1 coordinate 51,790,663, forward strand.
CACTCTGCAAGTCTAGGCAATAAACAAACGCGACAAGAAGAAGAAAGTTACACTGCTTTCCCGACTGTTGTTAATCATTACAAATTATCTCGCCGTTCGACGCTGTCCTTTCTCTACTTCTTTTATGTGTGTGTGTGTGTGTGTGTGTGTGTGTGTGTGTGTGTGTGTGTGTGTGTGTGTGTGTGTGTGTGTGTGTGTGTGTGTGTGTGTGTGTGTGTGTGTGTGTGTGTGTGTGTGTGTGTGTGTGTGTGTGTGTGTGTGTGTGTGTGTATTTTGTAAGGGTCCCAAGCGGCGCTCGGGTATTCGAGGTTTAGGCGAACAAGGGTGAAATATGCAGATTGCTTTGTCTTCTCTGAGCATTTAAATAACTTTCTCCAGATGAAGCCCAACACGCGATTTGCTTTGGCAGTCAGGTGGGATATATGAATGTTTCACCTGAGATCATTGGAGAACTCCACTCCTATGGATGGTCGTGGGCAATCCCCAGACTGCCTTCATTGATGGTATACTGGGACTGTTTGACAGTGTTCTTGTAGGTGATGTGCATAACTGAGCATATAATGTTAATGTTAACATGCATCTGCCAAGTTGTGGTCCAGTTAAGTTGTCTCTGCAGGTCGGACTGGAGGGCTTCTGTGTCGTCACTGCCATTGTTGCGCCAATATATAAATATACAGTCGTCAGCAAACAAACATATGTTTCAAGTGATACCCTCTCCTACGTCATTAACATAACTATGGAAGAGAAGTGGACCTAATACAGTGCCCAGCGGCACCCCGGACCCTACTACAACCTCGTCTGACGATTCGCCATCCACTAAGACGTTCTGTTTTCTGTCAGTTAGTCAATTTGAAATCCAACTGGAAACATCATTACTGACCCAGTAATACTGGAACTTGTTCACAAGGCGTGCACGAGGCACTGTGTCAAAAGCCTTAACCAAATCCTGTTATAGAATGTCAGTTTCGTGGCCTTTATCTACGTTCTTAGCAATATCTTCTATTATATGACACCAATTAATCGCACCCAGTCTGTAGGGCCTACGCTTGAAAGCAAGTATAGTAAGAATACAATTATACTTTAGCTGTTGCAATAATTTGTGTTTTTGATATAGTTTGCACAATTTATTTTGTAACATCTTTACATTTAAACTGATCTTAGAAGATAATGTAAAGCGCTAAGCGCAATCTCCAAGCAGAGGTTCCCTTCTGGTCCCGAGCTCCCTCTAAGAATGTTGTTCAAGTTTAAATGAACTGGGAACAGAAACGAATCGCAGTTTGGAGAGTGCGCTATGCTAATCTAAGCGCTGTCTCGTCTCAAAGCTTTTTTTAGAGTTGTTGCTTGTGACGTCATCACGCGTCAAGAATTCCCAAATACATGCACCAGCGTCAGTAGGTAGGTTGTTTTATTTTTCTCTCCGATCTGTCAGGCACTCATTCTTTTAAGCCCTTTGCACACTAGCCGATTTTTCATCGTTCTAGATCTCAGGACATTCTGACGGGCCTGGCTTGTCGGCTAGTGTACTGTACATTCCGACAAATTGTCGGGACTCACGCGGGTAGCGACCAATAGGAAGCGTTACTGTAGTCATGCGCACAAACGTCACTGTAAACATGGCGGCCCCCAGAGCCAAGATGCAAGACCACGAAATCAAGCGAAATGTTGAAATCCGACGGGTTGACTATATAAAAGAGCATGTGTTAGTTCAGCATAAAGTTTTTACGAAATTACTCGGTGTACGAAATTAAGTCTCGTAACTATACATGCGAATGTCACAGAATAATGGAACTGATAAACTCATTTAAGTCTGTTGCAGAGTGTGCTTTTATTCAGTCCTTTATTACTGTGAGGTTGAACACGTGTATTAAATATGTGTTCTTCCTCATAGATAATTATATATATGTATACATATCCTTCTAGTGTTCGTCCCCCGTGTTCCCGGATGTACAGACGTGAGGGTCAGGTACAATGTTGTCGAACTACTCGCTCTGTTCTTCCTTTCCATAGTTTCCTATCGGCAGCCTCTTGCTACATCTTTCATCCTCCCTCGATCTTCTCGTATCCCTCCTCACACAGTCCTCCCATCTCAGCTGTGGCTATTCCTGTGTCCTTGGTATTTTTCCGTCTAGATGATCTCTGTGTTAGCTTGCTTACATCCATCCTTACCGAGTGGCCTGCCCATTTTCTCATTATATAATTATTGTGAGTCTTAGGCAGATGTAATAGCTTTTACAATTTTGTAGAAACAACTAATATGAATTACCACAGTGCGAATTAATTGTTATATGAATTGTGTCAGCATGATGCCGCATAATAATTCATAAGTGCATTCGAATAGTTTTTATGTTTAGATATACGAACCCAAGTACAGGCTTTACTGCGCCATTCATCACACGAGAGTGGATAACATAAACGTCCACACCACGTACGTACGTGACACAAACATATATTACCCGAAAATCCTTGCTTCGAATTTGCTCAGCTGCGACAGCGAACGCCATGCAATCCTCTTCGACACAACAGTCGAAAACCCAGAGCGACTTCTACATATCGCTACAAAGCAACCAGATCCCTGGCGCGTTCGGGGAGCCGCAGCCAATGCTGCACCTTCCACGCTGGGTCCCTGGGTCGGCGGGCAGGAACTCCGTCGCGCCGGCACCTGAAGGGACGAGCGTCTACCCTCAGAAGCTGCCGTGGACGACGATATCACTGCCTGTACCTCGCGACCATTTCACACTTGTAATCTTCGCCGCCATGTGTTGGTACGTATAGCGACCCATCACGTGGCACCGTTTCAGTTAATACATTCCACGTTCGTATGTGCATGGGTACAACAGAATTTAGGTGATGACTCAATAATAGGTTACAGAAGGTGATTTCCTTGAGTTTTTTTCGGCCAAAAATATCCCTCTTGTATACGAAACCGTTCAAGCCGCACTGGATGGTCTCAATACACGCAATACTGACATCTGTGAAAAGCAACGTAATTAATTATATATATATATATGGTCGATTCTCATGAAAGGTCGGCACATGGTTGAATAAGTGACTTCAATGTATCTCTTCCAACTTTTGTCTCAAGAAAATATACATATCGGACATTAGAAAAAACAAAATGGGACACCTTAATAGCTATGCCTGTGGCCACAGTAGCCCGTAAGATTTGGATGACATCGTGAAATGTATCCATACAAATGCACGCAGGTTTGCGTGAGATAACGTGTCGTGTAACTTATTCTATATCATATATTGTTTTGGTTGGTAAATATGCCAAATATGTTAAAGCACGAGAGGCATTCAAGGTTTTTGGCCTAACCTGCTGTGTTTGTTGTATTTGTCACACTTACAAAGTTGTTACTTTGTCTTTTTTCTCGTTTTATTTACACATAATAGCACATCAATAAGTGGAGTTTAAAAGAAGAAGCCGTCATTAACTAAATATTGAGCTCATGTTTTAGTTGAGATGTTGTATATCCCAGTGGCACACTGCTACAATTTACTAATGGCTGACTGTGTGTGTTAGCTCACTAGATAGACGTATGTTGTATGGATACTCAACATCTGCTTTGGTTGAATCAACGTCATAGTTAAGAACAGGGCCTGATTAACTAACAAAACTTTTTAGGAACATTTGGTATAGATAATTTATAGTTAATTACTCATTTCTGTATAATAAACATCATATATCGTTTTAAAACAACTATTTATTTTGTTTGTCAATTGACAGTTACAAAGAAAGTACATGTTAGAGCCCAGTGTTACATCATTGTTAACGCAAACACATTTAATGTAAACCATACACCTGACTTGGCCCACCAAATACCATCATATGTACCGAAACAAAAAACGTAAACAAGTTGCGAAAATGCCTAAATACGTCTGAGAACAATGAATGTTGTATGGATACTATGGTTTTGTATGGATACTGTAAACCCGCACATTGGATACCCGACGTCCTACTGCATCAATATTCGTATAACTTGCTTAACCCATAACAAAATCAACGTAAACATATGAAGGCTTCAGTGAGTACACACATCAGTATTAGTCTTTACGCTTATGCCAAACTTGAATTATTCAAAGTCACACAGATCTCACAGCAGCGACTCCTTATCAAACAAGTATTTGTGCGTAATAAACAAATAGCACCACTAATTTAACGTAATGCAATTGAAAACATTGTGCAAGCGGCTGTATTAATGGATTAGTCCAATAAGAGGCGTTTGTTGAATGGATACATAATGTTGCATGGATACCATGTCCTCCTACTAAAGCAATGTATGGGCTATTCTCACCAGCAAACTTGCCTAGAGCACATAGAACATGATCAACATATTACTAAGCATATCAGTACATGTAACTAAGTTAAAACCAACAATTACACAGTAATTAATAAGTAACACAAACTAGTAATGGAAGATTACACTTTGGAATTAGCAATTGCTGTTGTACAGTGAATCAATTATATGATGTCACCAAAACATGAATACCTAAGAAACAATCGACATCATCGATGAAGCACTGTACTACACTGGAACGTTCAAATGCACATTCAACCTTTGCCCGATCAGATTGGGAAATGTCCATGAATGGCTTGTTGACATAATCTGGTTCAGACACTTTACAGAGGATGTCCTCCTTGCCAATGTACATCTCATCTGTCATCCCCGGCGCCAATTGCCACGTGTTGGAGTAAGACTGGTGATGAAGAATTCGTCATCCTCTTTCTTAATTACCTTGGACACGTACCATTTCTTGCGGTACACAATGGCTATGTAGTCTCCGGGTGATGGCATAATGAGGGGGACTTCGTCATCACCATTCTCGTGGTCATCACAGGATAGTGACTCAGCGGGTGTGTCGTCATTGTTTGCATTTGTTGCCTGATGACCAGTTGCAGTGACGGACACCTTTGTCTGTATCCATCCTGTACACGTAGCGGAGAACTGGTCATCTTTAAAACAGCAATCCTTGAAGCAGGATGTCTCCCTCATCCATGCCGACATGAGCCCATCTACTGGTGTTATTTTCCATGAGCCGATGATGTCACGACACTCTGTAACATGCGCTGACGTCAAACGGATGAATTCCATTTTGCATTCAGCCATCCGAAAGTAATTACAGAAGGAATATGCTTCCGATATTACGGCACCTTTCTTCACTGCGTTTTCTGCCATTTTTTTACGGCACCGCCGACGCCATCACAGGGTCCTTTTCCGTGGCCCGCCTCCAGCAACTGATCTCGCTTCTCTTGGGTATGTTTAAGCTTACGTTTGAGGCTGCGTACAATACTTGGTACAGCAACGACCAGTCGTTGGCATGGATTGACTTGTTGTCTTCGACGCCTGGGACTGAGAGCAATGTTTGGTTCAGGGATGTAGGCCAGGCGGTGTGACGCTCTCTGTGTTTGTTGTATATTTGACTCCAGCTTCTCCTGTCTAAGCCTGCCTCCTTCGACATGTCTGACACTGTCTTTTTGAATTTATGTGAAAAAAAGGAAAAACCCTAAATTATCTAGTAGATAACTAACCATAAGACTACAATACACATTTATAATTACACTGAAATGGCTTAAATAAATGCAAAACATACACTGATGAAAATCATCTGTAAAATACACACATATGAATAATTTTCATAATCAATGTGATGTTGATTTTGTCACCACTTCTGATTACACATTTATAAAGCAAAATTACACGCACAACTATTCGCTCCGCCTCCTTCTTTCCATATTCCGGGTTCACCTGACGCTTCTTTTCCCGCCACCGTTTTGATGCAGCAGCACCCTTCTTCCTCGGCTCAGTAGTGGGCACTCGTTTCGGTGGCATTCTTTAAGTGTATGGTGAAAATAAGCAATATGTATCAGAAAGACAGTATCCTTGCAATATACTACACACAAATAGCTAGCGTACACTCAAAGCATAGACATTAGGATATATGTATTTTCTTCTTCATCTAAACACACTGGTTCTGATTAATGTTGTACCTATACAGAAACAATTGTGGAAATTTTTTAACAATATGAACTATAACAGCGGAGCAACTAAGTTGACCAACCTGACTTCAATCCGACCAGAGATACAAGCACAAACACAATTTCAGAAAATCAGCTTGTATCCATACAACAAGATGTGATATCGAGTATCCATACAAAAAGAGTCAATAATGTACACAATGTCACACACAAATTAATAATTCTGGCCACACGTATTATGTATGACTTGAAAATGTAGAATGTATGCAATAATACATGCAAACAACTGCCATAGACAAGACAACATGTTTGAATAACTAAAAATAACACGTAACTTTTGCGTTGTTTACGCAACATTTCCAAATTCAAATAAATTATAATTGAACATATCCCACTAAATATAAACCACACGTAATTATCATTAATATAATACCTTTACATGTTACACAAAGTCATTATGAGGCAAACAGTTGCAACTTTTTTGCACAACCGAGTATCCATACAATAAACATATCGCTTCGTATCCATACGACAATCATCTTCAGATCGGCATTAACGCAGGTATCGGTGAAGGTAGACTGGCTGTATTTACCGCTCACGCGAAGCATATTTGTTTCAAAACAAGCCTGCATGCGATTAACTCTTAAACGCTTTGTATTTTATAAACCTGCATTACTTATAAGTAATACCTGTCAAAATTACAAATTCATCTAAGCAAAAAGTTGTCATAAAATTATAAAAACTTACTTAGTAGAGGTCGATTTTGTTTGATTCCCAGAGCGTCTCTACCCACTCTACCAGTGTAGTACAAATCAACATCTCCAGATGACATCACTATTCTTCATTCCCATATTAACACCGTGCATGTTGTATGGATACTATTCGTATGGATATGGGAACACATTCGAGTGGTTGTACATCGACCGAACCACACAATACCAAGAAAAACAATACATGTCCATCTACCTTATACCTTATACTATATGTCTACTGAATATGTTTCTGTAAACTACGTAACTGTTGACAGTGTTGACATTTTAAGAGTAGTCGTATGGATACGCATTTTTTTACCACTTTATAAAAAATATGATATGGTACTCATTCGCGGAGTTATCGTCCCAACAATAATGTTTTCCATTGTCAATGGTCTTTCATAAGATCAAGTGGAATGTGTCAGGTGTAATTAAATCTACTTTTATATATATATATATGTGTATTGTACGAAATCCTAGCTTACAAATTGCATGTTGTATGGATATTATATATTTTTACATTACAAAAAACAAATATGAACACACTGCTTCTGGGCCTAGCCAAACAACGTTTACGGTCGTTGTAGCTAAAAGTTTTGAGAAGGTATGCCAGTCTGTTATTAAACATACTACTCACGTTTTAAAAAATAATTCCACAAAGCCGACCTTTCGTGAGAATCGGCCATATATAGTTAAAAACCAAGCAGACATTCAATTACACGATGATTATTTTTTATTATGTGTACGACGGTCAGTTTACGTGTTTATGTTTTTGACATTCATTTGCCTCACGATTGATATATTACTTCACTGGTAATATATTAACACACGCAAAGACCGTGCGCGGCTTATAACCACACGGACAGCGCCGAATTTAGGACGGTCGGGGCCAGTTGGCAGTGATTCGAATATCGCATCATAATGGTTCTCACTCCTAAGTACTTTCTACAAAAGATTGAACAATATTTAACAAGGTTAGAGAATTAACTCTAGATGGCAGGAGGACTAGGAAGCCTTTTGGCTTATCGAGAATCCAACCCTTTATAATTACGTGTATCCCGCTCTTCTGAGGTATGTGTTTATTTTATTTTTAAACATATTCACGCTACTAGCGCCCACACAATCAGCAGATAATCTGTTCCATTCATTTAGAGTCCTTTGTGAAAATGAGAACTTTCTTATATGTAACCTACACAGCTCCTTTACTAATACTATTTCATGTCCTCTAGTCCTTCTATCTTTCTTAACTGAGAAAAAATATTTCTATCAATATTTTCATAACCATTCATTATTTTAAACACTTCTATCTGATCTCCTTTTAAACTCCTGGTCTCTAGTGTTGTTAAACCAAATCATTTTAGTTGCTCTCCCCTGTACTCTTTCTAGAACATCTATGTTCCTTCTTGCGATATGGCCTCCACGCTTGTATGCATTATTCTAAATCAGGCCTAAATATTGTTTTGTATAGCGGTATTATTAGTTCTTTTTTATGCGCTATATTTCGCCTAATTAATGCAAGGATTTGATTTTCCTTTGAAGCTGCAATTCCACACTGCTACGAAGCCTTCATAGCAGCACTAGTGGTTAACCCTAGGTCCTTTTCTTTTACAATAGTGCTTAGTACAATACCGCCATTGTATATTGTACATCATGTACATATTGTACATTTCCCAAAATTGAACAACATTTGCCAATTTTCAGAACATTTCATCAATCTGTAAAAATCATCTTGTAAATGCTGTCTATCTCCATCACGTTTAATCCTTCTAAACTCTTTTATATCATCCGCAAATTTCAACACCTTGCTCATCGTCCAAATCGTTGATATATATTTAAAAAAATATAGGTCCCAGTACTGATCCCTGTGGTACTCCACTCAAAACTGATTTCCATTTTTAAGCCTTCCCAACAATTACTACCCGTTGTCTTCTGTCAATCAGCCATTTTTCTATCCAGTTAATTAGTAATTAAATAAATTCTCTTTCCTATGGTCTGGGCCCTTAGTTTAAGCAGTATTCTTTTATGTGGCATTTTGTCGAAAGCTTTCTGAAAATCTAAGTAGATGATATCTACTGGTGATCCCTCGTCTACCCACTTAGTGATACCTTCCAAACAACATAACACATTTGTTAAGCATGACCTCGGTTTTGGAAACCCATGTTGAGATGGGTTTATCAAGTTATGTTTAGTAAGAAAATCAACCATGTGATCTTCAATTAGTCTTTCTAATAATTGGCAAATCACCGATGTTAAACTCACTGCTCTGTAGTTCTCTGACTTGTTTCTCGAACCTTTTTTTTAATAACGGTATAATGTTTGCTTTTTCCATTCTAAAGGAATCATAAGTTGAAAACTGCTGCAAGCGGTATGCTAATTTGTTCTACAATTTCCAATAGTAGTTTGGGTGGAATCCCATCCACTCTGGATGATTTGTCCTTCTTTTCTTAGCTTCCGGGGTTACAATTAACTGTCCGATTTCGCCCCCTTGAACTTAGCCTCTGGTACTGGCAATAACCTAATATCGTCCCTGGTAAACACCAAACTAAAATACTCACTCAGGTCTTCTGCCATTAAGAATCCCTCCAATATTATATTTCCAGCGCCATCTTCTGGAGGATCGACCTGAACTTTCTGTTTGCATCAAAAATATGCATAAGAAATCGTGCTGTCATGTATTATATTACAAGCAATTTTTTGTACATAGCTTCTCTTTGAATTTCTAATTTCAGTTTCAGCTTGGTTAAATGCTTCTTTTTAAATGTTGTAGTCTTCATCATTTGCAGTATATCTATATGACTTCTACATCATTTGTTTGTACTTAATTGTTCTAATGGCTTCTTTCGATAAGTTTTTCTTCCGTTTCCTTTGTTTCTTTCAAAGGAACAAACTGTCCTTATATCTTCCTTTGTGGAAATTTTGCTTGTACTGCTTTTTACTATTCCTTTCTGATTTTACTTTGATGGTAAAATGTATCTGGTTGTGATCACTACTCCCCAGTGGCTCACATATCTTGACATTATGAACTAATTCATTCTGTGAGGACAAAGCTATGTCTAACACTTTCTCACCCCTGGTTGGTTCTAGCACATGTTCAGAAAGGAAAGTATTTTGTACTAAATCTAAAAACTTGTGGTCCTCACTCCCTGTACTCTGTAGAGATTTTCATTGTATATGACCATGGTAAAATAATAATAACAACAATAATACTATTTGCTCACGTCCCTTATAGCGTTTTGTACTTTTTCATTCTCTTTTGTGCATATGTTTGGACTTCGATAAACCAACCCAAACGTTAACGTTGAGTTTCCTGTGACTATGTTACGCCAAACAGTTTCTTCGCAATCTGCTTCTCTTTCTAATTTATTTCATAAGCCTGGATAGATTTCTTTAATATATAAATGAACTCCACCTCCCTTTCTTCCTATTCTATCTTTCCTAAACATTACATAGCCTGTCAGTCCCAATTCGGCATCGGATATATCAGTGGTGATTTGGTTATACCTATTATTTGAGAATAAATATCTTTTACCATAATGTTTAGTTAATTTCTTTTGTTTACTATGCTCCTTGCATTTAAACAAACATCTTTATATCCAGCTTCAGACGTTTTTCAGGTCGTTCTTTGCTTATTTATTTATGCTGTCTTTATCTATGCCTCCAGGTTCAGGCTTCTCTGTGTATCCCCCTGCACATATAGTTTAAATAAATGCAACATGTCCCACTGTCAACAGATCACAGCAGGTTCTCAGAGAAAACAGTACCTCCATAAATATATGAATCCCAACCCCTCTTCTTCACACATCTGCTCAACTAGCGCGTTGATCGCCATCCTCTTGCAGTTTCTACATGTTGGCCCCCTTCCTCCTATTACTGGCAAACTTCCTGAGAGAATAATCTCTTCAAATCTTGTCTTCTTTAACATCCTCACTAACTGTCTGTACTTCTGTACTATACCAGTTGTTTCCTCCCTGCATTATATGTTCCTACATGTACTAGTATTGACCCATTTCCCCTCCTACCTCCTTCTCTGCGGTCGTTTTCTCCCCTGTCTCCTTCACGCCTGTTACGTTTCCTGCCGTCGATTCTCCAATTTCTTCCCCTCCCACCCTACATAAATAATATCATAATACATTACAAATGCAAGTGTGTATTGTATAAACAGCATACCGACGATAGCGGAGCCCTATTAGCAGAGCGGGCCCAATTTGGGAGCACTTCACGGCGTCGGGTTGATAATCAATTTTTAATACAAACACTGCAAGTTTTTAAAATTTAATACACACATATCAGAGCACACACGTTTGGCTTGTGTATGCCACAGTTCCCGTTGTTTTCAAAGCGCACAAACGGAAATATGATATTTGGAAAATAATGCTAACATTTTAAGGTGAAAAACAATATTCTTGAGCTCACGTCTTTGAATGTGCAAAATAAGACGCATCTTTTAAATAGAATACCAATTTGCATCGTACTTAAATACTCAAGTTATATCTAAAAATGTTTCGACCCCAGCGAAATTACCCAAAATTCGTTTTGTGGAAGCCCCCCATGAAATTATATTGTGGGGACCCCTTGGCAACTGGTGCCCCGTTTGCCTCGGGCCCATCTTAGCTGTGGTGTGACACTGTTCTCGCTGCCTCGACACTTCTGCTTCCTTCCACCGGGGTACAAACCTATCGTCCTTAGGCATATACATGTTTGCTCCTATGATTAATGTTCCTGACCCAGTTGTTTTCATATCCTTCATGTTCCAAGCAGTATCAATATCCGGCACTGTAGACCGAACTTCATGGGGGTTTCTTGCTGTTCCACCTCTATAGCCTACCGCTCGGCCTGGTGGCCGTGTACCGCTCGACACAGTGCAAAGATGCCATCAAGCGGGACGACCTGAACACGGCGAGAGTGCGTTCGCGACAGGCGAAGACTCTCTCTTACTGGTCGATGGGCTTCGGTGCGCTCTGTCTCGTCGCTGCCACAATTGGCCTCAGCGTCTACTTCGCTTCGGTGTACGACATGCGATTCTGGCCGTCCAGACGAGTAACGCAAGCGGTGAGACTGGACCCGTCTCAGGACGATCGACCACCGCCAACCAGCTGCTGCATGCAGGCGTAGACCTGTGCAAGAATACAAGATCACGTGCTCGCTTGTATTCTGTTGTCAAATTGCCTCGTACAGTTCGACTTGAGCTGAATAAAATGCGTATATACATGTAGAGGTAACACTGTGCCGTAAAGTGTCACTGGCGGATACTGAATAAATAGTAACTATCCAGAGTTTAATGCTCGGTATAGATTGAAATGTTTGTCGACTTTACTTCATCTGGTGCACCTATGATAGAAGGCCTATACCTGCCAAACCTGAAGTCTCGCGGATTTGTTGTAAATCTCCCGTACTATCGGAAAAGAAGCAATTCTCCCGGAGTTTCGTTTCAGGCCTCCGATACCTCCCCGCCTTACCATGTCCAGGACCGAACTGTTGGGAATTGCAAAGTAACTCCAACATCTCCCGAATTTCGAAACTCAAACGTTGACAGACTTATGATATTTGAAATGAACGATGTGTAAACTCTACGTTTTGAATTTAAGGCCACTGCGTAATAATGTAGGCCCTAATGTACAGGCATGCACACCATTTCCCCAGTACATCAAATTAACAACTAATAGTTATAATATCGAGGGCGTACGTCTGTGCATTGGGATTTGGGGTGCCATTCTACCACAGTTAAGAGCAAAAGAAGACAAGTTGGTGAACTAAAAACGTGATACGCGCGTAAAACGTAACATAACAATCTTAGAATCCACGCGCGCGGTAAATACTTCTGAAATCCGGCCCCTGCGTAATGGACTAGGTTGCTTGCCAAGATGAAGTAGACAGGCTTACGTCTACTCTAATGCCAATACCATAGCAATATGAATAATATTTGACAATTCTAAACTATCACGACTACGGCATGTAGATGGATGCGAGCTTCACTTTCTCTTCGACCTTCGTCATTTTAAACTGGTAACGAGTATTGTAGCACGTACGTGACGCGGTTGTCTACCTTTGACGTGCGCTGAAACCATCGCATACCTATTCGAACACGTCATGGTGTTGATGTAACGATGCTGAGTATTTTCTAACATTAATTTGTGTAAATAATGCTATCACGATTGTCACGTATGAACTGCAAGTTAGGAACGGGCATTTTTTTACTAGTTACCGTAACTTAATTACAACTGTTTAGTCAATTGTGTACCATTAATACCGTTATGCAAGTTCATGCTTGAATGTGTGTGTGAGCGCGCGCGTGTGTACGATTGCCCGCGATGGACACACACATAACACACATTTGAAAGAGTACCGAGGCTCTGTGTTACACCGGCACACGTCTACCTTTGTGGTATGGAAACGGTGGCGCTAACAGAGCAGGACAAACAGAAGCTGCAAGTTTAGAAACAGATTTGATCCGGATAAGCATACAGTACATTGATGGAGGATAAAAGGCCCGAGGAAAGAGAACGGGATGTCGTTCAGGTTTTAAGAGTTAAAGATTAGTAAGAAGCCGAATGGCGTAACTCACTTGATGATAATCGGTTGCAAGCAGACTACCAAAGAGACCATGAGCGAAAGAATAAACATCCAGGCCGCTTATCTAGCAACATAAAGAGTAATTCGAGAACGTTGGAGGATGAAGAAAAGTGAAGGACGTGGCTGCTGTGGAGGAATCCAATAATTATACCTAACTTCTGTATGTAGGAAACAAAAGGAAGAACAGGAGAGAAAGTGCATTGTGTGGATTGGGTTGACGTCAGGATATCATAATACCATGAGTCAAATGCGGATTTTTAAAAGTATATTTCATGATAACCAAAAAAGATAGTCCCACTCAACTGCTACACGATGCAGGGCGTGTTGGTGGTCTGACTTACATCAACTGATACTAGTGTTGTTCAGTTGTGGATCACACGATAAGGCGCTAAATAAACCGTGTCACAAACAACTTATATTACTACACAGAAACTGTGTCAATTTATATAAATGTTGTTAATACTTAGCATTATTCAAAAATAATTAAAAGCACTATTGCATAATTGACATTCAATACAGAACACTGCGGTTTATGTTCTTATGTCTTTGAATGATAACTGAACTTTATTGTGATGAAGCAAAACTATAAGGTCGTTTTAAACACAATAATACAATCATATCACAGCCTGAACTTGTGCACACAATTATACTGCTTTTGTGATAAAATACTCAACAATATAGCCCATCATTTCATATATCCTGCATGTTGTGCAAGTATTTGGTATCCAACACAGTCAACAGCATCAAACAAAGATAAATAAATAAACATAACATATATGTGCCATTTCCATTAACAGTCAGCAAACAGAGCTTGATCCAATGTTTTCATCTAGATAATTAATTATGGTTTCTTTTAATTAAAGAATGTTGTTCATAGAATAAGTTTCTGTTACCAGAGATGGCCATGATCGGCTAAATGTGATTATTTAAGTAGCCAACTATATACCACTGAATATCTTAACTTCCACTGATATGGATTACACGGTTACATAGCAAAATGGCACTGACAATTAAATGTGGCAAAACAACGTGAAACACTAACAGGAAGTCTTCGGTTTTATGTTTCTTTCTTGAAGGAAATTTATGGTCTTTTCCTTTTTTTCAAAATAATCAGGGACTAGGGTACACCAAATTAACAGTGGCAATAGGCATAAGTAAATAATATTTAGCAATCAAATTATTAATGATACTACATTAACTTATGATGTATTATGTTTACTGCATTTATAATCACTGTTATAGATCATGAAATGCTAAATAGAAGTGTTTCAATAAATGATATATCTGTAACAGATAATGAATCAGAGAATATCAACGAAATGTGAACAGGATAGCAAAATGTACCTTGAACATATAAAGGTATATTGCTATTATTGAATAAATGTTATGTACTGTATGAGCCACAGAAACTAAACATATCCAAAACAATACTCATTACATGAATTGTACAGTGGTATGTACTCTTTGAATCCTGTGGGTTTGGTTGGATTACAAAAAATAGCCAATTGATGAATCACAGAATGAAGACATTTATGGCAATTCAATATTTGTTCCCTCTACACAGAAACATGCGATTCCATAATAAAATGAGTTATCAAATAATGGACTAATTCGGTTTCACTGCATATATATCTATATACCGGGGTAATAATATTTAAGTTTCATTACTCATATCTGCATACTAGCACTCTGAAATACTAGGCACAGCCCTTCAAAAATAAACATTTGTATACAATAAACCTACAGAATAAGTTATAATAGTCATTCTTATATACATTTCATGGTTACATGTTTTTCGTTAAAATGTTTTCAAACAAAACTTGCAATGCGATTGTTGACATATAATACTATTGAATAAATTGATAAACCGGGCAGTTGTGAATAACAATGTCAGGTTAGTGATAACCACACATGATCAAAAGTTGCTAGTCTTAAAATGGAATTGCAGAGTTCCAGATATTGCCCATACGACCACACAGACACAAATCTCCATAACAGTGGCATAGGACTCCATTTTGCAATTTTGTTACCTTCCCACTTCCAGTTTTCCTTTGAGACATGATGGTGAAGACATGTAAACTGTTTGTTCCCACAAACATTTGCATCATCCCATTCTTTTATGGAATATATCGCAGTTTCCACACTCATCGTATCAGCTTGTTTGATAAGATGTTTTCAAAAATGACATCTGGTCTACAGCCTGAGAATTCTTTCATAAATAATAGCACTTCTACATCATTGCATGCAATGACAGCTACCCCCATTTCAGAACATTCAACACATGTACAGCAACTCGATAAGCACCAGTGAAACAGTCCTAATTTCTGCAGTATCATACATTATAACATAAATATGTTAGACCATTTATTCCAATGTTACAGAAAACAGAGCCATTTATCTCTCTGCCATTATTCATAATTTGGATGTGTCATAACCTTGATTTACACCGACATCATCCTACTACCAGCTGTGACGAAGATTACATGAAATTTCCTATTTTACCAAGAAACATCCAAACATAGTGTTGAACCAGAGCATAATTTCATATCCACCATCAATCTACTGCACAGAAAGCAGACACATTTGTGGCTGGCTACGGTTTAGATACATGGTGCTCAATAATAATAGTTCGGCTGTCGACCTCTTTGCGTCTGATATCAGCTAGAACAATACTCGAATTCTCTGTGGTTGCCCAGAGATATTCGTCCAGCGTTCGCTCCGTGCAGCGCGAGATGAATCGGATGAACGGCCGAACATCTCCGCCATTCGCCGACTCCAGATGCTGGTAGTACTCAAGTTTGTCCTCCTTGCGGACGGTGACTGGAGGATACCCTGCCTGCATCAGGATGAAGTTCATCAGCAGTCTGGAGGTGCGACCATTGCCATCATAGAAGGGGTGTATCGACACAAGCTTATAGTGAGCCAGGGCGGCAAGTTCGATGGGATGGAAGCTCATCGCCTCGTCGGAGTTCAACCACAGCACAAACTCCTGCATCAGTTTATCGAGTTCCTTCGCTTCCGGGGGCACAAATGACCCGACAAACACCTGCGTAGTCCTGAACTCCCCTGCGCCGACGGGATCGACGAACCCGAGCACGCGTTTATGTATGTTCAGTATGTCACCGACTGTCACGGCACCGATACGATGCACAAGTGTACTGTTCACATAATTGAGGGCAGCTTCGAGACCAAGGATCTCATTGTGTTCCATGATGCTTTTTCCGCCGATGGCGAGGCGCGTTTCAACCAGAGATCTTGTTTGCGACAAAGTAAACGTGTTGCCCTCGATGGCTGCCGTGTGATAGATGTGGTGGAAGTAGCTCTCCTTCTTCATACGTCTCATCGCCGGGTGACTGTCAGGCACTTTGACCAGTACGTCTCTTTTCTGGTCAATTCGGTTAAACGAGCTGTGGTCGATTTCCTCCACCAGCGGCAATGTTCGTTTCCTGTTCTGCAGTGCCCTCGAGTGAGTGGGGCTTGCGATGAGTGCCCGACAATACAAATGTTCAGCAGTTAGCACATCTTTCTCATTTCTTTCCAGGAACTCGCCGTATTCATTTAAGACATCAGGATGGTTCGGTGCGAGTGCCAGCGCATGTCGGTAAAGTTTCAGAGCTTTCTCTTTCTTGCAGTGTTTTAGATGTTCCCGAGCAAGATGCAGTGCTGCCAGAGCTTCACCTTTTAACTCTAAAAAATATGAATTGTTCATCATTCAGGATGCAACATACACTTTTGACAAGTTCACTTTGAATTAACATGGAACGGATTTTTCCATTAAAGTAGGGTAAAATGGTCACTCAAAGTATTAAATATGAATGTTAATTTTTAATAATTTGGTGATGCATCTATGTATATATATATATATGCTGCGTCTCACGATTATTGATGTATCATGGGAGGACTGTGTGAGGAGGCCACGAGATGATCGGGTGAAGATGAAAGACGGAGGGGGGCTGCTGACAAGAAGTTATTGACAGAAAGAAGAGAGAGAGTAGTTTGCCAAGTACTATACCTCACCCTTACCCCTGTTTAGGGAACAAGGCAGGAAGAACAGTGTAAAATCCTGGCCCACCATGATTTTGTTTAACGTTATAAAATTATATGTATTGCCTAAATGTGATTCATCTTTGAGTAGATTCAATCATTCCATGTCATCCCCTGGAGGCATATTTATGTTATGAAAATATTGCATTTTGGTGCACTTTTGAGGCCTAAAATTTAGGCTAAATAGTGGTCAGGTCTGCATCAACAACCCAGACCAACTGTACAGCACACACAGCCACAGGTGCAGACTAGGCCTGGCACAAACCGCTGTGCTATTCCAAGTAGGCATAGCAAATGCCGAAGATGCAATATTTTTGTACCAATATTTTTATACTTTATGTAAATATGCCTGGGATGGTGTGGAATGACGGAATTAAGTACAAATTCATAAAATAGCTGAATACTAACTACTAAAGTTCTGTTTTAGTTTAACATGTTTTTTATACCATCATTTCGTTGCAGTGACGCTTGGGAGACCTGCAACATCGTCGTTTTATGCAGCTGAAGGGTGTTCGATGTAAGAGCATGTTGACTGTTGCTGCCGCAGCCGAATTCCTCTTTCAACTTGATGCCCAGTGGACGTCGGTCGCCGCCCAAGTATCCCCAAAGCGTCAACGCTTCCGGCATCAAACTAACCAATACAGCAACAGCAACACTACTAAGACATATCAACACTAAATTCAATTTACTCAACATTATTGGTTCAACCGCGTCCTTTACACCGACAACATACAGCGACCACATTTCCACAACACCAAAGTGAAGGCAAACTTTCAAACATATTGCATGTTTACAACGTTGTTGCCGACGTTTTGATCGTTGCGGAAATGAAAAAAGGGAAACGGAAGTACATTTGGCATAATTTGATTGACTCATGAATAATTTGGTCTTTTTGTCAAATAATCTTTATCATTTATTACACAATTTTAAGAAAGATAAATAACTGTTACAAATATTATTGCATTGGTGTCTTGCTCTACATATAATAAAATTACCCGTGAGAAATTATTTCCAAGATGTCTGCATTACTGTCTGCACCGCACACATTGACAAGCATGATCGCATTAAAATAAAGTTCAAACGTTCTTTTCTTATACTCAACGTTGCAGCTTGTTAAGCGAAATGGCATTATTTGTTGTTGACAGGTTTGTATTCTCAAGCGTAATGACATGTGTTGATTACAACAAAAAGTGCCGTACAGCTGCTAAATATGCCTTGAATGGGCGATAATCAATGCAAATGTACTATTGTGCGCGGCACTTACTTGGGCAGGCACAATGGAATAGCCCGTACCGGAGGCCGAAGGCCGACGGCAGCGTCTCCTCGATGAGGGGCTGTGCTTCTCGGCGGCGGCGGTAATACGGACTCCTGGCTATTGTGTTGTACGGGTATTTATAGGGTGTGTGTGTGTATTGTTACGGTGTAATGCGGTTGTGCGTACTTATCTTGGGTGTGACCTGTTTTAGTGTTTACAGTGCTGCTCCGCACTACAGTACATACGTTACTCATGGAATACAGGTAGGCACTTCAACGAATTCTGCTCGCGCTGTGTTTTCGCGTGCGACATTTCTATTGCAAAAACGCTGTGCCGTTTACTCGGCATCTTGGTATCGTTTTGTTTCAACCCGTCGTTGCACGCGCTTTTAACGGTGGTATACGTCATTCATTGCGGGATTCTTGTAGACGGTAAGTTGAAGTTTATTTGCGTCGCTTTCTTTTTACAATTTGACCAAAATTAAGCGAACTGTTGTCGATTAGACGGCATACCTATGATTCATTTGCAAGTTTTAAAGTTTTGGCACAAATTGGCAGAAATTATTTTGTGTCTATTCACATCTATAGGTTTTATTTATTCAGTGTTGAAAATTTCGTTGTTCCGACAGATTCCGACAGGTGGTTTTTACGCCGTTCAAAATGTGACTGTTTTGGCCGATCTGGCACTGTCAGACAGAGAGCGCGTCACCGGAGTCAGTATCAGATCATGTTCATATCTTGGTTATCTTAATTTAAATCCCCACAAAAGCAACAGTGAACACTACCTGTTTTACCTTTTAGATATAAATGATTTTATTAATCATTGATTAATATACGCGTGCCTTGGCCTGGGCTTGGCCCTTGCCTTGGCCTGGGACTGGGTGCCGTTGCCTTGGGCTTGGTCTTGGCATGTGATGTGCCATTATAATTTTACGGTTATGCTTTTATTTAGACTTATAAATAATATAAATTTCATTATGCAATAACTTTAATTAATTGTTCTTAGTTACCTATTAAATCAACAATTTGTTAGACACACTTAGGTAAAATACGTAAATTATTCGACTTAATTTGTTAAAAAATTTAAAAAGTTTCATGATAAACAGTCACTGCACAATATGTTAAAAGTATTTTGTAATATAAATATTAAACGCCTTGAGGCTTGATCAGTTGTAGCATCATTTGTTTAGTTGTGTGACAACATGCAATACATTAAACACCACAGTTATACCTCTCAAGTATCACAATTATTATGAATTTATGTGTGACATATAGAATTTCACACTGCTCTGTTGAGTAACAGAGGCAGGGATATGAACATTATTTCATGATATATTTCACATTATATGATACACGATGGCCTTTTTATTTCAGATGCTGTTCACAATTACATGCAGTGACACTGATCTTACGCTGATCTGTGTCTGACAGTTAACTCTGAAGGTACCAAGCCACAGTCGTCTGAATATGACACCCTTCACCTGCCCGCATACGTACACATTTAATCTGGCTGATTATATATCTGATTCTACATTGAACAGTGTCCATTCAACATCACACGAACATTACTTATAGACAGCATGTTGATGAAAACAACATTATTTTACAGGATACTAAAATATGAACCTTGCTGCACAGATCTTGCAGCCTACTGGCAGTTATAAGACAATCAACTTCCAATATCACAAAAAGACTGTATTATGAGCAGAGCAGACCTCTTCTTCATGGCTTGACTCCCGTGGGCCATGTGGAGTAACGCAGAAAGCAATCTTGCATTTGGGTTCAGTGACGGAATACTGTGAACAATTTATAACATTACTTCATGAAGTTCATGTTAAAATGCAGAACATTACATTATGAAGCAGTGACAATTGATTACTGGTCTCTACAGAGCCTGCAGCATTCATCCAACTTGTCATGACACAGTCACACATAGACGCAGTGAACTAGGAGTATGAATATTGTATTTCATTGTCATGTATTGATCTGTTGAGTTATTTAGCCAATATTTACTTATTAATAAAGTTATTGTTAATGTTATATGAATGGATAATGTATATTTATTATAATGTTTAATGTGGTTGTAAACATTGCATAAATTATATAACTGTCTTCATAATTATCGTCATTCCAGCCTTTCTTTCGAAATGTAGTGGTCAGTCGTTAGTATGCTAATATTAGCCAATATTAACTTACTAATTAAGTTACTGTTAATGTATATTATTTTGACTGGTTAATGTATATTTATTACCATAATTATTGTGGGTTACTGCTTGCATAAATTATACAAATATCTTCATAATCATGGAACTTATGGCCTTTTACTGAAATGTGTCGGTCTGTCAAAGTTGCGCACTAATTAGCCAGTATTGACTAATTAATTAAATTGTTAAATGGTTTGTTAATGTATATTTATTATCATTATTAATGTGGTTATACACATTGCATAATATGTATAAATATCTTCATAGTCATGGACATTATGGCATTTTACTGATATGTTTTGGTCTGTCGAGGTTGTGCGCTAATTACCCAATATTGACTAATCAATTAAATTATTATTCTTTTTAAATTCTTTTTTAATGCATATTTATTACCATTATTAATGTGGTTATACACATTGCATAATATGTATAAAGTCTTCATAATCATGGACATTATGGCCTTTAATTGGAGCATTTTGGTCTGTTGAGACTACATAACTAAAATTAACTAATTAATTGCATTAATTTGGTTATAATTAATACTAAAAATATTAAATATTATAAATTTATTACTCTTGTCAATGTGTTTAAAAACCCTGAAGACAGCATTTAAATATCTGTATAAATAAAAAAGTTATTACATTTTAAAGCAAATATTTACCTATAGAAAACACAAAAATGAGTCCATTTTGCCATTGTAAGAGATACACAAAAATGACGCTGTTTTTTCGTCTTAAAATCGCAATATCTTTTGATCTATTAAAGATATCAATAAAATAAACAGTTATGTGATCCACAACCAATTACCTTTAATTTAAGCCCATTCCCAATGTTCTAGCATATCAAATTTTTTGTTTAAGTGCCTACTACAGGCTACAGCCGCCAAACCTCTCACATATCTTACATACATATATACACATACCACGTTACAAAATCAATTATCTTACATTCCCAAAAATTCACAAAACAAACTCAAGTAAAAGTCAACATCACCGGCAGCGACTACCCGTAGCTCTGCGGTTACAGTAAAATCGATATTGTGTCTGTAATGTTCAGGCTTGCACTAACTGTGCATGTATGGGATTAGTGGCAAGCCGTCAATAAAAGTATATAGAGTTACCACACTGCCATTCCATAGTCAAGTTACGATATGTTACATGGTGTTTAGAAGTAGCTCTAAAATAATGTAAAAAGTTGTTTTAGAGACCGAAACTATGGACTATAATGTGTAAGTTAACTCCAACTACCGTCGGGCGTAAAAGACAACGGAAACCAGCGGACCATTTGCCGAAAGATGACTAGAAATTCGCAACAAGGCATCGCTCGGTGATCACCCGATTCTATGTCGCACGTCTCCAGCATCCTTGACCGCAGATGCGGACCGCGTGAAATGTCTAGAGAAAGGAGACGAACTGACTGTAAACATAGCCATAAATATTGGCCAGAACTACGAGACGTCCCAGGAAAGGGACATCTTTCTTGGGATAAACGTCGATGAAGACCCCACAGTTCATGCTGCGAACATTGGAGGTCGGGGAAAACCAAGGATACCTGGATGTTCGAGGAACTGGTCACAGTCCAGATTCCACAAAGACCATGCAAAACAGAAAGCGAGATACCAGGATCAATGGAAATGTCAGAAATGCGGGTACAACATATCGCACGAATGTTGCCTCATTAAGGACAGCAAGTGCCACTACTGTCATAAGAAGGGACATTTTGCATTGATGTGCCGCAACAAGGCAAGCACCCACATAATTGAGGATATGTGTGGCTTGGAGCAATCAGATGACGACGGCGACGCACATCTGATCAATACCATCACTGATGCAGACCGCACAAGCAACTGGTGGGAAAGCATAGCACAGAACACGCATCCAAATGCAGATAGACACCGACGCTACGAAATCTCTGATGATGTACAACATGTACAGATATATGCACTGCAATCACCCAATCACAAAGACTGCTCGCAAGTTCCAAGCGTACACTCATCACTCAATTAAGGTAGAAGGCTACGTCACACTCCCAACTCGGTACAAAAACAAATGCGTTGAGGTACAGTACTACATCGTACATGTAGACCAGAAACCATTGTTATCAGGCCTGCTAGCATGCAGTTAGGCTTGATTGATAGAATACACACTGTCGCCTACAAGCTTGACACATACCCCGAGCTGAAGCAAACTGCAGGTACGCTCCCAGGGATGTATTCCCTGAAGATCAACCCTACTGTACTGCCAGTAGTACATGGACCAAGGCGTCAACCAAAAGCACTGTCTGCAAATATACGTACGAAACTGAAAGAAATGGACACTGATGGCCACACTACTAAAGTGACAGAGCCCACTGACTGGGTTAGATCCATGGTCACTGTGATCTGGAATGGAAAGTTAAGGATCTGCTCCGATCCCAAAGACCTCAACAAAGCCATTAGACGAGAGCACTACCCCATTCCCACAGTGGAAGAAGTGGTGGCATCAATGCCAGGTGCCAAAGTGTTCTCCAAAATAGACGCAAAGTCAGGATTCCTGCAGATCAAACTCGACTGTGAATCAAGTCTTCTAACGACTTTCAACACACCGATCGGAAGATACAGGTGGTGACGCCTCCCGTTTGGCATAAACTCAGCTCCAGAGATCTACCAACGAATCATAGACGACATGCAAGAAGACAACGATGAAGCACGGGCCATCATGTCATCATTCCTGTGGCGTTTTGCCTGCGATTAGGATGTCCTAATCGCAGGCAAAACGCCACAGGAGCACAATGAGATCATCAGGAAAGTCGTAGAGAGAGCAACAGAATGGAACCTGAAGCTCAACTTTGACTATTGTCAAGTAAAACAGGTGAATTACGTTGGACACTTGGTGACAGACCAGGGCTTGCAACCAGATCCATAGAAAGGATGTGCAGTACACAAAATGAATGCAATATTATTATTATGTAATATGCATGATATGATGTGGTATGATGAGGTATCATATTTAGGCAGAAATATAGCTATAAATATAACGACAAAATCGAGTGGGACCCAAATTCTACATAAGAGCAGAGATTCCTCAAAGTTTACAAGAATATTGTTGTGCACACTGAACAGGCTGCTTTCATCAGAAGTGAACTACAAAATGCTTAGCCCAGAGCATGTTTATTTTGAAAAAGTACCAGTATTGTCTAAAAGCTTATATAGAACAGCGTTCAAAATAAGCGCTTGTCCGGTTGTCCGGGACAAGTGATTTGTTGTCTGGAGAAGTAGAATGATCTGCATTGTTGCCCGGTGGACGAGTAAAAATTTACAGTAAATAGTGATGGATGCAAAATTATAACTTTCTGATTTGTGGACATTTGAGTGAAATATGGTTCGCCAGCGATAACACACATTGCAATTTTGTTAGCATGTTGGCGTCTTATCTTTCCACCGCCATCCTGTGGTGCACATCAGTTTTCCGCAAAGCATAGTGTGTCCATTAACTGTCATCTGCACCAATCTAGCGCTGCCGTTCTCGTAGGAAAACCTAGTTTAGTTCTAATAAATAGTATATTCGAGTATCACTACCATTTCTTAGAATAATTATGTAGTAGGCCAGTTAACCAATATTAACCAATGCGGACTCGGCAGTCTTCGACTTTGCGAAGTCACCAAATGTCGGTTCAGCAGACCGGCAAAATATTGTCAGTGCCGGATTAATTTTCAGCTCTCCAGTGAACTTTTTTGTGGTGGTGGTTGGTTAACAGAATGTTAATAAACATCTCAAGAAGTGTTGTCGTGTCTTCATCACATTTATTTTATCACAAATCGTAAGTTAAGGGACACTGACTTTTTGCGAATATGGAAAACGGACGGAATTAGCATCTGTCGGACGAACATTCCCTGATTGCAGAACCTACAAAATTTTTGTTTTGAAACATGATTTAACTTAATAAACATAAATTACAATTTATATACGCAACATTAAGACAAAATAACGGATGCATGACAGGATCTAAACAACTCGAAGCCAAATTAATTTAAACAAGACGTGCAGCTGCTGGGGCTGGTAACACATATGCCACAGCGACCTACTATGGTGGTCTACGCGTAACAGCAATGTTACTTAGCCTCAGCATCTATTGTTTCTATCGATTCAGTAATGGCATATTTTCACTTTGGTAGTTGGGTGGTCACATGTTTCGGTGACCGGTGGCGTAATGGCCCCACTTATAGGTTTAGGCTAAATCTTCATACAGTGTAACTCTTCAGCAGGTAGTTGGGATTATAGTTAGTGTGAATGAATGGTGTGCTTGGTTAGTACAGTACAGTGCATAAGGTCTACTGTGATTACAGTAGTAATGCTGTTGTTTTATATATCTATAACAATACTGCTAATGTTGTATGTGCCAAAATGTGGGCTCTGTCATCCAGAGGTACAGGAGACTAGTATGGGCTCAGTCACAGGCCTGGCCTTGGGATGTAGAGCCCACATTTCTCTCTCTTTAACTTAATCTCTTTAATAAACGTCATTCATTTGGCCTTATTTCATCACTATTCATGACTTGTGTTGGTGCTTGCATAAATGAGAATATGTGGCCAGGGCACCGTGCTGCATATGTATTTTTGTGCTGGCAACAACGCAGGACGAGTGATGATTGGCCTAATGTCTCCTAAGGCATGATGCTAATTACCCCCCTTTGTCTTTGGTGCTCTTTTGGCACAAGGAACCAATCACCGCGCGGTAATGGCGCTCGGTGGCAGATTGCAATGAGCTCTTCGTTTTGTGAAAGCAGACAGAGTGGTCACATAAACAATTTTGGCCCTCCCTTCCCTCCCAATTTTTGATAGCATTAGGGACACAACATGTACATCGTTGGTGGAAGAGGGGTTGATAGCAGATCTCAATGCTTTCCCCATTTTCTTAGTGCAGGTGGACAATGTGTTCACGGGGTTTTGATGCCGAGACAGCTCGCTTCTCTTCCACCGGTGATTTTAGTAAGTTGGGCGTAATGGCCCCACTTATAGGTTTAGGCTAAATCTTGATATACCCGGTAGTGTAACTCTTCAGCAGGTAGTTGGGATTATAGTTAGTGTGAATGAATGGTGTGCTTGGTTAGTACTGTACAGTGCATAAGTTCTACTGTGATTACAGTAGTAATGCTGTTGTTTTATATATCTATAACAATACTGCTAATGTTGTATGTGCCGAAATGTGGGCTCTGTCATCCAGAGGTACAGGAGACTAGTATGGGCTCAGTCACAGGCCTGGCCTTGGGATGTAGAGCCCACATTTCTCTCTCTTTAACTTAATCTCTAATAAACGTCATTCATTTGGCCTTATTTCATCACTATTCATGACTTGTGTTGGTGCTTGCATAAATATAATTTTGGTACGCTTAATTTTTTTAAATATTACTGACAGAATATTATTAATAGTGATCTAATAAGACTAGCATAGATGTAAATTTATTTGGTGGTGATCGAATGAAATTTATTTTCAGATTGTAAAATATAGAACTTTGCACACACTGAAGTACATATGGTTAAAAAAAACAATATCACATTAATTTTGTAGATATGACAAAATGTTGCTTCTTGGCTGTGCATTTGTTGAACTCTGGGTGGAAGGGTGGGATTTTCAACGACAAACTGACGCAAACGTCTGACAGTGCATTTTATTTGTTCGTAGCAGTTTCTCGCAACATTATGAAAAATCGCAATCCTAACTGTTGTCTGTTTCTTATCATAATCGTTGTAATATTTATATTGCCGGTATAAGTGCACATTTCCACTTCCTCTGCATCTCTAAAAATATTTGTTGAAACATCATATGATACGTCTCCTTTTAATATTCGTGATGAAAAACATTGTTAATCACTTAATGGCCTGGGAAATATTTGCAATTAAACAAGTATTAAAAAATATACATTTGAGATCCGATTGTGCTCAACAGCATGAAGACTGATTAGAATTAAATAATTTCTTAACATTTGTTTTCAAAGCTTTGATTCGTTGCGACAGTTACTCGGACAATTGGACATTTTGGCAGACAAGTAGATTTAAAAACTAACTTGTCCATTGGACAAGTCAAAATTTTAGCTTATTTCTATCGCTGTATAATAACTAAATTTAACTAGCATGATGTCATAGCAGTTTAAAGATCGACCAAATATCAAGTGACATTATAGGCCTCTAATGCAATATTTATTCTCCCAATTTAAGTATTTCTGAATAAATTATGCATGTCCTTTAATAACTTATTTTTAATATTCTTTTTGGGTATAATTTTCTGACGAAACCCCCAAGTCTGTCAGTGAAAGGGTGGTATGAAAGGTGGCCCGATGCATGTTTTATTAACATACCAACTAATGTATAATTAAATCAATCAAAGGTTAAACTTTGCTTCAACATTTCCAGTTCAGTAATAATGTGATCTAATACTTGTTATTTCTTTCCCAGGTATATGGGTGATGATGAGGGAGATTTGGACGATAAAGACAGTCTTCAAGCAACACAGTCTCATGCTGACAACATTCTGAAGAAACTACACAAACAAGCCCGCCTAAAGAAACGTGAGAAGCTGAACAAATCAAAGTTGGAAGAGAATAAGAAACAACTTCGAGAAACATTTTCTGTACAGGATGAATCAATAAATAAAACAACAACAAAAGTTGATAAGTCTGACAAGGAAACGACTTCATCAGGTAAGAAATCAAAGAAAAAGAGCACACCAAAATTACACCTGGATAGCAAAGAAAATGTGTCTGAGAATGATGAAGCTGCATCAAAAGAAAGCCCGTCAAAACGGAAGAAATCAAGAGAGGAGCTTTCACCGAGAAAGAAAAGAAAAACTGAAAAGAAATCTCAGCAAGAAATTGCGGGTAAGAAGAGAAGTAGCGATGACACAAATGAGGAAACAGTCCTTGGAGGCAGTATTGAGGACAATGATGAAGAAGATCTCATGGAAAAGGATGATGATGAACCTGAGAACGGAAGCAAAGAAGGGATTGACACAGACGTTGGGATGGTCGCTGAGGGACAGGCTCATGTTGAAGTAGGGGGGTTCACTGTCATTGGAGATGTTGAACAGAAGTCAGTTCAGAAGGTGACTAACAAAGACTATACTTTCACTGTATGTTTATCTCGGTAATTAAAATAATTTAAAATAACTCTTACTCAGGTGCAATTCCAAATTGCTAAATATTCAAAATAATTATGTGATTTTCCGTATTTGCAAACCTAGAATTTGGCTAAATTGAGGGCAAGTTTTTCAGGACTTTTACAGATTTTTGTTGCTCCGTTATAAGGCCTGGCCTATTTTGTTTAATATTGTATTATTTTCGAGGCATGCTGGCCAGTTACCATTGCGGGAAACAGCCATATGGCTGCCAACGAATTTGGGGCCTGTATTTGTTCAAAAGTAGCTGCAATGCTGTGATATATTTAATTTGCTTACATTGCGCTTTCATACATTGTTATGATGTAAAGCATTGTTAACATGTGAAGATGTTGATTGTATTATTGTAAGTTGTACGATGAATGCCATGTTGCATGCCCAGGTACACCGGGTTTTGCCGGACTGGCTGGCTAAGCCTTCTGTTGTTGCTGGGGACATCCGCACAGACAAAGTGCCATTGAGTGAGGTGAAATACCTGGACACGGAACTTCTTCAGCAGCTACGAGACAATGGAATTACACACCTCTTCCCAGGTGAGTGAACCCAGTATGGGGGGTGTTGTTCTCTTGTTTCCCTGAATACAAGGACGGAGGTGGTCCTCGATACTGATCCTTGATCTGTGTTTTCTTTTCCTTCCCCCATGGTATGCATTTCCATTTTTAGAAGGATTCCAAAGAAGACATAATTGTTTTTGTTTGTATGTGACCATTGATAGATTCCATAGATGTGATAAATTATTGGTGAAGTATACTGTGTGATTTTAGGCATGTCATAGTTCTTCCATAATCGTCTTGACTTAGCTTACCTGTAAATTTGTGTGATGATTTGTTTTAAAGCAAGTTTTGGATGATGTCTGTATTTGAGAAGCTTGCCTAGTAAACGAATCCCATAGAACAAAATGGCCAGCCACTAGTAGAAAATGCTGAAACTACTCAACAAAATTGCCCATCTGAGCTTGGTTTCCAAGGATTTAGGCGCAATAGAAGTTATCTTATTATTATTATTATTAGAAACTAAAACTACCATAAATGATAATGACCATATGTATAGGGACCCCCCGTATGTCCCTAAGTATTGAGACAATGAATCTGAGATTTACTTTTGTGCACCGTATCTTTTGGGACAGCTGATAATTTAATTATTTTTTAAGTGTCCCAATACATACGGTAAATTAGTAATCCTTGAATGGATTGAAGATCTGGTTTCTTGGTTGTTATAATATGGCATAATTACCTCACAAGAAACTTTTTCTCTCTTGAATATTTTGACTGCATCTTGTAGTCTTCATCGGCAGAATGACGTTGCGGGTGTGTCACATGACCACTTTCATATGACACAAACTCGAGAAGGATTGCGTAAGATCCACAAGGACAATAAGATCTATAGTATTGAATGCAGTATTATGTACAAGACGGCAAAGTTTCTATTCAGTATTCTGAGCCCACTGGTTAGAAAAACCGAACATTTTGTGAAAAACAATGCACACTTTGTAAAGAAGATCAAAGGGTGGGAAGTTCCACATGGAAGAAAAATTGTGTCATTTGATGTGAGTCATGTGACAGCTCTGTTCACTAGTATCCCAGTGAAAGGGGCAGTATCAGTGATCAGGGACCAATTAACCTTTTGAACCTGTTAGCCCGAAGCCCGATATATCGGGCTGATGCCATTTCGTCTATGTCCCGTAGGCCCGTTATTCCGGGCTGCGCGCACATGACATTTAAAAACATAAACAAAAGTGTTTCCTCCCACCTGCATAGCTAGCCAATCAGCATTCATTTAACAAATACACTTCGGAAAAAGTCGCTTGCACATTGACGGGACATTATTTTTATAGAAACGAGTGTTGTAACTTGTAAATTTCTTCGACCAAACAACATGAAATGTTCGATTGGCAATGCCACACCAACTATGAGCAGAGCCGGTAGATTCACTTCTACAGCGCAGGTTTTGGCAATGATAGACACCGACAATGAAAACGAACTATTAAATTATATTGATTATCCGTCTGATGAAATTTCATCATCATCAGATTCCAATGACAGCGATGCTGCTCAGATTGACAAGAGTGATAATGGAGGAGGTGATGTGCCGTCCCCTTGCCAGCGCAGTTGTGCTGATAATGGTGTCCATGTGTTGAAGACAACAACAAAGAATTATGGTGCTAGTTGACGGTAGAAACAGTTTACAGTGTGTTCATTGTATTCTGACGGTTCAAATACATGACATATACCACTGTTGGTTGCATTGCAGTAATTTTGTACATTTCTCCTCAGGAGCCTAGGGTATTGGTTATTTTGGTTGAGATTTCCATGGTTCAAAAGGTTAAACCAGGACACAACACTGAAAGACAGATGTGAACTATCAATGAACCAGATCATCACACTGTTAGAAATCTGTCTGAACACCACGTACTTCAGGTACGATGGAGTGTTCTACAAACAAAAGAAGGGAGCAGCCATGGGTTCACCAGTATCCCCGATAGTGGCGAACCTATACATGGAATATTTTGAAGAAAGAGCCATCAGGGAAGCACCTCATCCTCCAGACATCTGGTTGAGATATGTGGATGACACATTCACAGTGTCACAAGAGAGTGAAGCAGAGCGATTCACAAATCATTTGAACTCTGTGGACGAGAACATCAAGTTCACTGTAGAACCAGAACAGGACAGTATGCTAGCCTTCCTAGACATGTGCAGATGTCTGAAGGACGGTGGATCAACCAAGGAGCTCCCAACAGCCCTTCTCCAGCTTCTGTCACATGATAGTGGTCACGTGACACACCCGTAACTTCATTCTGCCGATGAAGACTGCGAGATGCAGTCGAAATATTCAAAAGAGAAAAAAGTATTTTGTTAGGTAATTATGCCATATTAGATTAGGAATGTTGAGAGTTTCTCATGAACTGGAGACAGACTAAATTTCTGGTCGCATTTTGACAAGATTATTTCGGCTTCAATTCACTCCGACGACTTAGTGTGATGGACATAAAACTACACACATTCAACTGATTTGTGCATATGTTGCAGTACAGAGTCATCTGATACCAGTGCTGCTCAGTCAGGCACCCCTGGGTCATGTGACAGGGCTGGCAGGGCGCTACCCTCCCACTGACATCTGCTGCTCGGCACCAACGGGAAGTGGGAAGACACTGGCGTTTGCCCTGCCGATCATACAGGTTTGTATCCCTCTCCATTCCTTACTCCCATGATCATACAGGTTTGTATCCCTCTCCATTCCCTACTCCCATGATCATACAGGTTTGTATCCCTCTCCATTCCCTACTCCCATGATCATACAGGTTTGTATCCCTCTCCATTCCCTACTCCCATGATCATACAGGTTTGTATCCCTCTCCATTCCCTGCTCCCATGATCATACAGGTTTGTATCCCTCTCCATTCCCTGCTCCCATGATCATACAGGTTTGTATCCCTCTCCATTCCCTACTCCCATGATCATACAGGTTTGTATCCCTCTCCATTCCCTACTCCCATGATCATACAGATTTGTATCCCTCTCCATTCCCTACTGCCATGATCATACAGGCTTGTATCCCTCTCCATTCCCTGCTCCCATGATCATATAGGTTTGTATCCCTCTCCATTCCCTGCTCTCATGATCATACAGGTTTGTATCCCTCTCCATTCCCTACTCCCATGATGCACTGACAGTTACAATTAATATTTTATGAACAAAACTATAGGGACATTGATTTCCATTTGAAAAAATTGCAAATTCCATTTCAATATTTGTTACGCAAAGGTGTATAGTTAGAATGGTAAAATTGAGATGGGCCTGGACTATACACGTGTCTCTGTTTCAAAATATTGTGGAATTCTGTCTGTATGCTGAACATTTTACCACTGTCAGTCTGTCACCGATGTCGCTTTACTCTAGTGCCTAGGCCTCACTTTGTACACCAAACACTATAACTATTAGACCCCAACCACCTGCAACCAGCTCATCTGTTGTGGTCCCCAACAGCACAAAACAGCCAACATATAACTGCCCTGTAGTCACTCATACATGTGGTGCCATCTACTGGATAACTATGTGCAATTTGTCTGCACTATGTGTGTTTGTATGGCTTCGTATTGGAATTGTTTGAGTTAGTGTCATTTAATAACATATCTTGCATTTCTTTAAAACCTTGTGATGGGATAAAGTAATTTCTCGGAATTATGACATAAATTTAAGTTACTGCTCTGCTGGTTTGCTGCAGACCCTGAAGAAGAGGGTGGTTTGTCAAGTGAGGGCGCTAGTGGTACTTCCTGTCCGAGAACTTGCCGTTCAAGTTCACAGAGTCTTCCAGTCATACTGCAAAGGCACACATCTCAAGGTAAGCAGTTTGTTTAATGTACATGGGAAACCGTTAACTTGTGCACATTAAACAAATTGGCTAAATTTTATTTGCTCAATTAAATGTCTACCCTTCAGTACTCGATTTGTTTTAGTCAGTCATACTGAGATTTTACATGATTTATACACAAATTTTAATGTTATGTTTTAGACATGAAAATTAACATGCTACCATTTTAATGTTTTGTATGCAAAATAGTGTTTAGTGGTTCTTTATTGAACATAAACTGTATATCTAGTATGCAGAGCGTAGTCTCGAGAGACGATGCTGATGTGCCCTGTTTTCAGTTTCTGGAGATGTGGCAGTGTCCGCTATGGCTGAGCAGTAAAATAAATATCTCATAACTGCTGTCTCCCATGTTAATTCCACACGGTGAAGTGAGGCTGGAGTGGCCTCTCCCGGGCGTAGGCCTGGGCAAAAGTGTATGAGATCCTGGGCTGCCCAGTCGTCAGGATCCCTCTCTCAGCCTTACCAGTGGAATCCAAAGGAATGCGAAGCACGACGTTTGGCACCAGCTTGGCTGCATCTTCGGGGCTCCACTCTGGATTTATGTAGGGCTTACTCCCGTACCCTTTATCACGAATGAGTGTGGCCGCAATGCAGCAGAGGTTTGGAATGAGAGTTACCTTCTCTTAGGTGAGTTACCAGGCAAGGTTTACGAGCCCCACCAGCCCAGTACTATTTGCCCATAGTTGGGAGTTGGAATGGTACAGCATCGGGATGTGTCCACATGCTGGCGCGCCCTGCACACTGCACCTTTAAGGCTCCAGCCTACTCCGAGATCCCTAGCACATTAGCCTGGGGCTGCAAGGTACCCAGTATCCGCAGTATACCACAAAGAGGTTGTGCTAGAGTCTTGTCTATGGAGAGGCTATGTTCCAGCAGGGGAGACTTACACAATCAGTTCCCTTTTCGCCCCGAGGAGCTATCTGGCGGCTGTAGCTGAAAACAAGAGAATGGAGCGCAAACTACATACAACACACTACACTACAGCACAAGACGCATCACACAGACCTGTGTAAACACACCAACTACAGTTGCCATTTCAACGTTCTTCTTAATTGCATATGTATGTGGTCAGACTGGATCATCTGTGTATCGACATACTAACTGTGGACCATTGTATGTTCATCTCCACCTATTTAATCTATTTCTATATTCATTCATTTCATTGCAACAATTACCTCTGATCTGCTGATGGGAGACGCATTAAAAAAGACACAAAGATAGATATTTTGAGATACTTACAAAGTTAAATATTTGTTTTGCCACATATCTGGGAAATATGGAAACTGTAGAGTGGTTAGCGATTCACTGGATGGTGCTACTGTGAATGGATTTAACATCAAAGTACTGTAATGGTAACTGATGCCCTTGGTTTCTTGCTCCATGGGTGGGTGTAATGGTGGTAACTGATGTCCTTGGTTTCTTGCTCCATGGGTGGGTGTAATGGTGGTAACTGATGCCCTTGATTTCTTGCTCCATGGGTGGGTGTAATGGTGGTAACTGATGCCCTTGGTTTCTTGCTGCGTGGGTGGGTGTAATGGTGGTAACTGTTGCCCTTGGTTTCTTGCTCTGTGGGTGGGTGTAATGGTGATAACTGATGCCCTTGGTTTCTTGCTCCGTGGGTGGGTGTAATGGTGATAACTGATGCCCTTGGTTTCTTGCTCCGTGGGTGGGTGTAATGGTGATAACTGTTGCCCTTGGTTTCTTGCTCTGTGGGTGGGTGTAATGGTGGTAACTGATGCCCTTGGTTTCTTGCTCCGTGGGTTAGTGTAATGGTGATAACTGATGCCCTTGGTTTCTTGCTCCATGGGTGAGTGTAATGGTGATAACTGATGCCCTTGGTTTCTTGCTCATTGGGTGGGTGTAATGGTGATAACTGATGCCCTTGGTTTCTTGCTCCGTGGGTGAGTGTAATGGTGGTAACTGATGCCCTTGGTTTCTTGCTCCATGGGTGAGTGTAATGGTGATAACTGATGCCCTTGGTTTCTTGCTCCATGGGTGGTGTAATGGTGGTAACTGATGCCCTTGGTTTCTTGCTCCGTGGGTGGGTGTAATGGTGATAACTGATGCCCTTGGTTTCTTGCTCCGTGGGTGGGTGTAATGGTGGTAACTGTTGCCCTTGGTTTCTTGCTCCATGGGTGGGTGTAATGGTGATAACTGCTGCCCTTGGTTTCTTGCTCCATGGGTGAGTGTAATGGTGATAACTGCTGCCCTTGGTTTCTTGCTCCATGGGTGGGTGTAATGGTGGTAACTGCTGCCCTTGGTTTCTTGCTCCAAGGGTGGGTGTAACGGTGGTAACTGCTGCCCTTGGTTTCTTGCTCCATGGGTGGGTGTAATGGTGATAACTGCTGCCCTTGGTTTCTTGCTCCATGGGTGGGTGTAATGGTGATAACTGCTGCCCTTGGTTTCTTGCTCCATGGGTGGGTATAGCGGTGATAACTGCTGCTCTTGGTTTCATGCTCCGTGGGTGGGTGTAGGCTACTTGTTTAAATTACCATTTTCTAAAAATTGCCATTATTTTTCTTTCAGGTTGGGCTGATTGTTGGCCAAAAGGCATTTGTTAGTGAGCAACGTGCGTTGGTGAGAAAGTGGTGAGTGTCTACCTGTATGCATTTTTTAGCTTCCCTTTGAAGTACCGAGAAATTGCAATCGAGCAGTACATTAAATTTACTTGTTTGTTCCTGTCATGTGGATTGGTATAGTTTTATAGCCAGTGATAAATAGACTGGAGTAGAACTCAACAAATGTTACAATAATGTTGCAACGCATACACAAGTTTTATTTTGTACAGTTCCAACGGCTACCAGAGTCTGGCAGATATCATAGTTGCTACTCCTGGCAGATTAGTCGACCACATCAGCAGAACACAGGGATTTAACCTTCATTCACTCCGCTATCTGGTAAGTCAACAGGTAGTGTAGAATGACGAGATTGAAATATTGTCGATAAAAGATACCACTTTTCAACAAAGTTTTCAATATGTTTGCCCAATTGTGTCTACTCCAATACTGATGATAGAAATATTACTCTTTTGTGCACAGTGTATATTTTTGTTATCAAAATGCATTTTGAAAGTTGTCTTAAACTTGATGAAGGATTCTGTTTGATGTTGGATTTTCCTTAAAGGAAATAAAAATAAGGCATTAGCTAAAATCCTTTTTCCATGTGTACACAAAGTTTAACATTGTATGTAACATTTGATAGCATTAAACAAATACAGAAAAATACATTTGTAGCATAAATTCGATTTTAAGCCGTCCGTGAAGCGATTCCCGCGGAAATTTTTTTTTTTATGAGCTAGGCGATCACGTGGTATCGTGACGTCAATTATGACACACACTCGCATCAGGCCGACCCTCTCCATGCATTCAGAGCATGTTTACAAGTATAGCTTTTGGGTCGAAACGAGCGTCAGAATGAGTTATTGTGCAATATTCCGATGTAATACAAACACTAGTCATCATAGAGGAACAAACATTTATCTTACGGTTCCACATGAATCGAATTTTATTCAAAACAACGAATGCGAATGTGCCTACAAGTCGACTAGGTTTCGCCGAGCTTGGGCTCGTTTTCAGAATAATTATATAGAATGCAATCAACGGGAGATAATCTACACCAATAAACATACATAGCAAACATATATTGTATCCAGCTACAGAAAGTAACGTGTATAATCTCATAATATCACTAGAATATCGATATATGAAGGAGTTGTACAATTTATCATAACAACTTAAATCAGTCAGAGAGTTTCTGATGGCCCCGGTAACTCAGTGGGTAGGTGCGTTGGTTACTTGTCATTTATTTTACAATTGGGTGACGCCGGTTCAATCCTGACAGCATGCAAACCTTTGATTTTCTTTACACTTTTTTATTTATGTTTTCACGAAGTAATATAAACAAAATCATTTTATACTATAATGCACCAGCTGTTTGTAAATATTTTTTATTTTTGTAGTAATTATTTGTTCACAAAAAAAAAAAAATATGGTAATTATATATATAAATGTTTCTAAATTGTATTTATCCAGACAGATCTCAATCTGTTTTCACATATATAATTACAATATATTACCGTACAATATATTTACAATTAATAAATTGTATATCCATTACATGATATTTGTTTGGATAAATAAAATTTAGAAACATCGTTATATAATGAACATATTTTCATTTTTGTGGCGAATAAATAATTACTACAAAAATTAAAATTATTTACAAACAGTGCATTATAGTATAAAATGATTTTGTTTATATTACTTCGTGAAAACATAAACAAAACAAGTGTAAAGAAAATCAAAAGTTTGCATGCTCTCAGGATTGAACCGGCGTCGCCCGATTGTAAAATAAATGATAAGTAACCAACGCGCCTACCCACTGAGCTAGCGGGACCAGCGGAAACTCTGTGACTGATTTAAGTTGTTAAGATAAATTGTACAACTCCTTCATATATCGACATTCTAGTGATATTATGAGATAATACACATTACTTTATGTAGCTGGATACAATATATGTTTGCTATGTATGTTTATTGGTTAGATTATCTCCCTTTCGTTGCATTCGATATAATTATTCTGAAAATGAGCCCAAGCTCGGCGAAACCTAGTCGACTTGTAAGCCCATTCGCATTCATTGTTTTGAATAAAATTTGATTCATGTGGAACCGTAAGATAACTGCTTGTTGTTCTATGATGGCTAGTGTTTGTATTACATCGGAATATTGCACAATAACTCATTCTGACTCTCGTTTCGACCCAAAAGCTATACTTGTAAACATGCTCTGAATGCATGGAAAGGGTTGGCCTGATGCGAGTGTGTGTCATAAGTGGCGTCACTTCTCGGCATCCCGAAAAGCGTGCCAAAAATATGCATATTCGAAAATGTCCGGATGCACAGCATAAAATGTGGAATTTCTAATTCATTGAATTGTTTTGATTTTTTTGGCTTGGTGGACGTGGAAATAGATAGCAGGATGTAATATAACATGAATTTAAGCAATATATGTTTTTATTCCCTTTAAGGTAGACAAGAAACAGTGCTGTATTATAAATATTTATGAGACAGATGCATGTGATATGGCAACGCAAACAATTATTAATTTATCCCCAAAGCTGAGAGATAGTAGGCTTCATTTTTTTTTTATTTGTAATCATAATAATGCGTGTAGTATAGTCCTTTTTTGTATCAGAATTATTGTTCTTTAACTTGTTCGTTAACTTGGTAATGAAAACCAACTGAATAACTCAGCACTGCTGTGAATATGTTTCTCGATATAATCAGATGTGTTTGCGTACATGATGTACATAAATTTATGGAAAATTATCGCATGACCTTGTTTGTAGGTTATTGATGAGGCAGATCGGATGATGGACGAAATCAAACACAACTGGCTCATGCAAGTGGAACGGGCTGTGTATCGGGGAGATATGACGCCTAATGGGGAGCAGCGATTATCTGAAGAAATCGACAGCACTGTTCGAAGTACACCTGGACCATTAACTGCGGCCATGTGAGACATTTATGGATGATTATTTATATATTCTATACCGTTTATTTATGTTTTGTTTACAAAAACTCCAGTTGAAGCAATTATTAAATCATTTTTAAACAATGTCACATAAGCTAAATGTTATTCCCATAATAACTACTGAGGGTAATCTGTGGCTACCGTTTGTCTTTGTTCTATTTCATGGCAAATTAGTAATGTTTTTCTTCCATTTATCTTGCAGTGTTGCAAAGAGGACAATACCGGTAAGGACAACATTACTTATTGTCACCTTAATTTATTCTTTAATGAGTTAGTAAGCTCACTGGGAGCATAGACCATCGACCGTGGTCCTACACTCTTGTCAGTCTGGTTCCATTTTCTCAGTTTCTCTCCCGATGTAACCCGTCTTCTTTCTTTCACTCTCAATGTCTCTATCAGGTGTTTCTCAGCCTTCATCTTCTGCTCTTTCCTTGGGGGGTTCCATGTAAGCACTTGTCATGTGGGGTTTGTTTCTGGTTTTCTTAGTCTGTCTCCTATCCATCATCAGGGATATACACTAAAGATACAATATGTGTAGTTCACATAAAATGTGTGCATGAAATTCAGATAAAAAAGGTAAATTCCTATATGGCGCAGTATCCAGTCCTTAGAACTGCTCAAAGCGTTTTACAGTTTATTCCCCGACAGACCTGTTCAATTGAATACCAACTTGATTTCTCTGGCAAGCTCAGATGGTGCCCTGAGAAACACTTGATTATTCTTGTCATGTTTACACACTTGGTTAAAAGGAAGCAGCATTATATCTGTTTCACCTACATTTTATGGAAATTAATGCGACCCGGGTCAATTAGTAACAGCTATTGCCATGGTATGTTTTTGAATTGGTAACGTACAACAGTTAACTGTTAGAATGAATGTTAATTTTCTGTTGTCAGCTGCAAAAGTTGCTGTTTTCTGCGACACTGTCTCAGAATCCCGAGAAACTACAGCAGTTGAACCTGTTTCTGCCCCGACTATTCACTGCAGTTGTGTCTCATCCACCGACATCACAACCACCTGACAATGGTGAGAAGGAAAAAAAAAATTAAAACACTAACCTCCTCTAGTGCCGGATTTAGGACTGTGGGGGCCCCTGGAATGTGGGTGATCGGTCATCCTAGCAAAACAGATCCCCTCCTCCCTACCTACTACAAACATGGACTACATTGCACAACACCACTTTTTATTGAGACCACAATCCTCCACCATAATTATTACAATGTTATTTATAATGAATTTACACCTTGCGAAGTCACCCACTAGTTTGTCAGTTGTCATGCTTCCACGTGGAGTCGCAACTGACTTTTTCATCACCTGCATATATATATGACCTCAAAGCCATAGCCCCATGACCCAAAAACAGTTTTGTGGAGGTCCCCAATAAAAAATTATTTAGTGGGAGCCCCTGGGTAACTGTCTCGTCTACCCTGCCCTAAATCAGGCACTGCTAAACTCATCAATCATCAACTGAAATAAAATGTAGATTGGGTGTGGCATGAGATTAAAGAAGATTTAACAAGATTGCCATTCAAAGATAAACCCCAGATGTCAGCGGACAAGGAATTTATGTGAAAACTGGCCCGTCCGAGATATTTGTTAGTTTTGTTTTTTAACATATTCTCGCTGCTAGTATGCTTGTAACACAAAATGCCTATCTATAATGGAAGTTTGGACTTTGTTTTACTAGAAGAACCATCTGGTATTGTGACTGAAGACCAAGCAGGAATGAATGCAAATGGTGAATTTGTTGGAAAGTATACGACACCTTCTGGACTGACGGTACGCCACCGAATGCCAATGTCAACATTCTGAATGTTTTAGTCGCAAGTGTGAAATTTTACAAGACTGATATGTTACCGTGACAGATGTATAAGCTTTTCAAACGGGCATAGTAGAAATATGTTGATGCACATTGCAACGGTTATTTTGACCATTGTTGTTTATTGCATTGGGCATCTTAACTATGATGAAAATATGCTACCATTTATTATATATATGTGTCTGCAGTTGGATAAGTTAGCTCAGAACTGATATACAAAACCAGGTTACCTGGCTATGTCTCTTTCTATTTGTCTATGTGCTGTTATATCATATTTCTTATTACTACAACTACCAGTAAATAACCCCTTTTGTATTTTTGTGTATCATATTTAGCCATGATGCAATGAAACGATGTGGAATGTGGCTCATCAGTTAAATTGTTTTAATTAGTAGCCACTGAAAGTGGGCTTTATGAATATTCAGTAATATATTTTAATGTTGAATAATCTCTGAGTGAATTGGTCCAATCACATGTTGCAGGAGTATTTTGTGCAGTGCTCGCCTGGGGAGAAGCCGTTGCACATGCTCTACTTCACCCACCGTCTCAAGTTCCGGCGAATGTTGTGTTTCACAAACTCAGTCGAAGCCGCTCACAGGTACGGTCTCTCAGCCCCTGGTTCTCCGCATGCACTTGTGGCATAGGGAGAATTACAAAAAAACAATCACAAGAAACTTGGTTGATATCTCCTAATAAAGGCAGTGATGTACATCAGCAGTATTTAGGTATTTTAATCAAGTTTCTGTGGCTGATGTGTAAGACCTAAGAAACCAGAACTCTCATCCATTCAAGGAAAAGTTGTTATCTTGTTAATGGATATTATGTTTTTAATGTATTAGAGAAATGTAAACAAATTATTGTTTGAAGTTTAGTAATGAACTTTGAGCACATAACTTACATTTGTGTGAAGTTTTGAAATGTATTGTAGAACCTCTATGAGTTTTGGAAGTCTGGAGGATCAGAGTTTTTTCAAAACATAAAATTCACCTTGTTTAGACATTGCAATCATTTTGGCATATGGATAGAGTAAATAAATACAAATCAGTGTAGATATAGATGTCGCAAAAACACAGCAGAACTTGCATCATGAAACATCCAGAAATGTTGAATTCATAGGCACACTTTGCGCTACGTGTTTTGGTTGAACAATTTCTCCTTCACATAAACTATCTTGCCTTTTCATGTACAGTTCACAGCTTTTTTGTACATATGTTGACTTGTGTGTGTGTGTATTTCAGGTTATTCTGGCTGTTGAAGCTGGCTGGAGGACTCGAGGTACGTGAAATGTCTTCCCATCTGCACGCCATGAAGAGAGCGCGTATACTGCGACAGTTTGTGGCTGGCAAGATTGACATGTAAGTACACAGTAGTCATTGTCATTCTGTTAAGGTGGCTTTACATGATGCAACGCTGTCGCAGCGACCAAGAGACACCGTCGCATGCGACGGGTTGTAGCCTGGTGACCTCATATAATAATGATAATACATTTATTCGTACTAAAAAATTGTACAATTCGACTAAATCAATGTATATAAGTTACTGTGTACATAAAACAGTAAGCAATGAGCGCAGCTCGTCAATGGCTAAAAAAGAAGAGCTACCCACATTATCTATATTATGTAATACATCTTTTGCAAATGAGACTACATACTAGTTCATCATCCAGGCCCTCCTGGTAGTGGTCTTGAATCATACCATAAAACTGATTAGACTTCATTCGAAAGAATGTCATGGCATCAAGTTTGAATTTCGACATGATATAGTTAAAACTTTTAGACATGTATGACCCACTATCTTGAAGGGCTAGATGAGAGAGCATTTTCAAACTGGAGTTACTGCTTTTCAAGCAACTCGGTATAAATCGTACCATTCGATTCATAATTTGAATCGGTAAACAGTCTGCTAAAAGTGGCACCATATTACAATGCATGCAAACTGGTAGACTAAAAAGTTTTCTGATACCTTTGCGCCACATAGTATAAAACATATCAAGATGTTTATGTTGTAAGTTTCACAGACATACACCTTAGAAAGATGTACAGTACGACATATATAATTGACGTTTTATGTTTATATTACAAAACCCTAAATTAGCAGATAATGCATTTACACGCCATATAAAATCATGACACATATCTTTTATCATAGCCTGGTGAGTGTCAGGGCCAATAATGTAGCCTAAATGCAACCTTTTTTTACTATGTTTCACTTTTAAACCATCAAAGTAAAATGGGCAGTTGGTACCACTGCCATATTTAATAAGTTGACATTTTGCCGGGTTGAATTGTAAATCATATTCATATGCAAATTTTAGACATATATCACACATTTTGTTCAATGCATATATCAATGGAGGTACCAAAGATATATCATCAGCATAGCCAACAGCACCATGGTACTTATGACCAATCATACAGCCGAGACCAGACATGCAGAGTCAATGTAGATAGAAAATAAAATGGGGGACAACACCCCACCCTGCTTCACACCATTGGTAGTGGAGAAATGCAATGACATGGAATTGTTCCATGATACATTTAAATGTTGATTAGTGTACATATAAACAGGACGTCATCTCTTTGCATCTGCGACATGTCTCTTGCGATGAAACCTTCTCTATTTCCGTTCGACCGTGTCTTCATCGCACATAATTTGTGAATTCACATGAGTGACGTGCCACATTTGAAAACATGGCAGCAAGTTGTTGTTTGGCAGATCACTGAACAATTTGTTTAATTTACCTATTCTACGAACAATAATATTTGTTGATTGATACATACATGAAGAGTAGCATCATTGACTTGCTCATGTCGTCAGCACTACATGGAAGAGCCGATACACTGTGGACGGTAGGTATCACTGAAAATGTTAGAAGCGAGCGCTTACTTATTTTATTGATCGTATCATGTTATGTTGTGCCAATGCACTTATAGGGCGAGTGTAAGTTCCTTATGGATATAATGATTGTATCACGACATCATCAGTACTGTTATGATCACTGTTCAGTCACCGATACAAAGATCACGGCAGCTTAAATTGATTGTAGACATATCATCTATTACTAACTTTGTTTTGATAAAATGAAAGTTTATTTTGATGGTTTTCAAAGTCAAACTCAGTTTCTCACACTTCAATTTAAAGACCCAGTTAATACAATGGTGATTAGTCCAGTCAATAGCATGTCATTTGAAAACAATATGTCACTGTGTGTGTGTGTGCGTGCGTGCGTGCGTGCGTGCGTGCGTGCGTGCGTGCGTGCGTGCGTGCGTGCATGTGTGTATAATCATCACATTTTGGCCAACACAAAATTATACACTATGAATAACCCCTGCAATATTTGCGCACAAACCACTGAAACTCTTGTATTGGTTTGAACTAAGCCATTTAAGCAAA
Source organism: Escarpia spicata (assembly GCA_963995525.1). Taxonomy (NCBI): domain Eukaryota; kingdom Metazoa; phylum Annelida; class Polychaeta; order Sabellida; family Siboglinidae; genus Escarpia; species Escarpia spicata. Next base: position 51,833,726 of record OZ023212.1, read on the forward strand.
GATACAGTGTATATAAACATTGTAAATATTAAATACAACTTCACATTTTCAAAGCAAAATATCTTACTGCATGTGCACTAGTAATAAAAATAATATCAACTGAACAGATAATGTTCTAACACTGTCACACCTGTTCGTATGCCAATATTTACCACTCACACAACTTAAACTAGGGGTAAATTGTGAACTAATTACAGTTTTTATATTTTGTGTTGCAGGTAGTGGTGTTCCAGAAAGCAAGGCATGTTTGCAGTCTAAAACCATTGGTGGATATTTTGGATTACATTATATGAACTGCTGCAACTTCATGTAGAAAGCGTGTGTGTGACACGTGGCCATCTCTGCCTGTCGACAATTGTTTCCTTGCTGCAGTCGCAGTTTGAGACATATTCATCATCCACTGCTGGTTGACAACAAGGTGGTCGACACTTGTATCAACAACTGTTCAAAGTTGGAAATTATTTGCCTTGGTTCAGTAGATGCACACCTTACAAGACAAAAGAAATAATAATTTGATGCACGTAAAGTGTACTTGTGGGGTATTATGAACATCAGCAAATCATAGCATTTGCAGCAAGAAGAATATTAAGATATTTTCAATATTGACAAGTTTTTGTATGGAAATATATGCACACAGGAATATAATTGTATAATACACAGTGAAACGATTGCGGATGGATGATCTCAGAGTGCAACGTTAAAATTGTACCCATACTTCATTTATTCTATTAGATATGTGAACTTCTTGCACATAAAGTGAATTAGTTCAGAATCCTTTCAAGTAATGTGTGTAGTTAGTTTAATAAAAAATGCATTTTTCTATTAATCTGTAATAATTTTAAAAATGTTGTTGGGCCATAAGGATGCCATAAAATTGCCTTAACCCCCAACCAATATATTTTGACTCAATGAAGATTAAATGAGCAAAATTATTTAGACAATACATTATATTAAATTGATTTCAACAATTGACATCACTAAAAGGTCATAAGGTTTAGGATGAAACTGATTTCTTCCCCTGTGGTTATCCATATGATATAACTGATAAAAAGAAATCGCATCCCGCGTAAACTTGTTCCCAAATATTTCCCCTTCGCAGACTTTCGTGGCTATGTAAGAGTGGCGCCACATGGTGGGCTGAGGACCTGTCAACTTCCCGTCAGAGCAACTGCGTCGCATCGTGTAGCAATGCAAGGGGTATCACATGCAATCACGTCGCATGCGACATGAAACGGCCTTGACCTTTCTTAATGGTGTCAGCATCAGCTTGTCGCATGTGACACGGTCGCATTGTGTAAAGATGGCTTTACTGCACATGGTTATGTCTACGAAGGTCAATCGTCTTAATTTGTTGATGTACATTCTGATAAGAATTTGTTATGACTCGGCATGATACATTATGTTGGTTTTTTGTTTGTGGATATGGAAGTGTAAAACTGTGATCCTTCTTTTTATGTATTTCACCGAATTTTTACTATGAAACACATAAAAGGAACTCATTTCGACACTAACCAGTCTGATAAACCTTGACATCAGTGCTGAGGGGACATGTCACATAATGTTTTGATATCCAAAATAATCTGTGTTTGAATCCGGAATAGAATTGACAATTTTGTCAAACTTATTTACTCATTGACTTCATCTTGTAATATAAATAGGATCTTCAATGTAAGTCGATGTTGTGGATCACTTAATAAGCTAATGGTGTTAACTCACTGACTCTTTATCCAATGTTGTTAATTGTGACACTGGGGCCATAGTATGTGTATCTCTATTAGTGAATAGAGATCACATTAACTACTAGTTGCATGTTGTTTCTTTTAAAAGAACTGACAATTATGTGTGACTACCACTGCGCCCAAATATGAGGTGAATGTATAACCTGAATGCAGAAGACAGTTACAGTAAATAACTGATTCTGTAGTAATGTACAGTGAAACCTCACTATTAATGTCACCCTTGGCAGTGGGCAAAAGTGGCCTGAATAGCTGACCATGTTATCAGGACTAATTTCCTATACTCACCATTATAAAAACAATTTGGGACTGTCCCAGGTTGACCTTAATTGTGAAAGGTGACCATAAAACCAGGTGCAACTGTGTATTTTCTTATATTTCTGTGTTGTCTTTCCATGCACAGCCTGATCTGCTCTGATGCGATGGCCCGAGGAATGGACATAGAGAATGTCCACTATGTCGTCTCCTATGACTTCCCTCCCTTCCTCAAGACGTACATCCACAGAATTGGGCGGACGGCCCGGGCCGGGCGTGCTGGAACCACAGTGACACTTCTGGAGAAGAAGGAGGTGTGTTCAAACTGACACTCACATCATATGTCACCTGCCATTGCGAACCGGGTCTTAAAGGCCTATTCTGCATAACGGCCAACAATAGTTAGCCAGATCATGCCCCATCAATTTTGTTATTTTGGCAGAAATGCGTTCCTTGTAACCTTATCTTTCAATACGCAGTTTATTTTCTTCAGGAAATAATCCCAAAGTAACAAAAGACTAAGTGTACTAATTTTTCTCAACATGTTTTTTTAAATTTTATTTAGTCACCCATTTTAAAACAGGGAAAGACCCCATCCCACCTATTACAATTCAATTAAATGGCTGAATTTGTTGTCTGCAAGTTTGTCTGTCTGTCCATCCATCCTGTCTGTAAAGCTCCTGTGGTTGATTCCTGTAGATTTACCACTTCAAGCAGCTGACAAAGAAAGCAGGGAAAACCAACATAACTGAACTGAAATTCAAGCGGTCGCAGTTGAAGACATTACTTGACACCTACCAGATGGCGCTTGAACAACTGCCAACAGTGCTCAAGGTTAGTCAAGATCAAGGAGAAATTGATTAGAACACAGTTATGTTGACAGGTTCCTCCATAATTAATTTAGCCTAAACAAATTATGTTAAAAATGGGAATGCTGGAATAGTTTAAGACGTTTTGATATATTTTAATTGAATTGTTGCTTATGAAAATTCATTTTCACAACTAGTATTTGATACTGCAAATAGTTTTGCTTTGTTTGTGCATGGTGCAAGCTGCACCATGCACAAACCCCCAGCGTGCATTTTTTCTGTATGATTTGTTTACCAGGCAGTCTATACAGTATGTAAACCAACCACCGCAAACATTTATGAGTAAGCAAACACGGTTATGAAATATCTTTGCCAGGTGTATTCTTAATGAGTTGTTTTAATGTGTATATATATATATATATATGTGTGTGTATACCAGTGAGTCTTAGGTTGAGGAAGGACTTTGAACTGTGTGCATGCATAGTAAAAGTAATAAATTATAATTCATGTTCTTGTTGTGATACCTACATTTATAAATCGATTGTAATGACATTGATAAATGGAAGAGAGACTGCAAAATTATACAAATAAACGAACAACTTTATTTCTAAGTGAGGTTTTGTTTAACTTTGTGTGTAATTAAAACATTATAAAAACATATACAATGTCTTTAATATTATGTGTAACAGTACCTGTCTAATGTGATTCAAAAGTCAAATATCATCTTTGCAGGGAGAGAAAAACAAGATTCGAAATCAGTGATGAGATGTTCTTCCGAAGAATACGTGGACAAAGTGAGATGTCATTCAACTGCATTGAAGGGTTTGCCTCGCTGAACTGCAATGGAGTGATTTCGTCATTAAACTGCAGTGAAGCCATTGTGTCAGTCAACTGCTGTGAAGTCATTGCTTCGTTCATCTGCAGTGAAGCGATTACACAGTCACTTACCTGGAACTGCTGTAGATGACTCCTTTTTATAATGAATTGCTGTACTATGAATGTTCCTGCCATGCTCGTATGACTCGTCCAGTCTTCGTCGTAATTGGATCACAACTTCATTTAGTTAAATATATTTGCAAACCACTGACATTAGAATATCTTCTTCATATTTAGTTTATTAAAATAAAATTGACCAATGATATTTACTTGTGATACAGTTATATTATTTACTAGCTGTGCTGTACTGTGGTTGAGCATGATTATGATTCAAACTTCGCATATCTCCCAGAATCCGTGCAAAATGTTCATAAGGAGCTTGTTTGCCACTTTCTGAACATGTGTGTCATAAACTTTACCAAAATTGTAGTTCATTTTAAATAATCAGGTAGCAATTCACTGACAAAGTGTTGTATTTATAACTGACTAATTTCACATGAGTAATATATTATATAAGATGAAATACAACATTTTATTTCATGAACAATAGTTCATTGGGAAATGTGCATGTGTTTGGTAAAATGTTTACTATTCACAGTGACTAATCAACTTACAAGCTACTCAGTGTTATCTGCAGACACGTGTTAGACACATTGGTTATTTTAACAAAGTGCAATTTGTAAAGATGTTAACTGTCCTGATAACATCACTGATATGTTAGAATTGGCATATATACATCATACAAAACTAGTGCATTTTATTTAATAAATACTTGTTGAACTGTACTTGTCTTGTTAACTTTATTGATACTTCCTGTGCGTTATATACATATTTTTATATTATATTACTTTTGTTATTCTTTAAACATACATATGCAATATTTCTGCCAGACTTGCCCAATCATTATATATTATATCCACACATTGTTATATACAAGGGTATTTATATCAAGAGTTCGCAAACTTTCTCAGCCAGCGTATAATATTACTTGCAGAAGATCCACAATAATCATTATAATGCACACATTGCCCCCTCCCCATGTGTACCTAGGCCCCAGTTTGTAAAGCTCCAGAGTGAAGCTCGTGCCTCGAAAGTTGTTATACTATGCACGTACGTCATGCACTAGCGCCTGGATGGGAGCTTTTGACGCTTGAGTCCACAATTTTCGGATAAATTACTCAAAATACAAGTATTTCTTAATTTGTGCCTCCGATTTAAACCAACGCTATTCATTCGTCATGGAAGACCATGTGGTACATGTTTAAAATTAGAAACCTTCACCCCTTGGAAAATGGGAATGGTCCTATTATTCGCCGAGTACATCTGGGAATTCCCCTATCGATCACGCGACATCAGTTTCCGGTGGCTGGCTCAACATCTGCCGCCTGCTTCGGTTAGAGGAGCGTGTGCGTTTTAATAGCATAATTGACGAAGAACGTTAACTAGCAAAATGATGTCCATACTATCTAAGGCAACGATGACTGCACGCCAGATCTGTCAGGTAGATTTTGTTTTTAAACGCGTTTGTGAAATCAACATATTTAAGCTTTAAAAATAGTGTTGGATGCCGTGACCAGACTAATACAACGGATCGGTGCTGCGTGCATTGATTGCAGAAATTGAATGATGTGTGTGTAGAGACGTGACCACGGTCTACCTATTTCACTTCAGACACAATCTGGTTTCGATGCGGTATATATATATATGTTATGAAATAGTTTCCTTTGATATATTTATCTAAACATGTGACTGTAATTTAATTATTTGAAAGTCTAGGTCTAGGCTATGCCTATGCCATGCCCATGGCAGCCTATGGCTATGCCATGGTTATGGCTGTAGTCTGGGTATACCGTAGTCTGTAGAGTGTAGTACAGACTGCACGTCTACAGTGTATAGGATTAGGAGCCTATATTATACTATATATGGCTATTCACATTTAAGTTGCTAAGCGATAATAAAAAGGATATAAAGTGATTTAATTAATCTAGTGACTGAGTAATGTTTCTTAAAAATAATATAATGTCAATAAAAACGTCATATTTCCAGCGTTACATCTAACTGCCAAACAGGGATAGATTTAGCTGTGCCTGTGGTAACATTTTGGCCATGCAAACAACTATAAGCATGGAATAAAAATTCCCAATTAATGTTTGAAGTACAATTTATATATCGGTGGCCAATTGCTGTACCATATATTTTTTATTTCAAGAGACTAAAATCTCCCTTTGGCTTTGTTGTCCATGATTGTACATTAACATTTGGCTACAATGGTTGGCCATTTAAAATACTAATTTTAATGTATTCTGTCAGACTATCTGGGTTCACTCTACATGCAAATATTTTTGTTTAAAGAAAAAAAATTGTCCCTGCCAAACTGACAAACACCCTACCAAGTTGTTTTGCCAAATTTAATTTTGTTGGTAATGGATAATGTGAGCGTAGATTAACGTAGATCTGTGAATAATTGTAGCATACACAAAAAAACTGGTAATGTGAAGATGCCTGAACTGATGGTGTACATAACACTAATCCCTAAAATGTAGGTGTACCTAACCTAGCATGAAATAACATTGACTGTTCTTCACGCAGATGCAAGCACTGACAATACGGAGCGCACAGCTCATGTCAACTGCATCTGTGCAGAAAAAACCAGATGTCATCAACAAGAATATGGTCTTCCATAAGGCGTGCAACAGTAACCTTGCTACGAAGGACCGACCGCTTGTCATCATCTATGCCTGGCTGATGGCGAAGTCCAAGCACATCCAGAAGTACAGCAGCTTATACCTGGAGAAGGGCTTTGATGTGCTCCACATCAAAGTGCATCCGACCCAACTGATGTGGCCGGTGATTGTGCACGGTCTCACTCAGGAAATGTTGGATTTCATACACGACGACGAGCGAGGCCGGCAACCACTCCTCATACACGGCTTCTCTGTTGGCGGCTACTTGTATGGTGAAGTACTGCACAAAATCTGCACCAATCCTGACAAATACGATGGACTGAGGGAGCGAATCCGTGGGCAGATTTTTGACAGCCCTGTTGACTTTCAGGGGATCCCGTTTGGGGTCAGCCGTGCGGTGTCGGATCATCCGGTGGTTCAGAAAATTGTTGAGTGGTCACTCGCGAGTTACCTGAAGGTGTTCGAAAAGCAGACAACAGCGCATTACTTGCGTTCGTCGGCCGCATTTCACGCCAACGATCTTGCCATATCATCATTGTTATTCTGCTCGCATGCAGACCCAGTCGGTCCTGTCGAGCGGATCGAGTTTGTCGTCAGGAAGTGGCGCAGCAAAGACATCCCGGTAGTGACAAAGCTCTTTGAGAAGTCACCACATGTGTCACATTTCCAGTACTACCCGGTCGCTTACATTCAAGCTATCAACCAGTTCCTCAGCTCCATCGGACTCGACTATGAGGAAACAGAAGATGAGGAGGAATTGGTCAGAAGAAGTGCTGCTGTCAGTGGTTGAGAAAATGACTCGGTTTTTGCGCATGCTACAATGCTAGTGATCTGAAGCTACTGGGTTTAGCTGGATTTAACCACGAGATTGTTTGAACTACTATGCACATTTGTATCTATTTATGAACATCTTATGAATGTGCTATAACATCTTATATTGTGAACACTTCATATTTGCACACAGACACTCCGAGTGCTCATGGTTGTACATATCTTGCATTGGCGAAATGGTGTTATAAAATTTGTTCATTGTTTGAATTTGCAAACTCAGGATGTACTTGGCTCTTGCCCGTGCTTGTGATATAATGTAGTTTGGTATTGTATTATCAGCAAAAAAATTGCACACATGATTCGGGAATTTAATATTTCCAGCGGAAGGAATTATGATCGAATAAAAATTTAAAAAAGAAACAACTTAGAAATCTTTGTTCTGGCTTGCATAGTTTTATTTAGAAATTGATATAAGGACTTTCAGATATATGGAAGAGTTTGACCATGTATGAAAGTATATTCCGTATCGCGAGTAATTGACTGTGTGCAATTTTTAAAATGTTCTTTCTCAAACATGTTTTATGGCTAATTTACTAGGTAACTGAGGAAAGTTTAATAATAGGCAGCTACATTGTTATATATTCTCCTTCACATCAGTGGTACTGTGAGTTCTACAGTACTATAGTATAGGTTGATGCCAACTTGTGTACATGTACACATTTACAACCTGCTGAACTAATAAGTTGCCTTACTTGGGGATGTTTCTGTTGTGTCCATTCTGAACCTGGAATGACCCCTAGCTGTGTTTACACTGACCCACTGACCCCCTGGTCAGTTCAGTCTGGGACTGTTAAAGTGGTGTTGTGTATTTAGCATATGCTCAGCCATTTATCTGTATCAGGGGCCTTCTATAAATTGCATAAGCAAGGTGGGGAATGGTAACAGGATTACATGTTTTGTGCACATTGGTGGGGGATTTAGGTTACTGCAAAACGTCTACAAGGTACGCATAGTGTGTATGGGAGGGGGATCAAACCTGATGCATACAGGGGATGAGGTGGGTAACACCCCCATAATTATATGCATATGTGATTTGTAGATGATCCCTTTTCTGCTTAAATGCCAAGCCACTAATTAACACCTGGTATGATGGGCTGTAGGAGCCTGTGAAAATGTGCCTGCAACAGACAGAAGTCTATTATAGAAAGGCTGTATAAACTTGATTGCTGATTGCACACATAGGTGTAATATGTAAGGCAATGATTGTCTTCCTTTACAACCATGTCCCATTACAAGTTTGTTATGCTAGAATTCAGTTGTTTCAGGCGTTTATGGTATTACCAGACTCAGGGTCAAATACGTTGAAAAGTATTTAAATATAAATACTCCTGAGGGGTTCAAATACAATTACAAATACGTTGTAATGCAAGTGTTTAAATACAAATACATTAGGAAGTATTTCAAATACTTTTTACAAGAGAGCCTGTACCAAAAAGATATATTATGAGATAATTATGTTGTTTATCGACATAATTTCATGATGTTATGCATAGCTATTACATGAGATATTCCTTATAGACTGGCAATATCTGGTATGCTGTAAGTAATTATCTGGCTTGGGAGGCCCCTACCTTCCCCTCAACCCATAGAGTGCAAATATATCATAATAATCATATCAGTTCACACAAGCATTGACACAATAGCAGGCCTTAGCAGCTGGCAGGGTTCCTTAGCAGGGGAAATAAAACCATGATAAAAAGACAGGCATGCCAGTGCAAATCCTGTTGTTGCTAACTGCATCTTGGTCACAGGTGACAACTAACAAATTGATCCTGACTTCACTTGCAAGCTCTCATAATGATCTGTGACTTCCACATAATGGCTTTCTTTCTGACTGGAAAATGTGGTCAATTGTTAAATGAACCAGTAAAATTGTTGACTCAAGAAGTTAAACAAGATACTGTAGGTGAATACAAAATCTAACTTCTTCAAAAATGTATTTAAATACTTTCAAATACAAATGTATTTGACCCCATGTCTGGTTATTAATGGTGCCATTGTCAAATGTTTCTCATAAACAGTTTCACCATACAAATCACATTTATAAGGCATGTCGTGGTGTCAGTAATTAGTAGATATAGTTGTTTATTAAAAGTTATGTTATGTAGACGTGTTACACATCAAAAACATTGCACACAACCAAAATGTTGTATTAATACAGTGTTACCCAGTGTGTTATACAATTTTATTATCAGTGTGACCTATTTTTAAGTTACACTTGAGATACCTCCAGGTTATGTTGTTATATGTTGTGTTAACTTGGCTTGCATGTGATTACTGTTAGCACAAAAATCAATATGCAGTTGGCCTAATTTGTATACACTTGATTGACTAGGACTGATTTCTTTAGTAACATTGACATTCAAAGAACATTGCTGGAGATAATAAATTTAATAAAAATTCTGTCGCTGTACGAAAGTAAAACATTGTGAAAATATTATTCCAGTCTACTAAATTTTGTTTAATTTAAGACAGCCAACATGTTTGATTATGATTATTGACTTTAAAGTGTGTTAGTCTGTGATGAAGCTGTTCGTTTTACAGATTTTGTATGTCTTTGTTTGTGTGTAAATTGATAAAACTTTGACCTGAAAGTGACTTGCACTGATATAGACAGGCTTACTTTGTGCCAAGTCAGGGGGTTGTCCTTTGGTTGATTTAGTGCCAAGACTATGGGGATGTTGGGTGTCCTTGCATTGATCTAGAGTGACAAAGAGCATCTTGCAGATCTGGTAGCATCATCTTTTGACCTGGTTTTGTGCCAGCAGCATGTCTCAATGTAGACGTTTTATCAAGTGCCAATGTGTTAACAACATTCTATGAACATTTTACTGACACATTCCCTGATTCTGTATTTGTTCAGCTGTGGGCTAGTTAGTATGCACTCAGAAACAGGGTCAGATTACTGATATCACCAGTAGGGTCTACTGATCTGCCAAACAGTTTGTGTGATATCAGCAAACAACTATGTGTCTCTGATTAGTTGTTGGTGTTATGTGGCTGTTTTAGCTATTGTAAGAGAAGCAACGTTTTACCACAATTTGGCACCACAAGTTAACTTGGTTTAATTTTACCATTTTTTTTAGTAGTAATTGAGTTGCAAAGACATTACGATTCACATGTCTTAGACCATAGGTCATCAACTCTACATGTGACAGTATTTTTTTGGTTTGTCTGAAAGGTTGGATATATTGTTGATTGAAACATGAACTGTTATGTTTTAGTATTGTATGAAAGTGAATTATTTTGCAATTGTGTTTCTTCATATGTTGGGTGCTGCTGGTTTCAGTGTTTTATAACATACTCACACCTACTATTTTGATTTACATGCGGCATCATATTTATGATTTATCGGTTAGCCCTACCATCTGCTTGCAGGTTGTGTAACAGTTGGTTTCCATCGCGTGGAGAATTGTTAATAGCTTAACATGTTCCTTACCGCTGCTATCTCAGCAATAATGAAATACACAGGTGGCAAGTGATTGATTGACATATGTCGGAAGCCTGTATAACAGTGTATTACAACATATTGTTATACTGTGTCAGCCGGGTGATGTTATCATTAATATTTAATACTAGTTTAGGTTTTGGCATGTGATTAAATAAAAATGTGAACTATGCAACTGCTGTTGAGTATTCACACTTTATTCTAAAATATTGCTAATCGTAATGGAAATTAATTACAGAAACGTGTCCATGATGTTCCCTGTGCAACATTTTATTATAATCAAACAGAAGTCTTTGTGGCAGTTATACTTGAAAGCAATTTAAAGTTATCAGAAAGGTAAGGACGTGTTCCATCTTTGTGATCCTGCTACATTAAAGTAGTTCTTGTTACTGCTATGTAACAGTTAAGTACCGTAAATGGTCATACATAATGCAGTATTCACTTCCAAGAACCCACGACAAGTTGCCCGGCAACTTTCACTGACAACGCGCGACACTGTCAAATATGTAACAGCATGGCAACATGCTTTGACTTAAATGCCTAGGTCTATTTATCCCCCGCTGTCCTCCTGGATGTAACACCACTCCATTTCGTCCTGTCTAGAGGACGCCGCTCTGCTATTAAAAGCGGTAGTCCAGTGTTCTGTCTAAGTTCTTTCTAGCTTGGTCACTCCACCTCTTCCGTGGAATTTTTTTTTCTTCTCTTCTTTAAAGTCTTCCTCGATTTTGATTAGGTTTGTATTTAGCGTACGGCAACCATGTCAAAACCACCGGAGTCTTCTATGTCTGATGACATCTGAGGTGGATTCAAAAGTGATTGTCTCCTCTCTGAAGCTGACCAGGCTAACTTTCACTGAGTGACGCAAACATAGGCTATTTGCTACTCCTCCACTTACAAATGCATCATATGAATATTGTCAAAAGTACCTTCAACGTAACCATCAACCTAAACCAAACCCTTTTTGTACATTATTATTAACCAACATTTCTAAAGCGCCATATATCCGGGACCAGCCCGTTCATAGGCGCTTAAACACACATTATAAAACGTATATGCAATTATAGCAAATGTTTAAGAAAAATATATAATCCTGATAAAAATAATATATTAACATTAAAAAATAGTGTATATATTAAGCAATTAATATGCATGACATAGTTTCGAAAATACTATGATACATACATAAATAGTTATATACTAAAATTAAGTAAAATATATTATGTCATAATAATAATAAATAAGTTAATAAAACACATGTTCACAAAAGTGTCCTGAAGCACTTTCCTTTAGTTGAAACTAGTTTAAATAGGTGAGTTTTAAGGAGGGTCTTAAAATCTGGTCAAACTGTTTGTTCAGCGAATGTTAAAGCAAAACGTTCCAAAGTGTCGGTCCGGCCTGCCGTAGCCCTCTAGGTTGTAGTGCGGACCTTCCAGCAGACGCAGATCGGAGGTTGCGGATGGGCGAAGAGGGTGTAACAAGATCACGAATATATCCTGGTGCAGGCCCATGTAAGGCAGTAAGCACGAGGATCATTAGTTTATACTGGATACGCCAGCGAACTGGAAGCCAGGGTGGCTCGATCAACACGGATTACGCGGATTACGCCAACCGAAACCAGAGCGCATGACGCGACGCGTCCAACACCGCAAGTACTCAGCCACTGACGGCAGCCGTTTTACCGCAGATCTCGCGGCATTAGGTCTTAACGTTCCTGAACAAAATCCTGAAGTTATCCTCACTCGGTATGATGGATGCATACGTAGTATCGTTAACGTTCGTGCCCTGTAATCTCGCGGACTATCACGGCTAGGCCGACGACACCGTGGCATACAAGCGAGCTAACTGACGAGAAGCGGACATTAGGTCCTACGTCGTGCTAAGCGAAACTGGTGACAAACTGGGCTGACTGTACATCGTCAAATATACACCGGTTTGCGCAACGCGTTCCGTAAATCACTTATGACTACACGATCGCATTACTACCGAACTGAGATGACAAGTGCCGGTGGCAACATCCGACGTGTCTACCAGATCGCACTACTTGGTCGAGCTGCAGACCGGCCGCTACCCGAAGACGCTACACAAGCTACTATTGCAGCGAAATTCCAGAAGAGTTTCTCCGAGAAGATCGATGTGTTTCGCCGCAATATGACTCAATCGTCAATTGAAGACGTAGTGACGAATGTGGCTGCACATTTAGGGTATTTCGAAGCTGCTTCATCGGCAGACGTGAAAAACATAATTTTAGCATCTGCTACCAAGTCATGCGAACTGGACCCGCTGCCAACGTCACTCCTTCAACAGAACATTGAAGCTCTGTGTCCGGTTATTACACCCATAATTAATGCGGCGCTCTCCACTGCTATAGTCCCATAGTCGATGAAGCACGCCCTTGTGACGACTGTACTGAACAAACGAGGTGCTGGTGTCAATGTGCTGTCTCTCCTTTCGTGTGCAGAGTGCCTAACAACCACGCCACAGTGCGGAGACAGCACTCTTACGCATTCATAGTGATGTGGTGCAAGCGATTGATGCTCGTCGTGGAGTACTTCTTGTGCTTCTTGATTTAACCGCAGCCTTCGACACAATAAATCACGATATCTTACTACGGAGACTGTATGGCTATGGCATATGCGGCGAAGCGCATGCGTTGTTTGCCGTTATACTACAGTGTATATGGTCGTACCTCTGCCGTGCGTGTCGGGGAAAAAGTGGCTGAGTGTACCGGGATGAGATCCGGAGTACCACAGGGGTCGGTTCTTGGGCCGGTGCTCTTCAACGCCTACGTTGCACCTCTAACGAATTTAATCAACCGACACGACGTACAACACTTTCTGTACGCCGATGATACGCAGTTATACGTCGATTTTCAACCGTTTGAGCATAGAAATGCTCTCATCAGTGAAGTTAAAACGTGGCTCTATGACAATGGACTGGTTCTCAACGGAAGCAATTGTTATACGTTCATCGAGCTTGCGCACACCAATACTCATTGATCATGTTGACGAGGTGACCGGGTGACCGGAAATCAATCACTGCGGTCCTACACTGGCTCCCAGTGAGAAAGCGCATCGAGTACAAGTTACTCATGGTTGTACACACGGCACTGTATGCAGGCACGCCAGTGTATCTCGCGTCACTAATACATCGCCACTCGCCACGCATGACCCAACGCTCTGGTGGTGGTCTGCTGCTGGACGTTTCAGGCGTGAACCTAGAACGTCATGGGTGTCATGTTCTAGTTAGACTTTCGAAGAAAAATGCAGTGTATTTTTGAGAAATGATTTTTACAAAAGTCACATGATGTGACATAAGTGCATTTGAGTAGGGATATTTTCATGTATGATTGTAGAAGGTGTTGACTGTAAAATTGTGGATTTCTAGATGGTTTGAATAAGCGGAAGGATATTTGGCAGCAATTTGCCCGTGTGTCCTGTTTGCGGAGTAATTCTTGCCGGCATTTGTATATATTGACGGGTGTCACACATACAGGCATTTTACGAGAGCTGGAAGTATGCAATTTAAAAAAAAATCTATCGGTATGTCAATGAGATGATGATAATAGCCGGTGAGAAGTTTAAGACATTTTATAGGTCACGTTTTCTTATAATCAGACAAAACGTTAACATGGTCGCCTATGGGAAAACCAACAGTGGGCTGACCCCTATGGTCGCCGGGCGTTTGCATGTGCTGGGTCGACATTGTGGAACTCTCTGCCTCTGGAACTTCGCGCGATTGAGAACACTAGGCAATTTGGAAAATTATTGAAGATATTTCTGTTCTCAAACTAATATAATCAGACATCATTTAACATTTGGATTATTCATGCATATAGTTTTAATTAATTTTAATTTTAATCTCATTTATCTCAGAATCACATTATAGTATTTAATCAACTTTTTTATCCAGTATGTTCAGCTGTTCAGCACTTGTGTTAATCGTTTACTGTATCATTGCATTTACCCGTAATTTTACTATACATAGGTTTACATATATATACTAGGATTTTGTTTCCTAACTTTATTGATTTTTCTTTTTTACTTCTCTTAAATGCGTTTTTGTTTATGCTTCTTAGACGATTGCCGTGAACGGATCATTAGTCCAGGATTTCATGGTGTGTAAATAATTTTTAACACGGGAGTTATGTGCTGGTGTTTTCGTTGTCTTGCGATCAATCTATAGCTGCAGCTTATTCACTAGTGCCTCCGCGATGCCGTACAACACCATGTTGCAGTAATTAGCCGTGGTATAAATAGAGCGTGGACTTGTGCCCTGTAATCTCGCGGACTATCACGGCTAGGCCGACGACACCGTGGCATACAAGCGAGCTAACTGACGAGAAGCGGGCATTACGTCGTGATATAAATAGAACGTGGACTTGTGGGCTCAGCACACTGTTAGTTTTCTCATTGGCGATCATGTTAACGTTTTGTCTGATTATAAGAAAACGTGACCTACACTATTTCTTAAACTTCTCACCTGCCGTTATCATCATCTCATTGACATGCTGGTCGAGTTTAGTCAAAATCTAATATTTCTATCTCTCGCAAAATGCATATATGTATGACACCCGTCAATGTTTATAAAAGGATGCTGGCAGTAATCCGCCTAAAGGGTCAACTAGCCAAATACCCCTGCGCTTAGTAAAATCAGCTAAAAAGACACCATTTTACTGTTAACAGTTTCTACAATCACATCTAGAAATCTGACTACTCAATTGCACTTATGTCAGAGAAGGTGAATATTGTAAAAAATCATTTCTCAAAAATATACTGCACTTTTTCGTAACCAAACAGGAAGTCTAACAATGTCCTGACCCCTGCTGTCTTACACGCATCAATTGTGAGGCAATGTCTTATCCTTGAGATTGCGTACATATTTTAATACGCTGACTTGCACATGCGCGATACGTGTGACGACATTGTTAATCCGCAGTCGATCCTTAATCCCGATATTGTGGATGGTCGGTGATGGAACAATGTTACTTTCGCATACACTAGCACACGAGACGTCTTGTATGTTTACGAGTTGGTGCCGTTGTAAAGTTGTTGTCCCCTCCGTCTTCCTTCCTTCAGTTGGGCGGTACGCAAATGGTTTAAGAAGACCGGAGCCTTACATCGGGTATGTCGCTTGCCAAGCCGTGTGCATCATCGTGCTGTGGTGATGCATTGTCCCCTCACGACTAAGGGTGTATTTGTTTGTCAATGAAATTGAACAAACAAGCGTTCCAGGTTCGTTACGAATATATATGTTTTATTCATCCGTAGAAACTTCAGACACGATGTCCGTACAACATTTGCACATTCATGTGCGCCGACAGTCCAACTCTATTTTACATTTAAAGTGTCCGTGGTTTTTGAAGATCGAAAGCAATATATAAACCACCGTGGTTTATATTTGCCGAAATTTTGCGAAGTCTAAACTGTGGGAAACATTTTCCTAGTTTCCCCGTGGAGAACGTCAACCGTCTCTCCTTATGTGTGTCAATTTCCGCCCTCTCCGTAATTCCAAAAATAATTCCCTTTTAAACAAACTGACTTGGCCTCAAGCCAAATCCGGGAATTGTCTTTAAACCGTAAGTGATCGAAACGCATAGTATGAAATTTGTAGAATCATGGCTCTACGTATGCGTGTTTTAATGTCGTCATACTATGGGGATGAGGGTGCTCACTCACGTGAGGGGGTTTGCATTTATTTGCATAATTTCATCTTTCCGGTTCGGTCTTAAAACCAGGACATGGTCACGAAGTGAATCTAAGGTCAGGCCAATGTCTGTACCACATTCCAGTCATGACCTTAACTGTCAACTACATCCTGTTCCAGTAGACACCAAGAACTACGCCTACACTACGCCTACGGACGTGAAAATAAACAAATCGTTCAAACCTTGTTGCTTTAGAAACGCGCCCACAGTGACGGTGACCATATGCTTGCCTTGTGCAGCATTCTTTTATATAATGCGAATCTGGATTTTCTGTTCTAGTCTTCCTCTGATAACTAATAATAATAATAGTAATTAACTAAATTAGCCACTGCAGGTATGTTACACCGTGATGATAATAGCCTCGGTGTTGTTGTCGTTCTGCAGGAGATTGTGGTCTGACATCCACTGTCTCGCTTCTTCAATACATCGCTCGATGCGACCAACCGCATCGGTGGGTTCTCCATCCCGTGTTTCATTCAGATCACCATACAACTGGACGTCATCTGCATAAAGATGGTAGCTTATGCTTTCTGAAGATAGCACCTAATGGGAGAGTGTAGATGGTAAAGAGGATTGGGCCCAGCACAGACCCTTGAGGGATATCAGATTCGATCAACGTTTGTGAATTGTGGCCACCAATGCACACTGTTTGAGTCCATACTTGACCAGATATTGCCACTTGACACTGCCAGTTAAGCGTGACGACTGGTCTGTCTGCAGGTTGGGAGTGCCACTCGTTCTGGTTGTCGTCAAGCTTGACTGATCACCAGTTTGTTGCTCTCACGATATCAAATGGGGGTGTAGTTGGAAGTCTAAAAAGGCAGCCATAAATGGTCACCTATGCGTAGAGCCCAGGGACGGCAACCTTTTTAAATAGAGGGCTAAATAAGTGATATGGGCTAGATCAGCAGGCCGCACATTTATTTCTTCATATTTGTTATCACTAGCCCGATCTTCGTGGCATTTTAACTCGTAGGTCCACGCGTCGAAGCTGAACTTACACATTTTGGAGTTGTTATTGTTTTGACCACGTCCAAGTGAGCTTGACGTAATCATGTTATTGTGCACCGATTTAACAAAATATGTTCCTGCAACCTTAGAGGGTGCATGGGGGTCATGTTTTGGCTAGAAAATCAACCTATGCACCTATATAAATATGCTGGATTATTTTCTTGCCCCATAAATCTCAGCGGAGTTAACCGAAGTCTGACGGACGGTACCGAATTTTCACGAGCATATCCTGATATCATGGATCTGAAAGCTGGCGCGAACTGGAAACTCCGCGTATGTACGCGCAGTTATTATATCGATATATTGTGATGGTCATTTGTGATTAATTAAACATAATTCTAATAAAATAAATATAGATAATAACATGAATTAATACTACTAACAGGCTTAATGAATAATTTTGTAAATTATAAAGATATTAACATTCTCAAAGAATTGCTTTAAATAAATTCCCTTCAGCAGCCAAGAGTTACATTCTGATTAAATCTACCATTTTAAACTGCTCTTAAAAGGAATTATGTCCAACACAAACAATATTTATTTGATCATACTTGCTACCGTATATGTCACTTTGGCCTTTGATGTTATTTGATAAATTATGCTTTTGCCAAATTACCGGTTCCCAGGACCGGCCCGCTGAATCATAAATGTATTGCATGCGGATATAATACTTCGTCTTTTGCGCCGTTTTATCTTAAAATTGTGTAAAACAAATTATTAGTTGAAACAAACTTATCTGGAGTTGAGGAAAGTGACGTATAAAGCAATATAGTGTATGGGACATATTGATTCACTGGACTTTTGTATTTAAAAGATGGACGATTTCAGAATGAAACTTTAACGCCTCCATGATAAATGGTGATGTTCATGCTGGCGGCAACCTTGAATTTGCCACCCTATTTTTTTTTATTAACGGATACTCCGAAAATATCAAGAATCAAGGTAAGAGAAACGTGTATCTTCTTCAGTTCAGCATATCTCTGCGAGACGTAGTTGCCCAGATGATTCCACGATACGCTGCTCTGTCTGCCGTTCGTCTCCCTGCTCTCACGATGTCGTCTTCCAACCAGTCGCTGATGACCTGCTCCCATCTTCTTCTTGGTCTTCCCCTTCCTCTCTATCCTTCCACTTTGCCTTCTAGGACTGTTTTCTGTAACGAATTATGTATTTTGATGTGGCCAAAATAACTCGGTTTTAGTCCTTTTATTTTATTCACTAGTTGACAGAAACGTGTATATTGAACATAGTTATTATTAATACAGTGAATGGTAGGCAATTCTTTTTTACAACCGCCATTTTGAAATTCGAGATGGTGGCCCTCGACTACCGTTCACATGTATCTAACGATACAAACATTAATATAAAAGGGTGTTGTCATTCCTAATGGTTCCAGATACCATTACAAACATGTAAGGAATTATTTAAAATAATATTTTAATGTAAAATAATCGTAGTGTGCCTATAACGCAATGCTGAATAATTGCTATAATTGATCGTCTCCCTTAAAGTATTATTACTAAAAGCTCGGTAGGATCTGCGCGAACAAGCGCTTGTCTTATTTGCGGAGGTTGTCTCTGCGAATATCTTCGTCAACAATCACCGGGAAAATTATTGAGAGATTTCGCTAATATCGCCAGCGTTAATTATGTCATAATCATAGTGAAGGCAACAACAAGATTGATTACAATAACTGTACAAGAAAATTAAGCATTATCATAGATTAAAACTAGTTTTTAATATATGGTCAACCATAACGTCATTCTTATCGAAAACTGTTCAAGACATGCTGATTGTTGAATGCTAACACAGCTTTGTTGATTTGTTCGATTACAAATATCGTTTGCTTTGCCGGGCAAAAATGCCATATCTCAAAATAATGTCTCCGTTTGAGAGTTTCCCCAGACGCCAGGTGACAGGGCGGTCGTTTGGCTGGTTTATATGTATGCAATCCACCATGTGTCGCTACTGTTGTGGCGAACACGCGTGTATGCATGTTAGCTTCGATGTAGCCTCGATTATCCAGGCGTCGCGCGATGGAAGCACCGAAGGGCTCCTGTTTGACAGTGATTCGGCCGCCTGGAAGATAACACTGATTTTCACCGTACGACACTGATCCCGGTTTACCCTGAATCCGGGTATAGACGATGATTGGCTCTCACGCTAACAAAAAAACTAAAAGTTAAATAAGAGTCAATTTATATATGTTTATGCTACGCATTGGAAACTTTGGTTATATTGACATAAGTGATAAACAGAAAAGTTAAGTCCTAATTTATTTTTGGATTAAGAATGTCGATAACGGCGCTGATTGGCTGCTCTCCCAAACATTTGCTGCTTACGCAAAATGGATTCTTGAGCACTAGGTTCAATTATCCAGGCGCCGCCATATGGGAGCACCGTAGGAGCGGTACTAGATCCTGCATTCACAACGCGTGTGCTCGACCGACTGTTTCCCGGTGAAGTCACGCAGCCGGCGCGAGCCAGTTAAGCGAGACTCGTATGCACACATGTGTGTAGGCTCGATTATCCAGGCGCCTTGAGGTGGCACCATTCGCTTGGCCTCTCACTAGGGCCTGGATTATTAAGCTTCAGCCAATGTTACCGGTAGGGGGCTTTCCCCCAGATTCGGGTAGAGACGATGGTTGACTCCAATTATGAAATAACAAATTAAACAACGATACATTTTTGTATAAGATAATACTATACTATAACAACTATTCAACATTAAACTTATATTCAAATATGTCACACACAAAAATAAACCGACAACTCTTTTGTAGTTTAGTGCCTTTTAATCACACGCATATTCACTAGGTGGCAGCTCTCATGGCTGTCGAAGATTCCGTATTGACTTTCTTTGGTTATGCTCGAGCAGAAACAAAAGACTAAGTGTGAATAAGCATGATATAAATACCAAACAAGGACAAATTTAACTAAACAAAGTGCAATAGATGTCTCGCGTAACGGTCGGACTGCTAACTAATATATGTAGTCGCCAAAGTATAACCAAGACGTGCTGATTTTGGTGGCTACATCGGTAGCGTGTCGAGCTGCTATTTTCAGTGTCTTCGATTCGAATCCCGCAGAGTACATGAAACTTTTGTTTGTGTTCATTTAGCTTAAGATTAATTTTATTTTGTATAATACTATTTTGGGCACTATTTCGTAATTTCATTTCGTTATTGAAAACATACATAATATATAAACATTCTGGGGGATAGGCGTGCTAACATGAGTGAGCAGTCAAAACGCCATTCTGAGCCAGTCTATCTTCCTGGCGAAGTCACGCACCCAGGCGAGAGTCGGTTAAGCGAGACTACTAATTATTAATACACGGCAAATCCTGACAATACGTCACATTAAACTTCATAAATTGATGACGCTTTAATTCGTGAGTATACCAGTGTTGCCATCTAGCGAATAACAGAAGGGCCATTCAGGGCGGGAGTCGGTTAAACGAGACTAACACGTGTCTCTCGCTTTTGTTTTTGTTTAATTCCCATTAACTATTTACTTTTTCTATATTGTGATTGTAGAAATAACGAGTCTAGAACAGCAGTAACCAATTTTCGGCAAAGTCATCTAGAACGATTCAAAGTGTCTAAGTTGACAGTCCAGCGTTCGACATAACTGCGGGCCCGAGGGTCCCCGCGGGTCCGTGAATCCTCTGTTGGACACGCTATTGTCGTGAGTCATACGCCCGGTTGGAGCGCACGTTTTTTGATATCTGCTTATCTTGCCACATTAATGGAAACAAATATGAATTACGAAAAGCGCTGCAAGACTGGAACGAGGTATTCTAAAAAAAGTGCTGGTTTCTCGAAACTGTAAGTTTCACTAACATTCTTATGTCGTACAAACATTTCTTGAAATGCTCCAGCGCGGCGCCATAATCCCGGACATAATTATTTCGCTCACTTCATCAACTGTAGCAGGTTCAAACGATACAAGTAGAGAATTTACGTGTGGAGAGTCCACATTTACAGTACTTAAAGTATAATGTGGGAAAGCCGAGCGAATATAAGACTGATTTCCCCCTAAAATGAGTACAGAACGAGTCACACAGAGATTTGATTGATACATGATTAGGTAGCGATGAAGCAGACCGTCTGTGTAGAACGTATTGATGCATTTCTTAAACTGACGTGACTTTTTAATTATTATTTGTTTGACGCCGCCGACCCGCCATCAAAATTTTTGTGGCCGGCCACTGACAATCGAACGCCTGTTCCACAATAATTGGCTCAACTTTAGTAATCAATTACTTGCATTTATACAATTATTCTTTTGTGTTTATTAATTTATAGGATAGTATTATATGTTAATGTTTAATGATATCATGGTAGCGTAAATAAATTTACGTTTGAATTTAAGCATTAATACTTTAAAGTGTAGATAGGTACGGCAACCATTTACTAATAATTATCGTGTCTGAGATGTCATTGTAAATTCAAATTGCAAATACATTTCTTTATATATTTTTATGATACGGCTGAAGCCATGAGAAAGTGAAAGGTGAAAGCAAAATAAAAATCGGTAAAGTACATTTTGTGATACGATGTTTTGAAGACATAAAATTTAACACATTTTTTAGGTGCTCAGCAATCAATATATACCTATCATTCGAATAGACAGGACACTAAACAAATTAATTAATATAACAATATTATATGTATTTACTAGTCTAAGACAAAATAAGTTTAGTAGTCATGGCATGTAATATAGCAAATTAAAGCTACAAAGCTGAACATTCAATGTATGCAGCCATGTGTGTAGATGGAACAATATATTAATTAATATAACACAATTAATTAAAACCATTCATTCTGAAATAATTTGGGTGTTTTCTGTTTGAATAAACAATTTTTTATTATAATGTCTGAATATTACATTTGTAGAACTTACACCAATCTTCTCTGTGTTTAATTTGAAGTTCTGCATGTGTTTTCTCTCTCAGTGATGATTATATTGGAGGTATAATTTATGTGAACTTCTTTGTACAAGCCAGGCTAAGTCACTGATTGAGTAAAATATATTATTTTTATATACGTTTACATTAATTCAAACTGCCAACCTAAAGTTTGCCAATTGTGAAGCTATAACTCACAGACCTCCCTAAAGACTACACGAGTCATGACTAACAGTAACACATTTGAGACTACTCGGTAGAAGTAGGACCTACACTATGAGTAGTATACTAACTTCACAGTTCAAACCCTCTCAGTTAATCCAACCTAAGTTGGTACCATAATTAAGGTTGGGTAACTGTCATCATGTTGTACAACTCCATTTACATTACATTACTACCATTATGTGGATTTCAGTGGGTTTATCATGCTTCTGCCCCTTCCTCTAAAACTGTGATCATGCCAACAAATGTGCATTACAGACTGATATATTGTCAAACCTGTAGCAATATACACCCAGCACACACAGAGTTCCCAGTTAACAAAATAATTTATTATATTATTGAAAGTGTTATTAGATGAGGGTTAAATTACTTAATCCCCACACCTAATACTGGACGAGTATCTTTGTGTGGCAACCTGATTTGTGAATACAAATGCTATGTGCTGGTATCACCAATAACGCAAGGATATATGGAGGGACGGAGGGTCTTATTAAGGAGATTAGTTAGAGTTCAGCTCCAGATTGAATTGTGCAAAAAGTTCATTAGGATGCTCAAATCGATCATCTGCAAAACTACATAAGTCAAAGAACATGACATCTCATTCCATTGCCAAGTTTGTTCTGACGTGTACTTTCAAGCATTATAGTGTTAATGACAGGGCATTGTTTAAAATCTTGGCTATGTTATATGCCTATGTCATACTATATAGATATGTTATAATATAATTATATATATATATATATATATATATATATATAGACCATTCGAATTTTGTGTGCCCGTAGACCTTTTTGAATGGGCCCTAGTGACCGTGCCCCCCAGACGCTTGGAAATGTGCCCCCGTTCAGGTTACAATAAGCTGAAATTACAGCGACGCGGCGGCGAAAATGTTTCAACAGCAACCCCCGCATCCCCCCCCCCCCCCGTCTTCAGATGTCACCAGTCGAGCCGAGGCAGCGGAAACTGAAGTTATGCCGGCGCGGGAGCGAAACATTTTCTACACAATTTGGTTCGGCCGCCAGTGGAGGTTCATGTCTCCCCTTGACCACCCTCTCGGGACACACCCCTGTTATCATATGTTTAAGCAATGCATATACAGAATAGTAGCTGGTAATTGTGCCGCTTTGTCATGGCGAAAAGCAAATTCGACAGGGGGTACCAGTGTCGATCCTATTTTTTCTTTGCACATAACAATTAAAAAAAAAATGCAATGAGAACAAAAACATGTGAAATATACACAATGCAAAATTAAAACATTTGTATATTCAGTGCTATTTAAACCACTTTGTGAAATATTGACCCAGGTGATATGTTTGCCCAAATAATATAATTATTTGGGCAAACATATCACCTGGTCAGATCAGCAAGACTACATACAAACTGGCTTTAGTGGATTCTAAATAGGCTTGCCTTTTCACAAAGTATGTTGGTGCCGACGGCATTTAATACCAGAAACAGAAATGCCAGAAACCGTGTCGTATAAATAAACAAATTGCGTAGGACCCTTCAACATCGTGCATTGGGAATAGCATGTCCTTCACGCGGCTTACCTGGGTTCAAGATATTTCGACCTCTTTCCTAATAATTGCAATAAAAAGTGTTGACGAGAATATGATGGCTTCTCAACGTTGACATGGTGGACGACCGTATCCTAAGGATATGCGGTCACCGGGTGGCATTGTTCTTCGAGCAGGGTTTCTTACAAATAACATGAGTTGCATCAAGCAAGACCCTTAACTGATGATCTAAGCCAACATGTGCTCTCTTCCGAAAACAACCTGTGAGCTGCACAAACGCTATCTTCATCAGACCATCGTAAGAATGCCTTGGTTAGTTTTGTCGAGAAAGACGCCTTCAGTTATTAGTTAAACCTACTTTCTCAGTTACAACCTATCACGAATGTGGTTCTCTGGTGTCCAATAATGTAATTTATGAACCGTTTAAATACAATCCGCGGTCGGTTTAAAAAGTGCGAACATTAGTTTAAATGGTCCCAGAAAAATAAGTTTTGGTGATTTTCTGGTAACTTTCGAATGCCAATTGTTTGCCCACCATTTTACAATCAACCCACTACGTTTGTTGGTGACATGCTTTCTAAAAGAGCAAGGGAAATCGACAACAAGAACATATAAATACGTGCAGAGTTGTAGCACGCATTCGCGTGAATATTTCATAAAAAGTCACTACAATTGATTCCTGGGGAAGAATTGATTAAATTAGTTGTTTGATGATTTTACCAAAACTACAAAGAAGAATTATACAAACGAGCTTGCGTGGGGTAGTAGCTAGAGTCTCTTATGTATGTTTCGATTTCGCAAAATTTATTTGAAATGAAACGAGAGATAATATCGAATTGAGAAAGCACTTGTATCGTAGCCCTCTTTACTTGATTGCTAACCATATAATCCAAGGTAGAAGTTTCAATCAAGGAATAACGAACTTACCACCGTCACCACCAACATATCAAGTTCCTCTTGACATTGTGCGTCGAAAATAGTACGCCAAGGTTCAAGATGTGACAACTTCTTTTCTACGTGAAGCAATCAAGGGTGTTGACGAGGAGGTCGAGGCTTCTACACAATGTCACTGACCGACGACCTTGCCGGAAAATGTCCGGTCACCTTTCATTGCTCTCGCAGCACTGACGGGTTTGGCAGATGTTAGCTATGTTACGATAAAAAGGATAACACGCAAACACTGGTCAAGATATATCTGGGCTTGCAAAGTCATTTGACATATGAAAATACATGATGAGAGAATGTCACACTTCATAATAGTTAGTTAGTTATTAGTTACTTATTACGCACGTAGCTGTTTATGTTATTGTGTGAGCAGCTGGAGATAAATGTTTAGACCCACATATTTTGGCAAACATTTGGAGGTTTTGGTGAGTCTCAGCCTCCCAATATTCATCGCATTCCGTGCGTGCGTGCGTGCGTTTGCATGTATATATATATATATATATATATATATATATACATATATATATATACCATTATCCTTTTTAAAAATGACATACACGTGCCACATGCATACAGTCGAAAATTGCTGAGCAAATACAGCGTGGTTAGAGGGGCAGCCAAGGACGAGAAAAATGCTCAGAAAATTTTCGTAGGCATTTTTTTTTACAAGTAGCCAACCATTTTGATATTCTCTACATACGTTACTGATTATGGAATGGGTTGTTGGACTTTGTGATTTTTGATTTGTAGTTTTTGTGTGTAACATTTGACATAAATCTGATCAAAACCTTAGTATGGCTCTATTATACCTAATAACAATGTTACATGTTTCGAAACCCGTTTTATATTTTTGGTTAAAGATGGGTTATTCACCCAAATAACCACAACCGTGATTATATGATTAATTATCCATTATATTTCAGGGTGTGATCGGTGTGGTGCAACTTGCCAATCATATCATACGGTTAGCCACATGTTTCAATGTTTACGATGCGGGAAGCAAAATTGCCCCTTTGCCCCTTCACCCATTGCACCGTATCATATCTCATATGGGCCTGCATTGGGCTACTTCGACTGCAGCTGCTGGAGACAGTGCTGCATTTGGACTAGCATCCTCAAGTTACAAGCTCAATAAAGATATATTTGGAATTGCAAGAAACGTTGACCAACCATCCGCCCACCCACGGTATTTGATGGTTCAACTGTTTACATAGTTGTATCTGGCCCAGCCCAGCCTTCTGGATAGCAGACCTCACGTCTCACATCTTTCAAAAAGTGTTTACGCCGCAGATTTCTCCCTTTCCCCAAAATCGAATCAGCGTAGTTTGTTTAGATACCATGTCTGCACAACTGGTGGCGTCTCGCTTTGATTTACCAAAATTACATTACATCATCTTTAGTTACGTTCTGTGCGATTTATTAACGATATTATTCAGTAAACGTGCGCATTTCGTGAACGCTGCGTTTTGCAATAACTTTTCAGGGTAATTACATTTTGTTAAGAGTTTGGTTCTTACAATGACCAATTTGGACGTTCAGCTGACATGAATACTGCTGTAAATGTGTTAGTTCCCCAAAATGTAGACTGTCACACGGACCTGTAATATAGAAACGTTACTGACCCGGCGGAAAAATAGGTGGTCAGTGGGTCAGTGTATAGTTCAAACACTACTATAGCCACACCTTCGCCTGGAAATGTGGACAACCTAAGTGTAATCCCAATGCACATTTTGTTGTTGGTAGCCTTTCCAGCTCCTAGTGCGTCTTTTAAACATTATCAGGCTTGATTGACACCTCCAAGTGGATAGGGACAACAACATACAACCTGCAGTTGAACTCCTCTATGTGATTCTGTGCCCATTATGAGCCTTTTTTGCGGAATATCATATTTGACATAGAATTGGACAAAAGACTACATGTGGCCTACTGCGTAAGTTACCATCCTGTTTAACATTTCGTGGGTCACTGATTACATAATGAGTTTTAGCTGCTGCAGTTGTTTTGATGTTTTGTCCAGTATTGTATATTTTGTCTAAGAAATTGCAACATTTGATCAACAAATTATTAAGTAACCATTTTAAACCTCATACGACAGGGTGTAATCAGTGTTGTAACCTATCAACCATATCAGATTGGTTTAACGTGCATTAATGGTTATAACACTGTGCGTTCACAAGATAAATATTGGATTATGATATATTTGACGAAATCATCCACGGAAAGAACACCACCTTCCACATTTACAGTAGATAGGTGATTATCTTGTAACAACGAGGACCAGTTCCTCAGCGATCTGATGATGATCAGACTTTCGGCAGACCAAAAGCGTTCCAACACGAAACGATATATTCTAAGCTCCACACATTGCACAATGCGAAATTGGCCACTGTGACTTGACTATCCCCTGTATTCCACCCTGGTAACAAGATAGGTGTAGAAGACTGGTTTGCAGAGAGTGATGCATGAGTGTTATCTCACATTTCCAATGATGCGAGCTAAAATGTACCATCTTGGTCCAGTTTCATTTAAAGTACCAGCACCATTGATCCTCCTGTCACAACGCTTTGTGTACTTCCAGTTCTTCAGGCACCAGCAAATGAAAATGACACAATGACTTCCATAATAAATCCCTTTGTTAACAAGTATGTAACTAGCTGTGTTACTGAAAGTTTTATACGGGTGCACGTTGCATTTGACACCTTCACCAAAGAGTCAGTGAAAGAAACAGTTAGAGAGAAATTAATTGCCAAGAACAGGCCTATACCTAGATAATTAAACGAGGTTGATATCCCGTTGCCTAAAGCGTGGAATCCGTTCATGTCCCTAGATGAAAACAAGCCTGACATGGCTCACTTTCTCATCCATTACATGATGGAGCACGGTAAGCACCTGCCCGATGGATGTGAACTCGTCGTGGGTGGAGGATTTCAAGACAACAAAAGCGCAAAATCAACTGTTAGAGATGTTGTGCATTTATGTAAAGCAGCATTCTTGGGTTCCACTCATTGATAGGTTGCAACTCCACAACATCACTGGCCGGATTCAGTAAGACGAACTATTAGGTTGTACTTGGTAATGTTTGAAGAGATTACACTACATTGAACACATAGAAGTGTTCTTCTGCAGGTGGTGTGGTGTCCCATATCCGTTTGGAGGTGAACTCATAGAGCCTATTGTGAACGCATTATGTTACAACCATTAATTAATATAAATAAAAACAATCTGATATCGTTGACAGGATGTAAAGCACTGCATTTATCCTGATATATAAGGTTTAAAATGGTTATATAATAATATTTTGCTTCAATGTTGCAATTTGTAAGACCAAAATGGCCCATGTTGGACCACAAATAAAAACAAATTGGGGGCTAAAACCTCATTTTGTAATCAGTGGCCTGTGTTTAGAAATATTAAATAGGATGGCGTCTTGTAATATATATTGTAGACCACTGTAGAATAGTTTTTTGACCAATTTTGTCTCAAATTTGGTTTTAAGTGAGAAAAAAAAAGCAGTAGTGCACAAACATCACATAGAATCGTTAATCTACAGGTTGTTACTTGGAAGTGTTAATTAAGCCGGATATGATCTGTTTGAAAGGGGGCCCTGGGAGCAGGAGATCATCAACAAAGGGAGCATTGGAGTTACATTTAGCTCGTTCATATTTCCAGGCGAAAGTATGGCTAATGGCAGAAAGAGCATACAAACAGCCGTACCACCGGGTTAGCGTAACAACGTAACCATGGGGATAGCGGAAGTTTGTACAACATTTATTTTCTGCAATTTCAGGTGCTTACATTGATTTAGCAACATACGGATACACGTAAAAACACATGTCTGTCTCATGTCGTCTGAGTAGCTAAATGCAGGCCTGTAGGCTGGGGGACGGTGCGATGGGGGCGTACGCATCCTACCCCCGCTGAGGCAACTTCGTTCTTCCAAAATGGTAAACACTGAAACAGGTCGTCAAAGTTATGAAATTATTGACAAATTAACAACAACAATTACGCCCTAAAATATAAGGCATATTTAGTTATTTAATCTCATTTTGTTTATTTGGTTAAATAACCCATATTAAAAACAAATCCTAAACCTGACCGGCAAGATACCTACTGTGTAACCAGTGACCTATCTACAGAACCAGTACCTGATTGGCGACTTGTAATATAGATAGTAGGCATCATGTGGGAAATACAGCTTTTTAACAATTTGTTTGTCAAATTTGATATTAAGCAAAAATGACCCGTAATTAAAAAAAAAATCAAATTGTATCTTGCAAACGGCATATACTATATCCAACGATAAGTGTGGACAAAATGTAAAATGGTTGGACAGTTGTTGTAACCCACTGATTACATCCTGAAAAATAATGGTTAACATAGTTCCTTAACTTCATTTTAGTCAAATTTGGCATTTTCCGGGATAAAATTGACCAATATCTGGCCAAAAATCCAAAATCTGACCGTTTGTGTGATGTGTACCCTATGTAGAGAAACATTAACCTGATTTGAAAACATATAACACTGTTATTATGCCTTATAGAACCACAATACGGTTTGATCAAATTTAAGTCAAAGTTTACATAAAAAACCGTTTTCTGACCTAAAAATAAAAAAATGAAATTCCAACAGCCCATACCATAATCAGTACCGTATACAGAGAACATCAAAATGGTTGGCTGCTTGTAACAAACAATGCCGACGAAAATCACAGTTCATCGCCTTAGCCGCCCGCCTAGGTAGACATGGTAACACTAATTTATTGGGCAACATAAACACACAGTGGGCCACTATATAAGATACAACGTTGACGTCACGACAGCGATCTTTCCTCCATGGAAACATTGCTTTAGCAAAATAACGCATCGTTCGTTCGGCTAATTTGTCAGTACGATCTGGATGCATTTGTCATAATCAATACTTATTAACTGTCATATAAAATTTAATTTGTGGTGATGTTATTTAGTTTGTTCTAAAAGACGTGGAATCTACTTTGGTTCAGTTTGCTCCATCATCCAGTAAGACACAGTGCTACACACTATATCGTTTACATCCACCCAGGCAAGTATTGTTCGGCAAATGAATATCTCGCTTCGATTTTTCGAATCGCAAATCCACGAAATACGTGTCGTTATTTACCGCAATAGAGGTGTTTAAATCATCTGTCCTTTTCCTTTGCTGGCCCAAACCGGAGTATGCATCGTTCGCTGCAATTCTTCAGCTTTTTCTTGCAGGTGCTGTACGTGTTGCCAACACTAATATTTATGGACGGACATTCGTGCACACATCGCTGGAACCGGACCATACAACCTTTTAAACACTCCCCCCGTGTTTTGTATGATACGGCGGTAGTAGGAATTGGCTGTTGTACTCCACATATGATCGCAACGACAACGAGAGCCTGGAAAGAACACTTTTAAAGTCCTGTAAACAATAAAATATGTCCAATATAAAAATATAGGATATATATATATATATATAATTATTCATAATCATATATAATCATAAGTCGCCACAAGTTTTAAATGCTGCAATGGTGATAACTGCTATCTTTGATTTGTTACGCCTTGGGTGGGTGTAAGGTAATGATCATTACTGTTTGCATCATAACATGTGTATGTATCCGGATGTATTACTACTGTATTTATTACTGTTCTTCATCAATCATGAATAATAAACTACACTTTCACTATGACACAGTATGTCCGTCAGCGAGGACACGGAATATAATTAAAGGAAGGAAAGAAGGAACATCTTTATTCGACAGATATAATACAAATAAGTACAAAAGATGTAAGAACATTTTCATTAAAAAAAAAACTGTCGGGAGACTCTCACTAAGGCTTTCAAATGTGCCGCTGAACATGAGAGCCACCCACTGGTAATTTTAACTAAAACATTTCTCCTACTCCCATTTGTGGTGTACAATCATATATTAAGTTAAAGCTACAAGCTGCTTTAACAGGTAAGAAAGAGTATATGATGTATGTTGGTAGGCTAACTGCTTATGTAGCAGCTTTTGTCCGTGCAAGTGTCTTTGTAAAATGTCAATAAGTACTTTCTAGTGTATTTAGGGAAGCTGCAGAAACTATGTGTGTACATTTTGTCTAAAAAGCAGGGTGGCATTTTTCTAAGTAAAACTGGTAGGTGGTATCTAATACAATTTCTGGCTCTCGAAGTGTGACTGAATGGGATAATAATTTGATGATAATCATGATAAGTAGCATTTTGTAAAAATAGCGGCTGGAAAAATATAGGAACGCGTCTATATACAAATTTATGAAAGAAAGTTAAACATTGACATGTAAAGATGTCTTCCAGTTTTAGAAGATTTAGGGATTTCATAATAGGTTCGGTATGTGAGTTATATTTACTGCGGAAAATTATTGGGATTGCCCTTTTCTGCAATTTAGAAAGTCTATTTGTATTAAAACCCCACAATAAAATTCTGTAGTTGAGATGTGGCAAAATTAATTCATTATACATAGTCTATAATGTATATCCAGGTAGAAAGTGTTTTAGTTTATTCATAATTCCCAGAGTTCGTGATATTTTATTAGATATTTTGTCAATGTGTGAGTCCAGTGTAACGTTTCTTGAACTGTAGTGCCTAGAAAGTTTATGTTTTAGTTCATCGTTAATATTATCACTGAAAACATTATAATTTTGTGTGTTAGAGTTCCATTTGAAAGAACATAGTGGTCCGACGAGGGTGGTATCATCAGCGTAAAGCATGGCCTTGAATTTGTTGGTGCCAAGATGGATGTCATTTATATAGAGAGTAAATAGTAGGGGTCCTAATATTGACCCCTGCGGGACGCCAGTTGAAACAAATAATGTGTCAGATATAACGTCATCGAATTTGACAAACTGGCGTTTTTTGGAAAGGTAGCTCATTAACCAAGTGAGGGGAATACCATTTATGCTGTAATGTTCAAGTTTTTTAAATAAAATAGTGTAGTCCATAGTATCAAAAGCTTTTGGCAGATCAAAATAAATTGCAAATGGAGTTTTTCTGTTATCTAAGTTTTGAAGAATGGTGTCAGTTAGTTCGAGCGTAGCCATTTCCGTTGAATGTAATTTCCTATATCCGTACTGACTTTTGTATAATAATTGGTTTATAGTTAGATAGTCAAATATTTGATCGTATACATTTTTTTCAAAGACTTTGGAAGTTGAGGGGAGTAATGAAATGGATCTGTAGTTGTTAAGCAAGGTGCTATCATCTTTTTTATGCAAAGGAATAACTTTAGCAATTGTTACTCTTTGTGGGAAGATACCTTTGCTAAGAGATTGGTTAATGATAAGGGACAAAGGCTTCGCAATTACTAAGTTTATTCTTTTTAGTAAAATTGTTGAAATCGAATCATGGCCTGCACTTTTCTTTGAGTCAAATTCCTTGATGAATTTTACTACAATGTCTTCAGTTTGAAATTAAACGTTGTGAGAGACTTGTTTTGTAAATAACTAAGAAATTGTTTTTGTGGGTTTGTATAGGAAACTGTATGTGCCAGTTTAGTACCAATATTTACAAAGAACTCGTTGAACTCATTTGCAATCTGCTTGGTGTCGGTAACCCGTAATCCATTTATATGGAAATGATTTGGAAATATAAATTGTGTACAGTTTTTAGTTATAAGCTGTTTAATAGTGTCCCACGTTTTCCTAGTATTTGATTTGAATTGGTCAAATAGATTTCATTAGTAGATTTTTTTGGGAATTTCTGATGGTTTTATTTCGAATATTTTTATATACACGAAGATTGACAGACATGGCATTATAAAAAAGTGTCGTTTTGTGGAGTCTGTTTTAGTGTCCAATAAAGTTTATCTTTATATTTAATAGACATCATAATTCCAGCTGTTATCTAGCTGTATAAAATCCAGTGAGATTTGAAATCTTACAATATATCTGATCAATGAGTGTACAGTTATTTATAGAAAAACGGGTCGGTAGAGTGATCTTCGGATAAAAACCATTCGTTCAAAATATATCAAAATAATCCCCAATTTGTTGTCTATCATTTACTTTCAGCAAATTAAGGTTGACTATTATTGTTTCGGAGCGTTCCATACCTAATTTTGACAAGATAGGTGCCAATTCCCCAATAAAAGTGGATGATGATATTGAGACCAGTCTGAATCCTCCGAGAGCCATGTTTTTTGCAAGCACATTGCGCTAAAACCTACGCCTTTGTTGCATAAGTCCAATAAGATTGGGGAAAGGTAATTAAACTTTGTATTAATGCATTGAGTATTTAAACTGAAGATAATAAAACTATCTTTTGTAGAAGCGAGAGTTTCATTTAGTTTCAAAGTGTCTGTGTATGACGAATGTGTCAGCATAGCTATGTTTTCCTTATTGTCATTTAAATTACCGAGAATGTGTTGTAGGTTTTTAGCAACTGATCCACCATAATTTAATAGTATTCTGTCTTCCGATAAATTATCATCTGCAGTTTGTGCCATAGATGGTGGTTAGATTTGTATCGTGTACCACAAAGTGAGTAGTTGTCATATTGGAAAAGCAGTCCGGTAGTACTAAGGTAACAAGCAGTTGAAAAGTCGATCCAAACAGAAAATAGATAATAACAAAAATGAACATAATAGGTGTTACTAGAGCCGGTAACACATATATTTTTAGTGACACATGTAAGTTAAATGTATAACTATATTATTTATTAAAAGAAAAGACGTACAGCTAACTACTTTGTGACTGTGACAATCTTACAAAACTTCAATATATAGATGATGTTAACATCCTATTTTGTATAATAAATGTCAATATTCAGGACAAACGTCGTTATTATTGTCATGGCAACAATTGAACACGTCAATGGAGACATCACCCGTTTATCCACGTGAAATTCGGGTTCTCTTGGGCCCGTACAGTTTGTGGCACTTTTTCTTAGCTTCCCTCAGTTTCTTCTTGCAGGGGCGTGTCAGGTAGGAATTCAATCTTGGTCGGTCTGGGCACTGGTTTAAACATCTAAAGTATGACAGGTTGACCTTCCTTAGACATACACGCAGTCGTTCCGCTTGGCTGGACACAGCGGCGCGAACACTGCAGACCACTAATGCCAGTAGACAAAGCATTCCCACGATCTGAAAATATGACAACGTAATCATCTTGTAGTTAGTGCATCAGTGTACATTAAAGGTATGCCCGCAAATGCGGGTCTCTCAACTTGATTAAGCACATCAAGAATATAATGTTAAAATAAAACACGTTTGACAGGTTAAGTGACTAGGTTAATGAAATTCACGCAGTTAAACCGATCGAAGTCCACCTTATGACACATGCGTTAGTGATGCTATCAGGCAGACCTTCATATTGGTATAGCAAGTTCAGCGAAAATGTGTGCTAGAACAACGTACAGATTCGGTACCATATCCGAAACGTGGACCACTTTTAAAGAGAATCAGTTACGTTTCTCTATGAAAACAAACGTGGAACTCTTTAAACGACCTCTTAATTTCGTGACTTATTGGCTAGCAACATATCCATTAAACCATAAAATGGATACCAAATGCGTTCGGAAATTTCGTCGTAATTCTAATTCCAAGCAGTGCTCGTTATGACAAAAACGTAAGGCGAAGTTTGTTTTGCGACAATAGTATGCAGGAATGTTCGATCTAGCAGATCGCCTTAGTAACGAGTCTAATAAACGCAAATATGAATTACCCACCTGATATATTTGCATCTGGAATGGAATGGTGCCCACTACTGAGGGTAATAGCTCAGTTAAGCGGCGTTGTTTAGTTCGAGAACGCAGACTATGGCTGGAGACTCTTGGTGGAGGTCACTCTCCCCAGAACGCCTCACCAGGAGAATGTGTATTGCGACTTTCAAGTAGTAGTATCACAGAAACGCGAGGAAATGACGTTGGCGGTTTCTCGTCAGCCAACCCATTACACACGTAATCAAATCTGAAATAAAATGTTTAATATAATATAAATTTATTCTACTGGTCAGTCGAAAAAAATACACTATTGTCTGCCATTTTGGGTGAATGCGTGTAGCCGTCTGTCGAGAAGGTAACAACTCGGCGTGTGAAGAACAATGACAATTTACTTGTCGTATGCGAAAAAGCAGACGCGTGACATTAACCTGTCTGTATCGATAACTTAAATTAATGGTGTAAGTTTTTAAAGCAATAACCGTCAGTTTACAGGTAACTAAACAGGTATATAACCTATTTCAATTTTGTCGTTGTACCTACCTGATACCTAAGCAGTCGTGTTGCACTTTTTACTACGTGTGGTGCTGTTCTTTTGAACACCCGTGTTGCAAGTGTGGCCAGATTCGTTTAACTCACTTTACCTGTTAAGACGCATTTTCTCCAATCAAGTGAGTGACCTAAATACCGACGATTCACTGTTATTTACATAACGCACCCTCCGAAATTCGATTTTATTCGTTCGTCAAATTTCATACACATATCGCAAAAAAAATCAACTTACCGTACACCGGGATATGTTCGTGCGCGCCTAAGGTTCGCGATGTTTATTTTTTCATAAGACCACAAACAAGTCACTTCAAAATGTAGATTTCCAATTGGCACATGCTGATGTGCTAAATAAAACATATGCAAAACGTGTCCGGTTATGGTGTATAGCATGCGGTATCAATTACGACATGCATGATGCATGGTAGCCTTTTTTGTGCAAATGTGGTATTTAATGTCGATGGAATCATCGGACAACTGTCTAGTTAACTTTGGTTGGATTGAACTAAGGATTTGACAAACATAACATATATATATATATATATATATATATATATATGTGTGTGTGTGTGTGTGTGTGTGTGTGTGTGTGTGTGTGTGTGTGTGTGTGTGTGTGTGTGTGTGTGTGTGTGTGTGTGTGTGTGTGTGTGTGTGTGTGTGTGTGTGTGTGTGTAGCTTTTCTCTATTACAACGTAAAATACTTCTTAGGCAATGCAAACTTTTGCAGGTTTCTAATATTTACAGGCAGCATGGTGTGAACACAATTACATACATTTCAAAACGGTAGTCGGCTCCCCACTCTATCACAAGCTCGACTCCACTTTCCACTCCAACCAAAATCCATGTCAATAGTAAACAAGAGTAGGCCTATTGGCTATATTTACCTAGCAAAGTGTCAAACCTTTGTATGGGGTCTCCGTCATTTTGAGGCAGCCAATAAGTCTCCGTCCTGGGAGATTGAAATCTTTGTCTTTCGATGATCACCGAAAATACTAGTCTAGCAGATTGTGCTTATTGTATTTCATGGATAATAGACCTAACTGTTAAACAGCCTCTGGGCGGGGAAGATTATCAGAAGTCGTTGTTGATTTTCCGGACCAATGAAGTTATTAGCTCAGGTATGATAATTTGATCCCGGTTTAAGTTATAGAGGCCATTTGTGGACACTCTCTTTGTGCAAGTAATCACTATAGTATATAATATAATATACAAATGTGACTAGGCATATCTTAAATCGAGTTATTCATATACCTTTGCCACTGTAAACAAAAAGTTAGCTTTTGTTTGTATTTTGCGTGTGCTTGTTTTGGTGGTGGGTCATACACGCTATATAACGGGGTCTATTCACTAGTCGTATAAGGGTGAGACGGCCAGGTGAGAAGTAACAGAGCAGTCGCGGCAGGCCCAGTGATGCCCATTGGCTAAGCATGTCCGTTATTGTGATCGTCACAGGTTTACATGTATGCCTCAGGTATGTTGTGAATAAGGTGCGCGGGGTGTTCGAAAAACAATTAACTCATGTAATAAGTGTGTTTCCATATACTGTACAAAAACTGAATTTGACGAAAGATGGATTTTTATTGTGTCCCGGTCTCGTACCGCATGCCGGTTCGAAGAGTTGCATCATGCAGTGATATCCCGGATATGAACAAGAAACACGTGAAGAACAGTACGTAAGCGTAACAATATTTTAATCCAAACTTCTGGTTCAAATCGTCATGGCGGCGTTCAGATCACCTACACAGCATCTCTAGACTTACCCTGGCAACATTCAGCAAAAACAACTATGCTATTCCAATAGAGCACATTGTTTGGGCACTTGGTTTTGACAGCAAACAACATAAATATGAACATCCCTTTGGCTACTACTCTGGATCTCCATAACTACGGGGAAACAATGCAAAAGATAAATAATACTGATTCGACTAGAGGGTTTGTTTACCCCCCCCCCCCCGTCAGGTTGAATTTGTGGATGGCATTGCGGCCGTGGCGTATTAGTGCTTGTTAACATTGACTTATGCATACGTCGGCGCGGCGTTGGCTGTTTGTTTTGCATGACGGATGTAGGGGTATCAGCGGCCACTTGCATGCGGCGTCCGTCGGGGAGGCATTGGCTTACACAGTGTATACCTGGGCCATTGTTGGCTGGCGTGGTGACTCGTGGCGCCGCTGTGTGAGGGAGGTATCTACGACAGTATGCGTCTCGTTCAGAAAGCACCTGGTAATAGAAAGAATCAGCTGAACATGTGGTCTTTGCCACCATCATGTCTGAATATTGTAGTTGTGTAGGATTCAGTTACCATTCGCGTAATACGAAACAAACCAGCTTTAGCGTATGGTGGAAGACTGTAAGAGGCCGTATCTGGTAAAATAGTGATGTGCAAGATTAATAACCTTACGGGAGGGGCCCTGAAATTCTGGCGAACTGATCATCAACTGGAGTTTTGGAACTTCGTCTCTGGAGGGAGAGGCAGAGGGCAGGATGGTGGAAAGGATATATGAAGAAACGAAGGGCAGAGTGGTGTGTGGACCTGGAATCTCAGAAGAATTCAAAGTGAACGTTGGCTTGAGACAGGGCAGTGCCCTACTGTTTATCGCAGTGATGGAACTGATAAGTAGAAAGACCAGTACGAAAGCTATTCTCCAGAAACTACTATATGCAGACGATTTAGCGGTGGTAGCGGACGGGGAAGCGGATTTACAGAAACAACTGATAGAGTTGAAGGATATCTTCAGCAAACATGGACTGAAAGTGAACCTGGAGAAGACAGATGTGCTGTGGGTTGGGCAACAAAGTAGAGAGATGGAAATATATCTGGAGGGGAAGAAACTAAAACAAAGAGACAGTTTTGTATACCTGGGCGGAGCGGTATATGGGGTTGGCTCCTCAGAGACAGAAATTCGCAGGAGAATACAAACAGGGGCGAATGCATGGAGGTAAGTAGAACGTGTGATGGGAGACAGGCACATATCGCAAAACTCAAGGGAAAGGTACTATGCACATGTGTGACACCCGCCTACCTGTATGGCCTAGAGACTATAGCAATGACATAGACACAATAGGAGAGGGTACACGTGTGCGAAAATAACGGGGCCAGGAGAATTGCGGGGGTAAAGAGAATAGATAACCGAAGAGTGAAAGAGCTGAGGGAGGATGTTGGTGAGAATTCGGTTAAAATGGGCAGGACATGTGGAGCGAATGGGAGAAGAACGGTTGGCAAAGAAAGCAGATGCCCGTAGAGTGGAGGAAAAAAGAAAGGGCGACCGAGACTGCGGTGGGAGGATTGCGTGAAGAGAGATCTGGAGGGATGGAAAGGGGAATGGAGGAAAAGAGCAAAAGACCGAGAAGAATTGAGAAGGGTTGTAGAGAAAGTAGTGCAAGCGCAATGCGGAGGAAGAGAGAAGAGGTAATTCTGGAGGTGTGTTTGACTTGTGTTGTGTAGGGCTATCTGCTGCTTCCAATATTAGAAATGAAGACTATGACAATACATGGTTCATCCTCCGCAGACATGCCGCTTGTGTTGAAATGTTTTCGGACAACATTTTCAAGCTACTTTCGTCTAAGTATTGGAATATGTCGATGTATCTTCATAGATGTAAAACATTGTTTAATATTAGTCTACCGCGATGTGTGTATACGTAAAATGTGATTAAACGACATATTTAATGTTGATACCGCATATATAAACAATATACAGCATTGCAAATAACTACACTTAGCAAACAAAATTGTTGAAGTTCTTAGATATGCCAGATTGATCTGTTCTGTGTTATTCTCAAAATATAAATGCACGTATTTACTGTTCAAATTGTAACTTGCAAAACGGTGTCATTATGTAGCGTGTCCTTCCTCCTACAAGATTTCATCACATTAGTGGGTGCTTTATTTATACTCAGACAAACATAGCGGTGCAGACATTACAGACCTATCCAATGGTGCAAGAAATACAGACCTACGTAATGGTATAAGTTTGTAGCTACTCAAATACACTGTTTCATTCAATACCTACTGGTGGCATCATTCGGTTGTATTCGAGATCCTGACCAACGATCAGTTCAGCATGGACATTGGTTTTAAAATGACAGTCAGCACATTAACGTCCATCAGACTGAAAGGATCAACAATCGGATGTATGTGTTTGTTGAATCAATCCTTGCTGATGTTGCCGTGACACGTGTTGATGAAGACGAAGCTAGTGTTCATGTTCACATCTCATTCGCAAGATTCAATGATGATATTCTTTTCAGCCCTGGTTAATTTTCACCTCAAACATTTGAAGTTGGTCAAGATGCCGCACAAACCCACGAGGCACGTTGCTAAGATTTATGTCGGTTAATAATACTGCTCGGCACAAGTTGCCCGATTGTTTGCATCGTTGGTCCACAGTACTATTTAAAGGTGCTCAATCATTTCGATTTTTTGGGTCCTCACGTTTCAAACTAATTTCACGAGAAGTAAACGTATCGAGTATTCACTATTGATATACAGGTTCATTTGTACCTATGTTTTACTTCGTTTTAGTGAAATTAACAGACAAACAATAACATTATTTTCGGTAAGTCCTAACCGAATATCAAGACACATATCTGAACTTGGATGAGGTCTGATATATGTCACCGACTCGGTTAAAATGAGGTTGAGAGTGAAATTTTGAAAAGCTATCGGCCTATTTCTAACATCTGCTTTTTATTAAAGTTAGTCGAGAGGATTGTGGCAAACCGGTTGATTGCACACATGCGTGAAAACAACCTGTATATGCCGTTGCAATCAGCCTGTAGTACTGAAACTGAGCTTCTGCACATGCATGACAATGTGATTCGGTGCATGGACGAACGCAAAGGTGTGGTGCTGCTGCTAATTGATCTAAGCGCAGCATTCGATACAATTGACCATGCCGTTCTTTTAAACACACTGAGCAACACCATCGGCGGCGTCGACGATCACTGTTTGTCATGGTTCGCTGCCTACTTACAACACAGACAATACACGGTGTTGATTGCCGGTGAGCAGTCTAAACTTCACAGACTGACTTGCGGTGTCCCGCAGGGGTCAGTTCTTGGACCATTACTGTTCACTATATATTTGACTCCTCTCGCGTCGCTACTCAACCACCATGGCTTACCATCTATATGCAGATGATATCCAACTTTTACAAGAATTTAGCTTGAGCGATAATATTTCACCCGACATTGCCATCACGAAAATAAAACTCTGTGACGCCAGTATCCGTCAATGGATGAAAACCAACAAGCTAGAACTCAATGATGAAAAAACGGAGATCACCATCGTCCAACCGAAATCAGCAACCGAAAATGTTCTTCCTGACGGTGTAACTATCGGAAACGTTCGCGTGTTACCCAACACACACGCCAGAAACTTGGGGATGACCTTTGATTCTGATATGTCCCTTGAGCGACACGTAACTAACATTTGCAGAAATGCATAGTACCACCTCCATAGCATTGGACGCATTCGTCGATACTTAGCCAAAGAACACACAAAACAACTTGTGCATGCGCTAGTCATTTCTCAAATTGACTGCTGCAATAGCCTTCTTAACGGATTGCCAGCGACAGTAATTGAGAAACTACAACGTGTCCAAAATGCACGTGCTCGTATCATAACGATGCGGTCGAAACGAGACCACGTCACGCCCATGCTCTTGGAGCTGCTCTGGCTTCCTGAGAAGAGTCGCATTATTTTCAAGATCCTACTTCTCACTTTCAAATGCCTTCATGGGCTTGCACCTCCATATCTACCAGCACTTCTCTCTCTGTATCACCCAACACGCTGTCTACGCTCCACCGATCAGCTACTCCTTAAACAACCCACTACCCGAACTAAAACCGGCGAACGAGCATTCTCTTGTGCAGCTCCAAGAGCATGGAATCAACTACCACTCACAGTGCGCCAATGCACTAGTGTCAATCAGTTTAAAGTGGCACTGAAGACGCATCTTTTCACAAATTATTTTAACCTTCGATGATCGATGATCATAATTATTTATACCTTTATTTTAATTAATTTAGTATT